>OZ005650.1:87505017-88727517 GCA_963930645.1 Salticus scenicus | reverse complement strand
GTCAACCGTGAAAGGTGAAAAATATATAAAACTGCTCATTAGAAAGGAAACATGTATTAAATCCCTGATGATGATATTTCAAAGCGAAAAGCTTTGGATAATTTTAAAATGTTTTTAAATTAAGTATAATTTTAGAAAACGTGTTTTTAATCAAAAAATCTTAATGAAACTGAAATACGTTATTCATATGCATTTAAAAAAAAAAAAAAAAAAAAGTTTTCTATGGAATATGGCATGATTTAGTATTAAGATGTACAGGGACAGACAAAAATATTTAATTACATTAACAGTTATAATTAGAGATTTGCTGAACTTGCATTTTCGTTTACATTAAGCATTTTTAATACTTTCTAATATTTTTTTAGTGCGAGTATGATTTCAATTCGTGTATCTGACCGACTGTCTATATGTCTATTTGTCCGTCTGCCCGCAAACTTTTTCAGAATTTTTAAAAAGTCTGTTATTCAAAATCACTATGAAATATTCCCCCTATTCAGAATGCCGTAAATACTGTACAAGTGATGTGTGTGTACAGCCCCCCCCCCCCCCCCCAAAAAAAAAAAAAAAAAAAAATCTATAAATCACATTTAAATAACTTTCTTCTGCAAAAATAATAAAGTAAAATTGTTAATGTACTAAGATAATGTTTCGTATAGAATATATGATATGGTTAACTTTCAGGTTTACAGAGTTACACTAAAGTATGCGGACACAAAGAGCTGCATTTTCTTTTGCATTAAGCTGCTATTACACGAAAGAACATATATTCTGAAGTATAATCTATTGAATCTCAAACCTACCGAATAACTTCTTGCGCTCAGTCAAGGGTTATTTTATAGCATAAACGAAATCCACAAATGTAAACAACGAGGGCAACATTTTGGCGAAAATTCCCCTTTCGGAGGTGTGAAAGGAATGGGGATAGGTGATACTCTGGAATCGCGATTCTCTGTTTGGATGACTTCATTCTAAACTCATAAATTATCCACTGTCCGAAAGCGACCCTTGACATTTTGCACACATTTACAATGAAGGACATTACTTTTTATTGCTCTTTTACAAAAGAGACCCAATTTCGATCGCAGTAGGAGGTTTGTCAGCAGAGGGAAACTCTCTCCTGCCTCGCGTCAATTCGATTCCCCACATCAAAGGAATATCAAAAGAAACCGAACTTGAAGCCAGTCTCTGAAAGGTCCTTAAAGACTAGCGCATGTGATTTTAACAGTCGAAAATGCGTGATTGAAGAATATACGTGCGGCAAGAGCATCAAACGGTAGCTTTTCACCGGTTTACCGCATGGAAAACCTGTTTATTAGTTACTATGTGTTAATGCCGTTTATACGGAACTTCGTGTGATAGCGGCTTTAGGCATTTTTAACTTTACAACAATGTTTACGAGTGATTATGAATTCAAATAGTCTATCTAGATGCCTTTCAGTTATCTCTGTTGAGTGATAACGTGAGAAAAGAACATTGAAGGTTATACGATACAATAAAGATATATATTTGGAAAGTGTTAATAATCAATGCGTACTGCATGATTTTTTTTCTCTTTTGTCTCTGGTACTGATTGCAACTTTGGTAAAAATCAAAAGCATAATCACTATACCAATCCTATCCTAACTCGCATAGTTTTTAAACTACTGTAAATAGGATAATAAAGCTAAAATATTTTAAATATGCCTCATTTTTAAAGTTTCTAAACATGCTACTAAAAATACAAGCGCATATTTAAAAAGAGCAGAAAACATCCTACAAAACGACGTAGATTTAATGACAAGTTACATCGCTGAAGCTCCGAAAATGCAAAATTAAATATCCGCATAAATATTTAATTAGCAGGTCTGCAAAATCTATTCTAGCTGCAATAAATAAATATTACTACAATTCGGCTTATTCCAGTAGCTTTTGAATAAATTTTGGAAGTACAAGATCAGTTCACTAGAACAGGAGAAATTTAGTTATTTGTTATAAACCATTGGATTTCACGTTCTCAAAAACTGAGACTCCCCCTATTACATTTTGAAACTCCCCCCCCCCCCTTGTCAATTCTCCTTCGTAATTCACCTTTGACTTGACCACTTAAGTGTATAAATTTGTATTTTATTTACACAAACAATAATTGTATGTTTATCTGTATCATAATTTTATGATAAGCATTTTTTGTATATATTTAAAAAATTAATAAATAAATAAAACAAAGTTAATACAGGAAATAATCTAAATAGGGAAGGAGATCATCTTTCGAAATACGTAAGCTTCCTTCTGCATACATACGTTAATTCTAAGCATGAGGTACATGTCTCATTCTTAGTTTTTTTTTTTTTTTTTTTTTTCCACTGCTTTGTAAAATTAACACATTTTATAGGAGCATTTTACATTTCCAAGGATAAACTCCTCCCAAACTTGTTTACAATAATTTCTATGCTAATTTTTTTTTTTTTTTTTCATCGAAATAAAAATCGGTGCATATTATGAATTAATGCACATAAGTATGATCAAAAGTGAATCACTAAGGACAGTTCGTAATGAGTTTTAGAACGTGATTGATGGAGTCTCAATTTTTGAAAATGTGAAAAAGAATGGTGCGTAACAAACAGGTAATTTTCTCCTGCAATAGTGAACCGATATAGCTTTTAAACTGCTTCAAATCTATTGGAATGGATCAATTTTTAGTATATATCGCCAATTGCAGTTACAACAGTTTTTGTGGGATTATCAATTAAATATTTTGACGAATATTTGATTTTCCTCCCCCGCCCCCTCTTTCCTCGCTCTTTCAACAGTGAAACTCGTCATTAATGTAGATATTCTAACATAATTGATGTCGTTTTCTAGGTTTTGTTTTTTTCTAAAAATGTGCTTTCCCCCCCCCCCCCCCCCCAAAAAAAAAACATGTTTAGGAATTTTATAATATTTTTAGCTTTATCATTCTAACAGCAGCATTTTGAAAACTGTTTAGATAGGAAAAGATGAACTTATTTCCGCTTCACATGATCTATTAAGTTCTCCTCATTTGAATTTGTCGTTGCGATATGAAATCGCCCTACATACAGAGCGATGTGATCAATTTTATATATATTAAAGAATGAAAGAAAATAAAAATGAATTAAATATACTGAGGAATGCAAATATCACATTGAGGCTTCTAGCATGCTTGCCAACCATCTCATTATGAAGCGTAGTACTTTTAGTCACCGCTTTTTTTTGTACACCAGTAATTTTTTAGAGTAATTTCATTCTTATTTAATCGTAACACTATTTGGAGAGAATTGCTCTAAATATAAAGTTCTGTGGGAAAAGGGGCGTATTTTCAAGGGGCGTTAACAAGTCTACGCTTATAAATGAGATGGTTGGCAGTCCTGCTTCTAGTCGGAGCAGAAACCACTCTTTTCTATAATAATTAATAAATAAAAATTAACGTTATTTGACACGTTAAACAATTACTCTCATCAGCTCGTTTCCAGTTATAAATTTTGCTAATAATGGGTGCAACCACACAGGAATCGATAAAACCACGCCTTACTGAAATAATGAATGAAATCCAATACAATCAAAAGAGCATAGACGATTGTTTTTCATACAAAATCAGTTGCTTATTTCAACTTTAAAATACATTCTGTAGAGAGGTGTTTACAAATTTGCTAATATAGAATCTAAAAATTTACAGAAGTCGTAGCTCTTCTGACAGGTTTTATCAGGACTCCTCCTACTCTTTTCTCGTTATTACATTTTTACTCAAATATACATCCTCTAAAACAGGTTCATGAAGGGAAACAGTTTACGTGTCGAAAACCACGTTAAATTATGCCTACTTGAATGAACATCATTTAATTGATTTCTATAATTACCCACTTGGGATGGTTTCCTGGTAAGAGTCAAGTAGTAATTACAAAAAAAAAAAAAAAAAAAAAATTGAAGTGCTTAGATGAAAACAAACGTAAAATTCCTTTTGACGTCCCCCAACTACATAAAGAAAAAAACTGCCACAAATTTCACTTCGAGGTGAGGTTATTAATGACACCATTTTCCTAAACCACCTAAGGAAATGTATGAATAAAAAAAAAATTCCTGTTCAAACCAAACCAAGCTTAAGTTAAAAAACTGTGGTCGAAGACATAGGGTAGAGTGAAAATTTTATGCAACAACTCCCATGATGCTCTGATCGTGCCTTTCAAGAGACATTCGAAAATAGTTGCCAAAGTATGCTTTATTACAACAGATTTTACAATGGAGGTCACTGAGCTTTATATTCCAACCCCTTTTTTTTTTCCTCTGAAGCTCCACCCCTCCAACTACTCTAGTTTTCTAGAATCAAATCCATAAATCATGGATTTGTAGCTAAAATTGATTTACTACAAATTGCTTTGTATAAAATATGCAACTTAAATTACGTATTTAAAGCTTATAAGTGAATCATTTTCCTTAAAGTCCCTGTAAGGTAATTAATATTTTTAACTTTATACCAATTTTACCAAACAGAGCGGTAGTAATTTTCGAATTTTTGTATCTGTATTGTATTAAAACAGATTATTATTTAAGACAGACCAGAAAATGCACACGGTTGTATTCTTTCAAATTTCGCAAAATTTCTAACAATAGATTTTTTCGATTTACATTGTTTTAGGATAAAATTTATTATAGTTGATTTACTCAAACATTCAAATTTTAAGACAATTACTTGATACAATATTTGAGTGCATTAATATTCTTTTTTTTTTTTTTTTTAATACAAAAACTTTTTAAAATATCCTAATCTGCTAAAAATATTAAATTAAAACTTTTCATAAAATACTTAATTTACACCATCAGATATATTTAATTAATTTTTTATGAAATATTTAAATTCCTAGTCTACAACTTCTCTTGTGATCTTAGTTTCTCTGTAGGTAAACGCTTGCGATAGCAAGCGTTATTTTTGTAAGTTGATTGAAAACACTAACAGCTTTGTTAGAGCGCGCAAGGCATGGGTGACCTGGGCCATTCCCATTGCCCACGGCCGCGCACTACGCCAGTCTCGAGTCTGTATAATATGTATTAATAATGCGTTTTTTTAATGTCTTGCTTTCAGAAAATGAATAATTTCTGAAATAAACATTTTATAACAAAGGTCAATGTATCAAAAAATGTTCTAATAAATTTTCATAAATGTGAAAACCAAAATCTGCGTAAATAAGAAAACTCTTCCTTTTTATGTTTCTAAAATAAAAATTTCTACTACTCTCCTATATGTATAGCCATTAATCCTCATTTGCTCAGCTAAATCAAAATTTACTTGTACGTTTTCAAATGGTAAATTTCAGCTTCAGAGAGACGGTTCATCCAAAATATGTAAAAAATAAAATAAAATGCGATAAAAAAGAGGATGTTTTATAAGTTTTGACTCGACCTAAACAACGTACTGCTCTGTGAGAAGGGCGATATACATACTTACTATTTGTACGAAGTATTGCAAATAATACAGTCGGCAGCAAAAGTATCAGAGTACTAACAATAAACCTTGTCTAAAAAAAGATACACTTAATAGTTAAATAAATTGTTAGAATGTTGTGGTAAAGATTACATTAACCAGAAGGTTTTTTAGTAACAACATTTACATTTAATAGCAATTACTAACTAAATTTAACTAGGTTGACATTAGCACGTTGCTACACACAGATTTATTACAGAACCATCGATCGTGGAAGGTTGGTTGGAGGTAAAGTTAAATCAGTCAGGAAAATAGGGTTTGAAACACTGGCCATGGAGGAAAAGTTCATTATTTGTGTTTAAGAGTCTTTTGGGGTATACTGCCACATCACTCCCTTCCCAGTGTTGAAGTAACATCAAGGTAACGAGAATTGACCTTGTGACATATGGTTTATTGGTGGACGGTTGTGGCACTTGTGGTTGATGAGTGAGAGGGTCAGGTTGCTGTGGTGGATCTGCTGATGGCACTGGAAAGAACACCGGCTCTTGGGGGAACTGCAGCTGGGATGATGTCGATGAATGCTGACTTCAGTCTATTAGTGTTCACTGTTGTAGGTTTATTGTTCTGTAGGATGGCAAATGTCTTGCCACTGCTGGATATCACTCGAAATGGCCCAGTATAGAATGGCTGCAAACTGCTACGGGTGCTGTTTTGTCGTAGGAAAACATGGCTGCAGGATTAGAGTGCACTATGAACAAAAGATAAGACCTACCAGTGCGCAAATTGGTTGGGACAGGTCAAATTGCTGACATTTGGTCTCGCAGTCGACAAACAAATGTAGCTGGATCCCCATAGTCTCTAAAGACGCAGAAAAATTCGCCTGGTAGCAGGACCCGACTAACAAATTTTCGTGTCCCCTTAGAAGAGCAAGAGTTACCCTCATCTCATCCCCCCCTCCCCCCCCCCCCACCTTAACCCGTTAGAAGTCGCTAGTTGGTCGATTTGCCGCCCATCTTTTAGACAGATTTTTTTATTAAGTAGCCACCAAAAATTTTTAGAAGTGGTATTTGATATACATAAAACGCGAATAAAATCAAAGAAACGTCAGTCACATCACTTTTTAAAATTATTGGGGGCAGTTAAATAAAAAGTGGGCAAATTTTAATAGGTGGCTATAGCGACTAATATAATATAGCGATAATTTATAGCGATATAATATATAGCGATAATATTATGATATAATATATAATATAATATATAGCGATAATTTTTAATAGGTGGCTATAGTTGACTATAGCGACTACTAACGGGTTAAAAAAAAAAGACCTTTTACTAATATACCACAATTTTTGGCAGGCGAAAAAGCAGATCGAAAAAAAAAAAATATTTGATGAAAAATTTAACCTGGTTTTCTTTTAGGCCAGGTTCTAAAGACAAATAAAATTACCCTCAGCCAGTCTAACGACAGTTTTTATATTAAATTTTGTTAATGTAAGTGAAACGTAAAACACAGTTAAGTAAAAAAAAAAAAAAAAAAAAATTAGACCATATATTTTAGTCATTAGTAAAATTTTGTGCCCCTCAGAAATTTCGTGCCCAGGGCACTAGCCCCGGGTGCCCGTGCGATAGTCAGGCCCTGCCTGGTAGTCTTAAGATGTCACCATAAACTAATTCGGACACGCTGGCTTGTAGGTCTTCTTTCATCGATGTTAGAAGCCCAAGGAGAATAGTGGGTTAAACTTCTACCCAATGTTCTGTTGCATGGCATCGCACTGCGGTTTTAAGAGTTCTGTGAAATCGTTCAGCAAGTCCATTGGAGGCGGGGTGATATGGTGTTTTGCGTATGTGGTGGGCTCCAATTATTTTAGACAAACTTTGGAATAGTTGACAATCAAATTGGCGTCGACGATCTGTGGTTATACGGAGTGGTACACCAAATCTGCAGATTCATTCACGACAAAATGTAGAAGCAATTGTATCTTATTTGATGCCTGCCATTAGAATAGCTTCTGGCCAAACGGGTATAGCTATCGACCATGGTGAGCAGTTATTGGAATCCCTTCGATGGAGGCAGGCGTCCAACCAAATCTAGGTGGACATGTTCGAAACGAGAAGTTGGTGTGGCAAATTGTCCAGGAGGGCTAGAAGTGTGTCGATGAATCTTGCTGCGTTGACACGAAATGCAGGAACGAGTCCATTTGGCGATATCAGATTGCATAGAAGGCCAACAGAAACGTTTTTTGATTAGCTGAAAGAAAAAATGAAAAATTAAATAAATTTCTGATAAAACTGGAATTCCCATATTATTATAAATTTCTGATAAATCTGGCGTCGTCATAACACTCATTTTATATATATATATATATATATATATATATATATATATACACTAGCTGTTACCCGCGACTTCGTTCACGTGGAAATTTTGATGTGTATGTGTGGGAACTGACGGTTTGATCATAATATGTAATGTAATGAAACCTTATCATTGTGGTGCTGTGCAAAACAGTCTGATAAAGTATACTCAAAAAAGTTTGTAACTCACTGAAAGCCAAAATAAAATGCCAAAATAAATAAATAAAAAGTTATCGCCAACATGGCGATAAAAATTTTAAATTCGTTCATAGGGATCCTGTACTAAAACAGTACTGCGTTGCGGAAGTATAAAAACTGGGTCGTCAATTATGAATTTTATTTCGAAACCTTTCTTTGTATGATTTTAGTTCACTAGTGCACACTATTAATCTGGTTCTAATAATAATTCGGCAACTGGGGAATTAAAATTTTAAATATGTGGTGAAATTCATATAATATTTACGAGTTTCAAATTTTTAAGTTTTTACAAAAAAAGGATTTTTTTTTGTTCATGTACCGGAGAATTGTTGAATAATATTTTAGTTCTTAAACAATTTTGGACGGTTTTTCCCGCTTCGCTGGCAAACGCTTTTCTATATAGCTTTAAGAAAAAAATCTGAAATCGGTCAAAAGCTCGCTTTGGGTTCCCTCTGCCTTCGGCAGCGCCTTGTTTGTCCTTGCAATCTCCGGTGCCTGTCCCTATTGCCCGCGACAATGGCTTACCCGTGGTCTTCCATTTGGGTGCTTATCATATATGACAGTTTCGATACGGACAGTATCGAAGTATTTGAAGTAGCTCTTTTATATCTGAATCCCAGTTACATATGAACAACATTATACGTGATGTACATAATATTTGCTCTCAAGTTATTTCCTATATTTATTTGATTTAATCGATCAATCATACAATGACAGCAATTTCTAGCCACATATAATATTACAATATGCTATGATCGGCTACTTCTATCGCATGAGACAATTATTATTTTGTGGTTATACGTACTTCATGCTTTGTTAATAGTAGTTGGTATATATAAAAATAAATTTTTTAATATGCAAACTTGATCATGGTACATACAGACTTAATGCCCTTAGCAAATTTTGAATTTTTGTTGCCGTTTTAGACCAAAATATAATTTATGCGATTATTGTTCCTATACTCAAACGAAGTGTGACGTCACTGACCGTCCGTGGATGCAAGAAAATGATTTCCTATGTTAATCGCCCATTGGATTTTTTGTAAAAAAAATTATCAAAAATCGAGGAAAGTGATTTCCAGATTTTAATCCCCATATTTGGGTATATGTATTAGTTATCATGTGCATTATTATTCAATGATTACTATTTTATTTTAAAATTATAAAGTGTCATTTTCTCATCGACCAATTTAACATTCAGTAATTTGTTATTTTTCGCGTGAAAGCATATTTCATTTTAGGTTGAAAACAATAAATAAATAAAAATATCTCTTAAACTTTTTTTGGCAACAATTACAAATTTAAATGGCTTATATTAAGTCAATTAGCAGTTTATTATTTTCATACTTTAATTAATTTTTAAAAAATCTAATCAAATTTCCGGTATAAATAATAGCCTATGTTCTATTCCAGACTATACTCTATTTCTGTACCAAATTTCATCCAGATCCGTTTAGCCATTGTGGCGTGATTGAGTAACAAACATCCATCCATCCAAACTTTCGCATTAATATATTAGTATAGATTGAAAATATTTACTCAAATAGCCTTAGCTTTTTTTTTCCCCTAGAATTTATCGTTTACATGGTAATATGGGTACAGTTTCAGCAAAAAGTCCCCATGGCGAATTTTAATGTTTTTGTCATTTTGGCAATGAATAAAATAGTTATCACAATTGCAAGAAACGTCCGAGCTCTTATTTAAATTTCAAATTTCGGCATTAGGGTTCTATAAAAAATAGCTGTTCTCTAATATGGATGCATATTTAGTTTATTTTATAAAACCGAAAAACCGTCTGTCAGCTGTCTCCAGAAAAATCTTCTGCACTTACAGATGTGAATTTGGTACATACATACTCTAGAATCAGAATGTCCCTGTGTGCACCTCTAAGCCGAATCTTCAACTTTTAGAATTCAAAGCAAATTATTAATTAAAACGTGATTAACGATTAATATTTTTTGCAAAATTTTTCACCAAGAAAGGTTTCCTTTTATACTCGGAGGTGAAAAACTGAAGATTCTGCCTTTCTTCATTCAGTGCACTATAAAGCGCTATAAAATGTCAGTTTCTAAATTCCAGTTATTAATGGATGAATTTTTTTCATTTTCACACCAAATGCAATCTCATAAAATACTGTAATACTGTATTTGAAGTGGAATTGGTATAATTTTATGGTCGGTCGGGTAAATGAAATAGAATATAAGAAATTACTTAATAGTAAATACTATGCATAGTCTGTATAGAGTTGGTTAATGTAATCGCAATTTAAATATTAAAAATATACTTTGATTATTATTATAGCGTCATATTTAGAACAGTATTTCAATAAACACTCAAATTGAACTTCTAAGGTAAAGCGTTGGTCGTCTCGGGCAATAATGACAAGGACTCGAAATATAGAGGGTGGAGAACATTCTGCCGCACGACCCGAAAAAAGTTTTTTATCGATTTTAATGAATTTTGGCTTCTTGTTTTATTTATAAAGAGAAAATAGTGATTTCTTTATTATTCATTATGTGATGATCAGCGACGCGGGCAAAGCCTGCTAGTTTTTATTAAACGTTAACTACAAAAGCGTTAGCATAATTTATTTTGCGTATTTTATTAGCCAAACGTATCGATTTTACTATATTAAAAGAAAGTAATACGAAAATTAAAAAAAAAACTTTTATTCTATACAATTAATCGAATTTCAAGTACTTTCAAAGAGAAGGAAAATTATAGGGAGTTACACATTTTTATTGAAAAACAAAGTAGTCATAAATAAAATACCATAAAAACACGCAAAAACAAACTTTTGATTTGGTTTTCGAAAACAAAAAAATTAGGTTGCTTCAAAATCTAGAATAATCACAAAGGAACTTTTTATTGGCACTTATTTATTTTTAACTCATATCGTACCAAGCATTGAAAAAATATTTTTTCTTTATAAAATCCTAAATATGTTTCATTAAGCTTATGTATACACACAAAATCAAAAAAACCTACCAGCCTTGCATTAGCTTAATCTGTACAGGGTGTCCTAAAAATTAGACAATGGACTAGGACAGTCGGAAATATAAGGAAAACAGACCATATATATGATTGTTTTACCACTAGAAAAGTGTAAAATATTACCTCAATAAATTTATATGTCCGTTAGTCTTGAACGTAAAACCTTTTTAAGTAATAATGTGTTGAAAATGTAATGAATAAATCTTCAAAAATCGTCATTTAAAAAATTAAAAAAAAATATATTAAACGTTAGTTTAAACTAACGATAAAGACACATATGTATTTATTGGACATTTAAATAATATCTCGCCATTAATTTAAATTAAAATATTCAAAAGAATTAATGTAAATACCACTTATGCATGGTGTCCTATTTTTTGGACGATGGTGAAATACGGGTTTTAACGTTTCAACAAGGTTGAAAAGAGTTAATGATTTCAGTTTGTCTGTCTGTCTGTCTGCGCTCCAAATTCCGTAAATACTTATGTAATTTCTTAACATTCTGACAGCTACTGGCAGATATATCCGGTTACTTACCTGTTTGTTTTTCCACAATGCACTCATAATTGTATAATTATGAATTTTTAGCTACTTTTTTAATTTTGATTGTTTTAAATAACACCCTAAGTACTATATATAAGTGCAGTGTTACATTTTCAATCTCAAATTAAAATGAGCAAAAAAATATGAAAAAATATGCAGGAAAACATTAGTCTTGCCCTTTTCAGAGGCGGTCAGAGGGTTAAAACTTAAAGCTAATGTCTGTTATTAAAGTTCACTATCTGATATTCCCTATTGAAAATTGAGTGAATACCTATGCTGATTTGTGTACAGGGATACCCAAAAGTATTACAAAACATTTTATTTTATGAAGGTATTTTTATAAACCATATTTACTTTGCGCCTTTATATACAACCTTTACTTTGCGCAAACTTTAATGAAATTGAAATATGTTACTCAAGGGCACTATTTTATGTTTTCCGTAGAAAATGGAGTAAATACCACCACTTTTGTGTGTACGGGGACACCTGAAAGTATTTCAAAGCACTGCGTTCTATAAGAGGTATTTCTGTAAACTAAATTTGAATACTTTTACTTAGCACAAATCTTAAAATAACTATAAATTATCTCTAATAAGAGAACTTTGGTGATACTGCAATATCTTTTCCTTTTTTGCTGTCCGTATTGTTGAAGTAGGATCCTGTATTGCAAGTATTTCTCTTACAATAGTTACAGCTTCTACAGGCAGCACTTTGATGATCCTACAATAGTTAGAACTCCTACATTCAGTAGCTTGGTAACAATAAAAGTTCCACTCCTTCCTTTTCTTCGCTCCTTTATCCAACCTTCACCAAACTTCACAAGTTACCATTGCTTTTGTTCAGCACTCCTCAATTTACTAAAGGACTTAACTGTCAACCGTGAAAGGTGAAAAAGTGTATAAAACTACTCATTGGAAAGGAAACATGTATTAAATCCCTGATGATATTTCAAAGCGAAAAGCTTTGGATAATTTTAAAATGTTTTTTTTAATTAAGTATAATTTTAGGAAACGTGTTTTTAAAGTGCTTTTAATCAAAAAATCTTAATGAAACTGAGATACGTTATTCATATGCATTTAAAAAAAAAAAAAAAAAGCCTTCTATAGAATATGGCATGATTTAGTATAAAGATGTACAGAGCCATATAAAAATATTTAATTACATTAACAGTTATAATTCGAGATTTTCTGGAATTGCATTTTCGTTTACATTAAGCATTTTTAACACTTTCTAATATTTTTTTATAGTGTGAGTATGATTTCAATTCGTGTATCTGACCGACTGTCCATACGTCTATTTCTCCATCTCTACGTCTATTTCTTCATTATAGTTGTTCCGGGTTCCCATACTAAAGCTGTGCTTTTTGTATTTATTTATAATATTCTCTATTAAAGACTGACTTCTGTGGTCACGTAATTTGGTGCGCAAATTGTTTGTATGCGTCCGGCACTTATTGTAACTGGATTTCACGAAATTCGAAATCCCCCCACCCCTTCTCGGCACAGACCTTATATAGAGATAGACCACGCATTCCCCCTTATTATCTGTCTGCGACATGAAGTAGCTTCCCCAGCAAAATTGTCACGTGATGGAGGAGACCAGGAGAGAGAGACGAGAATGAATATTATGTGATTTTTCCATATGAAAGAAAGTAGTTTTGAGTTTCTTAATTTCTGTATTGTACACATACTTTTTATTTAAGCCTTTATATTTACGCATCGTTGGAAAGCTAAAATGTCATAGATTAATTATAAAAAAAATTCATTTGTGAAAAACCATTCTGAAGGAGAGAATTTTTTGTTTAATTCTTACAAAAATAAGTGCTTTCTTATGGTAGAATCTCCCTCAACTCTGTCACGTGACATACGGCGTTGACCGCAAAGGATGAAGGTTTCCGATTGCACACTCATGTTGAAGACATTCACTATAATGGGAAGTCCTATTGGTGGCGTAGTCTATATATATATATATATATATGGTCTATGCTTCTCGGAGTTGGAGGGCAATAAACATGTGTAAAAACAGGTTTTCCGTTTGAATTCGCTTTGAAATATCTTAGCATGGCGAATTTTGGTGTGTGGATATTGATTAACTGTACGCATTATGTACATTAGTGGGATTTTGCAAAACTTCGAACTCACCCGCTGAGGAAGGGGAAGTAAGAAGTGGGTAAGTTGTGCCGAAGACAGTGGGGACCCAGACTCCTCACGTTGCGAGTGAGAAAACCTCTACCAATCACAGCGAGAACTTAGGTTATTAATAAAGATATGGGATTTTGACAACTCATTTAAATTTAATGTCCAGCGAAGCGGGCAAAGCCTGCTAGTAGGATAATAAAGCTAAAAATTTTTAAATATGCCTCATTTTTTTAGTTTCTAAATATGCTACCCAAAATACAAGCGCATATTTGGAAAGAGCAGAAAACATCCTACAAAACGACGGATATTTAATGACAAGTTACATCCCTGAAGCTGTGAAAATGCAAAATTAAATATCCGCCTAAATATTCAATTAGCAAGTCTGCAAAATCTATTCTAGCTGCAATAAATAAAAATTACTAAAATTTAGCTTATTCCAGTAGCTTTTGAATAAATTTAGGAAACAAGATTAGTTCACTAAAGCAGGAGAATTTTAGCTGTTTGTTATAAACCTTTGGATTTGACGTTTTCAAAACCAAGATCTCCACCTATTACATTTTGAAACTTCCCTTGTCAATTATCCTTTGTAATTCACCTTTCACTTGACCGTACTTCAATGTGTTAATTTGTATTCTATTTACATAAACAATAATTGTATGTTTATCTGTATCATAATTTTATGATAAGCATTTTTTGTATCCATTTAAAAAAAAAAAAAAAAAAAAAAAGTTAATACAGGAAATAATCTAAATAGGGAAGGAGATAATCTTTCGAAATACGTATGCTTCCTTCTGCATACATACGTTAATTCTAAGCATGAGGTACATGTCTCATTGCTCGTTTTTATTTTATTTTTATTTTTTCACTGCTTTGTAAAATTAACACATTTTATAGGAGCATTTTACATTTCCAAGGATAAACTCCTTCCAAACTTGTTTACAATAATTTCTATACTATTTTTTTCCCCATCGAAATAAAAATCGGTGCATATTCTAAATTAATGCATATAATTACGATGAAAAGTGAATCACTAAGAGGAGTCCGTAATGAGTTCGAAAACGTGATTGATGGACTCTTAATTTTTGAAAATGGGAAAATGAATGGTGCATAACAAACAGGTAATTTTCTCCTTTTAAACTGCTTCAAATCTATTGGAATGGATCAATTTTTAGTATATTTCACCTATTGCAGTCACGACAGTTTTTGTGGGATTATCAATTAAATATTTTGACGAATATTTGATTTTGCTCCCCCCCCCCCCGCCCCTCACTGTTTCAGCAGTGAAACTCGCTATTAATCTAGATATTCTAACATAATGTCGTTTTCTAAGATTTTTTTCCTTCTGTTTTTTCTAAAAATGTGTTTCCCTTCCCCCCCCCCCCTACCAAAAATAATAATAATAATAATAATAAATAAATAAAAATGTTTATTAATTTTATAATATTTTTAACTTAATCGTTTTAATAGCATCGTTTTGAAAATTATTTAGATAGGAAAGGATGAACTGATTTTCGCTTCACATGATCTATTGAATTCTCCTCATTTGAATTTGTCGGTGCGATTAGAAATCGCCCTGTATGTATACTAGGGATGGACCGGATATGGATTTAACCGGATACGGATATCCGGCATTCCAGATAATAATTTTTGCCGGATCCGGATATCCGGTAGTCCCTTTTCCCAGTATACACATGAAATTTTCAAATTTTAAAGAGCACACAATAATTAAACTAGTTGGCATAGGTGGACTCTGCTAATTTCCCCATCAGATTTATGTTCTCATAAATTTCTAGTGCGAGACATATTATCATGTTAAAAGAAATGAATTTGACAAAAGCTTAATACAGTGACAGACTGAAATACCCGCCTAATAGGCTATCCACCGTTCACTTCGATATATTTATCTTATTCTAATCTATTAATTTATTTTATCAGGGTCAATTCCGTTGTTTCATGCTATTTCCAATGCAATAATCCTCAAAATTCATATTTATATGAAAAATTTACAATTTCGCTATGTTGGTAAAATCGTAAATTACGAATAATTTACGAAATTTTCCTATTAGAATATTTGTATTCAATCATGTTCTAACAAATACAGGGGTAGTACTTGTCCTGATTTTCCTGGAATTCCTGAAAATTTTAAAAATGTCCTTAAATATGATGAGGTGTCCTAAAATTCCTGAAATTTTTCAGCTGTTATACAATATATTGACATTTAAACTACCCAAATTAAGCGATCAAAAAGTAAACTCACTTTGTACTGCCATACTTTGCTGTAATTGCTAGACAAAAAAAGCAGTCTTTAAAGATTGCCGATAGAAGTGAAAACTAAGTAACTTGTGAATTGTATCGTCGAGCTATTAGATTATTATTTTCGAATTATTTTTGGTTTGTGAAGAAGTGTTTATGGTCTGTATTATATGATTCGGCACAATATTTGTAGCTACCCAAATTAAATTAATACCCAAATTATATTAGGTAAAAATACCCAATTTATATTAGGTAAAAATATTGTAATATGACTAAAATAATTTTCCTTTTTTTTATTATCTATTTGAAAATTTATATTGAAAGCAAAAAGACTAACAGTCTGTATAAAAACACGTGCTTGTACTTTGTGAACTATGTATGTACTGTGAAAAAAGTACATACATACATAGAGTATAGAACTAAAAAGAGAGATACCAGTAGCCAGTATACTTCTCGTATTAGTATATATTTTATACATATATATATATATGTATGTATATGAGGCATGCTGCGCCGTGCGCTACATATATGGATATATATGTAGAGATATACTCTTTGTATATATATAATGTACACTAATAACGCACGGATGTACATATATACACAGTATACATATAGCTCATGGAAAGCATTCGGTGACGATGACGCAAGTTCCATGATTTTTGTTCACCCAAAAAATGCTCAACGCGCCTAAAGTTTTCACTTCAATAATATATTAAAATCCTTTTAAGCAGCTTTATTTCTACACAGCTGCACTCATGCTTACTTTTTACTCCGATTACCCGAGTACCATAGGTAATGGAAGTATTGTATTTGGTCAGAATTTTCAATTTAAAGTTTTCAACTGATTTAACATGTTTTAATATCTTCTGGTTCCATAAAAGGGTTTTTTGGCAATTGATCAGTATATGTGTATGTGGGTATGTATGTAGGTGGGGAATTTTTTGACTGTCATATCTCCTTAATAAAGATAAAGCGACAAAACCTGAGAATTGAGACAAGTCTGATGTACAGATATTTTTCCAATTTTTGGTGAAAATTAAAAATTAGAAGTAAAATATTAAAAATTTATAATGGGATTGTAAGTCCATATCTCAAAACGGCTCTTTGCTATATAAACATCCCATGTCCTTTCATATGCATTAGCTGGTTAGTTCAGAAAAAGTGTTAGACATCCTGTATAAATATTTGAAATTTAGATCTCGCAAGTGCGTTCCTTTAAAAATAGCTCTCTATGGATTTTCTTCAGATTTGCCCTATTAACTCCTATGTTTTTGTATGTGATTGTTTGTTAGTTTCCAGTGAGTAGATAACTTTGCCAAGTCTTGGTGAAAACTGGCAGTGGAACCGAAAGTCTAACTCAAAAAGAGCTCTAAGATTTTCTTTAAATTTGCAACAGAAACCCCTTTTAGATGTGTCCTTTCATGCGTTTTACTTGGTTACTACAGGACAAACATCCTGATTAAATAAGTCAATTTTAGATCTCACAAATCGATGTTCAAAAAACGGTGTTACGGATTTTTTTCTAAACTCTGTTTTATATTTGTAACACATGTATTAGTTTTATCTCACATGAAAATTGTTACTAATTTTGTCCTGAAATTTTCAAAAATGTATGTCCTGAAATTTCACCTTATGCTAATACTACCCCTGCAAATATCATAAATGTAATTTTTAAGTTGTCTAAAGTATTTATGATACTCAAAATGGAAGTTTATGCTCAATTTTGCCTTATTCTGACATGTTAAGTAAATCGTAAATTCCAAATAACTTACGAATTTTTTAAATTGGAAAAATCATAGTCTATGATGATCATGCCAGTATCCTAAATAATATTTCGAAAGTGGTTTGACATCTTTACGATGAAAATATCCCTCAAGATTGACATTTATGTGAAATTTTGCTCTATTCTGCCATGTTAAGAAATTCGTAAATTTCCAATAACTTGCGAAATTTTCTAAGAAGCATATTTATACTTATGTTCATTCCGGCATCAAAGCTGATATTTTAAGATTGACATTTTTACAGTAAAAAGTTTCCATTTAATACACGTTTAAGTGAATTTTTGTCCTATTCTCCCATGTTAAGAAAATCGTAAATTTTTAATAACTTACGAAATTTTTTAATTCGAATGTTGCAAATGAATACAGTTCTTGCCAGTATCGAAAGTAATATTTTAAAACTGATCTGACCTCTCTGCGATCATTTGTTCGTGAGATATCGTGTACACAGACTAACAAACTAACGGACTAACACACTAACAGACACCCTACAGACAGACACCATACAAATTTTGTCATTTTCAGATTCCTCACACCTGAAAACGTATAAAAAGTTAAAAAACCGAGGTCGAAATTTTTCACGATTACCTAAGTTCCCCATACCTCTATAGTATGATGGGGAACTAAAAAAGGTACTTTGATTTAAGACATTTCGCTTTTGTACAACTGGATTCCATTCACATACATAAAAATGTAAATATCATTGGGAAAAACATAGATAATTCTAATTAAAATAAGAATGTGAGTACAGTAAGACCCCGCTTAACGCTGTTTCGGTTTAGCGCTCTTTTATTTCCCCTGTGGATTCCCCGAAATTGTTCGCAGCAGTACGGGGATTCCCTGAAATTGTGCACCTGCTGTTTCGCATTACGCTCTACTTTGATGGAAAGTATCCCCCGCGTTAAGCGTGGCTTACTGTATTTCAGCTGTAAGGATTATAAGAGATATAAATAAATAGACAATGCATTATAAATCTCTTATTATTAAACCAACCAGTCTTCTACTATATATATATATTATGTGTGTGTGTGTATTATCATGTATCCATTGCTAAATTTTATAAATTTTTTCACTTTATATATATATATATATATATATATATAATCTAGCTTAATATTTTGAATTAGTATATACGTATATGTATACACACTCAAATTTAGTCTCAGAAATGGATCCAATTATGGATAAAAAGACTCCTGACAAGTGGCCATTATCGGGAAAATTAATTTTTCACACATGAAAAACATTACGAGTACAATGATTGCAATTCTTTGGAAAGCCTTAAAACTTTTTACAAAATTCAAGGGGAAATGATATTTTGAAGAAATGACCAATATTACAGATTATGAAAAACCGGCTTTAATTTTTACTTTCCTAACACTATAGTGAGGAATGTATTGTAATCATGTCAAAAATCAAAGTTTGAGATTTTGGTGTTTCTACACGTTTTGAGGTCACCTGAATTCCTCTTTACTATTTTTACAACGATGTATGTGTGTAAGTATGTGATTGAACATGATAGCATCTAAACGCTTTCTTCAAATAGCTGAAATTTGGCACGTATGTTATAGGTTCCGATAGCACGAATTCTATTGATTTTGGTGAAGTAGTATATTATATATAGTTATTGTTAGTTTTTTTTTAATGGAGTTTTAAAAGTTTTTATTTTTAATGTAGTTTTTTTTTTTTTTTTTTTACACTTAGTTTTTTTTAATGGAACACAAAAGAAAATTCTTTATCATTACGGTCTATGGGCCCAAATTTTGTAAAGTGCAATAGTGTCTAAACGGTTACGTGCCGATTCCGACGTGCCAATTCAGGACATAGTCAAAGTCCATCTTTGTAAGGGATTAAAGTGTTGAAAAATTCCCATTTGCGCGACCAGAAATCGCAAGACCGGGCGTGCGGGTGAATTCGTCTTTTTTGACTTGATAATCTGAGAACGCCCATAACTCTGTTACGCGGCAATCCCTACCACGGACGTAAAAACAAAAAGAAAAAATCACTGGACACCCCTACCTCGCTCTGCATGAATCTGAGAGCGCCCGTAACTCGGTTCCGCGGCAATCACTACCACGTACGTAAAAACCAAAAAAAAAAAAAACATCACTGGACACCCCTACCTCGCTGTGTATGAATCTGAGAGCGCACATAACTGGGTTGCGCCGCAATCACTACCACGTACGTAAAACAAAAAAAAATAATAATAAATCACTGGACCTCTAACTTGCGGTGCATGAATCTGAGAACACCCGTAACTCGGTTCCACGGCAATCACTACCACGCATCGAAAAACAAAAAATCGCTGGACACCCCTACCCCGCTGTGCATGAATCTGAGAGCGCACATAACTCGGTTGCGCCGTAATCACTACCACGTACGTAAAAACAAAATAAACATCACTGGACACCCCTAACTCGCGGTGCATGAATCTGAGAACGCCTGTAACTCGCTTCCACGACAATCACTACCACGCATCTAAAAAAAAAAAAAAAAAAAAAAAAAAAAAAAAAACACTGGACGCCCCTATCTCGCTGTGCATGAATCTGAGAGCACACGTAACTCGGTTCCGCGGCAATCACTACCACGTACGTAAAAACCCCGAAAGAAAATCACTGGACACCCCTACCTCGCTGTACATGAATCTGAGAGCGCACGTAACTCGGTTCCGCAGCAATCACTACCACGTACGAAAACAAAAAAAAAAAAAAAAAAATCACTGGACACCCCCTACCTCGCTGTCCATGAATCTGAAAACGCTAGTAAATCATTTTCGTAGCAATCAGTATCACACACGTATATACGCTTCGTGCATATAAAAAAAATCACTGGACACCTCTACCTCGCTGTGTATGAATGTGAGAACGCATGTAACTCGTACTATTCTTGTATTTTTACTTTATTCGCGCAAATGGGAATTTTTCAAATTACTTAAAACTAGTAAATTTATCGCCAAAATTCAACTTGGCTACATTTCCGGTCAATAGACTTTAGGGAGTGGTCCAAATATAAATTAATCCTTTTAAAACAAATTCCTTCAACACTTTAATTCCTTACAAAGAGCGACTCCGACTACGTCCGGAATTGGTACGTAGGAATCGGCACGCCACCGCTTAAATTTTGGTGAATCTAGCATGTACAGTTTTTTTACTGGGACACAACGAAAACTTCTTTATCATTACTGTCTATGGCTGAAGTTATTCGAAGTGCGATAGCGTCTAAATGCCTTATCAGAATGAGCTAAAAATTTATATGCGTGTTAAAGATCAGAGTTGCTCGAACTATATATAGTCCAGTCAAAATAGGAAAAATAGAAGAAAAAAATCGTGTAGTTTTGAAATTTTGCATACTCATAGCCGAGGGGGTCCTGAACAACATACTAAAAGTCCCCGCCCGTGGGGGGTGAGCGGGGGGCAGGGGGGGCATTTAAGGGGGGCAATTTTCAGTTTTTATTAAATATCTTAAAAACTATCGTATTTAGAGACAAAATGTCAGTAACAAAATTAATCTACGTAAAATTTCCTACAAAAATGTATATTACATTTTGTTTGTACGATCATTAGTTTAGAAGATATAGGGAGATGAAATAACACATTTTCTTGAAAAATTCTTTTTTGCAATAGTAAAATCAACTAAAGTGTGCAATTAAAAGGGTTCTTGTCAAATATTTTCTAATGTAAAAAACAAATATATACATACGAAATATGCACGGATAGTACAGCATGTTTTGTAAGTTTTAAATAATTTTAAGGCTAGTAGGCGCAAGTGGCGGTTTGAGTAAAAATCTGAATAAATCCAGTCAAAATAGGAAAAATAGAAAAAAAAAAAAATCGTGTAATTTTGAAGTTTTGCACACTCATAGCCGAGAGGGTCCTGAACAACATACTAAAAGTCCCCGCCCGTGGGGGGTGAGCGGGGAGCAGGGGGGCATTTAAGGGGGGCAATTTTCAGTTTTTATTACATATCTTAAAACCTATCGCATTTAGAGAAAACCTGTCAATTACAAAATTAATCTACGCAAAATTTCCTACAAAAATGTATATTACATTTTGTTTGTACGATCATTAGTTTAGAAGATATAGGGAGATGAAATAACACATTTTCTTGAAAAATTCTTGTTTGCAATAGTAAAATCAACTAAAGTGTGCAGTTAAAAGGGTTCTTGTCTCATAATTTCTAATGTAAAAAACAAATATAAACATAGGGAATATGCAAGGATAATACAGCATGTTTTGTAAGTTTTAAATAATTTTAAGGCTAGCAGGCGCAAGTGGCGGTTTGAGTAAAAATCTAGATAACGAAGACCCAAAACCGATCAACATTAAAAAAAAAAAAAAAAAAATCGTGTAGCTTAGAAATTGAGCACAGTTATAAAGTTAAGTGCCCTGAATAACATACTAAAAGTCCCTAACCATGGGGGGGGGCATTTAAAGGGGGCGCATTTCAGTTTTTATTAAGTATCTTGAAAACTATCGCATTTAGAGGATAAAAAATCTCAATTGCAAAATTAATCTACGTGAAATTTCCTAAAAAAATTGTATATTCGATTTTGTTTGTATGATCAATAGTTTAGAAGATATAGGGGAACGAAATAACACATTTTCTTGAAAAATACTTTTTTTTTTTTTGCAATAGTAAAATCAACTAAATTGTGGAATTAAAAGGGTTCTGATAAAATATTTTCTAATGTACAAAACAAATATATGCATAGGAAATATGTAAGGATAATACAGCATGTTTTGTACGTTTTAAATAATTTTAAGGTTAGTAGGCGCAAGTGGTGTTTAGGTAAAAATCCAGATAACGAAGACCCAAAACCGATCAACATTAAAAAAAATCTTATAGCTTTGAGATTTTTTTTTCTCTAAATGCGATAGGTTTCAAGATACTTAATAAAAACTGAAATGTGCCCCCTTTAAATGCCCCCCCCCCTCATGGTTAGGGACTTTTAGTATGCTATTCAGGGCACTTAACTTTATAACTGTGCTCAATTTCTAAGCTACACGATTTTTTTTTTTTTTTTTTTAAATGTTGATCGGTTTTGGGTCTTCGTTATCTAGATTTTTACTCAAACCGCCACTTGCGCCTGCTAGCCTTAAAACTATTTAAAACTTACAAAACATGCTGTATTATCCTTGCATATTCCCTATGTATATATTTGTTTTTTACATTAGAAAATATTTGACAAGAACCCTTTTAATTGCACACTTTAGTTGATTTTACTATTGCAAAAAAGAATTTTTCAAGAAAATGTGTTATTTCATCTCCCTGTATCTTCTAAACTAATGATCGTACAAACAAAATGTAATGTACATTTTTGTAGGAAATTTTGAGTAGATTAATTTTGTAATTGACATTTTTTCTCAAAATGCGATAGTTTTTAAGATATGTAATAAAAACTGAAAATTGTCCCCCCTTAAATGCCCCCCTGCCCCCCCGCTCACCCCCACGGGCGGGGACTTTTAGTATGTTGTTCGGGACCCTCTCGGCTATGAGTGTGCAAAACTTCAAAACTACACGATTTTTTTTTTCTGCTTTTCCTATTTTGACTAGACTTATCCAGATTTTTACTCAAACCGCCACTTGCGCCTACTAGCCTTAAAATTATTTAAAACTTACAAAACATGCTGTATTATCCTTGCATATTCCCTATGTATATATTTGTTTTTTACATTAGAAAATATTTGACAAGAACCCTTTTAATTGCACACTTTAGTTGATTTTACTATTGCAAAAAAGAATTTTTCAAGAAAATGTGTTATTTTATCTCCCTATATCTTCTAAACTAATAATCGTACAAACAAAATGTAATATACATTTTTGTAGGAAATTTTGCGTAGATTAATTTTGTAATTGACATTTTTTCTCTAAATGCGATAGTGTTTAAGATATTTAATAAAAACTGGAAATTGCCCCCTTAAATGCCCCCCCCTGCCCCCCGCTCACCCCCCACGGGCGGGGACTTTTAGTATGTTATTCAGGACCCTCTCGGCTATGAGTATGTAAAATTTCAAAACTACACGATTTTTTTCCTCTATTCCTCAAATTTTGGCCTTCGTTGCCTGGACTAATAGCTATTAATGAATCTAATACTTACAGGGTTTTTTTTTTTTTTTTTTTTTTTTTTTTTTTTACAACAAAATAATATTTACCTTTATCCTTACCTTGAATCATTAGCGTCTAAATGCCTTATCCGATTAAGTATGAAATTTATACACGTGCAGTAGGTTACCATCGCATGAATCATAAAGATTTTGGTGAATCTAGCACTTATAGATTTTTAAAGGGACACAAAGAAAAAAAATTCCTAATCATTGTCTTATGGGCTAAAATTATTTAAATTGTGATTGCGTCTAAACTACTTATTTGAATGAACTGAAAATTTATACACATGTTACAGGTCACAGTTGCAGACACCGTATAGATTTTAGTGAATTTAATTCTTATAGTTTTTTTTTTTTACAGGGACATAAAGAAAAATACTTTATAATTGTGGCTTATGGGCTCAAATTATTTAAAATGCAATAGCGTCAAAATGCCTCATCCTATTGATCTGAAAATTTTTGTGTATGTTATAGGTAACTATCGTACAAACTTTATAGATTTTGGTGAGTCTAGCACTTCTGGATTTTTACAGGGACACAACGAAAATTTATCCTTATGATCTATGAACTCAAATTATATAAAGCGCAATAGCGTTCAACTTAACATACTATATGAAGAAAAATACTCCTACACCTTATTGTAATTTTCTGTTTTGCATATTTAACGATTTCTCTTACTTTAATTTATTTATACAATTGTTAATTACTTAATCTTTGGAAAGTTGAGTGGAGTCACTGCAGATTTTTTTTTTTTAACTTTAAGAAACTAGAAATGAATTATTTACATAAATATATATACTAAAATTGTGTGTTCTCATAAATGTAATTTGAAAATAAAAATTTATTAATTGAATCTCGGTGTTTCATCTTTTTGACAAATTAAGTACATGTATTTAGATTATAAGAACATTTAATTTTTGAAAAACATTAAAGAAAACATTGTTCATTTCGTGATTTTATTTTCAACTGAAACTACACAAAACAGATAAGACAAATAATTATAAATATGTGGAATTTTATGAGATTATTTCTTTAGTGACGTGATTTAAGAAGCTATTTTTAATTTTCCCCACAAACGGAGGGGCAAAAGTTCTTTCTTGGATTTCTCATCATATCTCAATGAAAGAAAAAAAGAAAAAAAAAAAAAAAAAACATATATTCAAAAGCCGGATATCCAGCATATTAACCGCATATCCGGTGGTTTTGATCCAGATATCCGATGATATTTCTGATGTTGAAAAATCTGCCGGATACCGGATATTTTCCGGATATCTGGTCCATCCTTAATGTATACATACAGGGCAATGTGATCAATTTCATATATAAGGGAGACCCGTGTACCTAGGGCCGCTTTTTTTTCAATTTCCAAAAACAGAGCCCTTGACCTGTTTAAAATTATCAAACTGGTATATGCGTATCTTTAGAACTAATTATTTCCAATTGGGATGAATATAAATACCTAAAATAATAAATTCTGACAAATAAGTTTAAAAAAAAAAAAAAACTTCACTCGTGGCCCTAGGTACAACACCTTCATTGTACCTAGGGCCATTCTCTCAAAATTAGATTTAACTTTGTAATGAATAGAAAATAAGCATGTATTTTATAAAAGAAACAATATCAAGTAATATATTTACTTATCATATAATAATTATCATGTTGTTGACTTAGTGAAAAATTTCGTGTTTTTTTTTTTTTTTTTTTTTTTTTTTTTTCCCTGGAGTGTCTCTTGGATTTCTAGATCTCTCTGGTTTTCGGTCACATCTTTGATGTGGGAGGTTTTGCTTTAGATAAAGGTTTTGCTTAGGTCCGTACCTGTTAAAGCAGGACGCACGAAAAGATGTTAGATGTTGAAGGTTTCGAAATTTCAACAGGACACGAAACAGGGACATCCAGTTCTATCACTGTTGGTTCACTTTCTTCCTGGAATTTATTTTCTTTTTTTCTTTTAATATACGGAGGGATCTTGTCTTTCAGTCACATTTGAACTTAAATATTCATCCTCAGTGAACGTGTTTTGATTCATTGGCTATATGCCGGATACACGAAAGCCTTATAGAATGTTTACAGGAGTAAAGGCCGACGGAAAGGACTTGCCAACACTTTCAGCAACATCATATATAGTGACTGGTTTACCAGGCTGTAGTGTGTTTCTTAACACTTTCTCGACCGCTGACGTAGATTCACGTCATTTGAAAATATGAAACTTCACCAGTGGGTGTTTCTTTTGCAATTTGTATGTTATTTGTTTCTAAAAAATATACACTATTCATATTTGCACAATCAGTATACTATAGATGTAAATACTTTGATTAGAGAGGGTATGATTATAATGCATATCCATTTGTAATATAAATGTGAACACGAAAATTTTTGTTTTGAAAAATTGCAACTTATGGAAAAACGCCCACAGGCGCACCTTACTATCGAAATGACAAAAACATGCGGTCGCGAAAGTGTTACAAGGTCCAAACACACTGGCCCTAGGACAAAGCAGCGATGTGGCTCTAGGTACAAGTTTTAGTAACTTCATTCAAAATGCCTTCCACAAAAAAATCCGCATGCAGAGAGGACCAATTTAATATCTCATTTATTACTCAATATAACAAGCAAAATTATACACTAGAAATGAAAGAAAAATATTTGACTCGCCTTTGTAAAATAGCAAAAGAGATGAGCTGCAAAATTTTACTTCAAACCATGTAAATTCGTTTTCTACATGTAACTTGTCAAAACTCTCTCCTCAAAAGTTCCAAAGTAGTTGTAAAAGTAGCAATTGGTGTTGTTACTTGCCCAGTTGAGTATTAAAACTTAAAATTAAATATTATTCAAATAAAATGGGGTGGCCCTTGGTACAGGATGGCCCTAGGTACACGGGTCTCCTCTATATAAAATGAAAAAAAAAAAAAAAAAAAAAAAAAAAAACTGGATTAAATATACTGAGGAATGCAAATATCACATATCACATTGAGGCTTCTAGTAGGAGCAGAAAACCTCCCCTTTCTATAATAATAATTAAGGAAAATTAACGTTATTTGACACGTTAAACAGTTGCTCTCATCAGCTCGTTTCCAGTTATAAATTTTACTAATAATCGGTGCAACCACACTGGAATAATAAAATTACTGAAATAATAAATGAAATCCAAAACAAGCAAAAATCAAAAGAGCATAGACAAATGTTTTGCATACAAAATCAGTTGCTTATTTCAACTTTAAAATACATTCTGTAGAGAGATGTTTACAAATTTGCTAATATAGAATCTAAAAATTTACAGAAGTCGTGGCTCTTCTGACAGGTTTTATCAGGACTCCTCCTACTCTTTTCTCGTTATTACATTTTTATTCAAATATACATTTCTCAATAACAGGCTCATGAAGGGAAAAGGGTCGAAAACCACGTTAGATTATGCCTACTTGAATGAACATCATTTAATTTCTATAATTACCCACTTGGGATGGTTTCCTGGTAAGGATCAAGTAGCATACTTGCCAACCATCTCATTATGAACCGTACAATTTTTAGTACCCGCCTTTTTTTTCACACCAATAATTTTTTAGAGTAATTTTAGTTTTATTTAATCGTAACAGTATTTGGAGAGAATTACTTTAAAAATATAGTGGTGTGGGAAAAGGGATGTTTTTTCAGGGGGCGTTAACAATTGTGCGGTTATTAATGAGATGGTTGGCAAGTATGATGTAGCAATTAAAAAAAAAAAAAAAAAAATCTGTAGTGCTTAGATAAAAACAAACGTGAAATTCCTTTTGACGTTCCCAAAAAACATAAAGAAAAAGAGAGAAAAAAAAAACTGCCACAAATTTCACTTCGAGGTGAGGTTATTAATGACACCATTTTCCTAAACCACCTAAGGAAATGTATGAATAAAAAAAAATTCCTATTCAAACCAAACCAAGCATAAGTTAAAAACTGTGGTCGAAAACATAGGGTAGAGTGAAAATTTTATGCAACAACTCCCATGATGCTCTGATCGTACCTTTCAAAAGACATTCGAAAATAGTTGCCAAAGTATGCTTTATTACAACAGATTTTACATTGGAGATCACTGAGCGTTATATTCCAACCTTTTTTTCCCTCTGAAGCTCCGCCCCCCCCCCCCCC
This sequence comes from Salticus scenicus, assembly GCA_963930645.1. Taxonomy (NCBI): domain Eukaryota; kingdom Metazoa; phylum Arthropoda; class Arachnida; order Araneae; family Salticidae; genus Salticus; species Salticus scenicus. The sequence continues at coordinate 88,699,623 of OZ005650.1, read as the reverse complement.
AACTACTCTAGTTTTCTAGAATTAAATCCATAAATTATGGATTTGTAGCTAAAATTGATTTACTACAAATTCCTTTGTATAAAATATGCAACTTAAATTACGTATTTAAAGATTATAAGTGAATCATTTTCCTTAAAGTCCCTGTAAGATAATTAACATTTTAAACTTTATACCAGTTTTACCAAACAGAACTGAAATAATTTTCGAATTTTTATACCTGTATTGTATTAAAACAGATTATTATTTAAGACAGAATAGAAAATTTACCCGGTTGAATCCTTTCAAATTGCGCAAAACATCTAACAATAGATTTTTTCGGTTTACATTGCCTTAGGATAAAATTTATTATAGTTATTTACTCAAGCGCTTAAATGCAAAAGAAATTACTTAATACAATTATTTGAGTGCATTGATATTCATATACAATTTTTTTTTTTTTTTTTTTTTTGTGTATACAAAAACTCAATAAAATATCCTAATCTGCTAACAATATTAAATTAAAACCTTTAATAAAATAGTTTACACCATCTGATATATTTACTTTTATTTGTTACGAAAAATTTAAATTTCTAGTACATGTATTTTTAATATTTTCCATTTCTGTATGTAAATGCTTGCGAAAGCAAGCGTTATTTTTGTGAGTCGAAGTCTGTCACTTTTGCCAGGTACAACCACTTCTCCCTACAGGGATTTTCAGCTCTTGGCGTAGGTGTTTTTTTTTTTTTTTTTAGGTTCTGTTTTGTACGGATTTTTCTATTATCTAATGAAAATTTATAAAATTATTTTTAAAAACGCAAAAAGTTTTATAACTCAGAGTTCCCAACATCTATAATTTATTCCTGTGTATTTTTAGTACCACCTTCTTTTCGTACTTCTACTACTTTTTTTCCTATTTAATCTTAGTTACATACTGGAGAAAATTACTCAAGAAAGTAAGGGAGAAAAAAGGGCATTACTATGATTGCTTCGGCATAAATTAAATAGTTAGAAAATTTGAATATTTTAAAATGTTATCCCTTTTATTATTATTACTATTATTATTCCGAAATGGTAAACTTATTATATAATTTTAATAAAAAATGTAACATTTATTTAATATTTTGATATAATTAACATCAAAGTTTTAAAATGAATTGGACAATAAGTCATGTACATAAATGCCAATTGTTTTCATCAGCAATTGTCAAGTAATTTGTATACACCCACCCCTCAAATAAAATATATTGTGCAAATCTTAATCATAAATATATTATACTGATCTAAAAGTGTAATTTAGTTTGTTTTACATCAGAATGCGTTGTCTTTCGTTTTCCTTTCTGTAAATTAACCTTTTTATTACTCTTTGATGTGTTCACACCCCCAATTCGTGTAGCCACATCCCCTAAGGAGTCGGAGTAAGGTATCAAGTCCATATTTGCTGTTTTAACCCTTTGCACTGGGCATATTTTCCTATTTTGAACAGTAAGACACGCCTTTTGGCGTTTCTTTAAAACGTCACACGTATAGTTTCCAACTTACTACTTTTTGGCTACCGAAAAATTGTAATAATTTGTTTTATTTTACTTCATCATTAAATAAATAAAATCTTTTGTGTTAAAATTTTCCGGTAGCCGAAAGGTAGCTTATTGTTACACGTTTTAGAAAAATAACATTTCATTTGCAGAGGAACACCATAAGGCGTGGCTCGATTTTTTAATGTCCCCTCAGAAAGGACATACGAGCGATAAGGGTTAACATTGATTATTTATTAATAAATCAAACTTATCAAGTAAGTTAGATGTGAAAACATGTTAAAGGAGATCAGTTATTTCATTTAATAATTTAATAGAATACAGAGCTAACAGTATTCAATTTAAAAAAATTATAGAAACATAGTCCATTTTATGTACTGTTTTCAGGAATATACATTTGTATGCATATATTAGGTACTTGTTTTTATTTGTCCGTTTGTTTCAACAATCAACTTATGTGAATATTAATAAGAATTTTTTTTTTTTTTTTTTTTGATGCTAGAAAATATTGAAATAATAATTATGATTTTATATAATTTCTAATTATAGTTTTGAATCGTATGTCGTAGGGTAAAAATATTTAACGTAAGGAATGTAGGGATTTTTGTCTCCATTTTTAGTAGGGATAATTTAAAATTTCATCTGGCAACACTGAAGTCGATTGAAAACAGCTTTCTCAGACAGAAGCGGTGCAAGGCATGGGCGACGTGGGCCGTTGCCCACGGCCTCAGACTGCGCCAGTCTCGAGGCTGTATAATATATATTAATAATGCGTTTTTTTAATGTCTTGCTTTCAGAAAATGAATAATTTCTGAAATAAACATTTTATTACAAAAAGGTCAATGTATCAAAAAATGTTTCTAATAATAAATTTTCACCAATGTGAAAACCAAAATCTGCCTAAATAACAAAACTCTTCCTTTTTATGTTTCTAAAATAAAAATTTCTACTACTCTCCTACATGTATAGCCATTACTCCTCATTCGCTCAGCTAAATCAAAATTAACTTGTACGTTTTCAAATGGTAAATTTCAGCTTCAGAGAGACGGTTCATCCAAAAGATGTAATAAATAAAATAAAATGCGATAAAAAAGGATATTTTATAAGTTTTGACTCGACCTAAACAAGGTACTGCTCTGTGAGAAGATCGGTGATATACATTCTTATTATTTGTATGAAGAATTGCAGTCGGCAGCAAAAGTATCTGAGCACTAGCAATAAACCCTGTCTAAAAAAGATACACTTAATACTGCTTTGTTAAATAAATTGTTCGAATGTTGTGGTAAAGATTGAATTAACCAGAAGGTTTTTTGCTAACTTTTATATTTAATAACAATTACTAACTAAATTTAACTAGGTTGTTATTAGCACGTTGCTACACACGGATTTACTACCGAACCATCGATCGTGGAAGGTTGGTTGGAGGTTAAATCAGTCAGGAAAATAAAGTCTTTGAAACACTGGCCATGGGGGAAAAGTTCATTATTATTTGTGTTTAAGAGTCTTTTAGGGTATGCTGCCACATCACCCCCTTCCCAGTGTTGAAGTAACATCAAGGAAACCACATTGAACCGAACTTGTCGTTCAGACCTTGTGGCCAGAGTTTAAACTGCCATTCGTTTTTTTAGCATTTTGCTAAAAGGTATCATAATTTGCTAAAACAAGTCGGTCAGAATTTCGCTAAAAAGCTAAAACTGGATAACTGTATAAAATATCTGTATATAGTAACTGATTTTTTTTTTTTTTTTTTTCAGGCAAAAACTACGAAAGGACTGAAATTTTCGGGAATCCTTATTTATATAGAAATTTGGATTTATTTTTAATTTTCAATGATTGAATTTAAATGAAAAAATATTTAAAAGTATGTTAGAATTCAGAATTTGCTTCATAGAAGCATTCTTAGCACTAGTATTTCACGATTATCAACCACTACACTTTACTTAATTTTTAAATTGCTTTTTCATTTTACACGCATGATATGAATACCTCTTTTTCTATTGTTAAAATCAAAACATAGTTTTCTTGATTCATATTTTTAAAGTCACAAATATGGATGCTTGGTTAAAATCATCAATGAACAAAAGGAATAGAAAACAAAACTGAGGATAACAAAGCTAAGTAAAAGAAATCAGTGGTCCCAAAGAATTAACTTTCGAAAACGCTAAAATAGTGCTTGCCTATTTTCGCTAAAATGCTAAAGTAATTTTTTTGCCAGGTTAAACCCTGCTTGTGGCATATGGTTTATAGGTGGACGGTTGTGGAACTTGTGGTTGATGAATTGAAGGGTCAGGTTGCTGTGGTGGATTTGCTGATGGCACTGGAAAGAACGCCGGCTCTTGGGGGGGAGACTGCATCTGGAATGATGTCGATGAATGCTGGCTTCAGTCTATCAGTGTTCACTGTTGTAGGTTTGTTGTTCTGTAGGATGGTAAATGTCTTGCCACTGCGAGATAACACTCGAAATGGCCCAGTATAGAATGGCTGCAAACTGCTACGGGTGCTGTTTTGTCGTAGGAAAACCTGCCTACAGGATGAGAATGCATAATGAACAAAAAATAAGACCGACCAGTGCTTTTTAACTTAATTGAACTTTTTGTGCTGAAACATATACCCAAAATCTCATATTTAGAATCGTATTTGGAAGAATTTAATACCAGTTAAAAATTGCATTTAACGATGGCTATTTGGCAGGCCTTTGATGACGCCATCTTTATTATATATATATTATTTTTCTTTCATTATAAATAGAATGAACATTTCTTTTTATTTATTTTGTAGATACATTTATTAACTATGGGATTTATGTTATGATGGTAATTTAGCTTCATCAAATTTTAGAAAGTAATTGATTTTTGATAGGACAATAATTGAATTCTTGGAAGTTTTAACTTATCAGTGGAAAAAAGATATTTTCTAAAATTGAAATTATAATGCAAATCTCAAAAATTTTAAATCTGTTTTATTAATTAAAAAAAAAAAGGGGGGGGGGGTAAATGAAAAACTGAATGGTGAGATTTTTTCTGGAAATCACGTTAAGTACTATTACGCAGATGTTCTGCGTAGGAAAAGCTAGTATACAAATGTTTATGTTGCAATTAAAATGAAGTCGACAATAGCTGTAAATACAGCATCTCTGAAGAGGTTTAGAGAAATTTCTAGATACTAAAATTTTCCACCATTACAAAAACAATGTGTGTGTGTGTGTGTGTTTTTTTTTTTTCTTTGTTTGTTTTTCATGCTATCAGATGTAAGTACTCTGATGGCATTATAGTGGTAACCGGGGTAATTTTTAGACACGAAACCTTGAGATAATTCTTAGACGCACTTGGTGTTTAAGAGCTATTAGCTTTTATTTGATTTTGTATTTCAATTTAAGTTTTTAAATGTCTTTTCTCATTGTATAAAAATTTTCTAAGCAGTAATCCACATATTAGCAAGTTTTCTATTTCACTAGAAAAATGTTTGAAAAATTATCAACACTTTTACTTTCAATATTTTCAAATTTGTTTATTGCGTATAGTTATTTATTTTCAGATTTTAAATGGTATCAAAGAAGGAAATCACTACCTTCAAATTTATTAACAGAAAATTGCAGTATTCATAAACTGAGTTGAGTATAGGCCTTTCTAAAAGGCATTATTTCATGCTGGGGTAATGTTCAGACATCCTGAGGTAATTCTTAGACAATGAAAAAAATAGGTTTAAATTTTTTTTTTAATATGTTCTAGTCAAAGGTAAATTTAATATAATGTAAAAAATAGTATTCTGAGAGCCCGTTTACTATTGATTATCCATTCACTGATTATATAAGGTACAATTTAAAAATAAATTATTGTAAAACTGTAAGTAGTTTATTAAAAATTCAGATAACTTAAACTATTATATTTACAATTCATAATAAAGTAAAACTCAAGAGAACAAAAACGTTAAGCTAGTCAAAAACATTAGATTATTACAATGAATATACAGATTATAGCTTGTTAACCGTTTGAATGCTGAAGCACTTACTGAAATACATCCTTAAATTGCTATGGTTCTTTCAGGCCTCAATGAAAGTTTTTCCGGTGTAAATATTTAATTTTAGCTTTTAAAAAAATTTGAAACCCAATCATACCAACTGAAAAACCACGCCTTGCAGTAAAAAATAAAAAAAATCCAAGTAAGCAGCAATCGAAATGACATATATAAATATGTATTTTTATGCGTAAATCATTTACTTTCGATCGCTCTTTCTACAGAAATAACATACGAAATTTTCTAATAAACACACACTATAATATAAAGACACACCTAATTAATGAAAACCACGCCTTACTGTAACGTGTGTAAAAGGCCACTTTAAGTATCATTAAAGGATGAATAAAACAAACAAAATAACAAAACAAAAAAAAACGCGTTTTACCATTAATAATTGTTCACACACAACGTTTTAGGAAAATTTAACACATGGTTTTAACATAGTTTTCCAAATATGCGATACAACGTAGTGAAGAGGTGTGTATTCTGATAAGATTTTATCGAGACACCGCCCATTTTGTTTTTTCATCTTATTTCAAAATATAAAGATATATATTTTAAAAATAATGAAACGAGCGTCGTAATATTATATGCGTCGAAAATCACGTAAGATATTTCTCTTTCGAAAGAACTACATTGAATTAATTTCAATGATTAGATTTTTGACATCGTCTTATGCTGATATTTTTGGAGCGTAAAAAAAAAAAAAAAAAAAAAAAAAAAAAACTGTTAAATAAAACCCAATCACTCATACAATTTTCGGTTAATTTATTAATTCTTTTTTGTGTTTTACGAATAAATAATGAAAAAAAAGAACTTCATAAAATATATAAACAAATGTATATATATTTTTTACATCTTGTTAAAGAAAATGTAAAAGAAAAATAATGAAAACATAAGGTTAAACAATTGTGTTTTGATGTACAAAAGCCATGTAGTTTTTTCTTACAGTGAGCGCAGATGAGTTTGGAACTTTATAGAAAAATTCTCTCTAATATATAACTTTGATAAAATAAGACAAAATTACTTTTATTTTTTAATAAGCGGTACGAAATAAAGGCGGGGCTAAAAATACTGAGAAAAAAACTAAAACATTGGTAGCTACGTAGGAGTTGCTATTAACCGACTGATTTTGTTTGAGTAAAAAAAAATTAAAATTCCGGTTATATCTGAATTTTACCTCTCGCAGCGCGATAGCGCTGCTTCGCAGTTTTCGAGACTAAACATCGCAGCGCTATCGCGCTGTTTAGCAGTCAAACGGTTAACTGTAATCTGATGTCTTAATTTACTTTTTGTGAAAGAACTTGAAAGTGATTCTAAAGGTGGAACTAAGTTGTTCATTTATCCTTAAAGTAAGGCATTAATAACGAAAACATTTTAAGATAATAGATATGGATGCAGTTGACCACCGCACTTTACAATGTAGAAAAAGAGGGGGGGGGGAGCTAAAAACCCCATAGAAATAGCATGGGAAGAAAACCAAAAAACTCACAATGTCAAGTGTGTTAAAAAAAGGCTCACACCGGAAGTAATAAAAGGGCAAAATTGACTAGAAAAAGATATCGATGAGCGGGAGCGGGACAGCTGGGGCGTTGAATATATAGCGTCGAGCATTAATACGTCTCGCCTAGTATGTGTCTGATATATGCATCTGATGATTATATGAAAAAAATAAGAGGAAAATGTTTCCTTAAAGGAAAAGAACAAGACTTAAAAAAAAAAAAAAAAAATTACCAGAAGAATCTGGAAATTCTTCAGATGAAAGTTTACACAGATATGCATCCCCTGACATCAGTTTTAACAGGCAACACTGATGCTACCATTATTATTAAAATATGTCTTACCAAAAAGTCCACATCAACTGAAACTACACTTAACAAATAATTTGCTAGTGATAAATTTTTTGCTGCTTATTATGAAACTCTATATTGTATTAGGAAAGTGTTTTGGAGGTCTTTAAAGAAAATGAAAAGAGCATCTGGAATTGAAATTTTTGAAATGGCATGAGGACAACAAATTTTGATGACCTTCAGTACCAGATTTTGAGCATTCTCATAAGATAATTCATATAATATTAATAATATAAAATTATAAAATTTGAACTACATCCAAAGAAACCTTTTTTATAACAGAAGTTTACTTTGTCTAAAAATTACCCCGGTTACCCCTAACTGTTTTTCTTATTAGTCTTTTTCATTATTTTTTTTCTTTTATTTCAGACTTATGTATTTTAATTCTTTTGTCATCTTTTAGATACATTATAACTTTTTCCAATATGTTATTTTTAGTCTCGTATTGAGTGCATTTTGAATTCTTTATAATTTTAATCTGGATATGTTTCCTGGTTTCTTTGCATTGTAACTATCAAATGCTTTATATATATATATATATACACACACACACACACACTTCAAAGCATAGGTTGTTCCTCTGGTTACGCAGCTTGAGATATTCGCAGTTTCTCATGACATTGGTAAGAGAATTTTGACACCCATCATGTGGGGTCTTTGAACGCAGGCAGCATCATAGCTCAAAAAGTTATTTAAAAAAAAAAAAGTTCCCCTCCCTAAAAATTTCTTTTTCTACTAGCTGTGTGTGTATTTAGGTCGCACTTTTGCTACGGTATATGCAATTGGCGACAGCTTGGGACTTGCCTTAAGAGCGTTCCAGAGACATGTCATCAGTATTTTGATCCCCCACGAAGGGAACGACTCCCCGCTTATAGGTGATCCACAGAAGTATTACTTGTCAATTTCAGATTTTCATTTAAATGCACCAAACACTAGTACACAACGGTCTCAGACCTGTTCAAATATCTAAATCTTCGAATTACGGGCTCGGCACTCTAACAACCAGGCTACCACGGCCACCTTTCCTCTTTGAGAAATTAGTTTAGTTCTATTCTAACACGTTTTAACGCTGATATATTATGTATTTGTAATATATTTAATACTGAGTACCGTACAGAAGAAAAATAATTATGCAAAAAATAGATAAATAAGACTGTTCTGTGTTAAAAATAATTTTACAATTAAACAAATTTTATCACGATACTCTTTTAAAATTAGTTTTAACAATAGAAATAATTTTAAAGCTTTCTGATTCATTTAAATTTATTTTGTTCATTCTCTGTTGGAGACAATAGTTTCCTTTAACAACAGCTTTACAATACCTCTGGCCTTTTGGGATATTTCATTTTAACATTGGGATATTTCACTTTAATTTTTAATCACTTACAAATCATGTCGTCTCAATATTTTTCTTAAGTTATACTTTACATTTTCATTTTATCAGTGAAACCTCATATTTCTCATTTGTAAAAAATATAAAATATGTAGACTCGTAGAAAAGACTGGATGTAAAGTACTGTTGCGTACTTGGGGGGTTCGTCAGTTGTCAGAGAATGAAAGGCGAAAGTTGCAAAAATTCAGTGATTTATTCACAGTAAGTTCCAGAAAAATACAGGTCAATAAATAAAGTATCAGCTTCAATTCAACCAGTAAACACAGCTTAAACAACAGCCGTTAACAGCAAAACAACAGCAGTACAAACTGTTTAGCATCAACACATGAAGCAAGTCTCATTCAAAGAGGCTCAAAGTAAAGCAAGCATTCAACACACGGAGACAGATATGAGACTGGTTGAGAACTGAAACTATCTTGGCGAGAAAAACGCTGTTTTATACTATTCTATCGGATCCGGATTTTTCGAGAAAAATCTAGAAAGTCGTCAACCAATGAGATTTCAGCTTCCATATTTGGTATATCCCAAAAAAAAGATTTTCTCGCGAATGTCGCGAAAAAAAACGCCAAGAAGGGAAAAAAGTCGCCAAATTTTGCGCCAAATCCATTACCTGCCTTATTGGAGTTTTTTAATGCGTTTTTAAGGGAAAATTGGGCTATTTTAACGCTAAAACTATTAGAAATGCACAAAATTAGCATTTTATCAACTAACTATGCCTCTTTGAAAGAATTTACGCAAAAATAAACACCAATTATTTACAATTTTGTAACAGTACTCTATACTATGATATTCAAGAATGCTTGTATTGTTACAGTTTGCTTTTTGTTTAATGATTTAGAAAATTTTTTAAATATTCCAGTGTCAAAATATTAGATAACTAGCAGGCTACGCCCGCTTCGCTGGTCACTATATTAAAATGAATTTTCAAAAGAATTGGATCAGTATTTATTTTTAACATCACATTACCAAAAAAAAAAAAAAAAAAAAAAAAAACTGAAATCGCTTTAGATTTCGCTTCTTTGGGTACCCGTTGCCTAAGGCAGCTCTTTTTTCTGCCCGTACTGCATCGGGTCCAGTTTCCCACTGTCTACAGATAGGTCTTTCCCGGGCACTTCAATCTGGGTATTTATCGACGACTTGTGGATTTTCTGTTATTTAAGAACTACGATTTTAAAGATGACTGTATCTCAGCATCTATTACATAATTTAGTTTTTGAACCATGTGTTTTATAGCCCCCGTTATTTACACTATATTACGATTTGATTCCGGCCAGTGCAATAAAATAAAATAAAGGTAGATTTTCTTTTAAAAAGAATTAAATACATGAAAAACAAACGAATTTTAATCAGTTTAATCCTTTCTACTATAAACTACCATTTTTTTCACCCAATACATATTATGAAAAAAGAAAGATTTTTCTTTTAAAGAAATTAATTTTAAAAAAATGAAAAATAAAAAGTTGCTATACTATAAAATTATACATGAACGTAACAATTTATTTCTATTGCATTACCTTTTGATTTTCAATAAATATACTAATAAAAAAAAAAAAAAAAAAAAAAAAAAAAAAAGAAAGAAAGAAAATCGCCTTCAAATGAATGTATTAAATAAAAATGAATTTCGTAACAGCCGTTGCTAAGATACGCAGACGATTGCAATCGAAGAATAAATTCATGAAAAATGAAACAAAGAAGGCAATATTTAAAATCGAAAAAACATTAATTTAAAAAATTCAAATTCGAAATTCGAAAAAATCTCGATGAGGTGCACACCTGCAGGGTCCCAGGTACCTGTATGCCAAATTTGGAAGCTCTGCGATCAATAGTGTGAGCACCAGAGCGCAGACAGACACACACACAGATACACACACTTCTCTTTATTTATATAGATTGGGATATTACACTATGATGCTATATTATCATACCCTAGATATTGTTAGTGCCCCATGGGCGCTGGCTATATCCAGAGAATAGTGAGGTAGAAAAATTTACATGTGGGGGGTATTTGTAAGAGTCTGTTTATCTCCTGTTGCATACCTAAAAGGAAACTACACCCTATATTTATATAATGAGCCACGAATGACTGTATGGTTTTTGGTTATTAAATTTATTAAGTCACCCAAAGTTGATTTATTTTGAAATTTTAATAATTTCAATAAGGTTAGAGACATTTTCGTTTCTGTAATTTTGTACTTTTAAAACTAACTAGTGGTCGCCCAGTGGTCGAAATTCGACCATAATTAATTAAAATTATAAGTTTAAATGTTAATTTATTTCTGGGCGCTCTTGAATTAGATATAGTTGGTGCATTATGAGTCATATTCATATGCCACCCAGTATCACCATTTGGAAAAAGTAGTGGATACGCTAAAGGATCTAATGATGAATCCAAAACTGAGATATTTTTAATGATACCATTAACTTTTGAAAATGAAATCATATTTCGTTCAAAAGGTGGCTCACCATCAACTGTACTAAATATTACTGCTACATCAATTTGAACTGCATCATTGAAACGGCGTAGATCTAAATCATGATTTACTTTAATGAGCATACAAATTTCTTTATTTTGATTTTCAACTCTTTGACAATGATGTTTCATTGCAATGAATGACCGAACAAAAGGATTACTGCGTTCCAATTCGAGAGAAATTTCGCGCATTATGTTGTTGTTACATGTTTGATTAAAACGTTCTTGTAATCTATAATTGATAGCAGTGTCAACATCATAAAAATATAATTGCGCATAACATGGTGAACGACCATGTGCAGCAGTCATTGGACCCGATCTGTGATAAAAAACATCATGTATTTTGAAATGATACACTCCACTTGTAACTGCCTCGGATACTTGAGCTTCTGAGCTAACCATAGCAAATGATGAATTGTATTTGCGAATATTTTCAAAATAATTTTTTGACTTACTTTTTATTGAAGGTTCATTTGAAATAAGTCCATCATACAATGATTTAAAATATTCATTTTGACTTAAGGGCGGTAATATTGCTTTACCCTTATGACAACATGAAGTGAATGCAGTTCTGTCACCTAAAGTGACTTCAGATTCAAAATGTTTCGCATTGCAAAACCTGCATTCCAAATCCATTAATCCACAATCATAACTATAAAAAACTTTTGGAATGACATTTCGTGCACATTTAAATTTATCTGTCAAATTCACTTCTTCATTCTGTATAATATTAACACTATTTGTATTTTCATTATTATTATTATTATTATTATGTGTCCGCAAATATAGATTCCTTCTTCTTTGTCTCTCACTCCGACCCGTTAATGTTCTATGTCGAGGCATAATAAAAGTAGAAAAAAACTTTCATCGTCAGTAGAAAAAATCGTTATTTTTTTTTATTTTAGGTTGATTTCTTTAGAAACTGATCTATACAAATTGAATGAGTTGAGTTGAGTTGATTAATTAGTATATATATAATGCAAAACTTGTGTGTTTTTAAAAAATATTAGCATTCTGCGATAACTCTTTCAGATGAAACTGGCTATTTAAAAAATAACTCATTGTTATTAACTTTTATTATTGTTATTAACATATTAACTTTTTATTATTAATTGAAATTTCAAAATTTTGGCAACAGTATAAAAAAATGAAAATGCTAATTTTAATCTGGAAATAAAACCCGATAATATAGGCTTTGAATTGCACCTTTGTCGTTTCACAAATGTTCCAATTTCTCGTCTTTGTCGTTGTATTTTTAAAAAATATTAGCATTCTGCACTTCTTCTCTATATAAACTATAAGTGTGCGAAATTTCATAATCCTCCGTCCGCGCAATTTTCGTAAAAAGGGGTACAAAGTTTTTGCTTCACGTATTAATATATAGATAACAATTTAAAATCCTTACATTATTTGCAACATTAATGAAAAAGAAAAGATTTTAAATAATTGTTTCTTATATTCTTTGTATACAAGGACGTTTTTCATAGGAATTTATTTTATTATTTTATTTTTTTATATTTATTTATTTTTTGCACTTTTTATAAAAAATAAATAAATAAAAAGATAACCCACATTTAATTTTATCCCAGAAATTCTACGATTAAGAAAAGCAAAGTTATTCAAAAAATACTAGTACATTTATTACATGTATTACATAATTGTTAAAAAATACTAGTACTGAAAATTTAAGATCTTATATACCCTAAATCACTTGTAAACACGACACTAATTTAGAAGGAATTACTACGGGATATCAATGAGAATTTTATCAAATGCGCCAGCTATTACTTCCTAAGTTTGGAGCTATTCTCAAAACTTTTTTTGGCGCTAAATTTTGCATTTTTGACCAAACATTGCTGCAGTTTAACTTACATTGACAATTATTAATTGTACATGCATAAGTAGCAATTGGAATAACAACGGTAACCTCTATGACATTTTCATGTCTGTCCGATTTCACTTCTCAACACAATAAAAGTCAAAGATATAGAATTATTAGTCTATAATAAGTTTTCCATTTAAAAAAAAAAATAATAATAATAGTAGGGGGCTTCGCGCAACTCATTTTGCCCGCAGCCGATTTTGATCTCGCCCCGCCACTGTTCTCAGATCTAGGGATTTTCCAGTATTTCTAGGGATTTAGGGAAAAGTGTTTCATATCAAATAGCAAGTGCTAATAGTCTGTTCTTAAACAATGTTGTTATTTAAGAAATTTTTCGCACGAGAAATCGTGAATGGACAAAATCTGTTACTCAATACTTCGACTTCTCATTTAACTTTTATTTCAAATATTTTATTGAACAACTGTCAAATTTCCTGTTCTTGGTGGAGTATATGATTGAACACAAGGTCAAATTTTCTCAATGATTTTTATAATTTATAATCGGTTTACATCCCAAAAATTTCAAAATATGGGCAAATATGAATTTTTTATAAATTCCGTTATATTAACGAAAAGCCAAATATTTTCCAAAACATTCATGTTACGGTATATTTTATGGTGAACAAAGTTCTAATGAAATTAATTGTGATCAGTTTTATTTCATGTCTTGTACTCCTTGTGAAAAATGCTTATGCTTGCATAAATTTTCTACTTCTAATAATAGTTGCTATAAATTAGAAACTAAATTTGTAAGTTAAACATGATTTTCTACTTTATATAATTGAGTAAACATATTTTTAAGCTCCTGATTAATGTCTTATTAATTGGTGCGTTCGTTTTTTTTTTTTTTTTTTTTTTTTTTTTTAATATAAACTTAATGTTTTTTCCTAAAACTAATAATTTAATTTAAAATATAAACATGAACTGAAAAATTAAAAAAATAATAAAATAAAGAGCCTGGCGGGACTCGAACTTAAGACCTTTTATACTAAAGACAAATAATCTAGCACTACGCCACTTTCTCATGCTACCTGTGTCTTTTTCATTAGTTTTCATTGAAACAGCTAAAACTTTAAGGGTAATTTCTTTCCCATGGGGGGGGGGGGGGGGTTTGCACATAATTTGCGCTCCTTCCTTTGTTTTCGACACCAGATGGTGGTAGGCCAAGAAATTCTCGTACAGGGTCCAGCACAGCATCCAGTCGCGTGCGACTTTACATGTTTGGTGAGGGAACCAATCAGATAAAGCATTAGACTAATGAGTGTGTTGTTAGATTTTTTGAGGCAGATTTCATTTGGATTCGCGTGTTTTGAATGTTAATCTCCTCCTACTGAAACTTTATAGTAAAGGGAAAAAAAAATAACACCGCAAAGAACTTTTCTTAAGAAAAGTAATAAAAAGAGATAAAAATATGTGGTTCTAGTTCTACACTATATACGTATTATCATGTACCGCATACAATGACAAAAAAAAGGTCAAAATTTCAGAAAATGTTTTATTACAGATATCAACTCTTTTATATGGTTGTCAAAAAAAATATAAATAAAATAAATAAATAAATAAAAGAATCATTTTTAAATTCTTATTTATACACTAAAGTGGTGAAATGAATTTTAATGAATAATTTCTTTGTAGTGTTTTTATCTTTTTCATGGTAAATACATTTTGCTTATATTTAAAGAATCACAATAGCATTTAATTTTATACCATATATGATTTTCTATCATTTTAATTCGTGTATCTTCCATCTTGTGTTCTTGGCTCATGCTATCAAAGGATGCAAGACATAAATGTTTTTGGTATTTATTTTTACAGATTTTACCCCATTGAGTAATGGTCAATCAGAATTCTGAATAAGAAGGAACGCGCATTGTTAGTGAAGATATTCTATCAGAATGGTAGCAATTATTCAGCTACTCTGAAAGAATATCGGCGTATGATTCGATTAAGAAGAGGTCCAATGAGTGTCAATGGATTGAAAATATGATTTCTAAATTTGAAGAGACAGGAGAATTGGGCCTTATTCCAGGCACAAGAGGGCGGTGTCCCGTAAACCCGGAAACAGTGCAACAAATTGATGACGCTATTGCTAGTACGAAAAGCAGTTCAGGACCCAGCATGCTGCAACAAGTGAGCGCAAGAAGTGTGGCTCGGACAATATCTCTTCCCTGGTCAACTGTGCATAAAGTGTTGTGCCACATTCTTCGGCGTTATCCGTATAAAATTAAAATGCTTCAAGAATTGAAACCTCATGATGACACCCGAAGAATTGACTTTGCAAACTTTGTCCTGTCGAAAATCAGTGAGGATGATACTTGGATACAGAGGATCTTGTGGACAGACGAGGCGCATTTTACACTATCAGGTAGTGTAAATGCGCATAACTGCAGGATGTGGTAAACGAGCAAACCAATACGCTAAACGTGAAAAACCCCTCCATTCCGATTATGTAACTGTATGGTGTGGAATGACTTGCAATTTTCTTTTGGGTCCATATTTCTTTGAGACCCCAACTTCAAGTTGTCCCAAACGCTGTAGTGTTACAGGGACTAGCTACGGTGCGATGTTGAGAACAACTGATTCCAGCATTTCAAGAGAGACATTGTTTAGAAACCACGATATTTATGCAGGACGGAGCAACTCCTCGCATCGCTAAACTTGTTGAAAAATTGCTACATGATACCTTTGGTGCGGACCGAGTCATAAGCAGAGGTTTCGAAAACGCTTGGCCCCCCACTTTCACCGTACCTTAATCCTTGCGATTTTTATCTGTGGGGACATCTGAAAGATATGGTCAGGCTGAATCATTCGCCGCCATTTGTACGTCAAGTCCGTCATTGCTAAACTTAAGATTACTATATAATAGTCTTACATAGTCTCATATAATAATCTTATATGGTAGTTCATCACTGCCAAACCTAAGACTATTATATAATAGTCTTATATAATCTCATATAATAGTCATATACAATAGTTTTAGCAATGACGGACTTGACGTACAAATGGCGGCGAATGATTCAGCCTGTTATATAGTAGTCTTAAGAACGACATGCTTCTGCTGCTGAACTGAAATCTAGCATAACGAGACACGTGAGGTGTGTTACAACCGGTATTTTAAATGCGACGGTGGACCATGCTGTTTTACGTTTTCAGCATGTAGTTGCATCTTGTGGTTCGCATATGGAGCACATCATGTGATAATTTCATTGAATAAATGTTTTGTTTTCCAAAGCGTCTTTATGGATTGTCTAATTTGTAATTTTAATTTATGTTATTTTTTGATTACATACTATAAAAATTTAATTACTGAACCGAATTGTATGGAATTTTGATGAACTGTAAGTGATGTTTTATATTGTTTATATGCCTCTTAGAATGTCATTATGCTCTGTCTATCGGTTTTGAAAGTTGTATATGCCACCGGTGAGCGTTGAAATACGATAGAACACCATCTATCGGGTGAGAATAGCGATTTTTTTTTTTTTTTTTTTTTCCCATATTTGATTTGCGCATGTTCTGAAACGTGTATTTCACTGGAATATTCCCAGTAGTTTTCTCTCCAGCACCCCTTGAACACTTGCAGTTTAATTATGGCCACCCTGTATATAAATTTAAGATATCTGTTTTCAGCTTTTATAGCTCCTTACAAAAGTCATTTTTGTGAGTTTGCTTTGGTGAATTCCTAAATAGAAAAATTATCCGAGTATGCTAATAATTACAAACAGTTGGATTCCTTTATATTTTTACAGACAGTTGGATTATTTTAAATATTATAAAATAAATATAAATAAAATAAAATAAACAAAGTACTGTTCAATACTCTGATCTACTTACAGAAAATATGTAAATATTTTAAGCGTTAAGGTGCTTTTTAGACAAATTTATACGGTAACTGTTTAAAAAGTAGCGTTTAAAATAAATATGAAATTCTTTTATATTTAAAGAAATGCGAATACTATAATTAAAAATGCAAGGATTTTAAAAGAATATAGAGAGAAATACAAAACAAATTAATCTAAATTAGACTTTTATTTAGCTTTTTAAAGAGGAAAAAATTGTTAACTTTTGTACAAAAAATATTGCCAATAGGGCTTTTCTTCTCTTGTTACCAAAACTTTTAAATTTCGAAGTTTTTTCATTAAAATTAATA
This sequence comes from Salticus scenicus, assembly GCA_963930645.1. Classification (NCBI taxonomy): domain Eukaryota; kingdom Metazoa; phylum Arthropoda; class Arachnida; order Araneae; family Salticidae; genus Salticus; species Salticus scenicus. The sequence goes on along the minus strand of OZ005650.1, from coordinate 88,682,350 downwards.
CCTACGTTAATATATTAATATCATTAATATTTCTATAATGGATATTATATATTTTTCTTTATATTATTCTTTATATTATATATATATTGTTAGCAATACTAATAATTACCTCGATCGCGATTTAAAAAAAAAAAAAAAAAAAAAAAAAAAAGTCTGGTTTTGTGATAGGAATTCATTACAAATCAACCACTAATCTAACACTTCGTCTGATTGGTTCCCTACATAAACTCACTCGCGTTTGGATATTGGGTTCGACCCTGGAACAGAGTTTCAAGTGCCCGCCACAGTAGTGTTTTCGACCATCTCTTTAAGCTTTGTTTGGTTACAATAAGGCACCTTTATAATAGGCTCTAGGTTATAATAGAAATTTTACTGATTCATACTTGCGTTGTCAGAACTCAGAAATAACTCAGCGTCACATGCAGTGTTGCCAAATGAAATTTTAAATTACCCTACTAAATGGAGACAAAAATCCTACATTCCCTACGTTAAAATATTTTTACCCTACAAAATACCCTACGACGTACGATTCAAAACTATTAATAGAAATTATATAAAATCATATAATTAATTTTTTAATATTCTAGCATTTAAAGGGGGGGAAAAAAGATCCATTCTTACTAATATTCACATAAGTTGATTGTTGAAACAAACGGGCAAATAATAACAATTACCTAATATATGTATACAAATGTATATCCGTGAAAACACAGTAAATAAAATGGACTATGTTTCTATAATTTGTTTAAATTTAATACTGTTAGCTCTGTATTCTATTAAATTATTAAATGAAAATAATCTCCTTTTTAACATGTTTTCATATCAAACATACTTAATGAATTTGATTTAGTAATAAATAATCAATGTTAACCCTTATCGCTCGTGTGTTCCTTCTGAGGGGACATTAAAAAATCGATTCACGCCTTAAGGTGTTCCTCTGCAAATGAAATGTTATTTTTCTAAAATGTGTAACAATAGGCTACTGGAAAATTTTAACAGAAAGATTAATTTTATTTAATAATGAAGTAAAATAAAACATATTATTACAAATTTTCGGTAGCCAAAAAGTAGTAAGTTGGAAACCAAACGTGTGACGTTTTAAAGGAACACCAAAAGGCGTGTCTTACTGTTCAAAATAGGAAAATATGCCAAGCGCAAGGAGTTAAAACAGCAAATATCGACTTGATACCTTACTCCGACTCTTTAGGGGGTGTGGCTACACGAAATGGGTGGTGTCAGAACATCAAAGAGAAATAAAAAGGTTAATTTACAGAAAGGAAAACGAAAGACAACGCATTCTGATGTAAAACAAAATAAAATACACTTTTAGATCAGTATAATATATTTATGATTAAGATTTTGTACTGCAAAATATATTTTATTTGAGATGTGGGTGTCTACAAATTACTTGACAATTGCTGATGAAAACAATTGGCATTTCGAGGAAATTTAATTTTAACATGTACATGACTTATTGTCCAATTTATTTTAAAACTTTGATGTTAATTATATCAAAATATTAAATAAATGTTATATTTTTTATTAAAATTATATAATAAATTTACCATTTCGGAATAATAGTAATAATAATAGTAATAATAATAAAAGGGAGGACATGTTAAAAATATGCAAATTTTCTAACTAATATAATTTATGCCGAAGCAATCATAGCAATGCCCTTTATTCTCCCTTTCTTATTTTCTTGAGTAATTTTTCCCAGAATGTAACTAAGATTAAATAGGAAAAAAACAACTCTTATATATATAAAAAAAAAAAAAAAAGTAGAATTACGAAAAGGAGGTGGTACTAAAAATACACGGGAATAAATTATAGATGTTGGCAACTCTGAGTTATGAGATGTTTCACTTCACGTCCATCTGTAATAAAATAATGTATCAGAAACAAGTAACTTTTTTGCAGAAAAGTTTAAAACATTTTGCTTTTTTAAAAAGAATTTTTAATTTTCATTAGATAATAGAAAAATCCGTACAAAACAGAACCTTTAAAAAAAAAAAAAAAACCTACGCCAAAAGCAGAGCTGAAAATCTCTACATCTGGCAACAGTGGTCACGTCCTTTTTTAGGCTTCCTTTGCTATTACCAGATTACCACTTGCTATCGTCATAGGCGAAGCAAGCGATATGTTTTGATATTTTGACAGAATTACTACATATTTAAAGAGACATGATTAGTTAAAAAAATTTTTAACAAATAAAGTAAATGTCTAGTGGTGTCAATTAAATATTTTACTAAGTTTTAATATCCTTTTTTCGTATGAAATAAAAAAAATTGTGTATGAGTATCAATGTACTCAAATATTGTATAAAGTAATTTCGTTTATATTTAAATGTCTTTGAATAAATTAACTATAGTACCTTTTTTCCTGAAGCAATATTAACTAAAAAATTGTTACATGTTTTGCGCAATGTAAAAGTGAATTTTGCATAGCATGCCTGCTATACGGTGTCGCAGCCACAGGCAGCAGAAACATGAGTGAAAGGTTCGTTCGGTTAAAGGTTAATTTTTGAGAATTTTTTTCATGTTATTAGTGGCCCGCATATACACTGCCACAGGCACCGGGGTCACAAGGCAGATTTTTGTTCGGTTCAAGGTAATTTTTTTTTTTTTGTTATTGCTGATTATTTTTTTCGCTATGCTTTTATTTAAAAATAGAAATTCAAACAAAATCGAGTTAAAGATATGAAATCATGCAAATTTAAGGTTCATTTCTATTTATAAGGATTTTTCCGAAGTTTTTTTTTAAGTGAAATGTCATAAATTATATTAAATGTTTTAACTTAAAATATATTTAAATAATGATGCGACGATTTTTGAAACATTACAGTCAATAAAACGACCGTCGAATCCGACGGGTTCCAGCTAGTTTAATCTTAAACTAGCAGGCTATACCCACTACGCTGGTCACTATTTTTAAATGAATCACTATAGTTAATGAATTCTTAAAATTGATTAATTTTATCATGCGAAAAAAAAAAAAACTCTGATTTTAAAAAATGTCGCACCGGGTTCCCACTGCCTTGGGCTGCGTATGCTGCACGCGCGCATTTATGTTCGACCCTCTTAATGAATCACTATATTATCGTAAGGCAAAAACATAAAAAAAAAAAAAAAAATCTCCCATCGGTGAAATAATCGGTCCGGGCCACTGACTACGGCGCGCACAGCGCGCGTGTTCCTTCACCTAACGTTCCCGCCTCTCCTAATATTTTAGACTTTAAAAAGTACCCGCAATCGTTCTCTCGGGCTTTTAAACCTAATAATACTAATTTCCAACGTTCTATCTGAATTTCTTTATTTTTTACACCTGCGTCTGTCCCCCTTCCCGCCCCTCGTAATAATTCTGTACTTCCGAATATATCCGCAATCGATTTATGGGGACCTCTAAACCTAACAACACTAATTTTCAGCGTTCTAACTCTATTCCTAATAATTTTACAATTTCGAAAATATCCGCAATTGATTTGTCGGTATCAAAAACCTCTATGTACCAATTTTGAACGGCCTAATTCTATTTTTATTTTTTCCCTTGGGGACTAAATTTTTAAAATTCCAGAAATTGGTTTTTAGGTATTTATATTAGCTATATTTTAGAGAAAAAATTTCACGTATATCTGTTTTTTTGTTTGAGATATATAGGATTATATATCATGTTTTACGCATGTGAAATAACGTTTTGACCCCTTCCCACCCTTGGGGACCGAATTTCTAAAGTTCTAGAAATTGTTTTTTAGATATTTGTGATATCTGTAAAATTTTTGCTTCAAAATATAGCTGGTTTTTTTTTTTTTTTTTTTTTTTTTTTTTTTTGGAGATATGAAGGTTTTTGTGAAATCACGTTTTGCCCCCTACTCCCCCTTGGGGGGTCGTATTTCGCAAAATCGCTTCTTAGGGGGTGCTTACACTATGTTATATAACCCAGTTTCGAATCAGTGGCTCAAGTCGATTTTGCTGTGCGTTGATGAGTTCAGAGAGTGAGTCAGTCAGTGAAATGGAATTTCTCTTTCATATGTACAGATAATAATGAAATTCGTTTTAATACTTTTTTAAAATTTAAAAAAAAAAAAAAATTAAAATTTTCCATTTTGTTTAGAAAAACCTGGAATAAACTTCAAAATGTTAATTACCTTTCAGGGACTTTATTTGAGAAAAAGGATTTAGTTATGATCGTTGAATACGTAATTTAAGTTATATATTTTATACAAAGGAATTTATAATAAATTAATTTTAACTACTAAAGTAATTTATGTGTCTAAAATTTTACTGGTGATAGTTCATGCACTTCTCAGATTGGATTCTAGGAAACCAGAGTAGTTGGGGCGGAGCTTTAGAAGAAAAGGGCGGGAATAAAGCTCAGTGATCTCCAATGTAAAATCTGTTGTAACAAAGCATATTCTGGCAGCGATTTGCGAATGTCTGTGAAAAAAGCATGATCAGAATTTAGCCTATGATTTAATATTAGATTTAGTATTATATTTGCCAGTCTCAGTTTCTAGGTTCTTAATTATTTCAACGTAAATATACTAAGCGACAAAAAAAAAAAAAAAAAAAAAAAAGCCGCACTTGGATATTTTCCTTTTTATCTTCTACATCTGCCAATTTTATTGTGAAAAAGCAAATTTTCGAACAGATTTTATTATGTTCGCCTCCACATACACTTTATCATTGAGTCCAGTGTTAAAAACAAAATTCAATTGTCAGGAATACTGTAATTTTAGAAATTATTTCAAAGATGGTAAGAATAAGGCAGTTAACGATGCCAGAAAAAGTATTAATTTTTGAAAGAAAATCAAAAAACATTTTAATACGTGAGATGGCAAAATAACGCGGCTAACGAAAAATACAGGTTTGGGAACTCGGGGAGAAAAAGTCTAACAGCTGAAAATAGTAGTCCGGTCGGTACAACGGCGAAACGTCAAATAGTAATTATTAAATATATATATTTATTTATTTTTTCGTTTCAATAATGCATTTTTTGTAACATTGAAAAATACTGACGATCTCTTCAATGCAGTTATGAAATATCACAGCTGTCTTTGTTTAATACAAATTTTATTATAAACATACGCATATTTCTGTCTTGCACAAAAACATAGTTAAGCTAATGAATTTTAAAACAAACACAAAATTTTAAATATATATACTTCTATTTTAAATAATATCATGAAATGAAGCTATTATAAAATATTATTATAGCTGTCTTTGTTTAATACAAATTAGAAGCTTCTCGTACTTGGTCAAAGACATAGTTTAACTTATGAATTTTAATACAAACACAAAATTTTAAATATACATACTTCTATCTTAAACAATATTATAAAATGAAGCTATAAAATATTATAGTTGTCTTTGTTTAATACAAATTTTATTATATACATACGCATATTTCTGTCTTGGACAAAAACGTAGTTTAGCTTACGAATTTTAATACAAACACAAAATTTTAAATATGTATACTTCTATCTTAAATATTATTAATCGATATAAACTAACAATTTCTGTATTGGTTTTAGGATATATATTTATTTAATAGATACTTTTCTTTATAAATGGTTTTCAGAATTTATATGAGAAAGCCAAATATTTAAATTAAATGAAGCTCTAAACTGCATTAAAAATAAAAAGAATTTTTCACCCATTCCTGTATATTACTATACTGCTTTGAATGAAACTTCTGTTTCAGATAAATAAATCTTTCTTTCATTATAAATAAATGTAACAGCTTTATTAATATTACCTATTAGTAAGGTATTGCCAACATTATTTGTTTCAAAATAATTAAATATTTTAGTAAATATCAATTTATTCCTAAAATCAGGGGCTTATCTAGTCGAAAATTGGGACCATTTCGCTGCCCCTTCACGAGATTGAAATTTATAAAAATAGCTCTATCGCAAAATTTTATTTTATAAAAATGGTCCTTTTATTTTTTCATTCTTTCAGTATTATGTCAAATGATAATTTATACTTCGTTCAATGAAATACTATTAACACGATATTAAACATTGTAGAGTGACTGCTAGAATGGGGGATTTTACACGACTATACCTTTTTCAGAAATATATATATATATATATATATATATATATATATATTTAAAAAAAAAAAAAAAAAAAAAAATTCACAAAAATAGATGCCAAAAATTAAAACCTAGATCCCCCTCAGAAAATAAATATTTTCTTTATCTTCTTTAAATGAATATGTATAGATTTCAGTATATCACTTTCTTCAAATTTCATTACCAATGAGATTTTTCTAATTTTTTAATTTAATTGGTCCTATAATCATGTATAAAACAGTTGATAATTAAATGAAAATAATCTAAACTTCACATGAATTGAAAGTAATTTAATGTATTTTACTAATTATGAATTTATTTTAAGAATATTGTCCAATTGATAAGCTGTTTAATCCGGCGGATTCAGAAAAATCGCCCCTTTCATTTGGTACCTTATTTGTAACGAATTTTTGATTACATTTTTTTAAATTAATTAAAATATGAAAATAATAGTGTGGTACAAGCTTTAATAATAGACATTTAAATTTTTAATTGTTGCCAAAAAATAAATATTACGAGTTTTTTTTTTTTTTTTTTTTTTTCCCAACATAAAAGGAAATATGCTTTTACGTGAAAAATAAAATATATTAAATATTAAATTTGCTCATGCATATGAAAACGTGACGTCTTTACGACTTTAAAATAAAATAATAATAATTTTAAATTTTAAAAGTTACGAAGTAATAAATAAAGTGCGAAAATTTCACACGGGCTTGACAGTATAATATATTCTAGAAAAAAAAAAAAACAAATATTTATTTTCATTTATTTTAGGAAGCAATAAATAAATGGAAACTTGCATTAAAAAATTTATTTACTGTATAAACATCAAATGACAAAATATTATAATTAATAATATTTGCTAATAATTTATAAATAACAGTAATTCGTGCTATATACAAAATGTAAATTGTAATCTTTAGATAAAGAAAATATAGTGATAGGTTCTGGTTCACTGTCATAATTGGGATGACATCCATCGCCGGGACATAATTACATTCATAATCTAAAAGAAAATTAGAAAATTAATTTCTCTTACTCTACATTACTGTATCAGGGGTGATAGTGATTTCATGTAAAAATACCTAAAATTTTAACGAGAATTTTTTTTAAGCTACAAAAGCGTTGCCGCTCTGTTTGCTGCACTCATGCTTACTTTCTTCACTTGATGAAGGGTTGTGTTTTCTTTCGACGTGAAACAATTGTTGCGAGTTTTTGCATTTTATAATGTTTATTCAAAGATTTTTACTTATGACAAAGAACATATAATTTATTGCTGGCATCTTCTCATTATGAAAATATTAAAATTAATTAGATTTAGCAGTATCATGGACTGATTTATGACTGGAAAATTAGTATTTCGGTATTGAAAATTAAATAACTGGAATCAGGTAATTACCTGAACACAATCACCACTGCTGTATACATATTACTTTAATAACAACAGTTTTATGTTTAATTTAGCCTAATAATATTAAATTGTAGCTACCAGAATTATCGCCCATAGGCATAATGTATTTTAATGCTTTTGTATGCCTCTTTTACATGAATCATTTATCTAAATATTTACAATAATTTCTCTTCTTTTTAACATTTGCTCTTGAGTTATGCTGATAAGTCTCATACAGAGACAGACTAATCAACCGCTATAAATATTATTTTTAGATTCAGGGGACCTCAAAACGTGTAAATATACAAAAACTAATTTTCGAAAATGTTTGATACAAAATAAATTGTTTTCGTATCATATGGGTTAGGTTAGAGAGAATAATAATTGCAAATATACATTTGTTTAAATATAGTTTTCCTTTTCTAGTTTCAGATTATAATTTATAACATACCAATCAATTGTCTAATCAATTAAATCATATTTTCAATATTAAACTATCATTTAAAAAAAAAAAAAAAAAAAAAAAAGTTGTGAGAATATTAAAATTTTATATATATACTAGCTGACCCGACAAACGTTGTTTTGTCATATAAATTATTTTTAGAGAATATTTTGCTAGAAAAAAATAACTAACTTATTGTAAGTGTGTTAGGAAGTGGTATATAAGTGGAAGATGTATGGAGCGCTGTGAACGGTGAAAGAATATAAAAATAACAAAACACCAATCATTTATTTTTTTTTTAATTTATTAAAATTGATTCTTTAAAATTATATACATATCGCTACTTATAACAATATTACTGAAAAACAATATCATTCCCTTAATGCAACAGAGTGTACAATATTTTTTGTTATCCCATCTTTCGCCAATACAAACAAACTGGATGGTTTGCCCACTCGAGAGCCACGTATAATTGTCCGTGCGAAAAACATGATGTGCTCAAATCTAAGCCACAGACAGACATCGTTTGGCCCTGAGACTTATTGATAGTTATTGCAAATGCCAATCTAATTGGAAATTCAGGGCGTTTAAATTGAATTGGCACATCTGTGGGTATAATAGGAATTCGCAGTAGTAATATATTTTCACCTCGGAATTTGTCATTTAAAATGATGGCTTCGATAACATTTTTCATTAATTTTTTTATGACTAATCGCGTTCCGTTGCACAACCGTGGTGGGTTCAAATTACGAAGCAAAATAACCGGAGATCCAACCTTCAGTTGTAAAATAGTAAAATATGCGGTGGCATGCCTGGTAAATCCAATGAGTTTAAAAACTTTGTTGGATAATTTACAGCTTCGTTGGCATCGCAAACTGTATCATTAGATTTGTATGACACCAAGTCTCCTGGTAACAAATGTTGTATCTTGAGATTCAATTCGTTGACGTCCACATTTTTTGCTGCTAAAATTGCTCTTTCTGCCAGCCACTCATGATTTGTGTATCGTCTGTGTACATCGGGAAATATCTGGTCAATAAGAGCATTTTGAGAATCAATGATTGTGCCGAAATCGGTCGGTAATTTTATGCATCCAGTTTCATCTGTAGTAACTTTTCCATCGCCGATATCTAACAATTGTTTTGAGAATGTTTCAGCGGATGGATCTTGAAGCTTTTGAACGCACAAATTTACTTTCAGTTGTACTTTTTCAACATTAAGCCACAATGACGATGATTTTAAGCACGCGTTGATCTCATCAGCGTATGTTGAACGCGGAATAACGGGAAGTGCTTGTCTGAAATCACCTGAAAACAGTAAGAGTGCCGCCAAATAGTTTGTCGTTGTTTTTTATATCTTTCAATGTCCTGTTCGACGCCTCAATCGAATGTTTGTGTGCCATAGTGCATTCATCCCAGATAAGAATTTTACACTATTTCAGCACTGTGGCCATGGACGATTGTTTTTTTATGTTGCACACTGCGTCTGGGTTATTTTGAATATTTAGTGGCAGTTTAAATAATGAATGAGCTGTTCTGCATCCATCCAATAAAGTTGCCGCAATGCCAGATGATGCAACAGCCAATGCGATGCCATTATTTGATCGTATTTCGGCGAGAATTAGCGAAATAAGTAATGTTTTGCCAGTTCCACCTGGTGCACCCCAAAAAAAAAGAATTCACCTTGTCCTGCCAAAACTGCGCGCATGATGCGGTCGTAAATGGTTCTTTGTTCTTCATTCATTAGTGGGACATTGCGAGCAACAATCGCTGCCATTTCTACAGTATTGTATTGTAGTTCACGATTCAATTCAGTGCTTATTAAATCAGGTGCATTTCGATTTGTTGAATGCATACCGAAATGACTGAGTGGTAAGTTGGCAATGATAATGCAAAGATCTTCAATAGCAATCAATGCTTCATTGTACATAGCGTCACTGAATACTATCGTTAGATCGTTGCACCGTGAACGATGTTGATGCAATATATCATTAGTCATTGAATCTTTGTGATTATCCCATAATGTTTCTGCTCGGGCCGAGAAACATATAATCACCACTATAGCGAATAGTAGACGAATTTGTTTTGCATTACAGTTCAGTCCTACTTCAGCAAGCATACACTCCCACTGGTTGTCGTCTTCCAGCAAGCCGAGTGCAAGGCATGCATCTTTATACGTTGGATACTGTTGTCCATTCACTTTACGTAAATCTTGAAATGACAAAGGGCCGATGACATTAACCAATAACAGTCGAAGATAAAAGCACTCAGTCTGCCTTGGATTGACCGTAAATACTCGTTCCAAGGTGTTTGATTTGAATAAACCGGGACATGCATCAATCGGCGTGCCTTGCTTGCGGGGCATCCATTTTTTTGTTGGAGTCTATGTGAAATAGCGTGGTACTTCTGAATAGAGTAATGTCCGTGCAAAAGCACCAAAAGCATCCGCACGATTACACAATTCAAAAAATTCGGTGAGTGTAGTTTTTGGTGGATTTATAGCACGATCAATCGCTGTCTCGCTCGTGAAATATACGCGCTGGCCATTTTCAAGATGGACGGCTAAATGAAGAACTGCTGGATCCCGTTCATGAATTGGGAAACCAAAGATACGCCAAACAGCTTCATTGGAGCTCACGTACCGGCCAGTTTGGTATAGTGTCATTTCATCGTTGTTATTCACCAGAGGAGCATTCACATTGGTATTTTCAACTCGAAATACAGCCATATCACTGCCTTTATTCACATACTTGCAAATGTATTTGATGCTCTTCACTGAAATGCAGAACTGAACATTAATATGAGCATTGAATGTTTTGCTCAGCAGAGGCGAATATGGGACCACCCATCGGTTATCAATGTCAATATCTATGTTGTTGACATAGATGACCGCCATAGTGATAAGATTGTCCGCCATTATCGGGAATTCTTCGACGATATATTGGATATCCATCAACATTTGTGATCGTGAAATTTTTCGGAAAACTTTTAGTACATCTTCCATCTGCACAAATAATAATGGCCTAAAAATTCATTTTTCATTTTAACATAAAATAACTCCGTCGGATATTGACGAATTTTTTAAAAGAATATACCATTTTAACTAATTTTAACATTTTAACAATATTAACGTTGAAAAATATTTTAAACACTTACGGTTAAAAATTCATTTTTCATTTCAACATTAAATAAATTCTGACATCGTGTTTACGATTCTAAAATATTAACTTTGAAAAAAATATTTTAAACACTTCGTAAGATACGGTTACGATTCTAAAAATATTAATTTTGAAAAAATATTTTAAACACTTCGTAAGATACGGTTAAAAATTCATTTTTAACACGCTTTTATTAGCTTCACCTGTATGTATGTATGTATGTATGTTTGTTTGTAACTTCTCTGGGAGCAAACAAAAAATTATATTGTAAAAAAAATACTTTCCCTACGTGAACGATGCGGCGTCGAGGTAAGGCGCCCCGCTACGAATCTAAAGGTCCAGCATTCGATCCCCGTTAGGGGAGATTTTTTAAAAATGGTTTTTGTTAATTCTAAGTTATTTTAATTAAAGATTTAAATGTATGTAAATGTTACGGTGTGTCACTCACACGATTTTCTCTTACCCTGAATTTTAATACTAAGATAGATATTTCGTGCTTTTTAGTTCACATTTCTATAAAAGCGTGTTCTTTAATTTTTTAAAACTATAATATTATTCATTTCAACATTAAATAAATTCTGACATCGTGTTTACGACAACTCACGCCATCTAGGTGGAAAAGTTGTTGAAAGAGTTGGTTAAAAATTAAGAAAGAACTAATTAAGTTACAACTTTCATTTGTAAATCTAAACCATTCTCGAATCCACCTGAAGACACACAAAAAATTTCATTAAACTCAGTCCAGCCGTTTAGGAGGAGTTCAGTGACATACACACGCACAAAAGAAATATATATATATATATATATATATATATATATATATATATATATATATATATATATATGTGTATATATATATATATATATCTACGGTTTCAACCCTTCATTTTAAAGTTATTACCAATACAAAAGGTATGACATTTTTTCTGCAGTGCGGCTTTTTTTTTTTTTTTTTTTTTTTTTTTTTTTTTTTTTTTTTGGCTTAGTGTACATTTAATGAGAATTACTATTATGAAAATTAAGTATTGTGAAAAAAGGAGCGGGTACTACTAATAATCCTCCGGATTAGGTTGGCAGCTATGCATATTTAAAGTTAAAATAGAATTGTAACTTAAACGATTTCCAATTTAAATGGAAAACTTCATGTATTTTATATATATAAAGTTGTCGAAAAAAAATCTGTGGTATTTTACTATCTGCAGATAATTTTACCTGTCAGGTCGAGACAAGCCGGTAAAATGCGTCATGTAGAGTCTTATTTAGCGTACCTCTCAGTTGATATAAGAGGATTACATGCAATAACCTTCATCAGTTAGTTGCAAAGTACAGAGTGAATAAGATGGCAGTGCATAAAGTACATTTAAGAACATTGCATTTGATATGAGTTCCAGAAAGTAAGCAAATCGTCGGTCACTTATAAAAACGTAACACACGTTGGGAAGTGAATTTGTAAATGTTCAGACTTGCCAAAAGTTGTTTACCAAATTCCGTTCCGGAGATTTCAGAGTCAAAAAAGATCATCGATCTGGGCGGCAATCGTAGATCGATGATGACATTTTGTGGTCCATGTTGGAGATTTACCCACATCTAACCACAAAAACAATTGCAAAGAAACTCGGTATGCACCCATTCGACTGCTGAGGAACACATAAAACATATTTCATTCGTCTGGTAGCAGAGTATTTGGACTGTGCTCATTTTGATAAAGGGAAAAAAAAAAAAAAAGATTATAGAATTATCTGAGAATTTCGTACTCTCCTTTTTCAGACAAAATGTGGAGCCGTTTTTGCACAAGCTCATTACTGAAGATGAAAACGGAAATTTATTAAATGATGATGCATTAATTTTGGATGCTATTTCAGAAATAAAAAAGCAGCATTTTCAACGTTCTGAGTATAAAATTTATTCTGATACTTGTCACCTCACCAGTGATCGAGATGTTCTACTCTCAAAACTGGAAAGCGGGAAATACCAGGTTCGATCACTGGTCAAGCTCCTCGGCATAGCCGCTCGGAATTTCCTATAGTTTTCTCATAAACTAGCATTAATACGCACTGGGACCCCTTAGAAAGCCCCCCCCCACACACACACACACACCTGCCACGGAGGGCATTCCGCCTACAGATCTAGTGTAGTCGGTCTTAACTCACACAACCACAACCTGATTTTTTACTTTTTGTATTGTCCGATTTCAGGAATTATTTGTTTCCTGAATGCATGGCGAATGCTTAATGCGTATTGACTGCCACAGAAATAAGTAAGCTTAAAGTAAACTGAACTTAAACTAACGTAAACTGGAATGCTTGATCTTAATGAGCTTGAATTAAATATCAGGGCGTGAAATATCAAATCGTGTGGAATCATACTAGATATTTTTCTCATTTAAAAAAATAATAAATTTATGTTTAAGCAAAATTTTAGTTTGCGTCTCACAAATTATTAAAATCTGTGAATGTTGTTATGTAATATTTTTGCTTTGAAAGTACAGTAAATATGTTCTTTAAATACAGAAGACATTACAAATTTATATGCAGTTAAAAAACTGAATTATAAATGAGTAACGCCTCTTAAATGTCGAAGATTTTGAAAAATTGAAGCATTTACCATATTTTATCAAATAAGTAAATATAAGAAATAATATACTAATGAAAATAACGGGTAATTCAAAATAGATGATACAGGGATTATCTCGTAAACTTCGAAAGATAGAAATATACTTCCAATTACAAAAGTGGTGGAAATTAAGATTAGATTGCAGATATGGCATGTTCTGTACAAGGGGGATGTATACATATTAAAATACGAAATTTTTATATGGCTCCTCCTTCCATATGACTAGCATTTTAGAAAAATATTATCAGTTTAAGAAGAGGGAAAAAAAAATATTGTAAAGTGAAAATTTCGCTGAGTTATTGCAATTTGAAAATTCCAGCATTTTTCGCCATAGCTTAAAGGGTTGTATCAAAAATGAGAAATTGGAATTACTATAGATTTTGTAATAAGGCATAGATTGATCAGCGTTTGGGGGGGGGGGGGCGGACTTTTTTATTCATAGAAAGACGGCTGTTTTAACCTGTATTGTCCGTCTTTCCCCGAGTGAATGCACGCGAGAATACTTATTGATAATTTAGAAAATAAAATTTATGAATAATTTATGTACTAAAAGTGAATTTTCAAATTCATTTTTCTTTCTTTTTCCTTTCTCTAACCCAAATACATGGAAAAGACAAAGTATCGTTTTTGAGTCAAATTTCCGAAATTAAGCTTTTGTTATATTGACACGTTTTGAGATCCACAGAATTCAAAAATCATGTTTTTAGCGGTTGGTATCTCTGTGTGTGTGTGTGTGTTATTAGCATATCTCGAGAACAAATAGTAGCAGGAAGTCCAAATTCAGTATTCTAAATCCGTATCATAGTGATGCTACACTAACATCTATAGGTGACATCTATAGGCTGCCCTAAACAAAATGAACATATTTTTTATATGGATAAAAAAGCATGTTTTGTGTAGATTGTGGTATGGCAATCGTTCATCATTCATTTACAGGGTTTCCCAGTGTATTTGGATATATTGAAACTATACTTGGGTATTGCTGGCAGTGTATTTCATTTTGTATTACGTGTATTACATATACCATTAAATTTACGAATGCAATATATGTCATGTGTATATAGTTTATAGACACTGGGCTAAAAATACTGGGCTACCCAAAATTAAGCTACGCATTTTTTTACTTACATTACTTACTACCGTAGGTAATGGAAGTATTGTATTCGGTCCAAAAATTCGATATCGAGTTTTCACCTGATTACTTTTTTGGACTCAGGAGACCTTAAAACGAGTAAGTTTTGACAATTGGTCAGTGTGTGTGTATGTATGGAATCTTCTGGCTATCATATCTCCGAAACTAATAGAGACTGAACTACGACACTTCAGAATTGATGCAGGTCTGGTGTATGGATGAAGTTTAAAAATTTTGGTGAAAATTGGAAAACCGGAAATGGATTATCGGAAGCCGGAAGGAGGACCATAAGTTCGTATCTCAAAAATGGCTCGAACGATTCTTTTCAAATTTGCTATATAAACACTCTGTTAGATGTCCTTTCGAATGATATAGTTGGTTAGTTCAGGAAAATTGATAGGCGTCCTGTATAGAAATACTCGAGTATTCAAATGCATTACGTCTATGGGGGAAATTGCAGGTAAGCAGAGTTTAACATCTATAGTCTGCACTAAACCGATATATATATATAATGTATGCGTAATAACATGCCTCGTGTAGAATATGGCAGGCAAATCATTTACTGTTTATTTACAGGGCTACGCAAAAAACTAGGTTATAGTGCGACAATAGCTGAAAATTGAGGGAAGTGTAATTCAGGTTGTGCCGTGTGTTATTACTATAGGATTATATTTAGGTTCACTAATTGGTATGTGCATAATCTTCAAAAGAACAGGGATACAAATATGTAAGCGATAACATTCTTTTTTTTATTATTGTTATTGGAAGTGCCTTACTATATTTTATCATGCCCTGGAAAGTTGCTTAGGAACTGAAATGAATTCCTCATAGACGTATGGAAAATAATGTTTTAAAGCTAAATATTCATCGCTTGTTTTTTTGTATATTTACACGTTTTGAGGCTTCCTGATTACCGAAGTCAATTGTTTTACATTTCATCTTTGTTTGTGTCTCTAAGAGTAACTTAAATACGAATAATTGTAGGAGATCCAAAAGTTGTATTTTCAAATTAATATAAGTTTGTTGGTGGAAAAGTTTGATCAAGACTGATAAGTTGCAAGGAATGCTGCATGTGAACGTTCTTTGAATAATTTTAAACGAACTTTTAATAACAGATTTAAATTCTATATAAATGTATGTGCAGTAATGAAAGGGGGGGGGGAGGCAGCTCCCGTCACACAGAACTAGTTATATAAAACTCTTCCGAAGAATAATTTGTATTGTTTTAATTTAACATAGGTTTACATATCATTTCTCGTTATCTTACCTCTTAATCTCCAACTTATGGTATTAAATTTTAGGGTAAGAGAAATTCGTGTGAGTGACACACCAGATTATTTATCTATACATATAAAAGAGTACTTCCACTCACTCACTCACTGACTCATCAATGCACAGCAAAATCTACTGGAGCCACTGACTCGAAACTGGGTCAGATTATAGAACATATAGTGTAAGCACCCACTAAGAAGCGATTTTACGAAATTCGCCCCCCAAGGGGGAGTAGGGGGCAAAATGTGATTTCACAAAAACCTCCTTAACTCAAAGAAAAAAACAGAATCCGTACAATTTTTGCTTTAAAATATAGCTAACACAAATATCTAAAAACCAATTTCTGGAATTTTAGAAATTCGGTCCCCAAGGGGGGAAAGGGGGCAAAACGTGATTTCACATGCTCAAAACGTGATTTCACATACTCCTATATATCTCAAACAAAAAAATAGATATACGTGAAACTTTTGCTTCAATATATAGCTAATACAAATACCTAAAAAGCAATTTCTGGAATTTTAGAAATTCAGCCCCCAAGAGGGGGAGAGAGAGGGGGCAAAACGTGATTCGAAACAATCCTTTATATCGCAAACATAAAAAAGATACATGTGAGATTTTTGTCCTAAAATATAGCTCCCACAAATGCATAAAAAATTATATATTTTTTATTTTAGAAATTCATCCCAGGTGGGGCGGGAAAGGGGGCTATGGGGCAGAAAAAAAATAGAAATACAGTTAGATTGTTCAAAATTGGTACAGATAGGTTTTACAGGCTTGGAAGTCGAATGAGGATATTTTCGAAAGTGTAAAGTTATTAGGGGGGTCAGAAAGGGGGAGGGGGTGAAGGGGCAATCTATACATATAAAAGAGTACTTCCACTCACTCACTGACTCATCAACGCACAGCAAAATCTACTGGAGCCACTGACTCGAAACTGGGTCAGATTATAGAACATATAGTGTAAGCACCCACTAAGAAGCGATTTTACGAAATTCGCCCCTCAAGGGGAAGTAGGGGGCAAAATGTGATTTCACAAAAACCTCCATAACTCAAAGAAAAAAACAGATATCCGTAAAAATTTTGCTTTAAAATATAGCTAACTCAAATATCTAAAAACCGATTTCTGGAATTTTAGAAATTCGGTCCCCAAGGGGGGAAAGGGGGCAAAATGTGATTTCACATACTCCTATATATCTCAAACAAAAAAAAAAAGAAAACAGATATACGTGAAACTTTTGCTCCAATGTATAGCTAATACCTAAAAAGCAATTTCTGGAATTTTAGAAATTCTGCCCCCAAGAGGGGGAGAGAGAGGGGGTAAAACGTGATTTGAAATAATCCTTTATATCACAAACATAAAAAAAGATATATGTGAGATTTTTGTTCTAAAATACAGCTCTCACAAATACATAAAAAATAATTGTTTTAGTTTTAGAAATTCTTACCAGGTGGGGCGGGAAAGGGGGCTATGGGGCATAAAAAAAAAAATAGAAATACAGTTAGATTGTTCAAAATTGGTACAGATAGTTTTTACAGGCCTGGAAGTCGAATAAGGATATTTTCGAAAGTGTAAAGTTATTATGGGTGTTAGAAAGGGGGAGGGGGTGAAGGGGCAAAAAAATAAAAATGGAGTTAGACCGTTCAAAATTGGTACATAGAGGTTTTTGATACTTACAAATCGATTGCGGGTATTTTCGAATTTGTAAAGTAATTAGGAGGGGTGGGAGGGAGAGTGTGGAGGGACAAAAAATAAAAATAGTTAGGTTGCTCAAAATTGGTACATGGAGGTTTTTGATACCTTTCAATTGATTGCGAATATTTTCTAATTTGTAAAATTATTAGGATAGACGGGAAAGGGTGTAAGGAGCAAAAATATATAAATAACGGTTAGATCGTTGAAAATTAGTGTTGTTAGGTTTTGAGGCCGGATAAATATATTGCGGATATTTTCGAAAGTACAGAATTATTACGAGTGGAGGAAAGGGGGACGGACGCAGGGGTAAAAAAAAAGAAATTCAGATAGAATGTTAGAAATCAGTATTAGGTTTAAATGACCGAGAGTACGATTGCGAGTATTTTTAAAGTCTAAAATAATTTGGAGGGGTGGGAACTGTAGGTGAAGGACTATGCGCGGCGCGCAGGAAGTGGGGTCCCGGACCGATTATTCAACAATGGGAGAAGATTTTTTTTTTTTAAATATCTATATCTATATATATATATATATATATATGTTTTTCCCTTACGATAATATAGTCATGCATTAAGAGTGTCGAACATAAATGCACGCGCGCAGCACACAAAGGCCTGCGCTGCCGAAGGCAGTGGGGACCATGTGTGACATTTTTTCCAATCAGAATTTTTTTCTCTTTTCTTTCACATGATAAAAATTAATACAAATTTGAGAATTCATTAACTACAGTGATTCATTTTAAAATAGTGACGACCAGCGAAGCGGGCATAGCCTGCTAGTATTGATATAAATTGAATTTTTAGTGTAATTGCCTCTAAGAGTAATTTAATTCTTCGCTTCAGTTGTTTAAAGTATGGAGAAGCAACATTAGAAAACATAACATTCATTGAAGGATAAAGACCTATATTTTAATTTTATACTAATAAAATAATATGGTGTGTCACTCACACGATTTTCCCTTACACTGCACTTCAATACTATAAAGATACATTGCAAAATAAGTCGAAAGATCAATAAAGTAAGATAAACTGGAATCTACGGTTTAAAAAATCTAAAAGGTTTAGAAACAGTTTTACTTGACAATTTTGTGTAGGGAAGGGGAAGCTATTCCCCCCCCCCCATTAATTCAGTTATACTGCCGACATTCAAAAAAAAAAAATCAGGGCTGTTATTAATTTGCCTTCAAACTTAATAAAATTTTCAACCTAATGCACATTTCAAAATACCAAATTTGAATATTCCGGAGTTACTTGTTTTTAAGTTATGCTGATAACATACACATACAGATCAACCAGTATTAATTGTATTTTCGTAATCAGAGCTCTTCAAAACGTGATATTATACAAAAAAAAAATCTGGAGTGACTCTACTCGACTTTCCGAACATTGAGTAATCAACAATTTTGTAGATAAAGTAAAGAAAGGGGAGTTGTTAAACAAACAAGAGATAAAACCGTAATAGAGTGTTTGAGTATTTTTCTCCATATATTACACGATGTTTTATTTAACGCTACTGAACTTTGAGCCCATAGATCATAATGATAAAGAATTTTTCGTTGTGTCCCTGTAAAAACCTATAAATGCTTATACCTATAATGCACCAAAATGCTTATAGTTAATGCAACATTGATTTATAATATTCATATAAATTTTCAGCTCAATTGAATAAGGCGTGTAAATGCTATCGCACTTTTATCTAGTATGTTGTGGCCACCACATGACTTTCTTCTATATTTTCTTATACAAATTCACTCAGTAAAAATAATTTATTAAAATTATTTAAAAAAAAAAATATATATATTCTCCATGATAATACAAACGATTTCCATATTAAAGAAGTAGTATGTATAACACTAAATATAAAAAAAAAAAAGTCAATTTTATTGTCAATATTACGTTTAATTTTTTTTTTTTTTTTTTTTTTTTGTTAAAAATGAAAAAAAATTGATAACTTCATTTTAAATTATCGCAGCAGATCTAGGGTTCAACCATTCGTTTTAAAGGTACTGGCGAGCTCTTTTGAAAGATGCCCATCATGAAAATTTACTCCCCTCGAGGGAGGCGAGGCTCCTACACATACAAAATTTTTTTCCCAGTTGACTATCTCTATTATAAATAATTCTGGTAAATTTCATAATGACTATTAAATAATTATCTTTATGCATATTTATACAAAATTTTGTACTATACCACCATGTTAAAAATTTAGAAAAAGCGGGATGGAAACGCAACCTGTAAGACAATTTTTACCAAAAGTTGATATGCACTAATTTATGTCAAGGTGCAACTACATAGCAATTTATATGAAATTCTGTGAAGTAGTTCCTGAGATAGTTGCCACAAAATTTTGTCACACACAGACTGACAGACAAACATTTTCTAAAAATGATCAAATCGTGTTCTACAGCTCTCATAACGTGTAGATCCATCAAAAATCCGAAGTCGAAAATTTTTACGAATCCAATACTTTCTTCTATTGAATATTGAAGAAAGTAAAAGTTTAGTCCCACAGGCCATAATGATAAAGAATTTTTCTTTGTGTCCCTGTAAAAAACTGTAAGTGCTAAATTCACCAAAATCCTATACAACTCGTGCAACTGTGACCTATAACATGTGTACAAATTTTTTGGTCAGATTAATAAAGCGTTTAGACGTTATCGCACTTTTAAAAATTTGGCCCCGTAGGCCATAATGATAAAGAATTTTTCCTAGTGTCCCTGTAAAAGAACTAAGTGCTAGATTCACCAAAATCTATAGGGTTTTTACTATGGTGACTTAAATATACGTACAAAGTTTCAGCTTATTCGAACAAAGCGTTTAGACGCTAGCGTGTTCACTCACAGACATACATACACACACACACACACACATACATACATTATCGTAAAAATAGTGAAAACGGACTCAGGGGACCTGTAAACGTATAGAAACATCAAAATTTCAAATTCGGATTTTTGACATGATTACAATACTTTCCTCACTATAGTGTTCGGAAAGTAACCAGAATTGAAAATAGAACTTAAAAAAATATTTTGTTTATAGTACGGTATAAAAATTTATTTTCCTTCCTGAACAGTTTTTGTCGACATAGTAAAATGTAGGAAAGTTTTATGAATTAGATTCAATAGAAGAGAACGTTCAGCTTAGTTTGGGTAGCTCTACATACTGTCTATAAGTTTCATGCACATCATTGTGTTCTAAAATTTAGTTTTATATGAAAAACATCCAACAAAAATGTAACGCATTTCCTACGATTTCCGTGTGTGGTTCCAATATGTCGAAATACTTAGTATAGCTCAGTAAACGATTTGTGAATAATTTCTATACCACCATCTATGCAAAAAATGTTTTTATGCATATAAAAAAAAAGTATAATTCCACTTTGTTTAGGGCAGTCTATGGATGTTACATTGTAATTATCAAAAATTTCGCCATAGACATAATGTATTTGAACTCTCTTGGATGCCCCTTGAGATATGCTGATGACAGTCGCACAGACACACAACCGCTAAAAAGATGTTTTTTGGATTCAAGGGACTCTACAACGTGTAAATAAAACGCAAACTCAATTTCGAAAATTTGACCAAAAAACAATATTTTCTCTCTCTCATATAGTTAAGAGAAAATAAAAAGGTTCTTGTCTGTTTGCGACGTATTAAAAAAATGTAGCACATATAATTCTCACCTTTTTATTTTTTTAAAATACAGGAACGCGTGGAGACATCCAACATACGTTTTAGATTTTTGGTGTTTTTATTAAATTTTTAAAAATTGTAGGTTTTATAAAATTTTCTCCCCCCCTCCCTCCCTCACCGTTTTCCTTTTAGTTGTAATTTCAAGTTGATGCCGCTTTTAATAAAATGCTCACAACCTTTAATTTATTTTTTACATAAAGATATTGATATTACGTAAAGATACACTTCAGTTGTGAAAAGAGAGAGAGAGATGTCATGAAATTTTCTAATAAAACTGGCATAATAGATTTAAAATTTTTGAACATACTTGCGGGTGGTAATAAAAAAAGAAAAATCGTTTTTATTTAACTATTAATTTCAATTTTTCAAATATTCTAATATTTTTTCCTTGATTTCATCGAACTAATGTGAATGCCTATTTCGTTTATTTTAAATTTATCGTGTTTCTAGTTAACGTATAATGGAACTTTAAATAATTAAATGTCACTTACGTTTCATTAACAGCTGTGTATCACGGTATTTGGCCATGGTTTTGATTCACAGTAAATAGTTACTAGAAGAATTATTGATTTAAAACATTTTAATTTTTATTTATGAAGTAATATATATAAAAAAAATATTTTATTTATTTATTTTTTTTTTTAAGTTCATTTGAATGTAATGATCAGCGAAGCTTAACGGCCCTCTTCACTTGCCGTCGGCGGAAGCCCAAGCCAATGTTATTCTATGGGGAAATTTTCTTTACAAATAACTTTTTAACTAATACATATTTTTTTATTCTGTTTTCACATTCAAAAAGTTCGCAACTGTTAAATTGACGGACCTTTTTTAAATATGTATTTCTTTAAATTTTTAATATTTTATTTTGAAATTGCAAAATCAAAAAATTTCACATATTGAAAATTCGTATTTTGCAGCTTCAAAATAAAACATAAAAAACTTTAAAAAATATTTTTTTTAAAGGTCCGTCAATTTAACAGTTGGGAATTTTCTGAATGTGAAAACAGAATTTAAAAATATGTATCAGTTAATAAGTTATTTGTAAAAAAAAAAAAAATTCCCCATAGAATAACATTAGCTTCTGCTTCCGGCGGCGGTGAGTGAAGAGGGCCCTAAAAGGCTTTTCCCGCTTATATATCGGTATAATAGCATCCATAATATTTGAATCTAATTGAATGTGCAATACTACGGAATATTAATTTGTATGTTGGCAAGTATGTATTTCATAATATGCTCGTGTTTCGAAGTGAAGAGGAATGCCCGAAAATGCATTCGTGTGCAAGCAGAGTAGAATAATGCCTGATTGAAAATGCGACCGTATTTGTTATGAACAACTGATTAAGAATGTGACACAATTTATCCCCCCCCCCCCGAAAAAAAAAGTATAATTAACCCTATATAATTAAAATTAGTGTTACACTAATCCATTCGACTCGCAAACTACGAATTCAAAACTCCCAAAGAAATATTTTTATAGTATCTTTATTTCAAACAAATTAGTATATCTTCCCCTTTATCAAAATTTTATTTATTTTAAAACTTGTATCATAAGTGTATTCTTAATAAACTAAGTAATTTTTAAAGGAAAAAGAGGAATTCCATAAATAAGAATTTAGAAATGTAATTAAAAAGAAAATTATGAATTTTAAAATTCTTTCTTCTATTTTTTTTTTTTTTTTTTTTTTTAAATATCCATTCAATGTACCCATAAGAGTATATGCTATAACTTTACAGATGTATTTTGAAATATTGTTTGTGAGGGCGGGGGGGGATTAAAATGTGTATGTCCATGTAAACTTTTTTTTTTTTTTTTTTTTTTTTTTTGAGTAGGGAGGGGTGGGTAGAAGTTTCCTTTTTATTTTTATTTATTAATTTTTAAGATATTGCAAAATTCATCTCTAATTCTTTTCAGTAGATTAATTTAAACAAAAAAGTATTTTCTTAAATATCGTTAAAAGTTTTTAAGATAATGAATTTATGAAAAAATGCATACTGAGAAAACGCAATTTAAAAATTTCAAAACAACAAATAAAGGAGCACTTAGTTACCTTAATCCTGTGCTTCTCCGTCATATTTTTTCCCAAACCGTTTATGTAAATCATAATAAAAAATATATCTATGAATAAAGAGGTGAGCATGACATAAAAAGGACCGTGGCAACATTTAAAGAAATCGTGGAAATAATTAAAAACTTTTTCGCTACACTTATAATGATCAAATCCCTTCAATTTTTTTCTCAATTTTATCATAGTCGTACATTTTTGCCGAAAAAAAAAAATCTGATTTTATTTATTTTTTTTAATGTGAGAAGTCCCCTTAATAGAAGTATTATATTTCAATATAAACTCATTTTACTCATTTTATTATGAAGGTACTGTTAGTGAAGTTGTGAAAGTGCAATGTGAACATCTCGAATTCGCAAAATGGCAGTGGTCGGAATAGTCTAATAGACGAATGTTTAACTATTGTTGACTAAGAATATACAGGTTTGTGCCGAGAACATTATCTACAGGGTGTATTTAAGTGTTTCTCGGGAAAAGTTGAGAAAATTTCACGCGTATGTCGGAAGCAGATAATGGCTGAATTGGAAAGTGTACATGAGCAAATACTGTTAGAAAAAAAAAAAATTCTACCTGTGTTGGAGAAAACCGAGGTTATTTAAACAAATATACAATAGATTTAACAAAGAGAAAAGCAGAGTTGGGTTTAATATAATTATCTGATTAGTACATTTGTTCAGTAGGCAAATACACATTTAAGGAGAAGACACTATACAGATTATATGTCATGTGTGTAGAGAGCATGAATTGATTATATGTTAGAATATGTATATGTCGAGAGCAAGCAATGACTATAGCAGAATATACATGTGTAGAGAGCAGTTAATGACTGTCTGAATATGCATGTCGAGAGCAAGCAATGTCTGCCAAAATGACATATCAGAATGTGGTAGAAAAGGGCCGAGAACGATCGCTGACTGTGTCAAAATGTGTTTCCGTGCGTCGATAGCAAACTAATTGAGAACCGTGTTTCTGAAGATACTAAGTATATTTGATTGGGAATATATATGGGTGTATGGGGAGCGTGTATGTTTGATTGGAAATGTGTATTGGTGTATGGAGAGTATGTATGTTTAATGGGGAATGTATTCAAGTGTATAATGAACAAACATGTTTCAGTATGCATATTGGTGTATTAAAGGTAAGCATGTTTGATGGGTGAATACGAGCATGTTTATGGAGAAGACATGCTCAATGGTGAATGCATTCGTATTTATAGAGACGAGGCATGCTCTCGTGAATGCATTTGTGTTCATGGAGACAAAGCATGCTCGATGGTGAGTACATGCGTGTTTATGGAGAGGCGGCATGCTCAATGATGAATGCTTGCAGCGAGGAAGTGCATTTGATGGAGAATACATATACAAGTGTATGTAGAGGAAGCGTGTCTGATGAAGAATACATATACAAGTGTATGTAGAGGAAGCGTGTCTGATGGAGAATACATATACAAGTGTATGTAGAGGAAGCGTGTCTGATGTGGAGAACGCATATAAGTGTATAGAGGAAGCACGTTTGATGGTGAATACGTATGTGTATAAAGAGCAAGCATGCTTTGTGGTGAATGAGTGTATGTATAGAGCAAGCGTGATTTTTGGTGAATGCGTGTATTTGTATGCAGATGAAGGGTGCTTGGTGGTGAATGCGCAAGTGTATGGAGAGGAAGCAAGCTTAATGATGAATGCATGTATGTGTATGGAGAGCAAGCAAATGCAATAATTGGAGGTATTGCATGTATGGAGGTATTGTTCGATAGATAATGCTTGTTGATTGCATGGTGAGAAACCATGTTTGGAAGAGAATGTATATGGATGTATGGAAAGAATGAATGTTCTATACCTAGTTTGTAGTAAGTTCTGATACAAAAATTTGAAATCGTTTGCTGCGATACAAACTCGTTACAAATTTGGTAGTAATCCAAATAGCTATGTTAGATTCATGATATGTATTCAACAATTTTAACAAAAATTATTGTATTTATGATGTAGGTCAACATATACTATTTTTGCAAATAGTATAAGTTTTTGCACAGAAAAAGAGTTTTGTATCGTAAAATAGATTTTTTTTTTTTTTAAATATGTGTGTGTTACTTTTCTTAAAGATTATTTAAGTAGCTCTATACATTTCACAAATCCCCAAAAATAAATTCCGTAATACGGGGCACATGCGCTGTTAAAGTTTTGGAGAAATGTTCGATGTTATCAGCTATTTTATATTTCTGTTGCAGTAAATTATGTCTAATGTAATGTATGTCAATTTTTCTAAAACACTGTTCCAAAAATTTTCCATTTTGTTAAACAAAACATTTCCATAAATTTACGTGCAACTGTTATTCAAATAAATATAGTTATTTAACATCATATGCTATAGCTTCAATGCATTTCAAGCATATTTAATTTATTTCGTTTCACATATTGAAACGAAATTTTAGTTGAAATGATGTATAACATGCTCCTTAAACTCTTCAAAATAAAAAAAAAAATTGTCAAGCATTTTTCTAAAATTTTTTAAAAAGCGTCTGAAATCGAAATTGTTTAGCAATTATGAGACAAGGTAGTGTACTTTTGCGTCGAAATCATGCCCTTAATTATGATACACATATGAGTGACAAAATGTGAACATCTTCGAATTTTGACTTTTTTTGTGGAAGATTTAAAATTCTTGACAGATTATTCTTGAAATTCATGGGTGTAGAGAATGTTACATAACACATTCCAATGAAGATTTTGCCCCGAAGAGGGAAAAAAAGTGACCAGTAACAAATTAAAGAAAAATTTTGAAGCAAAGTAAGTATTAATGCTCGATATACGTTGTAGATATAGCACGTGATTATATTTATTTTAATATTACATTTTAACGAATTAATTTAACAGAAATGGAAGATTCACGTGTTTTTTAAAGTATTAAAAGTTAATAAAAGAAGACACTTTAACATACGGAATTGAAAATCATTTATCAGGTATTAATGCTTAATGTTAATTTGTGAAAAGCTTAGTTTCACTTTCAAACATTTAACACAAAATAGTTTTTAATGAAATTACGTGTATTAAAGGTATTTATTTTTTAATATTCTTTAAAGTTTCTTAATTTTTCCCCCTCCGTGAAAGATCAAAATTGTGATGGCATGTCTCCGGAACATCTCTAGGGTTGCGTCCCAGACCATTGTCAATTACCCATAGAGCAGTATTGGTGCGACATTAAATCCACGGTTGTGGGTAAATAGGTTGGATCATATTTTAATTTTCCCGTGTGAAATGACTTCATGACAGAACAACGTCAATGGGAGAAACTTTTTTCAAAATGGCAAATAGAGTACCTTCATAAACTTGTCGTTTTTAGTTAATAACTCCTTTAATTAAAATGATAGAAAATTCTAAGCAGCTGAAATGTTCTCCTTGGAGTATTCGGAACACATTGCTACCTCTCATGACGCGAAGGACCCTGCCCTCCGTTAAAAGATGCTGTCGCAGACAAAAAAAAAATTGACGCCAGTGACCGTAACTTCTTTTAATGTATAGAGATATTTTAAAAAAATTTTATTTTATGTTTTTAATGTATTTTATAAAATCCAAATTTTTAAAAATAGCCATAAAGTAATTTTAACATAACTGTCTGTGTATTGTTGCGGACATGAAACGGCGGAAAAGTAAATTTATATTGCATTTTATTTATCTTATTTGACGTAATAAAACAAAATATGAAAAATTCGATCAAGGTATTTTGCCCGGTTTAAAAAATCGGCCCTTTAATGAGTTATAGCAAGGACACAGGTTCAGTCTAACGACTTTGTCACTTCTTTTTCGCTCTTTTTAAAAATTAGATTTCTAAGCATTTAAAAAAGTATATATATCACTTTAATCTTTTCCAAAGGCTATTTTTCCAAATAATTTTTAAAAGTTTATTTTCTATGTATTTTTGCGATTTATTTTCTCCTAAATTAGTTCATTAGAAATAATTTGCCAATTTGTTATTTTTGTCATACGTACACAAAACACGATGTTGCATTTTAAAAGAATATATGAATTTGTTTCTCTCATATCCCATTCATCATATTTAATATGTTCTACATATTTCAAGTTTAAATAATAAATTGTCATTATTTACTAAGATACGCAAGTTATGTCAATATAATTGCATAATTCGTGACGTATGCAATCAATAAGAGAGCAAAAACAAATACCCTATTTTATAGACAACTTTTTATAAATTGGTGCGGTTCGAAAAACTTATTTCATGTATTGATTTATTTAGGTTAATTCATAAACAATTTTTAACTTCAAAAATAATTTGTTTTTAAAGTAATGTACAGTCTATTTGAAGAATTTTAATGAGAGCAGAATTCAAGTCAATTTACATGTTGAACTTCTTTGTTCGAAAAAGGTATTATTATTATAAATAAGTTTCAAAACTAATGTTATAGTAAATACTTCCCATTTTAATTTAAGAGAAAAAAAAATAAGCAAATATGATTAACTTTTTTAAGATATCTTCAATGTTTTTAACGACTTTTAATTTCTTTTTAATACAAATAAACGACCGTCCGTTAAAAACAATTATAAAACATAACTCTAAAGTTTCACAATAAAGAATGCTTAATCATACGCCTTAATAATTGTGACATAAATAACTTGAGTACTGGACATCTCATGAATTTGAATGGGAGTATTATAATGGAAGAATTTATGCAGAACAATTGAACAAAACATTTGAGAAGGGGTAGAGGGGAAGGAGGGAACTATTTAATATGTAGAACGTGGTGAGTAGCAAATAAAGATTAGATTGATTGTCATGTTTCAGATAAGAAAAAGAATAACTGAATTAGTAAACATGTGTAATATTAATATGAATGCTTGATTTTTAAAACAAATGAAGCACATTTTTTACTTTCCGAACACTAGTGAGGAAAGTATTGTAATCATGTCAAAAATCCGAATTCGAGATTTTGATGTTTCTATACGTTTTGAGGTCCCCTGAGTCCGTTTTCACTATTTTTACGATGATGTATGTATGTGTGTGTGTATGTGTGTATGTCTGTGAGTGAACACGCTAGCGTCTAAACGCTTTGTTCGATTAACCTAAAAGTTGGTACGCATATTGTAAGTCACCATAGTACGAACCCTATAGATTTTGGTGAATCTAGCACTTATAGTTTTTTTACAGGGACACAAAGAAAAATTCTTTATCATTATGGCCTATGGGAGCAAAATCTTAAAAGTGCGATAGCATCTAAACGCCTTATTCAATTGAGCAAAAAATTTATACACATATTATAGGTCACAAATACTCAATCTGTATAGATTTTGGAGAATCTAGCACTTATAGTTTTTTTACAGGGACACAAAGAAAAATTCTTTATCATTATGCCTATGGGGCCAAATTTTTAAAAGTGTGATAGCGTCTAAACGCCTTATTAATCTGAGCAAAAAAATTATACACATGTTATAGATCACAGTTGAACTAACTGTATAGATTTTGGTGAATCTAGCACTTACAGTTTTTTTACAGGGACACAAAGAAAAATTCTTTATCATTATGGCCTATGGGACTAAATTTTTAAAAGTACGATAGCATCTAAACGCCTTATTGAATTGAGCTGAAAATTTATATGAGTATTATAAATCACTGTTGCACTAACTATAAGCATTTTGGTGAATCTAGCATTTATAGGTTTTTACAGGGACACAACGAAAAATTCTTTATCATTATGATCTATGGGCTCAAAGTTCAGTAGCGTTAAATAAAACATTGTGTAATATATGGAGAAAAATATTCAAACACTGTATTATGGTTTTCTCTCTTTTGTTTGTTTAACAACTCCTCTTTCTTTACTTTATCTACAAAACTGTTAATTACTCAATGTTCGGAAAGTCGAGTGGAGTCACTCCAGATTTTTTTCCCTACAACTTTCTTACATGGTTACAATCTGTTTCATTCTCGTAAACTTTTTATTTATGTAAATTTGCCGCCTGTATATCCTAAAATATTAAAAATAGGTGTACAATTTGCATCAGTTACTTGAAGATAAAAAAAAGTTGAACATAATCAAATTTTTATACGTAGTAGTACACATAATTGAATGCTTAAAAAGTGCAATGTGAATGCTTCGTTTTTAAAAGAAATGTAACACGATTATTTGTTTACGATGACATTTCTATAATATTTTTACATGGTTGCAATATGTTTTATGGTCCTAAAATCCCTATAAGGACCGAGGTAACCCAGTTGGTAAAGGAAACGAGCTCGTAAATGGAAGATTGTGGGTTCGATACACGAGCCGGCCAATGACCATCGTGTACACTAATGGTGGCTGGTGCACGTAAAATCCGTCGTGTTCGCAATGTTCTCCATTTTTCTGTTCAAATTTTAGCTCTGGGGGTCGCCGAAACGGAGAAGTCAAACCCCTCCGTGAAGGATTAAAATTGTGATTGCATGTTTCCGGACCACTCTTACTGGTGAATCCTAAACCTTCGTTAATTGCCTATAGCGCAGGACTATAAACATAATCAAACATGCTCAAAAGAGGTGTCAATATACAGTCTGTAACAAAAGTCTCCGAACACTAGCAAAAATTTCTATATAAAAAAAAAAGTACACTTAATAGAGTTTGTTAAATGAATCCTTGTCGAATCCTGTTGTTAGTCAGTCTAAAAACAGGATTCGACAAGGATTTATTTAACAAAACTGTATTAAGTGTATATTTTTATATAGGAATTTTTGCTAGTGTTCGGATACTTTTGTTACCCATAAGATGTAAATTGTCAATACAACCTTTTTAACAATTAAAAAAAAAAAAAAAAAAAAAAAAAAAACAGGTAACATATAACGATTTAATGTTGAGTACCTTCACTGATCCATTGTCTATTACAGACATTTGCACTTAGCTTTACTGACGACTGGGCAACCATTTTTTCCATGGGATTTCCTTTACACTTAAATTTTATTAGTGACGTTTATTTCCAACGACACTAGAAGTGAATTAACCGAATAATCATAATTAAGAAAGTTTGAGAACGTTTGTTTTTTCTGCTATTGAATTTATAGATACTTATCAGATATCGTGAAAAAAAAAATATTGTCACTTTTAATAAAGTTAATATTGGATCTCATGTATTCGTTGTACATTAAATATTGCAATGAAAAATATTCCTTTTTGCGCAAATAATTGGAATATATGAATAAGTGTAATCTGAATCAGCTTAAAGACATTTGTTATGAACAGTAAATGGTAATGGTTCAGTTCGAATATTACCATATCATCCCTTTCCAACTTACCTGATTTTCATTTTGCGACTAAAATGGTGTTGTTTGACTTTAATATTCTTTACATTCTTTAGGCTTTTCACTTATTATCAAACACTGCTAGATCTAAAAATATCGCAAAATAACATGGGGGGAGGGTTTTTAGGGTAGTCTCTTTGTTTTATGTAATCAAAATTGTATTAGCACGACCACATTTTAATGCATTAAATTTTGTGTAAATTCTGTATACGTGCGTATTATATTATGCACTATGCGTTCACCTTTAAAATTAAGACACGTAGCATTGTACAATTTTGGTGTACAAAGGCAGCAATATATTGGGATCTAGATATATTTTATTAATTTAACGTGAACAAAATGAGGATTCTTACTAACTGAAGCTGCGAAACTTTGATATTTTTTTCGTCTGTCTTGTTAGTATCGGAATTAAAACTTCGAGCATCGATGCTTCATATTTAGGGGTAACATTGCGAAATTTTTAAAGTATTAAGTATGCCCATATTACTGGAGATATGCCCATAGTTTAAGTTCAGGTGATAACCTTTCTCCGTAAAGGAATGTTTCAGCCTGATTTTGATACTAAACTGCAATATTTTTTTAAGCGACCCCTCAATAGGCAAAGAAAATCTCTGAAAACAGTTAGTCTCACCTTTTGACACAGAGAAATAAACTTTTCAATTTAAGGGGACTTCGCACCTTTGACGGGGACCATTAAAGTAGGTTTCATGTGAAAGTTTATATTTCCATTTAATATTTATAAATTGAACTATATCAGATTAGTTCAATAAAATATATATGCAGACGCCAGTTTTTATGGTTTTTCTTTTTTTTTTTTTTTTTCTTTTAAAGATATGAAATCTTTAAAATGTTTTCTCAGTTTGCATTCATTTTGGACACAACACGAATTCATGAAAAAATGCCAAAACTTCTACAGATATATAAAAAGACACATATATATTTAATATATAATGGAACATAGTTAAAAGAATTAGAGATGGTTTTAAAATATATTGAGTAGTTTTCGAGAAAAAATAAAATAAATGCTTGTATGAGTTAAAATTTCAGGAAAAAAAGTTTTATTTTTAATCTATTTTTCGTTTGAAAATATTGCAAAGTCCATCCCTAATTCTTTTAAGTAAGTTCTATTAAACACCCCCCCCCCCCCCCCAAAAAAAAAAAAAAAAAAAAAGTTTTTTCCTTAAATATCTGCAGAAGTTTTACCATTTTGAAGATCATGAAAAAGTGCAGACTGGAAAAACAAAATTTAAATATTTCAAATCTGTAAAAAAAAAAAATATCCGAATCCATACGAGATGTTGCCTGAATATATATCTTATTGAACAAACCTACTACAGTTCAATTTATATTTATTAAATGGAAATATAAGATTTTATATGAAAATTTCAGTGCTATCGAGTGAAAAAGGCCAAGTCCCTTTAAATTTGTTAAGACAGGTAGAAACTATTGAATGCAGCTATTGGAAACTAGAAAATCTGTATACAAAGTTGAAGATGTATACAAAGTTGTTTTCTGAAAATGAATTTTTAAGTTTAGCATATACCTAATTTTGAAAAATATTTTAATAAGAAATATCTGTGTGGATTTATTTGCAAAAGTAAAGACTTTTTTAAGACTTTATAGGGTTATATGTTAGTAAGTGTAACACTTAAATAAAAATACGTGAATTATATAAGGGGACGGGCAGCCATAATAAAATTATTTCACAAATTACCGACTTAATATTATGAAATTTTGCGCGCGCGTGCGCGCGCACACACACACACACACACACACATTGGAATATAACTATTAAGTAAAATAATTAAATTTGCATTTTTGAAATTTTTAAAAATTCTTCAACCTAACTAATACTACTGAAAAGAAAATTGCATATAATTTATGTCAAAATAATTAATCTTCTGCCCAAAACTTACTTTAGTACCACTATACAATTTTTAGCCTATAAAGAAAAAAAAATTAGAATAAGATGATGTTGTAAAACTTAATTTCTCACACTTAAATTACCTAAGTTAGAACTATTTAATTTAGAATATGTTCGAGTTGCTATTAATTTTCTAAATAAAATGAATCAATGATTTACACAAAAAAGAAATTCAAACTTCAGTTGTACATTATTATTTACCTAAAAAGTTAATAATAAACTAAATTTTTCTACAAAAGAAAACTGATTTTTTGTAGGTTAAGACTTAAAATATCTCGTTAGTTATTATATCAGGTTTATCAAATGCATAAGTGATTTTAAATCATTAAACGAATCAAATTAATAATTAAGTTTAATCAGTAATTCATTTACATTATCAACGGATCAACAGTCCTTCCTCTTGTTTTAAAAATTAATTTCAGACTAAGTAATTTTTCATTTCTCACCATTATTGTCATCTGATAGTGCTGTCATTTCAATAGGGGCTGGCAGGTATCTTCATTAAAAGACTGTTAAGCACACATTTTGAATATATATGTATAATCTTCTTGAATTTTAGCCTAAAGTATTTACTTGAAGTTTGAGTTTTATCAGCAAAAAATTTATTTTGACTTCCTTTTTTTTTTTTTTACTTCAAAGAAAATCTTTAAGCTGGGGTCTTCATTTTCATATTTAGTGGGTCATAATTTCTGCTTAGACAGTCTCTTATTTGCTTGCTTAATAGTCTTGTACTTCTAAACCCTTCTTTCAACTACTCTTCTTTTTTTTTTTTTTTTTCTTCTTAATTATATACACTTTGCCTTGCTATCTTGCGGTAAAAGTTAGTTTTCTGCGAGTCTTGCGAGTTCGCATTCTCCTTGCGACAATAAACCTTGTGACAAATTCGTCCATAAATTCAAACCTGTTATACTTATGTCATTCTCAGAAGCCTAGATGACTAACTTAATATTTTTTATTATTGGGTAAAAGCAGAGTCTTAAAATAACTATGCTTTTAAATACAACACTGATTTTTTTTTTTTTTTTAATGCTTTACCTCAATTTCACATTGTGTATTACTGTTAGATCCATTGATAAGTTAACAGTAAATATTTTTATGCTTGTATAGAAAATTTTCACGTAACTTTCATGTTTTTGAAAGTTTATTTTTCAACCAATTCTCTAACTTCAAAATTAAAACTAAAAATATTGTAATGTCTGTAATGTGTAATTACAGAAATTTTTATAGGATTTAGTAAACTTAAACTGCAGGGAGCGTTTTTATAGCATGAAAATCTGAAAAATACATTTTGATAAAAAAAAAAAAAAATGTATTTACATTTATCTGAAAAAATATAAATATACTCTTCCAGAGCTCTAATTTTTTATTATTATTATTATTATTATTATTAATTTAATTTAACATAGTTTAAAGTATTTTCTTTTTTATTTGTTCATACTTTGCAACTTTTAAAGGCCTGTTCCCAATATGGATACGTTTATCAATAGGTAGGTCTTACTGGTGGACACGTTTTACTACTGCAGTTTATATTATGATGTAATTATAAATGATAATGAAGAAGTTAGAATTTATTTGTACATACTCCTTATTGAATGATTTTATGAGATCTAAAAAATAACTTAGCTGTTTTTTTTTTTTTTTTTTTTTTTTGGGGGGGGGGGGGGGGGGGCAAAGTAAGAATGATTTGGAAAATAAATATTCTGGAGGTAATAAACAGCTCTCATAAGACTATGCGATTTTCGTCAAAACACATTTTTCAATTTTCATCTAGGAATAATTTTCGAACTTTTATCTTAATTATCTGTTTGAGTTAGCTTTAAATATCTCTTTCAGTTAGCTTTATTTCTTTTGTTTCTAGAGTAAATAGAGCCCGAGTTATGACATTTTTAAAAATACACGATAGCACAAAATAGAAATTATTTTGAAGCAAAACTTATCGGAAAACATGAATTCTACTATAACTCTTATTTCAAAAATTATGAAAATTTAGCGCATACATTTTTAAATAATTTTATGAAGATATTTTAAAATTTGTTCATTTTCTGGGATTAAGAAGTTAAAAATGTATAGAAATTTTTCAATACAGTTAATTTGACAGCACATAACTCTTAAATTATCATATACAAACTTAGGATAGTAGTTCAAATATAAAACATACTTTTCTGAGTAAAATTATTTTTAATATATTATTTTTTATTACTATTTTACATTTTGTGAACTCTCATTTTTTAGATAATTCATAGGTGTTCTTACTTTTTTTTTTTTAATAAAAATTCTTTTTCGAGATTTGTCCTATTTTGGACGATTGGGTAACTGTTTATATAGTATCCTTGAATAAGTAGACTTTATATTTCTTATAAATGTGTACGCACATAAGTAAAAAATCAAAATGTTTATTTTTAATTTAAGGCAAATTCGTTTATTCTTTGTATGATTAAAAATGCTGCAGTTTACAGCATTGTAATGAATAAAAGAAATATTTGCATAAGCAAATGTTTTAAAAAAAACAATAAATAAAAAAAATTAATGTTCTGTAATAACCTTTTTGTTAGATATTTCCATTATTCTTTCATTAAATAAAATATGAAAATTAATTTTCATCTGTAAATCAAATGTAGAAATTATTAAACGAGATGTATTCAAAATGTAGAAATATTTTTCTTTTGAAAAATATAAAGGGTTTTGTCTCTTAATTTTCTTTTTAACAAAATCTTTACAAGCTGATGAATCTGTTAATAAAAGCATTCATTGTTCTACTTTTCAATCTTGGTCGTCACGTAACAAGTTTTGAAAGAACCCATTCAATTAAAATACTTTATGCATTGTTTTTAGCAATAAGGCGGTTAAACGTCAAAAAATTAATTATTCGATATATTACCTGTTCTAACGATTGCTTTGTTTCAAATTCTTTTATATATGGCATAATGAGCGAGATGGTACGAATATTTTGAATGCATGTAAGTAGTGTAAAATTAATTCTATATCCTATTTCTCACTACAGGATTCATGAAGTAATAAGTAATTATATTTTAAAAAGGTACTTTAAAATAAAACAAGAGGGTTTTTAATTCAAAAAGTATATATTCGAATTTTAATTAAATATTGAAAATTGTGTAAGATAAAATATCGAAACTATTTATTAAAGAACTAGTTTGCATATGTCGACTCTGATCGAAATCGTAAATTTCGAATTACTTACGAATTTTAGAAAATATAAAGCTCATTTTATGATTAACTTGCCAATGTTATAAATTATGTTTTCAAACTTATCCAACACTTTTTGGACATCGTATTCCCCCATGTTAAAAAAGAGCCCCGTGTTTAGAATAACTTAAAGATTTTAAAGTAGGATGTTTATAGTCAATGATCTTAATTTTCATGCCAGCATGATAAATGATATTTTAAAACAGGTCCAATACCTTTACGGCGAAAATAATCCTCATAATACACGTTTATACGAATTTTTCCTTTATTCTTCCTTCTTAAGAAGGAAAATTTCGAATAACTTGTGAAATTAGCAAATTAAAATTTTTCAAATCATTAAAGTTCTTGCTATTGTCATAAATGGTATTTTAAAACTGCTCAGACTTCTCTGCGATCATTTGTTTTTGAGATATTGTGTACACAGACTAACACGCTGATACCCTACTGACGGACACCATACCGTTTTTGTGATTTTCGGATTCCTCGCACCTCAAAGCGTGTAAAAACATTAAAAAACAGAGATCGAAAATTTTCACGATTACCAGAGTTCACCATACCTATATTATGATGAACTAAAAATGCTGAATATTTTTAAGTTTCTCATAAATTCTTGTAACTTTGACATATGCGAGTCTTGCACAAATGCATTGGGAACATTTTTTTCAGGATCTATATTAGCATTCGCTGTAGTTAAAGATCATTTCACTCAAAAATGCAGGGTGATCGCAAACACTTTTTGTTCACTCAACTTGTTGCCGGATCCCAACTTGTTGTCGTAACCCAATCTGAAAAAATTGAACGATTTGTGTTTCAGATCCAAAGATTAAATACATTTTATCGAATGTACAATCTATAAATTTAAATTCTAATAATAAAGAAAAAACTTTCTTTATAAACCTTGCTAAATTTGAACTAAGCGGAAAGTCTAACTATATATATAATTTTAATAATCAGTTTTATTAAAAAAAAAGAAAAAGAAAAACAACTATGTGCATAGAATTTAATGTATTGGATATATTCAAAACCCAATATTAGATTTTTTTAAATAAATTTTTTAACACTGTTATAACTTTCTTTTCCTTGAAGTACAATAAATGGTTCGCTACATTTGTCATAGTAATTTTTATAATATATTTATTAAATTTCATGAATATTACCGTATGCTTTGTATTTTATCTTAACTCTCAATCTATTTAACACATCTTTTTAAATATTTTTCTGCTATGAATTAACCAACCTATTCGATGTTTTTGAGTTTCATTGTTATTTCTGGACAATATGGAAATGAGCTTTTACTATAAAATGACAGCTGTTTATAGCTATACTGTAACATTAAATTAATCAATTGAATCATATATAGTTACCTAATCGTATCATTATAGCTGTGTTATAACTTTAGCGCTGTCGATCTCAATAAATTAACATTCTGCCCTTATGAGTAAACAAATTAAATATGTAGTGTTAGCTAATAGTTCTGGAAAATTTTTGGTACTTGCGATAATGATTGGCAAAATTAACAATTAGGTATTTATTAGATATATAGAAATTTAAAATACATTGAATCAAAAATTTATTTAAAGAAACGGATTGTTTTACTAGCGTAATCTTTTCCTCTGTGTGAAATTGTTGTTCACTGGACCCATTTAAAACTTTTAACTTCCCTAATTTTCTCCCCAATTGTTTGATTTTTAATTATTCATTCTGAGAGTGTACTATGTACAATGTGCATTAGAACAGAGCTTCTTATAAGTTGATTTGTTTCAGTGGCAAACTATGGCACAGACTGGCATGTTTCGGAAGCTTCCATCAGTACGCCCTACCGAGCCTTCTCGAGGGAGAAGCTCTACGCTGACATTAGCGTTAGGATAGGTCTCAACAGTGTCAATGTCACGCTGAAAGGTAAGATATTTTAAAAACGATTCTTTTAACAACATACATTTTAATTTTTTTTTTTTTTTTTCATACTTAAACTACTTGAAACTTGAAATACTTTATTTACCCACATTATATATAATATTATAAAGAAAAATTCAAAGTATTTGGTTAAGATTATACAAGGTTAAGCACGCAATAAACTATACAAAGTATCCATATTTTAAATACTATGTAGTATATATTCTATAGCATGCTTTTACACTCATGTAGAAGTTTGGGGAGATTTGTAAAATATTTTTTTTTTCAATTTAACTACTTACAATATCTCCGATTTTAAATTATACATTTTTTAATTTTTTTAACTCCTTAATGATCTTTACATTTTCAAGAAAACTGTGTGTATGTGTGTGTGTAAAAGGGTGCCATTTTTTTTTTTTTTTTTTTTTTTTTTTAAGAAAACTGTATAAAATAAAATGTTATGAACTATATAAGTATTCATTTTTGATTTTTGGAAATTGTTTTAAGCTTGAAATCAAGAAAATTTATTTTTTTAGAAAAACCAACAATCTATGTTATTATGACTATATGTTGGTTTTCTAATAACTAGAAAAAATTAAGAGATATGTGTTTTAAACATTAAAAACAAATTTACGTATAATACAACACTATACATATAATACACTTGTTTATAGTTTCTTGTTGCAGTGATTGTTTATTAGCAGAGAAAGTTGCCAAGAAATCGTAAACTAGAAACATTTCAAAAAAATATCCACTGCAGTCGTCAGGATGCCTTTATTGAAGAAATTTTCCAAAAAAATATCAAGGATAAATGTTTCCAAAAATTGATACAGAGCGTTGTGTAACATTTTAACGATTATGCAAAATAATTTAAGGTAAAACGTTGAGATTGTCGAATAAGATGGGGAAGAGAGCGAATGTAATTGCGGCTATGCTATACGAGGATCTGGACTGGAGCCGTTCTGTGTTCCATTCACTAGAACAGATCAGAGATGTTTTAATTATAAAAAGGCAATATTTAGAAAACAAAACAGCCAAAAATGACTGGCGATATTTAAAGTTTAACAAATTTGGTTAACACTTTAAAAATTAATAATTCCGTTCTGATTTTTTTAAGTAAAAATACCTTTTGATCATTATGATAGCTAAAGAATCACACTGCTGTAATAAAATATTAGATCCATTATTCATTCTTTTTATTATGGTTATTAATGTATAGTCATAATTTTTTCACGATTCTATTGTTCATTTATGAATGAAAATAATTTAAATTCGTATATTCTGCTCCAAGCCTTCACCCAGTCCTCCCCCTAAAAAAAGTTCATACATGATTTATACACTGACATATATATACATATGGTGTAGCCCGCCAGAATAAAATAGATTTCCAGTGCGGCCCACCAAGTGTTTTGAGTTGGACAGGCCTGGTCTGTATCATTCTAAGATTTTAATTTAATCCATTAATGTACAGATAAATTCTGCTGATTCTTTATTTTGATGAATGTTTCAAGTGTAAGCAAGACTACCGAGAAATATGATTTACGTTGAAACAACCATTGTGTTAGATGATGACGAGCTGTATATTTAAAACTGAGAACGATAGGCGTTCCAGTGAAAAAAGTTCGAGATAACAGTAAAATATTATATCATATGTTAACACAAACCTGTAAAATATAGTATTATATTATTAATTACCTTGAATTTACTCGGAATATGTGCACAATAACTAAAAATGCATGTACAAGGATTAAAACGCTATAAAACGATTATCCAGTTTGCTAAAGTATAATTAATAGCAGATACGGGGAAATTTGTAGGAGTGTTTAAAAAGTATATATTTCTCACGTTAACTATTACTGAAGAAAATATTAATCGGTAATCTTCAATTCGTTAAATTGTACAATATTATAAGCTCTCTTTATATTACATACGCATACAGAATGATAGTGTATTTCTATCAATTAAAAGATAAAATAAATCTTATAACTTAGCAGTGCTTGTATTAAAGGGTCATATTTAATACTGCATCAGAATAGTTTTCCTTATCAACCTATATTAAAATAGAAATAGCTATTATGCAGAAAACAATGTAGTTATGTCACATATTAAGCAATACCCAGCACAACTGAATTTATATATATAGTTTCTTACAAAGTTCGCATCATGAATGTTGATGTACCTATCACCGATATCATAAAGTCATTTTAGTATTAACACCTATTGAAAGAGAAAGTTCATATTTAATCAGCAGCAATTTATAGGCCTAAACTAAATATTTGTGTATTAGAGTAGGTGCTCCAGTGATTGGCATACTCTAGTAATTGACATCTATTCCGAAATTAATAAAAAAGAAAAATAATAAAATCATTTATTTGACATATAAGAATTTTAACATTTTTTGTCAAACACTGGAGCATAGGGTGATAATAAATGGTAAAATGAATAACTAGCAGTGTCAAACAGTGGAACATAAAGTGCCAATTACTGATAAAATGAAAAACTGGCAGTGTCAATTACTGGAACATTGAGTGGGTGTTAAATAAAAATTCATAAAAAAAAAAAAAAAAAAAAAATTATCAAATGTATATATTTTAAACGTATATATGGTTCTGAATGTCTTTCATACCATATGTACTAACTTAAGATTTCTAAAAATATTTTCTCATGACTAGAACATTGAAAACATCAGCGATTGCTCTAAAAGTATCAATCACTGGCGCACTTACCCTACTTCTTTAGAAATTTAGCCTTTCTCTTCTCGGGGCAAATTGTAGCAAAGCAGCACCACTTGATAACCACGGGCACCCAATTTGAATTAATATGTTTAATAATAACCCTTTCATACACAAAGTTTGTGCATTTATATACAATAGAATATGCGGTACAGTATTTCAGTTCCAAGAGAGAATTACAGTGAAGCAGCGCAACCCATCTGCTGATATACACACAAATTGAATCAGCGTGTTTCATAATGGTTCTTTTATTTATCAAGTTTTGTTCAACTGTGGACAATAGAACCCGAGGTACTTCCCTTAAATAAGAGAGATCGCTGTGTAGCAGCGCCACCTGTTGAGCGATTTGAACCAAAAATTCATTTGAAAAACTAATGTCAAGATTAAATTATATACATGTGAACTTCTGACCAGTAGTTCTTCATATAATTGCCACACAATTTTTTTCGCACAGACATTTTCTAAAAAGTGGTCAAATCGTATTCTGGATCTCTCAAAAGGTGTAAATCCATCGAAATCTGGATGTCAAAATTTTTAACGAATACAATACTTTGTTTTATTGACTATAAAAGAAAGTAAAAATATAATTAATTTTTAGCATACAAACATAAAAAATGTTTAAAAATTTAACCTGCTAATGAATTCATAATTTTAACCCCAAATGACACTTCATTTTTACCAAAATATATTTTTAAAATGTGTCTAGGAGAAAAATTTTAAAAACAGTTAAGGCATCACGTTTAAAAAATTTTCAAAATAATTTAAATTTTACTATTGTTATTATTATTTGAGTTATCAAAAAGTTTTAATATACACCCCACGACAAAAAGATAGGTACAAAGAGTTTTTTTTCTTTGATTTTTCATAAAATATATTATTTAAATTGTGCTTATCATTTATTATCATCATAAAATAACACTATTCCCGGACTAATTTTTGTTTTAAGACTAATTTAGAAAAGTTTTAAGACTAAAATTTTTCTAATTTAAGACTACACTCTGCGACGGTGTGTAGTATTAAATTAGAAAACTTTGTCTTAAAATTTTTCTAAATTAGTCTTAAAACAAAAATTAGTCCGAGAGTAGTGTTATTTTATGATAATAAATAATGATAAGCACAATTTAGATAATGTTATTTTATGAAAAAACAAAGAAAAACCCCTTTGTACCTATCTTTTTGTCGCGGGGTGTACTTGTTAAATTTCAATGAACATATATGCAAGTTTCTATAAATCTAAAATAGTGATATACAAAAAAAGTTTTATAACATCCAATATTCTCTTATGTTATATTTATTTAAAGTGAGAATAAAATCTTTTCTTGATAATTCTTAAGAGGATTAAAACATATTTCAAATGAAATTTTGTTAATATTTTCCCAAAACAAGATCTAATTTTTAATATTTATTATTCACGTTTTTTTTTTTTTTTTTTTTTTTTTTTTTAATCCTTTCATGCATTGCCTTATCAAATATGCACCAATAATTTTAATGAATATTCTTAAGTTTATTGTGAATTATAAAAAATCTATAGGTTTTCAATTGTTTACATATATTATGAATGATAATTCAAATAAAATGGTTTCACACTGCACTGTTACATTGGTATCTTTTACATTAAAATAGATAAATTAAAATCTGTAGTTATAATGTAAGGAAGCCGAACTGTCACCTAGTAACTCAGAAGTATGGTAATTTTATGGTAAGAAGGGAAATTCATCGTTCTAGTTTGTTTACAAACATTAAAATGTAAACATATTTTTTATTTTTCTTATTTATAAATAATTAATAGGTTCAGAATTTTGGGGTTAGTAGTTTAAAAGTGCATGCAGTTTTGCAATTATAGTATCAAACTGATAGAGAGCGAAAACATTAAAAATTAGCTATTTTGTTTAAAGGAAAAGTTTATTGATATTTTGAGAATGATCTCATTTAAATATTCCCAAATTAATGAATTTTTAGTAATTTGTGAAAAATCTTTAATACTTAAAATTATATATCTTATATGCTAGCTTCTGTATGTTATTGTTTTTATATGGCTTTTTCTTGATTCTGAAATTCCTCTAAAATTGATTGTTAGAATTAGTAAAACACTGAAATTTCACACACACACACACACACCCTTCCTTTTTTTCCATAAATTACTTCAAGAAATGTAGAAAAAAAAAGTGACCCGTTTTTTATATCAATATATTAATATTATGCTTCTATACTTGCAAAACTAAAAATAACCTTTGGCTATATTTTCCATTTATGGTATACTCGTATATATATATATATATTTTTTTTTTTTCACAGTTGTACTTTTAAAATAAAAAGAGAAAAAGAAAAACTATTGCCCAAGCATGAACCGGAAGAGAACGGTGTTATTTTGTTTGCAGCAGAACTAATAAAGAATAAGAGAATTTTGGTACAGATATAATTGTCAGAATTAATTATATAAATTGTGTACAGGGGAAGGTAGGGGAAGCTGTAATAAACACTGCATACAAGAATATTATTTTCTAAATTTTTGTTACTTGTTAGATACTCACGTTTTTCCAAAAATATCTTTTCGCTTTTTTTTTTTTTTTTTTTTTTTTATGACTTGGAATCAATTAAATACTCCTTATTAGAGAAGGTATGTTTTCTTTTGTAAGCTTTAATTTCCTTCTACCAGTTATAATTATACATAAAAAGTGCTTTTTTAAAATTAACATATTAATCTGTAATTAAATCGTATATGAGATTCTCTTTGACGCCAAGTCGGATCTATCTGCAATTCAGTTTACCAAAAACACCAAATTTTATAGAATATTAATGAAAAAAAAATTGTGGGGCATTTTTAAGATTTGGTATGAAGTAGAAGTTATCAGATTTCTACCAGGTATCACATAGGAAAACAGATGCAGCCACTTCTTTGACGCAGTAACTACTTTATTATTGTATGCGGATTTTTAGGAGGCATGGGTAAAATTGCGAAAGATTTTTTCTCCAATTAATACAAAACTGCCTGCATGAATTAAAACGCAATAATTGTCAAGGATTTGGCATTTTCTCTGCGACATTTCTTGCCAGGATTAAACTGACGATTACTGGCCATTAATAATCCTACAGAGATGTCTCCTATCCTTTCCGAAAAGTGGTTAACACATATATAATTCAGAATTTGGACATGCTAACAAACTCATGAAGTTAATAAAATTCCAGTTTCATTCACTGAAACTTGTTTCGCATAACTTCATAATAAATTTAACCGTAGAATCACTTAAATATATATATATATATATATATATATATATATATATATTAATAAAACGTTGACTTGTGCAGTTACTAAGCAGAGTAGTATAATATTTTCACTAAATCTGTCTGAACAGAACTTTTCACAGCATAAAAGTCACCACGCATTAGACTATACGTATACAGTAGTTGTCATACTTTAAGGAAAATAGCAATCTTCTTTCCACCCCTCCCCCCCCCCCCCCAAAAAAAAAAAAAAAAAAAAAAAAATTATTTTTCAGTGTATTCTATTTTTTCTCTTCTCCACCCAAACTTTGTTACTAATGTGTCTTGCTCTGTGGATTTAATTGTAATGTCTTATTTTGTCATTCTTTAGTACTCAAGATTGATCTTTGAATACTTCTTAACTTCGGCATTTAAAAACTTCACCCTAAAAAAATTTGTGAATCTCATAATCATCATTACTGGTGAAACGTTAAGTTCAGCTGTGGAAAATATTGTGTTTAGGGATACAATGTGGGATTCATGAGAACAGTGCTGTCACCACTGAAACTCTGCACCAAATCGACCAATTTGTTAAATGAAGAATTTTGTTGATTTGAAAAATCCCTCTAATATTTTTACTTATATATAATGTTTAATTTATGTGATTAAAATGAAAAGAATGATATGTAAATAATATATATTTCGCGAAGGGAATTTCTTAAATAATGTAATGTTGTATCAAAACTTTTTTTTCTTTTTACTAATCTGTCTGTTTATTGTAAGTTTTTTAGTGCAATTGTGAATTTGTTTTAAAATTTCACCTGCATACTATACCGCCAGCACATCCACTTTTATCTTCATAAAACTTTTGGAATTATTTTTAAAAGAATTATTTTTCCTTGAAGCCATGAGGGATTGATTTAAATTTCATGGCATTCCGGTAGATAGATCTATCTGCTATGAATAAAACCAATATAAAGAAACTGCCGCTTAATATCATTCATTTTCCCCCTAAAACCTAAACGAATCATTGCATAAAAAGTCATCTCAGTTATGGTACAGATTATAGCTGAAAATACGTGAGGGAGCGCACGTGACATTGTGTCGCCAGAGGAGATGGAAACATT
Source organism: Salticus scenicus (assembly GCA_963930645.1). Lineage (NCBI taxonomy): Eukaryota > Metazoa > Arthropoda > Arachnida > Araneae > Salticidae > Salticus > Salticus scenicus. Next base: position 88,637,463 of record OZ005650.1, on the reverse strand, counting down.
ATCGCCATTCCAATTATTAAAGGTCAAAATTAGAGCACTTTCTCCGAAAATAAGGCAAAACCGTTCACGTTTTAATGATATAAGAGTATGATGCAATTGGATACCATTTTTCTTTTTCTGCAATTATAATTTGTTGCTTCATACATATGACTGAAAAAAAAAATACTTCCAAGTAGTTTATGTGTATTTAATAAAATAAAATCATATCGCTACTTATTATTAAATAAATTATTATTAAATAATTAATAAATAATAAATAATTATTATTAAATATTATTAATAAAGCATTATTAAAGTTTCTTATTGTATCTGTTCAATTTAAAATTTATTATTCAGTTTGTATAATTTATAAATAGCTTATATAAATTTAGTTTGTAAATTAGTCAAGCAAGCTTCTTGCTTGAAATTGTTAATATTTCATTCGATTGGTGGCTATACATTTTATTTTAAATATACAAATTTCGATAATAATCGAAATGATAGGTCCCCCAATTAAACGAACATAATGTTGAGGGGAAAATTTTGTGTACAAAGTATTTTAAAAACTATATTAATTCCTGCAACTTAAAAAAAAAAAAAAAGCATAAATTTTACATAAATAATACGAAAAGCAAAAGTTATGTGAAGCAGTTGTTAAAAAAATAATAATAAATAAAAAATTGGTCCACTGAATCAATTCTAAATTAATAAGACTTTCCCACCATTTTTTAGAAGGAGATCGTATTCGGCATGTTTTCAACAAGTTTTTGTCTATTTTCACCCATTTGGAGGAAATAGTTTTTTTTTTTTTTCTTTCAAAGTCTTTAGTACAGTTGTACTGCCTATCGCCTGCACACACTGTACTTGCGAATACGGCCCATATGCTCCGAAATTTTGCAAAATTTGGGGTAAATTTTAGTTAAGTCATTTTTAAACACTCAACATTATGCACTAAAACTTGAACTCACTCTCTGAAATTTTTTTTCTGACTACAGCTTCGGCCTTGTATCAAACAATTGTCTACAAATGCTACGTCAGTTTTTCCGGCACTTCCAAATCCGGCCTACGTGGTAACTGAACCACCACCAACTTGCCTCTTTCAGAAATATTTATCGTTGCGCAGATCGTGCCAGTAATATTGCCAAATGCCAACCATCTGGACTTCCTAGGTTGAGATTTTTTTTTTTTTTTCCACCGTTGAATGTCACTTGATGCCAGTCTTCTTTCAAAGACATTTATTGAGCGAATTTCAAATGGTCGAATGGTTAAAACACTGGACTGCTGACAGATCGTCCATTGAAATCCAGTTAATGATAATTATGAATTAGGAAAAGATTTTTATTACATTAGGATATATTGTGAGTGAATGATTCCAGTGGTGGACAAAATAGGAATTTATAATCTATTATGAAATAAATATTTCGTATAAATGATCAAGTATAATCATTGTATGAAGTAAAATTAAGATATTTATGTTAAAATAGCGACCTTCAATGGAAATATCATATAGGGTCTAATGTTAAAATAGTTTCACTTAACGCAGAAAATTTTATTAAATGTGTTGAAATGAAAGGATTTGAGATTAGGATATACAGTCTTTAAGCGAGTGAACACATTTAATGATATTTTAAAATGTTTCTCAGCACTCCCTGATGATCAAAATAAGAATTAAAAATCTGTTGTGAATAAACAATATTTCGCATACATGAATAGGCAGAATCATTGTATGAAGTAAAGTTATTTCTATGATGTTAAAATAGCTTACAATGCTTCCTAGAAGGGAAAATATACTGTGAACTGTTAGATGAAACATTGATATTTTCCAACAAACACCTTACGACTAACTAACGTGGTATATTTAGTCACAACGATTATCTCTGTAGATATAAAAAGTAGGAAAAAAGCGATGAAATGCATCGCTAGAGACCTCTGAAATTTTTAATTGGGTCAATCATTAATTTAGATTTTTTTTCCCTCCCTCAACCGAACATTTACAAAATCGAAATCACTGTTATAATAATTCAACATAAGCTGACAATAAAAGCGCGTCTGAATAACTTTTTCGAAAATCGAAATTTAATAAGTTTCATAAATACATAAAGAAATGAAACTTAAAAAAAAAACCTTTTTATTTATTTTTTAACAATATCAAGTGTTTTTATTACGCTGTTATTTATTATATATTTTTCTTACAGCAAACCCGATCCACAAAAACAGTGATGAAATCAACTACAACGAAAGGTTCAACTGGGTAGAAGGTAAAAATATTTCAACATATTTCATTTTTATTAATGACTCTCTTAAAACACCGTCGTTATATTGCTTTAGCTTTACAAATGCTCCAATCAGAATGACTCAGTGGATCTTTTTATTGTTATTAACGATGAATAACAGTTTCTTCAATGTCATAAAATAGATTGAAACATTTCCTAATCCAGCTTTTATCTTAACATTTTCGGGGAAAACCACAACTTTAAAGAATGTAGAATATTCTAAGGATTTGTTGCAAAAAAATTCGTTCAGTTTTTAAATGTAAATTTGAGATCTTGCAATTTTTTTTCCCAACTAGTAAAACACCATTTATTTAGCAAATGTGTTGAGTTGGAATAATAAATGTTTGTATTTTTCGTGTGGGATTTTCAGCAAATATAAGGTGATATAAAGGTCTTCGTTGAACCTAATTTTATTATTGAATACTAAGGATAACTAATATTTTTGTATGAAGCCACAAATTTCAAAATTATTTGCAATATTTTTAAAAACGTTATCTGGAATTAATATTCCATTCTTGTTTATGCTTTATTTTCAAACAATAATTCCAGTTTCGAGTTTAGATGTTTTTAAAATAAACTGGCGAAAAGAACATCATATTTAAGGTAAATATCTATTGCAAACAAATACTATAAAGTTCATTTGTTTTGATAAATGTTTTAAAACTTATTTATTTCGAGGTGAAAAGTTTTATTTTCTATAGACATGATTATCCATGATTTTTTTTTTTTTTTTTTTTTTTTTTTTTTTTTTTAATGGTATTAAGAACAATCTTTTTCTGCACATGCCAATATTTACAATATTATTTGCCTACGAGCTATTTACTTGTTACCAATGTATAGAGACAATTTTAAAACAAATTAAAACTACCGTGAAATATTTATAAACGTGAAATTACAGAATCATTTACATTCATTGTACAGTAAAAGAATTATTTGAAAATAAAGTTAAAAAAAAAATGCTTCACTTAAATACTATACATAATACAGGCTATACTACTTCCCGTAATTATCATAATTTAAATTGACGATATAAATGTTTGCATTGTATTGTCGATTAGTATGTTAATTATTGTGCTTGGAGCGATACGCTACAGGTGTTACTAGAATTAATCTGTGTGTAATTGCTTAAACCATTGTCTAAGAATTAGATTTCTTTTCATGCTCAGTCTTCTTTTTTTAACTATTAATTTGCTAAGAGAAATTAATTAGTAATGTGTCATTCTAGGGTATTACGAAAGTACAGAACTTGATATTATACAGTTTATGAAAACTGCTATTACTGATATATTTAAGTTTTTTTTTCTTTTCTTTTCTTTTCTTAATTTAAAAGTAAATAAATAATTCTTTTAGATACGATGTTTATTGTTTCGTAACAAGACTATTAATTTCATGAATTATTTTTTTTTTTCTTTCTATTGTATAGGTAGCAACAATCAGTGCAATAATGTTTTAAGATAGGCAATAACTACCAATAGGATGTTTCAGTTCGAACATTTAGTAATTTAAAAATAAAAACTTTTTATTACCAGACAATAAAATTTCAGTTAATATAAACAATTAAAAACAAACGTTTCAAAACTCGTCCGACTTTCTTCATCAGATTAAAACTGCATATTTTACAAAAATTACATACTCAAATAATCTATAGTAGGATAGAATATTGAGGTGTCAGTGCGCATGCTTCATGGATAGGGATTTAATGTTTTTTTTTTTCCTTTGTAATGTGCTTTAAGGTGAAATTGTCACGCGTTTGGTAACTTTATATATATAATATAAACTTCAAAATTGTGCATAATCACATATCATCATAATCATTCACCTTGTACCAATTTATTAGGAATACACGTTTTTTAATGACTTCATTAATTAAACTTTAGGACATTTTCATACAGAAATGAGTACTAATTTTTAAACTTTTGATATCTTCAACTTCACCTAAATTTGACAAAAATTTGTTTAAATTTTTGCTTAGATGATGACTTATTTCATACCATTTAAACCAAAAATTGGGGAATTTGATTAAATCTAATTTGTTTTATCTTCCAATGTCAAACTTACTTTTACGAATATTAGTTTCCTCTAATTAATTTCACGGAGGAATAGTAGTGTAGACATACTAATTATTTTAGACACTAACACCTTTTTAATTTCCATAATTGTACCAGAAAAAAAATATACCAATTTATGAAACTAATATTCTAAATATACTATGTATCACAATAGATCAAAACTGCATTGCCTAGATTCACTAATGTTCCTTTAAACGAGTTTTCATAATTCTTATTTCCTTTCTGTAAGAAGCTCTTTAGTTACTTTTTGACAAATCATTACAGTACGGGCTTATAGTGTAATTTTTATTACTCGATCCTAAATAACTTAAATTTTTTTTGGTAATCCTTAGAATAAACTGTGCATGAAAAACTCCTCTTAAAAATAATTATAGAAATACCCTGAAAATTTTTACCAAAATTTAAATTGGACAACATAAAAAAGTGCTTTTATGTTACCTATAAGTTAAGTGGAGAGGGGGTATTAAAAAGAAAGTGTTATTTTTGATGTTGAGAGAAATTCCTCAATAAATATTTTAACACAAGTGTAAACAAATAGTCTTAACTGATCAGTCCCAATTTTATTTTTTCACTATTTGTAGAAAGTATTTAATTTTTCCTCTTCATAATAGAAACCAAGTTATAAAAGTACATTCAAACCGTGCTGGGTTACTGATGAATTTGCAATCTGTAACAGAGTAAAAAAAAAAAAAATGTCTTGCGTTAAATTACACTGCGTTGCCAAAAAAAAAAAAAAAAAAAAAACCGTTCTTGCTGATTCTTATGTAAAATGACCTCCTGAATCCGAATGTGACTTCTATTTTGCCCAGTCACCCACAGTTTTCTAGAAACACCATCCTCTCCCTCAATTTTTATCACTGTTCGGTAATTTTATTACCATGAATTTAATTTGGAGAATGCAACAGAATTAATTTAACAACTAAAAACAAAAAAATATGTAATGCTTATTTAATAACATTAATAATAGGTTAAAAAAATATAAGAAATGCAATACATAATTTCAGTGGCAAATACGCCCCCCCCCCCCCCCCCTAAATTTTCCCCTTGCCGCAAATGTTCATGTTTTAGAATTTTCCAAATCTGCAGCCCTCGGAAGATATTTAACAGTTAAAATAATCCTCTCCCCCCCCTCCTAAAAATCAAATTTATAGCCACAAAATCACCGAAAAGTGATAAAAAATAGAGGGTCGTCTCTAAAAAAAAAAAAAAAAAAAAAAAAAAAAAAAAGTGGGTGATGGGACAAAATGGGCGTCGTATTCGGAACCAGGAGTTCATTTTACTTAAGAATTTTCCTAAATGGTGTTGGGGCAATTTTCAAGCCGAGCAGTGTTATTAAAGTTCTTAATTTTTTTTCTTCCTAAAAAAAAGTTATTCAATTCATGCATTTTTAAGTTAACGTAATAAATAGAAAAATATACGTGATGTATTATCAGTTTTTAGTATATATTTGTATCACTAGATTTTTCTGACTATCGCGATTATGTAAAATGTGTATGATCTTTTAAAAATTTATTTTTTATTTCTTACGGTATTTAGAGATGTAATCGCATAGGATTTGTGTACAATTTCCTTCAGACGTAGTAAAAATATTTAATTACGTAGGTGATCTGTAAGATCTAATGTAAATAAATAACTTTTATAATAGAATAACAGAAAATATCTTAAAATAAACTCATATCAAGGTTCTTTTTCTTTGTGAAAATATTCTGTAGGTCCGCATGATTTTAGTATGAATTTAACATCGCCTAAAAGAATATATCCCATTTCCATTTCATATACTCTATTCTGGATGTCTTTTTCAGATAGTCTTTGGTTACTTTAATCTCATTTCATGAATTTGTAAATAAAATGTATTTTACACTTTCATTAGAAAAATTCAAGGCATGTCACAAATATTTCTCTACGGTTTCGATCAACGTAGGTTCCATTGTTCTTTCATTTCACTAATTGCAAATTAGGAACCTAGGTATGAAATCGGAAATTTTTTCAAAAACTAGTTACCGATTCGGTAAGAATCTGAGAATTTTATCACATACCACATGTTCCCAGATGTAAAGCTAAAGCAATTTTTAATACCGTTAAAAGATCCATTGAACCTATTTCAGATCAATTTCCTAACTTTTATGTGCTAAAGGTGATTCTTCTGAACTAATTTATGTTTGTATTTATTGATAATCTACTGCTTTATTAATTTTTTTTTTTAAGCTACACAGTTGAAAAGGGAATTTAGAGAAGCACTGATAAAAGGTCTTCCGTTCCCTATTCTAACTATTGCTGAATATCTCAGTCAGAACATGGAAGGATTTTCATGGGGAGGAAAATACAGGAAAGCGGGATACTATACATCTATCATGCTTTGGTAAGAAAATGTTTGATTTGTTTATTTTTAAATATTTTTATTCTTGAAAATTTATCTCCACTTACTTGCTGTTTTTTACCTTCTGTTTACCTTTTCTTACCTGCTGTTTAACGAGTATTTTGGGGGCAAAATACTCGTTAAAATTAGGTAATGTAAATTGTAGTGTTCCGAAACATGGTTATTAGATATTATAAATAAAATTAGCAAGACTTTGAATTATGAATTATTTACATTTGATATTTTTACTCCGCATACTGTAAATTATAAATGTCAAAATTGCGTTATTATGAGAAGCAATAGGGTGTAATTGAGCTAACTGGTAAAAGTAATTTGTAAGATGAATTGAACGAGCAACATGAATAAGCTCTATATGTACTACATAGTGATACACTACGCAATATTGTGGAAGAATCAACATAGAAAATGAATTTCAGATAGTTATAACTTTTCACATATATTTAAGAACAAAACCGCTACTGCAGGAATTATATCTCGCAAAATTTTGGAGTAATGAGATTTTTGACTTTTTCTATTAAAAGACTAGGTTTCGTCGTATGATAACGTACACGTATCCTACATTTGTCATCAAATTTTCCTTTCCACACACATTTCGTGATCAATGTTTCTATTAAAAATCCTTCATTATTTAAAATTATATCGCTTTTTCAGCCCAATACTGTTATCATAAAGCGTTTAACTTTAAAGATCTTATCCAGTAACTCGTATAATTGGGTAATGTGGTAATTAAAAATGCAGCAGCTTTGACCAGATTAATTGCATGAAAGCATCTGGTTATAGAAGGATTATAGAACGTCACAAGGTTGAATTCAGACCCTCGTGCGTCTTGAAGATGCACTGAAATCGATTGGACAGTCGTCCATAATATCTGTAGGGAAAAAGTAGCGGAAGCGTCTTCACGACTGGGAAGTTTGAATATAATTAGGTATTCCAAAAACATATAATTCTATACAATAGAACAACGTACGTAAAATTGAGGAAGACATATGCAGGGTGATCAGTTTAAAAGAGTACCCGTTGGTTTTTCTTATTACCTTTAAATCTGACGGATTTGGCAACTATTCTAACACTGAAGTATAATTTTTTTAACCTTGTTTAAGTGTGGGAGACAATTTCTAACACTGTTGGACTATTGTAACTTTATTCGTGAGGTAAAACAGAAATGGAGACGCACAGTGTTACTTAATCCTGTGATAATATTATACATTATCATTCCTTACAGAAAACATTGGCCACCATTTTGAATGCAAGCGTGAATATACGTCGAACCAAGTTTTTTGACACTTCGCAGCATTGTTGGTGTCATTGACGAGATTTCTTCAGTTATCTGTTTTAATTCATCGATATTTGGAGGACCTCGGGAAAACTCTAGGAAATAATAATGTAATGTATGAGTGAAAATGTAAAAAATTTGAATTAAATTTTGTTTTTCATAAATAAAATTATCACAGGATTAAGTAACATTGTGCGTCTCCATTTCTGTTTTACCTCACAAATAAAGTTGTAACAGTCCAACAGTGTTGGAAATTCTCTCCCACACTTAAACAAGGTTCAAGCAATTATACTTCAGTGTTATAATAGTTGCCACATCCGTCAGATTTAAGGGTTATAAGAAAAGCCAACGGGTACACTTTCTGGATAGAATGTCTGAAACAAAGTATTTTTCAACAAATCATTAAATGATTTCGTCAGGAATATTTAGTTCTGATATTTGCTTGAAAATTGAAATAATGAAATGTTTCATGAATCTCTCGTGAATTATTCAAAGCAATGAAAATTAATATTTTGTTTTCAGACTCAGGAACTAAAAGTAACTTCTAAATAATTTGGACTGAAATAAACAATTGTCTCCTATGGTAGTCTACTAATAAATATTGACTTTGCACTTTGATTTAAACACCAATTGTTTTATATTTCTAATTTTTAGATGATTCTGTTAAAGAAAACTATAAAATATAATTCGGTTAAAATCTAAAGGGGTTGTAAGAAAACATCTATAGTCATATCGGTGGATTTTTTTTTTTTTTTTTTCCAATAACTTTATTTGATGCAAAACTTGTTCTGCATTTATCTATCCGTCTGTTTTGATTTTACTCATAGGACTTCTTTCGCGTCTTGGATGGTGATGAACATACTTCTCTGCATGGTTCCACGCTATGGCTGTTATGCAATGCTATTGACAGGTGTTCTCATTCTTCTATCCAACGCCATGTACATGTATTTATTACCCAAAATACCTCTCATCATACACTTTGAAGTTCAGGTACTGAAGTTTCATTACGGATGGTGCTTCTGGGCTTTGATGGTTGCAGGTAAGAGACTATATTTTCAGATTATTGTAACGAAATTTGAAGAGTGTTTTTTTTTAAAAAAGCGTTTATTAGAGCAAATTTAACTGCATTAAAATGAAGTATGGGATACCTTTATCAATCCTGAAATGTTCGAAGACATTTTTCTATAAAGTCGATAAACATTACTTTTTTGCGTATTGTACAAGACTATTAAAAGTTATATTGAAACCTATCTTCAAATTCACGAAATTACAATGCGTAATACACTAACCACCGCTTAATAAATTCACTTGTTAATAAAATCAGCCGCTTAAATTGATCAGATTGCTAGGACCGGAATCAAATCAATACAAACCATTTTTGAAACCGCCGCTTAATGAAATCAACATCGCCGGTTAATAAACTCAAATTATCTCTACAGCAGCAAACATGTCATTTATGCATGGTGAAAAACATTTTAGTTACACTGACTTTTTATTTTTGAAATAAAAGAAAATTATAATTCAAAAATCTCTCCTTTATCTCTCTTTATGGAAAATTTTGCATTTAAAGCATACTTACAAATTAAACACGCCCCATCACTTGTTTTAGTAATAAATACAAGAAATGTATTTTTCAAAGCGTATGGTAATAAGTTACAAATTTGATTTGATCCGCAAATAATATATATATATATATATATATATATATATATATATATATATATATATATATATATATAAATTAAAAAAACAATTTCTAGTTCTTATTATGAAATAACTAAGAAGCAAGAGGTTTAAACGGAAAGATTTTAAAAGAAAAGTGCGAACTTTTGGCAAAGTAATGTTGATTTTCCTCAAGGGGAAAGCACATCGGAACTTCGGATGTGTTTAATTTACTCATTTTGAAAGAACAATTATTATTTGTCAAAAGTTAGTTAATATTGTTTATCAATTCCATTATTTGGTACCTTTTTTTAAATTTCTTTCCAAATTTAGATAAATACCTCTTTCTTGAAGACAAAAACGTTCGTCGGCTATAAAAAATCAGCCGCTTTATAAAATCACTTTGGCTCAGATCGAATGCGATTTTAATAAGCGGCGGGTACTGTGTATTGAGTTTATGGAAAGTTCCATCAGTTAATTTCACAAACTGAAAGAATGAAAAAATCCTTTAAATTAAACGGAGTTAAATGTCTTGTGATTTTTTTTTTTCTTTTGTTATTCTTATTGAAGTAAAAAGACTAATTATCTCTATCGAAATAAACTCTATAATGAACTTTAAACCTTTCGTTTTCATGACAGATTCTGCCAGTTTTGAACTTCTTGCGAGCACTAGAGCGTTAAAGGCCGCGTTACACTTTCTCGACAGACAAAATATTTCGATCTTATCGAAAATGGATGGTTTTACGCAAAACACACCCTGCAGTTATGTACGCATCGTAAATGGGAGAAAATAGTAAGTAGGTGAATGTCGAAATGATCTTTAAGCAATCGCTTCGTAAGTTACAAATTGTTTGATTGACAAAACAGATTTTCATGCGCAAAGAATGCTAACTTTAAAACAATTTTCATACAAGGTGTTTTTCTAACATTATTTTGTAATGTTAAACGATGAAATTTCTTGATAATGTCAGCTTGTATATTTTGAAATCTTCATTTGTTCATTTCATGGTTAGATAATTACGAATATGTTTTTAGTAATATTTAGAATTTTACTTTTATTTGATGAAATATTTAGAGAAATTTCTAAATTTTATTTACATCTAAAATTTTCGATATTTCTCTTAATATTTTATTTATTCATTACTTTTTAATTTAATATTAAATTACTGGTTTTCTTTCTTTTTATTTACTTGTAGGTAAAAAATTTTATTTTGTCGAGTTGGGTAAAATGTTTCTAATCTAAAATCTAGAACTGCATTAAGGGAAAAAAAAAAAAAAAAAAACTCAAAACTTAACACTTCTGGAATTTCTTTTAAGTTTATTTCATTTTTTGAGTTATTTTCTTGTTTAAGAAAGGCTCAATTGACTAATTTCTAAAATGCACATTAAAATATAATAAAAAGTTTAGTTCTTGCGTTTATGAAAAGGAAATAGACTTGTTTAACTAAATTCTATATATTCTGTGCGTTCTGTGAATGTTGGGCTTCGTACAGAGACAGCCTGGTGGAGCAGACTCTCCTAGCGAGAATTTTCTTTAGAGACTTTGACCTCCCTCTCTCCCAGCATTATGTGAACTGTTTGACGTTTAAATGGATTTCATAACATAAAATAAGACCTTTTTTTATTAATTTATCATTTTTAATAAATACTTCAACTGTTGTTAAACCATTAAGTTTCAAAAACTGAAACTTAGTATGCAATGATTAAAAGCTTTGTAAATAGCCCTTCCTCATTACAAAACCATTTAGTATTTGCAGGAATACGATGTTTTTTCTCTATCTCCTATATACACTAGATTATATTTTTTAACACCTACCTAGACATTTTTCAGTCTTCGGCCTTTGCCAAGCCAACAAAATTGGGGTGAGGGAGGGAATCCGGTGAGTAAAATTGATCTTATAATTTAAACATTTTTTGTGAAATTATGCTATTAAGATAATATGAAAAACACTTGTTTTCTATTTTTCTACATTTGCCCCAACATTGTACTGCAGAACTACATAATGCAATATTAAAAAATGAATTAATGCAATGTATTGATGTTATAGTATACCTTTTAACGTTAAACTTTTTACTTTCCGAACACTATAGTGAGGAAAGTATTGTAATCATGTCAAAAATCCGAGTTGGAGATTTTGATGTTTCTATACGTTTCGAGGTCCCCCGAGTCCGTTTCCACTATTTTTACGATGATATGTGTGTATATGTATGTGTGTATGTGAGTGAACACGCTAGCGTCTAAACGCTTTATTCGAATAAGCTAAAAGTTGGTACGTATATTGTAAGTCACCGTAGTACGAACCCTATAGATTTTTTTTTAATCTAGCACTTTTAGTTTTTTTTTACAGGGACACCAAGAAAAATTCTTTATCATTATGGCCTATGGGGCTGAATTTTTAAAAGTGCGATAGCGTCTAAACGCTTTATTAATCTGAGCAAAAAAATTGTACACATGTTATAGACCACAGTTGCACGAACTGTATAGATTTTGGGGAATTTAGCACTTAGTTTTTTTTACAGGGGCACAAAGAAAAATTCTTTATCATTATGACCTATGGGGCCAAATTTTTAAAAGTGTGATAGCGTCTAAAAGCCTTATTAATCTGAGCAAAAAATTTGTACACATGTTATAGGTAACAGTTGCACCAACTGTATAGATTTTGGCGAATTTAGCACTTAGTTTTTTACAGGGACACAAAGAAAAATTCTTTATCATTATGGGTATGGCGTATGGGATCCAATTTTTAAAAGTGCAATAGCATCTAAACGCCTTATTCAATTGAGCTGAAAATTTATATGAATATTATAAATCACTGTTGCACTAAGTATAAGCATTTTGGGGGATCTATCATTTATAGGTTTTTACAGAGACACAACGAAAAATTCTTTATCATTATGATCTATGGGCTCAAAGCTCAGTAGCGTTAAATAAAACATCGTGTAATATATGGAGAAAAGTACTCAAAACACTCTATTATGGTTTTCCCTTGTTTGTTTAACAACTCCTCTTTCTTTACTTTATCTAGAAAACTGTTAATTACTCAATGTTCGGAAAGTCGAGTGGAGTCACTCCAGATTTTTTTTACCTATTAAACTAATTGTAGCACTTTTTAGTATTGATTTTAATATGTTTATTTAAAATAAATGTAATGCTAGCTTGCCAGGTGTAATTATGTAACTTTTATTACCATAATTTATGGTTTCTCTGGCATTTGTATAATTAATAGGATTGCTAATAATAAAGATTTCATTACTTCCAAAAGCATAATACTAAAAATATCAAAATTGTAAATGCAGTCAGTTATTTTGGTTACATTTTGATTACCGACCTGAGTACGCCAAAGGGTCAACTTTTCTTTTATTGCTAAATTACTTGTTTATAAAATAGTAACGTAATCATCAAAAGAATATAGTTCTAGTTTTAATTAGATGCGAAAAGGTCAAGAAATTTCATTATTATAGTTTTATATTTCTATTTAAATGATATATTTTATTTTGGCTTTATAGGTGTTTATTTATATTTCTACTTTATTTTCGCGTTTATAAAGCAATTTTTAACTATGTCTTTAAACTTGATTGATTTTATCGAATAGAATTAATATAAAGTTTTGCGTTTTTCAGGAATTATTTCTGTGATCGTCGGTACTTTGATGTCCCTCCTCGACAACTTTTACCCCAACAAATTCTCTACGATATTTGAAGTCGACTACGACACCCCCTATCGGTATTTTGTCGGGCAGGATTCCACTATGATGAACTCTACAATCAACAGCTTAGCCGTACGAGAACCCACAGCGATGAACATGTCGACTCCTAAAAAATTAGCTCCTTTTTCGGTGCTGACAGAATCTCCGAACACTTCCAGTACGGGACTCGTTAACAATGCATTCGAAGATGATGAGGACGACGACAAGAACAAGGATTACGGAACTATTGTCAACGGTAAAAGGGCAGTAAGCCTGAAGAATTTCGGGAAATTTGCTCAGAAAGAAGCTGGAAGGAAGAAGCAGTTATCCTACATGCAAAGGTAAAATTGGTGTATTGCACATTTTTTATTTCTAGGACTATAATTAGTTTGTATGTGCATACTGTGACTTTAATATACAAAGCACCTCGGAAAACCTTAACACATTTTAAATTTTACTGTAAAATGAAGTAATTCACGTACGAGAGCGCGGTTTATATTTAAATTCTTACGAAAAGTTAAAGCTGAAAGTTTTGTTGAAAGGTTTTTAAGTATTAGTTCAAAATTTTGTTTATCTATGTCGCTGTGCTTTAAAACAACAGAAAAATGTCAAAAAGACAAACAACTAAAAACCACTTATTTTGGAGAATTCACAACAATATTTCATATGTGCGCTTTTTTATTGTTCATACCACTTCCATCCAGTCCAGTTAAATTCAGGTGTCCACAAGCATTGCTTGTGGAAGAGACTAGTTTACAAGTGTAATGTCTCTTCAATACTTTGTCAGCCAGAGGGAAAGCATGTACTTTCTTTCACATAGTCCCGTAAGAAGAAATAGATGGATTATGGATCAGTGAGTGACAAAGTCATCTGTATTCCATGTTAACCTATGAGAAAATAATCCCCAGTATCAGTCATTATATAATATCTATTTTTAAATTTCTTTTTAACAATAAAGGGTAACACTACTGTAATTTTTTTTTTTTCAATCTTTTTTAATTGGCTTAAAAGATGCTTCGAACCTTCCAAAATATGAGACAAAAAGTCTAATCCCTGAGAAAAAAAAATTGCTCTATGGAATTCCGAGCTCCTCCTCTAGCGCCCCGAAACAGCCTTCCCGCGCCAACTCGATTCCCACTGAGGAATCCCCACATTTTCAATTGTAACTTCTTCAAAACCTCCATAGATATCGATAGTGTACTGTCTGGGTGTAGATAGAAGCATTTCAAAAAGTAGAATTTTTTCAGTTTGTCTATAGCACATTTCAAAATTTCAAACGCGTTTTTCTGGAAATATGATTTTAAAACAGCACACAGCATAACTCAAACAATTTTCAATCTTTTTATTTGAAAATTTTAACCACAACATTTCAAAGGGAACCACGTAGGAGATTTTCGATTAGTTAATTTAAACAATATTTATTAACAAATGACTTCCTCTTTTGGTGAAAATTGACCGACTTTATTCAAATACTCGCCAGTTACACAAAAATATTTCTAAAATCCCCTACGTGATTCACTCATGTAGATTTTTTTTCACCCAAATTCAAACTGGCACCAGTTATAGTGCGTGCCACACATCGCCTAAAATCCAACATGCTTCGGGAGAATTGCTGCAGTCTCGCCATTTTGTAATTTTTTATGACAAATGTTTGTAATATAATTAAATATATGCTCAATAAGTACCCTAAAGTAATATTTCTCTATTACCTTTCCTTCAGCCGAAAAAAAAAAAAAAAAAGCCTTTTTTTAGGCCATTACAGTGATGTTACCCCATAAAATACGTCACCATTAAACTTTGCGTTGTTTTTCGAAATCCATTATTTTTTAATTTATTTTTACATTTTTAAGCTGCAAAATTTCACTAAATGAAATTTTAGCGTTTTTTGCAATTTCAATAGAAATTCGGAAAAAAAAAGTAAATAAATAAAAACAAATTAAAACAAAGTATAATTTAATGGTCGTGAATTTTCTGAATGCGAAAACGAAATTAATTTAAAAATTTATACTTATTATTTACCATAGGGTTATTTACCATAGGTTGATTGGGATTTGGATGACCTTGACGCTCACCGATAGAACCTTAAATCTAGAGCTCAATATGGCCATAGTAAAATCACAAGACACGCTATATAAATAAAACATAGAGGGCTCTATATTTGCATAAACCAAATTCTTCATCATAGAAGCACTGTAGAGCAAATCTTACTCTCATACGCCACTTGATTTTACATTAAAATCTAAAATATGTTGAACTTTTTGCCTATGTATTACACAGGCATGAGATTGCCTCTGTTTTCCTACCACTATTTCCATGCAATGGTACTTTATCGTATTTTTACAGTACATTGTTAGGAAATAGTGGTAGGAAACAAAACGGAAATCTCGTGCTTGTTTATAAAAGCAAAACATAAACTAACATTGAAGTAACGTATTATTGGATGGGAAAAGGTGTTGCATTGGTCACAAAACCTTTATTTTTAGCAAAAAAACAATTAGAAATTAATTTACAATTTAATATTTAAAGAACTTCTTATGAATTCTGAACATATGATAATACGAAGGCAATTCAGAAAGTAATTATTGTTTTCAGTTTTTGCTGTGGAAGCGCTGTGTTCGTGATTTTATCCTTTCACGTCCACTCTGCTGACTCACTGGCAAACAATTGAAGGTGTTAGTTTTCGTAGATCAGATTCTTGCATTGGCTGCATGTTAAGCGTTTCGTTTAAAATGATTTTATCGCACTGTATGTTAGTTATGGTCTGTCATCGGCTTTCTGAACGCTAGGAACACTAAACGAATTGAAATTCACTGAAAAGTTTGTGAAGTTTACGGACACAACGCGATGAGGAATTCCGATGGTAAGTAGATGAGTGCGAAGTTCAGTGATGCCAGATTGGGGATTTTGTCTCCATTTTGGGGATTTTGTCTCCATTTTGGGGATTTTTGAGGCTTCTGGGGACAATTTGGGGGACCAAATGTTTGTGGGGACTTTTTTGGGGAATTCCAAAATTTTTGGGGACAAATCTGGGGAGTTCTTCAACTTTCTGTCAATGCTGGCAACGTAATGATTCATCCCTACGACCAGAAATTTTCAATTAGCTTTATTGTTATTTGGGGATTTGTTTCGTAAATCGCCGTCATTTTGGGGGAAATCTGAGCTTAAATCCACTTAAATCTGCTTGATTTTTTTTTTTTTCCTTTTTTAGTAGAAATCAAGTTGGGGATTTTTTCGAAAAAAAACCCTGATTTGGGGAAATTTGAAGACCTATTTGGGGAAATAATTTTCGACCATCTGGCATGACGTGAAGTTTCAATAAAAGAAGTGGAAATGTTCACATTGAAGAACGAAGTGAGTGGCCGTCTTTTATTGAAGATGATTTGTTTACAGAAATTGAAGAGAAGATTAAGGAGAACCAGTTTCATCATTACGACACTGTCAGTACTTTTTTTTTCCCCCATTCACTTATTTAAATTGTGTTTAATTTCTTTAAAAATTATGAAACTGCAGGCAGCATTTTTCTACGAGGAGGGCATACAAAAGTTCCCTGCTATGAAAAATATACTTCAACAATTGTTTAAAAAAAAAAAAAAAAAAAAAAAAAAGTTGTTGAAAAAATTTTAAGAATTGTACTTTATTATGTAATAAGTGTTTCTAATAATGGTTTCCTATTGCTTAATGGAATTACTTTCTGGATTGCCTTCATATTATAAGAAAAAACTTTTCAATGTGCAACTTTTAACGAGATTATAGGTGAAATAACTGCCTTAACTTATAAATGTTACACTGTTCAGGGTAAATTGACCCATTAAATAAACTGAGTACAATTTTTACTGTATGATAATAAAAAATCTTTTTTTAAAGGATTTAAATTTTAAAATGAATGAATCTGAAATCGTATACTCATTGGAATTATTTGTGCATATTGATAATTGTGTGTAATATCAGTTGAGTAACATTCCTTTTATTACTGCAACACAATAATTAACAATAACAGAGTACTATGATTTAACAAGTATAGGGCGTTGTGATTTTTTAAAAGAATATGCATATTAATTTATGTTGAGAGCACGAATTATAAAAAAGACAAAAAATTAATATAAAGCAGATAACGGTAAATTAAAAATGGCTCATAAATTTACTTAAAAAAATAAATAAATAAATAAATTTCAAAAACTAAAAAAGTACGATAGAAAGATATTGAATATAACAATTCAGTGATATGAATGTAATGCAGGCGTCGTTATACTGTATTCGCATACTGCAAATTTTACTATCTTTAATAAGTTCCTTTAAAAAAAAAAAAAAAAAAAAAAAAGTAACAAATTTAACTGAACCCAAGCTTTTCCTTTATATTTCACGATTTTATGTTTAAATGCAGACTATTATTATTGTTATTTTAAAAATTAAAATTTTTGAAAACCTTATTTGAAAAAAAAAAAGTTTATCACTATGCAATTATCATTTATTACTATACAGTTTTCTCGGAAGCCTTCATTCAATATTGCATTAAATCTTCATTCTTTACTGATAAAGACTAAGCTCTTAAGTTGAAATACTGTTTCTTCTCTGACTTCAGACATAAGCTACTGCCCTTAACCTATTTTCCGGGTCATAACATTCGAATTTTGAAATGAGGATGTTTGCCGATATTGCTTTTAATCCCTAACAATGAACATTTTCCAAGGGTGAAAATTATTTTAGTTTACTTAAACGTATCTAAAAGTCTTTAAGCTTTTTGATAAAAGAGCTTTAATCACACTGTCACTGATTGGGAAATATGTAATTTTTAATTTTGTGATTCTTGTTTCACAAAAAAAAAAAAAAAAAAAGTGGAAAAATATAAGCATTAAAATATACAAAGTACTGAGTTTTTTTTTTTTTTTTTTTTTTTTTTTTTTTTTTAATTGAACAAGGTAACTTATTAATAGAAGCAATAAATAAATAAATAAATGCTATTCCTATTTTTAGTAAAGTATAATTCTACCCAATTTATTTAAGATTGTTAAAGGACAATTTACAGAAAATTAAATTTAAGCTGTGAAAATGTATAAAAGTTATGTACTCATAATTTGGAAAAAGTATAAAAATATTTAAAAAGTAATTTTTTTTTTTTTCGAATTATATTTAATTAGGTAAGATTTCAAACGATATTTAAAGAATTTAAATACGGTAAGTTTTCAATTGCATGTTGCAACGTTAACGTTAAATAGGGCTGGTATGGACAACAAACCTGATATAAAATAATGTATAGTTCATTATAGTCAAGAAACTATCCATCAGGGGGCAATTTGGTGTCTACACCAATAGTGTAGATTAGCTTTTTATACAGCCAGCTCAGATTTCTATTGCGGGAAAAATTAGAGGAAACTAGAAACAAATGTAAGCAAAATAACACTATGTCGCGTAAGTTTTAGTATTATTTGATAAGAAATGCTAAGTGAATTACGAGTATCAAAATTATCTCAATGTAAATATATTATTACACATCTTTTTCAGCAAGAAACGTGCTTAATTAGCCGTATGCATTTATAAAAGTTAACATAAGGATATAAATTTATTTAAACGTTTTTATAAATCAGTTTCTTAAATATTTCTGTATTACATGTTTTAAGCCTTTAACTTTTCGTGTCCCGATTTTCAGATGTTCTAAAAAATCACTTTTGTCATTACCAGTAACGAACGAAATGCATTCACTGAATTGTAATTTTCATCGCAAAACAAATTTAAATATGTAATTTCTCCTTTCCGAAGAAAATTTTTACAAAAAGAAGTTGTGGTTCATAATGCAAATGATGTTTTTTAGCAATACCTTAATTTTCAGCGTAGTAAATAATTGCAAAGAAGGAACATTGGTTCAAAAACTTTTAAAAAAGATTAAAAATGTTGAAGCTTTTAATAACTTTCTTTTTGAATTAATTTTCTTTTTCTATCGAACTTTGAATGTCTTTTTTTTTCTCTCTAGGAAAATAAACAGCTTCTCTGGTCCACACACTAGTCGCGGAAGAGATGTCAATATTGATATGAGATCTGCCGCCGCCATGTGGTGAAATTCAGCTTCAGTTCGGCTTCTTTTCCTGCAAGTAAAATGTTTTTAGCCCTATGATAAAGACTCTTACGTTTGTGTTATAGCTCCAGAGTTTCAACAGTAAACGTATAGTTGATGTGTTGTTTGTTTGATCTCATCATCACGACTGTGCCTTGTTAGAAGTTCCAACTGTATATATACTATAAGACCTTGAACTCTCCAAGCTGCAAGTGCCTCAATATTTTGTGAAAAGGTCTTTTAATTTTCTTGTTAAGAATAGTGTGCAAAACGATGATTTTATATGCATTTATTTATAAATACTTTTTAAGAAGAGCAGTTCCTTCTAAATTGTGTTCATTCTATTGTACTATATCCTAAACGATTCCTGAAAAAAAACTTTTGCTCATAAATTATAGGTGAACACTAGGAAGATATCAAGCTTTAAAATTGAATTACATGCACTGTAAATTATATCTTCCTTCAAGCTGAATGTTGATTTAGATTATACAAGAGCTGCTAGCTGAAGAAGGTTCAGTCGAAATAACTGTTTATTTAAAATGTGTACTGTGCTATTATTTTTGTTTACTGTTTGTAATTCTTTTGTCCAAAGAATCTTATTTGCCAAATGTAATTTATGAATGATTTTGCTGAAAGGACTTGTATAATTGTAATTATCAGTGTGTTTTTTTAATTAGTGAGTGCGCAAAGCTGTGCTTTGAACGCTAGTCAAAGATTGTTTGACGATAGTAATTATGATTTTAAACTATTTTATTCAATAAAGAATTATGAAAACTAAAGCTGTATTTTCTATCTCAAACAACTATTCCAGTCGTCCATTAATGCTGTCAGGTCTTTTTATTTTATTTGATATTTCAAAACTCATACACTTAGTATGTGACTATATGCTTAGGACCCTTTAGAAAGACCCCCATGGAGGGAATTCTTCATAGGCCTAGGTCCCTTGCGTAGGCAATTGGCCTTAATCTATACATTGCCATACACCACACACCTTTTTAACAGCGTTTTTGAAATAGTGATGTTTATTTTATGTAATCTCAATTTTATTGCAAAGAATAACTAATTTAGAATTTAAGTATACTTTATAAAGCTGCTCGCAATTTTCTACGAAAATGCTAAAATCTTGCAGCTTAAATTAAGTAACATATTTCATAATACTAAATGAAATGAGATAACAATGAAAGTTACACAACTATAAACTATGAAAGTTATCTCAAGATAATTCAGAAAGAAATTATCTTAAAAATAATTCTTATTGAACGAACAAGTTGAATAAATGCAAGAAAATATTTCAAAATTTTTAAACATTTACTGTAGTCTAAATTTCTGATATAATTTAAAATATTCTACTTTTTTCTTTCTTATATCTCAGACAACCTTCATTTTAACTGCTTAGTAAAACTACACAGTAAAACTTTAACTGTTTTTAAAGATACTGAAGAAGGTAAAACAGATAATGTAACACAAAT
The DNA here is from genome assembly GCA_963930645.1 of Salticus scenicus. Lineage (NCBI taxonomy): Eukaryota > Metazoa > Arthropoda > Arachnida > Araneae > Salticidae > Salticus > Salticus scenicus. The sequence goes on along the minus strand of OZ005650.1, from coordinate 88,616,629 downwards.
GCAGGAAATATTACATTTATTCGCTAGTGAAACAAAGTTTATTTCTGTAGTACCCTGATTACCCTAAGTTGCGCAAAATTGCGTGTGTTTCTTTTATTTTTTATACATAAGTTTTTAACAAACTATTTTAAAAAAAAAAAAAAAAAAAAAAAAAAAAAAACACTATCAAAAGATGTGTTCGTTGTCAAATAATTAATTTTTTTATTACTATAGCGCAGGGAAAAATAAACTAGTATTGACTAATTTTTTCTCAAAAATACAACTTTTGGAGAAAGGAAAAAATAACTGCTTTAGCAAAGAAAACTGAATGAGAGATGGTGTTAAGTAACTGAATTATGGATAGATGTATATTATACACACAAAATTAAACTTTCTTCTTTTTTATGACGTGTATGTGAATAACTTTTTATGAAATATTCGTAAGAGTATGAAATTTGGATGTGTTCGTAATAAAAATTTGACATTTTTATTATTCTGGCAATATTAATTTTAATTCTGAAAGGAAAATAAAATGGAGTAAAGAAATAAAAATAAATTTAATATAACATGTAGAGATGTATATATTTTCCTGTTACCCATTTTCAGTACAATCTTCTGTTTAGTTTTCTTTCAAAATTTATTCACATTTTCATTTATTTTTTTGTTTTCTTTTTTCTTCAAACACGAGTTTTTGAGAAAAATTAGAGATAAAATTAATAACAGCTTGCGTAATTTTTACATCAGTTTTACAAAATTAAATGTCATAAATTTATTTAACCCATCCAAAAATAAATTACAAATTTCAAGTAATATTGTTTCGAATTACTTTCACACACTTATTAATCATATAATTAATCGTAACATTCTTCAAAATAACTGTTGTAGCAGATGTGGAAATACATTCACTTGAATAAAGCAGAGAGCTCATACTTGATTTCTTTCTTCTTTTTTTTTTTCTTCTTTAACAATAACCAACAATAACACTTGACATAATTCATGACGCTTTACATGGATTACAAATATTTTCTTTTAAAGGTACAGTCGGTAACAAAAGTGTCCGAACACTAAAAAAAAATTCCTATGTAAAAAAAAAATACACTTCATACGGTTTTGTTAAATAAATCCTTGTCGAATCCTGTTCTTAGTCAGTGTAAGAACAGGATTCGATAAGGATTTATTTAACAAAACCGTATGAAGTGTACTTTTTTTTTTACATAGGAATTTTTGCTAGTGTTCGGGTACTTTTGTTACCGACTGTATTATATCTTGAAGCATAAAATCATTAACAAAAAATTCCATCTACTCTAAAACAAAACGCCAACTGCATTGGGCGAATAAACTCTTGAAATATATTCATAAAATATCTAGAATGTTTTCATAAAAGCCGCCAACAAAAGGGCGAAAGATAAACCTTTCCTTCATTTCCGAAAAGCAGCTGCCTTCCAGACATCCACAATTCAACTGAAAACACCCAGGTGTTGCTACTTTTTCAAACTTAAGTAGAAAACTAAAATATTAATAGGAACTAAACCTATTACTTAATGAAACATAGAAATTACACTAAATTGCACTGAACAATAACGAAATTTATTTTCAAAAAATCTGAATGCCACAAGGGAGGGGGGGGGGGGGGGGAGCAGTAGTTTCATCATTACTATGAACGTAATTTTAACAACATACAATTTTATTGATGATATAGTGGTAATATATTCTACAGATAATACAAACATTTAACGATTCAGCTATCCTCCTGATTTAGTTTTTTTTTTCGATTTAAAAATTAAAATAAATTAATTTAATTTAAAGATTAAATTAAAAATAAGACAATATTTACTGATTTATATGACAAACGTTTTTTAAATTTAAATCTAACATTTTCATATATTTTAAATCCTTTCTTCATTTTATCTGTTTTTAGAAATATAATTCTTAACCATCTATAACAAAATAAAATTTAGAATGTCGACACCTTGATTTAGAATTCAAAATGTGTAAGGTTCTTGTGATTTTTGCGGATAATAAATTCTTTGATCTATTTAGAAACGACGCAATGTTTCCTTTATTAGAAATACATCATTTTTTTTAACACTTCTCAAAACATTAATTACCTATTAAAGTAAGTAATTTGCATAAAATTTATTTTTATTATTTTCATAACATCAGTGCCAAAAGGTATATTAAAGAAAGAAAAAAAAATATGTTCAGAAATGTAAGTGTCTTTGAAATAAGTTTTTTTTTTTTTTTTTTTTTTTTACATTACATGTTTACTTTTTTTCCTTTTGTTCTCCAGAAATTTTTTTACGGCCATTACATTTCTCTCAAATTTCGTTGAAAAATAAAATTTCTGAAATTCAAAGGGTTGTCCATTACATGAAGTTCCCACTGTAACAATTTTTCTGAATGTTAAAATCGGAATATAAAGCGGTAAAAAAAAAAAAAAAAAAATGTGCACAATAGAAGTATAGTGAATCAATTAAAAATTATTTCAGGTCTATGCAATTAAGAACACATCTTTAAAAGTTACAGGAATTGATGTTGCGTTTTCGAAACAATTCATTTTTAAGCCTGATTAGTGGCTGAGAGGTTCTGATATAGAACCTGGTAGAATAGAATCTCCAGATTCAAGCACAAGTTGCGCAGTCAGTTTTTAAGTGCTTTTCTCTGAAATTCCCGTGAGTACGGGCTAGTACTTTAGAAAGAACACCCTCGTATAAATAATCAGACTTAACACCCCACCAGATTATTCCTTAAACTCAGCCAAAATAAAAAATTAAAATAAAAAATAAAAAAATCAGTGACACTCAACCACCAGCCAAATTAATTTTTTTCTAAGTTTTGATTACATCTGATATAATTTTTTGATTTAAGCTGACAACCGATAACATCGCGATCTTGATTTTAATAAATGAGAATAAGTGATGTGGTGACGATTGCTTCAATAAACTGGTCATCTAAATTGCTCGGGAAAATAGCCTTACTTCATATTGTCTATTTATATTGTTGTTTGGTTAGTGGATATTTCATTGATCGATCATCTCAGTAAAACCTTCTTGTGACCATAAACTTTGTCAAATGATAAATTAATAATTGAAATTATGGAAACCTTTTTAGAAAGTGTTCTGAGATTTGATTATTCATAAGACCCTTATTTTAGACTTATACTAGACAATTATATATTAATAGAAAGGTAATTTATTCAAAAATATATTTATGACTTTTTTGAAAAATGTTTCATTACTTCAAGAGTTTTTAAAAAAAGAAGGAAAAAAAAAAAACAGGGGGGGGGAGGGGGGTTATATGGAGAAAAAATAAGGTGTACATAATTTATCACCATGTCGGCTAATACAAAACTGCATAACTTTCAGCTTTAATTACAACGATACAACCTTACAACTCCTTCCCATGGAAAAAACAAAGTTTTTAAGTTCTGTAGTTATATTAATGTGAAACCAGGATTTAATTATTTCTATCCATTGAGTTTTGTTGTTTTATTGCCCTTGACTAACAAGTTTTAGTAGGTTCCACAGATTTTTGATTAGGCTAATATTTGAGCTGTTCCTATACCATTCCTGCAAAAGAATATAAAAGCCCTTTAATACTTATAAATTGAATTATATTAGGTTTGTGCAATAAAATATACATTCAGGCAACAATTCTTATAGTTTTGAAACATTTTTTACAGATTTGAAATATTTAAATTGCCTTATTCAGTTAGTATTTTTTCATAAATTCATAGTCTTCAAAATGATTAAACTTTTTGCATATATTTAAAAAAAGACTTGATTTTTTTTGTATATTTAATAGAACTTACTTAAAGGAATAAGGGATGGATTTTGCAATATTGTAAACAAAAAAATATTAAAACATACATAGCAAAAATAGTTTTATTTGACAACTTTTATATAGAAAAGCACATTTTAATTTTTTTTTTTTTTTCTAACTAACCAATAAATTTCCAAATCCATCCCTAATTCTTTAAAGCAAGTTTTATTAAACATAGAGAGAAAAAAAAAAAAAAAAGTATTTTCTTGAATATATGTAGAAGTTTTAACATTTTGAAACTCGTGAATTCGTAAAAAAAAAAAAAAAAAAAAAAAAAAAAAATTGCAAACTGAGGAAATGCAATTTAAAAATTTCAAATCGATAAAAAATATGTGTCAAATGTATCAATGTCACATGTGTTAATGTTGCCTGAGTAAACATTCTATCGAAAAAAACTAATAAAGTTCAATTTATAAATATTAAGTGCATTAATTATATGCATAATTATGTATAATTAAATATAAAATAACAGTTATAATATACGCTTTTATGTGAAACCTTCAGTAGTCAAAGGTCCTTAGTCCCCTTAAAGGCCCGCTTCACTTACCGCCGCCGGAAGCCGAAGCTAATGTTATTCTATGGGAAATTTTTCTTTACAAATAACTTATTAACTAATACATATTTTTAAATTCTGCTTTAAGTGAAGAGGGCCGTTAAATAAAAATGTTATGAACCAGATTTCGTTCATAACATTGATAATATTGAAACATTTCAATATTTTTTAGGATGTTAATATAGACTAACATGACAGTTATCTTACATCGCTTATATTAAACATCAGCAAAAATAACGAAATCCGAATCTCTCTCCTTTTTAGACTTTAATAGTTACACCTACAATCGTTATTTCTTCCTCTACAAAATATTCAAAAGTTAAACTTAAAAAAAAAAAAAAAAAAAAAAAAAAAAAAAAAAATCTGGAGTGACTCCACTCGACTTTCCGAACATTGAGTCATTAACGGTTTTGTAGATAAAGTAAAGAAAGAGGAGTTGTTAAACAAACAAAAGAGAGAAAACCATAATAGAGTGTGAGTATTTTTCTCCATATATTACACGATGTTTTATCTAACGCTACTGAACTTTGAGCCCTTAGATCATAATGATAAAGAATTTTTCGTTGTGTCCCTGTAAAAACCTATGAATGCTAGATTCACCAAAATGCTTATAGTTAGTGCAACGGTGATTTATAATATTCATATAAGTTTTCAGCTCAACTGAATAAGGCGTTTAGATGTTATCGCACTTTTAAAAATTTGGCCCCATAGGCCATAATGATAAAGAATTTTTCTTTGTGTCCCTGTAAAAAAACTAAGTGCTATATTCACCAAAATCAATAGAGTTCGTACTATGGTGACTTACAATATACGTACCAACTTTCAGCTTATTCGATCAAAGCGTTTAGACGCTAGCGTGTTCACTCAGACACACACACACACACACACACACACATACATACCTACATCATCGTAAAAATAGTGAAAACGGACTCAGGGGACGAAACGTATAGAAACATCAAAATCTCTAATTCGGATTTTTGACATGATTCCAATACTTTCCTCACTATAGTGTTCGGAAAGTAAAAAATCTAATTCGCTGTTTGACGACTGAACAAAACAAAAAAGAGGAATAAAAAAATTTAAACAACTCGCCACTTTTTCTCCATGACCATCATAAGAATTAATATTGCTAATCGACCACGCAATAAAATCGAATATCTCTGCAATTAATGTAAATTAAATCAAATGGCGACGAAACGATCCCGTATTTCTAACACAGTCCGCAAAATATAGCATATTTCGTAAATTATATATATTCAAAAGGCAGAAATTCAGTTGATGTGTGGCGAAATAATCATTTATTTTGTGAAACAGCTTTGAAATAATATTACAGTTTTAAAAAATTAAAGAACACGCTTTTATAGAAATGTGAACTAAAAAGCACAAAATATCTTTCTTAGTATTAAAATGACACACCATAATATTTACTTACATTTAAATCTTTAATTAAAATAATTTAGAATTAAACAAAAACCATTTTTTTTAAAAATCTCCCCTGACTGGGATCGAACGCTAGAACTTTAGGTTCGTAGCGCGGAGCTATACCTCAACGCCACGGCGTTCACGTAGGGAAAGTCCTTTTTAACACGCTTTTATTAGCTTCGCCTGTATGTATGTATGTTTGTAACTGCTCTGGGAGCAAACAAAAAATTTATATTGTAAAAAATACTTTCCCTACGTGAACGATGTGGTGTTGAGGTAAGGCGCCGCGCTACGAAACTAAAGGTCCAGCGTTCGATCCCAGTCAGGGGAGATTTTTTAAAAATGGTTTTTGTTTAATTCTAAGTTATTTTAATTAAAGATTTAAATGTGTGTAAATATTATGGTGTGTCACTCGCACGATTTTCTCTTACCCTGCATTTTAATAGTAAGATAGATATTTTGTGCTTTTTTAGTTCACATTTCTATAAAAGCGTGTTCTTTAATTTTTTTAAAACTATAATATTATTTACAATATAGATTTTTTGTTTGTATGTTTGTAACCGCTCTGGGAGCAAACATGCATACAAACATACATACAAACGTACATACAGGTGAAGCTGATAAAAGCGCGTTAAAAAAGGCGTGAATTTCGTCGATTAACGAAGAAACAATCGCTTATTTCAGTAATTAACTGCAATCAATCGTGAGATGTTTTTTTCCCTTAATGGTGAACTGGCTTCGCGTTTCGGCAATCGGCTGCAAAAATATGGTGCTTTGCCAATAAGCAACCAATAAGAGAAAAAAAAAGCAAATTTAATTTTTTAATTGATGTATAAAGGAGATTTTCAGGCACCTACACTAAGCGACAAAAAAAAGAAAAAAAAAAAAAGCCGCACTTGGATATTTTTCTTTTTACAATCTACAACCGCCAATTTTATAGTTTAAAAAGCAAATTTTCGAATACATTTTATTATGTTGCCCTCCACATACACTTTAGCATTGAGTCCAGCGTTAAAAACAAAATGCAATTGTCAGAAACTAATTTTAGAATTTTTTTCAAAAATGAAAAGAATAAAGCAGTTAACGATATCATAAAAAGTATTAATTTTTGAATGAACAAAAAAAAATTTTTTTTTTAACGTGAGATGGCAAAATAATAAAATGTTAACGAAATATTGGTAAAATGCTTTTTAGCAAAATATAAAATTTTTTGGCCGTTTAAACTGGAAATTTCGCTTTAGGCGGCCACGTTGCTCATCGAAACAAGATTACAACAAATTAAAAAGCAGATGTTAAAAAAATTGATTTGTATCATGTTCAGAACTTAAAAAAGTGTATAGTAAATTACATTCTTCAAAAACAATGCTGGAACAATTAAACAAAGCAGGTGAAAGAACAGAAGATCTGCGAAAAAAGCCATTATTAAGGAAAAGAATTAGAAAAAAGAATACTTTAGTTGACCAAAAATTTAAAAACATTGTCAGTTAATTATTAAGCTGAACTGGTTTTCTCTGATGAATCAAGTTTGCTTTATTTCGAGATGATGAAAAAAGCTAGAATGAGGACGAAAATGTGACCGACTTAATGAAAATCGCACTCTTAAAACAGTGACATTTTCTCCGTACATTATGGTACGGTGGTGCACAATTTTTCAAGGGATCGGGCAAATTTTCATGCTCAAGGGATCAATTAACTCAAAATAAAACACGGTGATTATAAAATTGACGCCTGGCCGACTATTTTGGAGGTATTTCAGACGTTTCTTCAAACAGCATTTCAAGATCACCTTGTTGTACGGCGTCTGTGGTACGTCAGTTTGATTCAAATTGTTAAAATTACCTATCCATGAGCACCTATAATTCTGTAAGTAATAACATCTTTTTTCATTCCAAGTTAAATCCCACAAAGAATATCGTAGAATTTTTTCTTTATTAGACTTGGTCAGTCCTAATCTCTCAATTCGCTCGAAAATGTTTAGTCATAAAAAGGCGCGGGGAGAGAGAGGAGGATTCGAAATTTGCAGCCTACAACTTTGCAAGAACTAGAAAAATTATTTGCAATATTTAGCACAGAGAAATTTTTGAGATTTATATATATATATATAATACTATGTCACTGTGCATTACAGCAGTAATTCTATATAAAGGTGGAATTAACCCAATGCAGAATACATATTTTTCTTAAAAAATTGCTTAGATCTAACAAATAAATAGTTTTACTTCATATATTAAAATATAACTTGTTTATTTCATATAATGAATTATAATAGAATACAAAGTCTATGACTATTGCATTATGTTTAAAATGAACGTGTTTTGTAGATTTTTATAAAGTACTCCGTAAAGTGTAATAAAGCGAATTATTAAATCGAAAATGTACATAGGTATCATTTCATCCCTTTGGTATTATACAAACATGACAGTTTTATTTGCTTCAACCATTCATTTTAAAGTTATTACAAATGAAAAAGGTATAAGTCATTCTTTCTGCAGTGAAGCTTTTTTTTTTTTTTTTTTTTTTTTTTTCTGTCGCTTGATGTATATAGTAAAAATAGTTCGAAAAGTGATCTTGCACAAATTATCGATGATCTTAAAACGGAACTTTTTAAAAAATCAGTAAAACTGTAAAGAACGCTTCATAAAAAATAAAAATTGGCGAATTTAAAACTAACGACCAAAAGCGGGTAATTTAAAATGTTTGATTTAAAAAAAATTCATTTTTGACAACACAACGCTAGGGGGGAAAAAAATCGAGCTTTGATACCATTTCTGCTGATTCTTTTGTAAAATGACCTCCTGAATCCGAATATGACCCCCATTTTGCCCCATCACCCACCACTTTCTCGGGACGTCACTTCCTCCCCCAATTTTTATCACTCTTCGGTAATTTTATGGCCATAAATTGGATTTGAAGAATGGAAAATAATTTTTTTAACTCTTAAAAATAATGTATAATAAGTGATAATAATTATTGATTAATAAAATATAGTAAATGTAACTTATAATTTCAGTGGCAACCCCCCCCCCCTCTAAATTTTCCCCTTGCTGCAAATGTTCATGTTATAGAATTTTTCATCTCTTTAGGCCCTCAGAAGGTATTTAACGCTTAAAATATTTATTTTCTCCACTTTAAACCAAATTTATAGCCATAAAATTACCGAAAAATGGTAAAAATAGAGGGGCGACCTCAAAAAACGGTGGGTGATAGGGGAAAATATCCGTCCTATTCGGATTCAGGAAGTCATTTTACATAAGAATTTGCAAAAAGGGTGTTGGGAGGTGATTTTCATGCCGAGCAGTGTAACCGGCCGAAAAACTTACGAAACTGGCTAGTAAATTTAAATGATGTACCGGCCATAGGCGTGTAATTTAAACTTTAAATTTTCAAATCTATGTACTGTCGGTATCCCTTAAATATTTTTGAGATAAATTTTAACCTTTCTGAAGGAAACTATTATTCTTATCCAAATGTACTTTTGGCTGAATTAACACTATAAAAAATCCAAAATGACTATAACCAATTTCTAATGAAACTGCCTTAAAACTAATATCTGTTTTCAAAATAATAAATAAATAATCAGCTTTGTTGATGTTTGTTGTACTTTTGAGCTGAGGTAACACAATAAAATACCCAATATGATAATAAGTTTGTAATGAAACTGGCTTAAAACTAATATCTGTTTTCAAAATAATAATAAATAAATAATCAGCTTTGTTGATGTTTGTTGTACTTTTGAGCTGAGGTAACACAATAAAATACCCAATATGATAATAAGTTTGTAATGAAACTGGCTTAAAACTAATATCTGTTTTCAAAAAAATAATAAATAAATAATAAGCTTTGTTGATGTTTGTTGTACTTTTGAGCTGAGGTAACACAATAAAATACCCAATATGATAATAACAAGTTTGTAATGAAACTGGCTTAAAACTAATATCTGTTTTCAAAATAATCCATATAATATTTCTCTAACGTGAACCAGTTTCAATTTCTTTTTGTCGAAACGATACGATACGTGAGGATAAAAAAAAAAAAATAATATTTATACATCGACAATATTTAAGCATGCGGACTTAGCTCAATGAACTAACAACAAAAAATGTGGATATTTGTCTGATGAGATTATTTTACGAAAAAATGTATTTTTAACAGTTGTTTCTTCAGAATCTTTGCAAGCGTCATTTTAAACCTAGTAATATTTTAAAGATATATACAGAATATGAACTTTTGTGTCATAAAATGACTAAAAAACACACTCATAAAAAAATATAATCAAAATAGGAATCAGTTTATTTTATTTTATTTATTTATTTTTAAACAAAAATAAATAAATAAATAAGTAAAAAATTTAGAAAAAGTCATCGCCAAAATGACGACAAAAATTTAAAAGGAGTCGTGAGAGTTCTATATTAAAATTGTACTGTTTGTGGAAGTATGAAAATTGGGTCGTGAACCATGAATTTTATTCGGAAACCTTTCTTTCAATGATTTTGGTTTCATTATTGTACAATATTAATTTAGTTTTAATAATAATTTGGCTCCTGATAAATTAAAATTTTTAATTAGGTGGTGAAATTGATATAACATTTAGAAAAGAAATAAAGTGCGAATATTTCGCACGGGTTTGCTAGTAATAAATAAATAATCAGCTTTGTTGATGTTTGTTGTACTTTTGGCTGATTTAACACAATAAAAAACCCAAAATGATTATAACAAATTTGTAATGAAATTGAATTAAAACTAATATCTGGTTTCAAAATAATAATAATAATAAATAAATAATCAGCTTTGTTGATGTTTGTTGTACTTCTGTCTGAGGTAACACAATGAAAAACACAATATGATTATGAAAAGTCTGTAATGAAACTGGCTTAAAACTAATATCTGTTTTCAAAATAGTAATGAATAAATAATCAGCTTTGTTTTAAAGAAACTGTGTAAAAAAAAATAATAATAATAATTTCTCCTTCAAAACAAAATAAAATTCAGAGCACCACATTCTCTTTCAACTTTCGCTTCCCTTTCTCTAATTATATCATGATCTTCATTTCGCAATTGATCACAATGCCTAGAGGACTTCATAAACAAAGGAATTAACGCTATTAGGTATAAAGCTTTCTTTCTTTCTTTTCCAGATGCAAGGCCGACTGCAAATTAGTAAACGCGCTGCCCTCCTTTCGGGACAGTCTGTCCCACAAAGTTCATATCTGAACCTATCACCAAATTGAATGGTTTTCAATTAAATCCTGATAAAAGAATTTAAATGGGATTTTTGATGCATTAGTGCTTTCGTGACCAATCATGCCCATGTTTAACTTATCAACCTATTCACATCTCGTAAACCATTGCATTTGAAATTTTTTAAAAATAAATTCCAATTAGTTGCAGTTATACAATTGAAAAACGCTTTGTAATATTTTTTCCCTCCTATTTCTCTTCCTTTCAACTTTTACATGATAAAAATCTTATCAATAATTTACTTTCTACCTTTTTTCCTCTTTAGTACGACAGTATCATTACTTTCTACCATCAGACATTTTCGCTTCGTCACATTTGCTGTGTTTTGTCTTGATAATGCCCTGCTTTAATTCACTATATAAAGCTTACCTGCAACCGATCGCTACGAAAATTTGTACACTTATTAATCAGAACAAAATCTAGCTAACGCCGTATTTTTTTTCTCTTGTAGTTTAATCGGGTAATTGATTCAAAAGATGTAAATAAACTTATTTTAACATTAAAATTATATTTTAAAAAAGAAAAACAAATTAATGCCAAAAATAAATAAATAAATAAAATACTCATTCTTTTTTTTTTTTTTTTTTTTTTTTTTTCCCCAACATGAAAAGAAATACCGTTATTTTTATGTTTAAAAAGAAAAGAAAAAAAAAAAAAAGTGTAACCTTTCTTTTTTATTTTTCCCCCCTTTAAATAAGACTTAAAGAAAAAAAGTTTTTATTTGTTTTAAGCAATTAAAAAATATTTTTCCTTTTTTCCCTCTCTCATCAAGTTAAAATGTGTGTGTGTATATATATATTAATTGAAAAAAATCATGTGAAAGAAATGGAACAGCTTTAATGTAGGACTCCCTTGGTGAAATTTAAAATTTGGCACCGAAGTAACTCGAACTTTTCTCACCAAGGTCTTTACGACAACCATTTTAATTGATCACCAAAATGGCAACGAAAATTTTAAAGTCGCCAAGGTTGTTCTATACTAAAGCTGTTACAAAGAGATTTTAAAAAATGGATGTAGAACCGTTGCAACATTATTACCGCATGGCTTTATAAGGAGGAATAAGCTTTAAAAAAGTCCTGACATACAAACTTAAATTCTGTTTTGCATTTTATATTTATTACTTAGTATAGTATTTTAGTATAGTATTTATGTATAGTATTTTATATTTATTACTTAGAAAACAAAAATAGGCTTCGTTTTAATTAAATTCCATTCGGAATATATATATATATATATATATACTACTGGCCAATAAAATTGCTACACCAAGAAGGAATAATAATAACGGAATGAAATTTGTTGGGCACATACATTATAGTAGGAAGAACAATTGATTAAAATTTCAGAAAATTTAGAGTAATATGTACTGAGAAAACAGTACATAAAACAGCGACCTCTGTGAGCAATAACAGCACATATCTGCCTAGGCATTGAATCGAACAGCGATTGGATGACATGTACGGGTAGAGCACTTCATGAAGTTTTAACACGATGCCACAATTCATCGATGAAGCACTTCATGAAGTGCTTTACCCGTACATGTCATCCAATCGCTGTTCAATTCTATGCCTTGGCAGATAAGTGCTGTTATTGCTCACAGAGGTCACTGCTTTATGTACTGTTTTCTCAGTACATATTACTCCAAATTTCCTGAAATTTTAATCAATTGTTCTTCCTACAATAATGTATGTGTCCAACAAATTTCATTCCGTTATTATTATTCCTTCTTGGTGTAGCAATTTTAATGGCCAGTAGTGTACATACATATGAACTACATCGGATATTATTGAAGTTTATATGCAATTCTCTATGTCACAGTGAAGGTTAAAATTCTTAAATTGCAACAAACTCTCTCAAAATAAAAAAGGGACTGTTTTCTTAATTTAAGGAATATTTTCACTCATTCGTCGTACTGAAAGGCAAATCTCATGCTGGGTGAATTACATTTAAATCACTGAGCTGTTATCAGCTCAGATTTGAGCCGATTCATTTTTAAGTGAAATCGATTCAGGTTTAAGCGAAATTGTTCGTTGCTCATAAGAACAAAATTTCACATAACAGTTGCATTTTGCCTGCATCGATCTAAGGCCATCCGTATGTTACATGAATGCCCTACCTCTGAGCTACAAAGTTGTACGTAAAATAATTAGTTGGATTGATATGAATCATATTTAACTATTTTTACTTATTTTATCCTCTAGAATTATCAGAATTAAACGAATTTTCTTAAAATATTAATATTAAAAAATAAAATAAAATTACTTGGAAGAAGATATTTTATGATAACTTGAGTCGAAGTCGTTTGTATGCTAATTTTTCACTTAAGTTGTTTAGAAAAATAATAAAATTCTTCTATGCAAAGCTGCTGAATTTCTAGAATAATTATCAGTTAAAAAGAAGTTTGTGACTACTTGGTCTAGGGGTATAGGCCAACTAGCAATTCTCACTGTTAATTTTAATTATTAATAACTAACTTTTAATTAACTTTTTGAAACTTTAAAGTATTTTTAATATAATAAAAATATGAAAAAACTTTTAGACTTAAATGAATTTGTATATTAACATTAACCCCGTTAGCGCCCAGTGTCCTCATTTGAGGACAGCTAATAAAATGGCACGTATATTTTTTGCGGTTTCTTGGAATGATTTTTGCTTTTTAGAGGCAGTTTATAGCGTCACTCTAAATGATCCCTGAAAGTTTTATGTGCCTACTATTAATTATTATTTCATAATTTGGATAGTAATTTTATGATTTTTCATTCGTCGCACATATATTTGCTTTTTGCGCAGGTATACTAACTTAAATCAAGTTGAATAATAATATATATTATTATTCAACTATTATTATAATACTTTACTTTCGGGATCTTTGTCAACATATAATAGGAAATTAATCTGTTATCTCAAAGTTTTTCTATTCGAAGCTTTCTCTCTAGAACACTAAACGTCAATAAATGAGGATAGGCTTTAAATTTAAAACTATCAGAAGAATTGATTAAGTTAATATACTTTACTGTCAGTTGTCTATATTAATTTAGAAGTGAAATAGTCAGCTAATAATATTTTGCAATATTAATTCGGGCGTTAACGGGTTAAATGCGTGCAATATTCTTTACCTTTATATATATATATCATTTTCTTTAAAAAAAAAAAAAAAAAAAAAAACTTTAATTTTTTTTTTTATTATTATTTTTTTTTTTTAAGTTTCCCACTACTTTTTACTATTCGATAGAAAATCTAATATTTCGATACGTGTCTAATTTTGTCACTAATATCTCAAAAAGTTGTTTTATTTATGAAAATTACTTTTAATTTTCAAATTTTTATCTTCGGTAAAAATTATAGGAATTCAAACGTTCTCTAGAAATCACTCTAGATATGCGAAATATATATATATATATATATATATATATATATATATATATATATATAACTTCTTTTTCAAATACCCATTAAAAATACCACTTTCAATCTTCTTAACTTTTTAAGGTGCTTCTTAAAAAGTTTTATTTTTTTAATATGTTCTGCACCACTTCTTAAAACTTCCACTGATTCGAAAAAAAAACTATCGTAAATTTTTCAGCGATTTTTGGATCTTTATTAAACCATACCGTGTAATATATTGTGTAACATATTATGCAATATAATATATAACAAACTGCTATTTTATGAGAATTGAGTACCTAAAAAAATGTCTTTTAAAGAGAATGTGTTTGGTTAATATATATATAAAAAAAAGGGGGTGGGTGCTAAACACAAATGTTTTAAAATGCAAAATAATATACAAAATAATGTTTTTTTTTTTTTTTAAGTTGAACTTTTTACAATTCATTTTAAAATTCTATTTCTATTCCATTTATTTATTTATTTAATTTTCTTAATTTAAAAAAAGGCCAAATTTCCTGGAGGTAACTCTCGAAACTAACGTCATAGCTACAAAAATTTATTGATATATATCCTTGATTTGGAAGAATGAATTAAATAACGGAAAAAGGATGATTTAGCATTAAAAAAAATTAAGTCACAATTGCAGCAATGTATTGAAAAAAAAATACCCGTGATTTAAAACAAAATAAGAATTGAAGATAATTTAACCGAATAGATTTAATTTTGTGTAAGGATCACCAATTGGCGATTTGGCGGTTTTCTTTCTCGGCCTCTGCTAAAAACCGCTTAATTTACCACCATTCTTTACTTGAATTCCATTATTTTAATAAAAATCACGGTTAAATTTTAAATAATCGTTTTTCATTATTATCGTCTATTTATCACGATATTTGACCACTGATTTTGATTTGGCGAATATGGCTTGCACCGAATTTAAAAATAGATTCATTTAAAAATATCGACAGCTAGGTGGACGAACTCCGACTAGTTTTATATAATGTCAAAAATAATGTATTGAAGTAATTTAAAGAAACAATTTAGCTTAATGTTATTCTTTCCTGTAAAAAAAAAAAAAAAAAATCATAAACTTAAAAAGGAAAAGGTAGAAAAAAATCAACACGGTCTACATATGAATTTTTCAAATTAAAATTATTCAAAATAACTCAAATCAGAACTTGCTTATGATATAATGTTCATTTAAAAAAAAAATTCGCTCGATTTCTAATAGTATGTTCATGATGACTATATTAGATTATTTTTAAAATAAAAAAATTATATAAAATATTATTAATTCCAAATTACGGAGGTATTTTTTATTCTGATTAAATGAGGATCAGAAAAGTAAAAATGTGATTAATTCCTTACTACGATTTTTCATAACTTCGAAAAATGATTTCAAATAGGAATTACCCTCGAATTTCGAGGGCATATGATCACCGTAGTACAGCTGACAAAGCAGTAGCATTTTAAAGCCATTAAAAATCTGAAATATATATATATATATATATTCCAGAATATATGTATATATCATGAACTTTTACAAAAATGTTTAAAGATTTGATTTAAAGGGTAAAATAGAAATTACACTGCTCTTTGGGGGAAAAAAATCGAGTCTTCATACCACTCTTGTTGATTCATATGTAAAATCACCTCCTGAATCCGAATAAGGCGCCCATTTTGCCCAGTCACCCACCGCTTTCTAGAAACACCACCCTCTTCATCATTTTTTTTTTCCCTGTTCGATAATTTTATGACTATGAATTTGATTTGAAGAATGAAAAGGAATTAATTTAGCCCATAAAAATAAAAATATATAAAGTTTAAAAAATAACATTAATAAGAATAAAAAATTATAAGATATGCAATACACAATTTCGGTGGCAAATCCCCCCTCCCCCAAAATTTTTCCCTTGTTGTAAATGTCCATGTTTTAGAATTTTTAAACTCTGTAGCCCCTCAGAAGATATTTAACGGTTAAAATAAACCTCCCCTCCCTCCTAAAAAGCAAATGTATAGCCATAAAATCACCCCAAAATGATAAAAAAAAAAAGGGGTCGTTCTTAAAAAACGGTGGGTGATAGGATAGGGCAAAATGGGCGTCCTATTCGGATTCAGAAGGTCATTTTACATAAGAATATGCTGAAATGGTGTCAGAAGCAATTTCCATGCCGAGCAGTGTTATTAAAGCAGCTCTTAATAGCAGATGTTCTACTTAGAATACGTTTCTGAAAATTTTCCAAAATGTATTTTAAGGTATTGGGATGGTTTCAGGCTAAAAATCTCAAAATCGATATTTTTATCAAATTTCAAAATTTCAGAGATACTGAGTCTCCTTAAGGAGACTTGGCGTTGTTGAAGGTTTCATATAAAATCGTATATTTTCATTTAATATTTATAAATCGAACTGTACTTGGTTTGTTGAGTAAAATATGTATTCAGGCAACAATTCTTATAGTTTTTGATTTTTCTTTTTTTTTACAGATTTATAATTTTAAGGTATGCATACACCTTTAGAGGTCTTTATATATATATATAGATCTTTTGAATTCCTTCATTTGTATTAAAAGCTATTATAATACATATGAAAGTTTGAAAAAAAAAAAAAAAATATATATATATATATATATATATAAATTAGTAAAAATACCTATGACCTATCTAAAAGTTACAGTTACAGTCGGTAACAAAAGTGTCCGAACACTAGCAAAAATTCCTATGTAAAAATAAATCCTTGTCGAATCCTGTTCTTAGTCAGTGTAAGAACATGATTTGATAAGGATTTATTTAACAGAACCGTATGAAGTGTACTTTTTTTACACAGAAATTTTTGCTAGTGTTCGGACACTTTTGTTACCGACTGTACGTAAAATAATAATTACAAAAAAATCTTAAAAAAAATAATAAATAAATAAATAAATAAAAATAAAAACCGTTTTACTCAGAAAAATATGTTTTAGGATTTGAATTAATATTATAAATTTGTATATCATAATTTAGTTGTTATGTGCTATCAAAGTATATAATTGTACCGAAAATTTCCCGAAAATTTTGATACATTTCTAACTTTTTAACCCCAGAAAATGAACAAATTTTAAGATATCTTTATGAAAGTGGCTCAAAACCTGGATAAAAACACTCTAAATATGTATGCCAAATTTTATAACTTTTAAAGTAAGTGTGTGAGAGATGTCATGTTTTTGCTTCAAAATAATTTCTGGTTTCTGCTGCTGTGTATTTTTTAAACGTCATAACTCGGGATCTATTTGCTCAAGAAACAACATCCAAGCAGATAATTAACGCTAAAGATTTAAAGATCATTCCTATATGAAAACTGAAAAATTTATCTTTTAACGAAAATAAACGCATAAAAGGCGTACGTATATCATAAATTGCATTTTCTAATATTTCATTTTTTCATGAGTTCATGATTTTCAATGGGCTAAAACTTCTACATATATGTAAGAAAAAACTTAATTTTTTTTTTTTTTTTTTTTTTGGGGGGGGGGGGGGGGGGTTAATAGAACATACCTAACGAATTAAGTATGGATTTGTAAATATCTTTAAGAGAAAAATTATTGAAAATATATAACAAATATCACTTTTATGTATATGTATTTTAATCATTTACCTTATTTGGCTGTTTGTGGATCTATGCTTTTACCAGCTCTTTGATGTACAGTCGGTAACAAAAGTGTCCGAACACTAGCAAAAATTCCTATGTCAGAAACAGAAAAGTACACTTCATACGGTTTTGTTAAATAAATCCTTATCGAATCATGTGCTTACACGGACTAAGAACAGGATTCGACAAGGATTTGTTTAACAAAACCGTATGAAGTGTACTTTTTTTACATAGGAATTTTTGCTAGTGTTCGGACACTTTTGTTACCGACTGTAGAATTGTTTTATCTATGATAAATATTGGGATATTACCTATATGTTACAATCAGTTCTATTTTAGTTGTGTTGGTATTGTTTTGTATCTATTAATTGCTAAACTTTAAGGTTAAATTTTATTACGGTAACTATCATTTATATGTGCATTTAAATTCCATCTACTGCTTATGTGCAATAAATTTAAATGTATTTTGTTTAATATAAACAGTTTTTTTCATTAAATTTAAAATATTGTTTATGTTTCCTTGTATATATAATTATATATATACATAACTTTGCCAATTTGCCTTTACCATTAATTTTTTTAAGTTTACATAGTTTACATGCACTTTGATTACAGCTGCAATTGCGCTTATTCTTATGTGTATTATTTCAATTTTTAATCATTTGTCTTATTTGGCAATTTGTGGATCTATGCTTTTACCAGCTCTTTGATGTAGAATTGTTTTATCTATGATTAATATTGGGATATTACCTATATGTTACAATCAGTTCTATTTTTGTTGTGTTGGTATTGTTTTGTATCTATTAATTGCTAAATTTTAAGGTTAATTTTTATTACGATAATTATCATTTATATATATATATAAATATGCACTTTTTAATTTACTTCTCTAAAACTAATCAATAAATTTCAAAATACCTCCCTAATTCTTTTAAGTTGGTTCCATTAAATATCAAAAAAAGAAAAAAGAAAAAAAAAGTAAGTCTTTTCTTAAATATCTGTAGAAATTTTAGCATTTTCAAGATCATGAATTCATGAAAAAAGGCAAACTGGGGAAACGTAATTTAAATGTTTGAAATCTGTAATATATATATATCAAAAACCATAAAAATTGTTGTCTGACTATGCACTTTATTGAATAAACCCAATATTTTGTTCAATTTACAAATACTAAGTGGAAATATAAGCTTTTATATGAAACCTTCAGCAGTGTTAAGTCGAAGGTGCCAAGTCAACTTAAAGATCTTTCAGTTAATGATATAATTTTACTATAACATTAAAAAACTTTTTTGTAAAATTTACTACAGAAATGCGAAAAATAAATAGTTAAATAAATAAAAGAATAAGGATCATAGATTAACTCTTTACTGGATGTTTACAAAGTGTTGCCCATTATGTTGCAATGAGAATCCTTCTTTTGGAGATCAAGTATGTATAATGGAAATGTCACTGCGATCCTTGAACTACTTTGTTTATAACAGCTTAAACTACCTTGATTTCATCACTTGGGTAATTCTCTTTTATTAATCACTAAAAAGTTCGTTAAACTTGGAAGGCCAAACCTGCTACCTTCAAAGCACAGCAGAAAATCCACGTCAATTTAACAACGGCTGTTGTATTAAAAATGAATCCTAAATACTATCAGTATCAATCATAATCTAAATTTCTAACAGACTACTCATTCCAGGGTTAAAAAGATTGAGTTTTCTCAGATTATCTAAAAATGACCCATTTAATTTATTCATTTATTTACTAGTCGGTGCAAAGTCGGGTGCAAAGCATGTGCGTTGCTGCTTTATTTGCAGCACTCGTGCCTACTTTATTCGCTTCTTTCGACCCGAAAAAATTGTTACGAGTTCTTGAATTGCATGGTGTTTATTCAAAATTTTGTATTCTTATTACTTTTAATCGTTCTATGGTGCTTTTTTTATAATATGAACAATACTGATGTTATTGAGATATTTTTATTTTATTTTTCTACAAAGAAGAAATTTATATTTTAAGTTAATTTCTATATACGTTTAATAATAAGTGTATGCTTAATGTCACACATGTCCCGTGAGTGTTTTTCGCAACTGTTTGTATTATGTCAAATCCTTAATTGCTGATTTTAACTTCCCCCTTGGCAGAAATGCTCTTTATGTTTTAAGTTTACGTGTATACTAGGATACTGTCTTAAATAACTGGGGTTTTTCTTTTTTTTTTTTTTTTTTCTTTTTTTTTTCTGTTCCCCATTTGCTTATTTAATTATATTCTTTTTCCTCATCCATTGACGATTAAATAAAGTAGTTAGTAAGTATTTAATAGAACAGTAATTAGTAATTAGCGAATAGAAAAAAATAATGTTTGTGAAGTAAAAGAAGTTAGCGAACTATCATTATTATTATTATTAAGTTAATTAATCTCTTTACATAATAAACATTTTTGAAAAGGTATAACAATAGAAATAACAGAAAAATTGATTATACAGGATGGACACAAAAGATTACCCTGTATTTACTACATTGTTATTCACTCTTTAATGAGTGCTCTGATTTTGATTTTCTTTTACATATAAGTTGGACCAATCATAAAGGTTTTCTGGATTTCCAAAATTAATATGTAGGTGCATCACTAACCTTCTGACTGACTTGAAAAGAGAAAAACTGCAATGTTGTTTTCTCTGTAAAGCTTTTACGAAATCGCCAAGAGCGATATAGCAGACATTTCAAACTCACTGTATGGCAAACCACCACCAGATGTGAAGTTATAATTTTTTTTTTTTTTTTTTTTTTTTTAATCTTTAAATCTTAAAATTATTAAAAATTTTTGAATTCAAAATTTTATCAATTTCACATCTGGGGGATGATTTCCTACAACGAGTCTAAAACTTGCGTTGTAGTAACAACCTTTAAAAGCGGTCAGTACCTAATCTCGCCGACACCCAAAGCCTATGTTATTATATGGGAAAATTCGTTTCTACAATAACTCATTCTTTAATGTATAGAGAATAAAGTATTAAAAATGTAATCTGTATATATATACAGGGTGATTATAATTAAAGTTACGATTTCAAAACGCTATAATTTTAAAACTACCCATCAGAGCGATTTGATGTTTTACCAGAGAAATCGTGAGGCAATGCAATTTCATTTTGCAAAAGAAAAAAGAATAGTTCCAAAATGTGCCGTTAATTATCCGTAACGTATTTGTTTCGTGAAGCTCCTCTTTTTCTCTTTTCACTATGACTGTTTCCGCTGTAAACACGTATTCTTGTCTTTACGCTAAAAAAAATTGTAGTAAACCCTTGAAGTCTGTTGTTTCCTGCTATTCTATTGTGTTTCTAACAACATTCCTGTGTTTAATGAGTCCATTTAGGCGTTTCCACTGGCATTACCCTGACAGCGCCATCTATAGGATTATGTTGGAACTACTTATCTCCTCCCCCAAACAAAATTCCATTGCCTCACGATTGCTCTGATGGGAATTTTTTTAATTATAGTGTTTTGAATTCGTAGCTTCAATTATAATCACTCTGTATACATACATATATATATCAAATTTTCGAAAACAAGTACTAATTTAAAGGTGGAGAATTTTCTGAATGTGAAAACGGAATTTAAATAAATATATTTAATAAGTAATCGTGGAAATAAATCTTCCCATAAAATAGCATGGGGTTTTGACTATCGGCGAGATTAGGTATTGTCCGCAATTAATGCATATCGGACATCAAGAAAATCTATGTGATTGGCCCAAACTATTTGCAAAAAGAAAACCAAAATCAGTGCAATTACTAATAAAAATTTAAGTAAAAAACCATCTCTTAAAAGTAGAAGCTTTTTATTGTGGAACCCTAAAAAGCATAAAAAAAAAAAAAAATTCTTGGAAAGATATGTTATAAAGCAATGAAAGTTTCAATACTAAGAAACTTTTAGAGAAAAATATAGATATTTCACTTTTGCAAGAGATGAAAATTTTTTAATATTCAAAATATTTTAAAAAGCATTCGAGACCAGTATTCTTAGTTATTAGTTTTTGTATAAGGATTCGCTAGGCCATAAATTTCAAAGGTCTCGAAAGCTTTTCAAAATATTTTGAACATTAAAAAATTTTCATCTTTTGCAAAAGTGAAATACCTATATTTTTCCTTAAAGTTTTCTTAGTGTTGAAACTTTCATTTCTTTATAACATGTCTTTCCAAGAATAAATTTTTATTTTATGCTTTTTAGTTACAAAAAAAGCTTCTTAAAAAACTAATAAAAAATTCTTAGAATACTGTGTAAACACTAAAATATTTTTTTTTATCAATTGACGACACCTTGTCTATTGATTATCTGCAAAAATTTACACCTCGTTCCTTCGATGATCGAACTCATGATCATCGTTAGCAGCATGACGCTCTAACGAAAAGTCAAAGAACAGTCAAGAAAAGTCATAGAACACGCTAGAAAAAGCTAACAAATACTTATACAAAAAGAATATTGTTCTCGGATGCTTTTTGAAATGTTTTGAATATTTAAAAATCTATATTTTTCTTTGAAATTTTCTTATTGTTACATTTTTCATTTTTTTAGTAGCATGTCTTAGCAAGATTTTTTTTTTTTTTTTTTTTTAATGCCTTTTAGGGCTCTACAATGAAAAGTTTCCAGTTTTAATATTTTTTTAACTTAAATTTTTATTTTTTGCGTCTTAAAAACTATTTTTTTTTTTTTTTTAACTAATCAAAATTTCTTACGATACTGTGTAGACTATGAAAATTTTTCTTTTATCAATTAACACCTTTTCTATTAATTATCTGCAAAAGTAAACGCATCGGCCTTTCGAGGATCGAACTCACGACCAACGCCTTATCAACATGACGCTCTAACCAACTGTGCCAGCGAGCGAAAAAATTATTTGTTTACATTTACTTTAAAGTGGAGGCGCCTTGTTTTTTATCGTGACACGAAGACGCGATGACAAATCCAATTTCAATAAAAAGCTTCTAATAAAAAGTAAGAAAGTTGTAAAATCAAGATAATCGTTTGTTTTCACCGTGTATAACTATGCAAAATTGACTGTTTGGAAAATTATGAAGTCTTTTTGAATCCTTTTACACATATGAAAGCTAATATGTTGTGACCATCACAAAACTTTCTTCTATAATTTTCTATACAAACTCACTCAGTACAAATTATACTTATTAAAATTATTAATTATTGAAATTATCTTCTATGATGAATACAGACAATTTTCATCTCAGAGAAGTATAACACAAGATACCCATACTGAAAATTTACATTCCCAAAGAAAAATTTACCCCTAAGGAGGGAAGTGAGCTCCTATATATATATATATATATACAATTTTTTCCCAGAAAACGGTAGGACAACGTCGCTTGTTCATTTTCACCAAATATTGAAAGGTACTAATTTATATCAAGGTGCTTTATGTAACTTTATATGAAACTATATGTTCTTGAGATAGAGATGTCACAAAATTTTTATTAGGGGAAAGTGGTGTACCTTGGACATAAGTGTACCTCGGACCTATACCATTTCTAGCTTTAATTATATAGATATATAAACAATATCACATGCAGTTAAAACATTTACTGTTAGCTGTCTCGGTTTGCTTGGAAGCTCAACTTTTTGAAGAGTTCTTGAAAAAGTAAATTCACCTTGCAAAAGTAAATTTTTCTCAGATACTTTTATGTATTTTCATACCCACACATACATTGTATATTCTGAAATGAGTGTTATGCATCATGAAGTAGCTTTCTAGTTATAACCCCATATGCTTATAACCAAATTCAGTCCAACTGGAACATCATGATTAGCAATATCGTTTTTAGTAACAGAGTGGTGTACCTTGAACCCAATACAAGTAGTGCACTTTGGACTGGTCATATTGTTTGGTGGATCAGAAATGCAGTTCCAAAAGTTAACATTTGGAATTGATCTATCCAATTACAATCTTGATTATAAATAAGTGTGAGGATTTTTACCAATAATCACAATATGACTTAATGTAGACTTTTTAAGTTAATATTTTCCACTTTCTAGACTCAAATTAGACTTAATACTATTGTGGCAGATTAATGATTTTTAAATTTCAAAAAATGTTTATTTGAATTCATATGTGTGTAATTGATTATTTTCTTAACTTAAAATTGAGTTTTTCTGCATCTTTTAATAAGTGGTCCAAGGTACACTACCAGTGGTGTACCTTGGTATACTTGCCAACATCCTAATTAATATTTCGTAATATCGTTAGCCCCGCCTTCATTTTTACACCAGTATTTTTTATTTATTTTTTTTTTTTAGAGTATTTTTCGTCTTATTTAATCGTAATTGCATTTGGAGAACATTACTCTAAAAATTTACTGGTGTGAGAAAAAGGGCGGGAATTTTCATCACTACGAAATATTAATGAGGATGTTGGCAAGTATGCCTTGGACCTAATTGCACTTTTTTTTTTTTTTTTTAACATAATTGATATAATTTTAATAAAATTTGGAACATGTTGTATATAACACCATGCAGTATTTAAAATAGCTATTTGTATTTAGTTTTGGGGAATAATTACAAAATTAAATTTGGAAAAGTCAAAATAGGTCCGAGGTACCCCACCTTACCCTACACAACAGACAGAAATTTTCTAAAAATAGTCAAATCGTGTTCTGGATCTCTCAGAACGTGTAAATCCATAGAAAACTGGAAATCGAAGCTTTTTACGGATCCAATACTTTCTTCTATTGAATGCAGAAGAAAGTAATAAAGCATTTTCACAGGTAATCACGAAAAAAATAAACAAATAAATAAATAAAAAACCATGTTGTATATCTAGCATAATTCAAAAATGACGGGGTCGTAAGAATGCTAAATCTTTATATTTAAGGCTGATACAACCTCTAGTTGTACATTTTGATCACTACTTGACATCTAGTTTTAGAAAATTCACAATAAATCAAAATTTTTGAATAATCGCATGACTACCCGTTTTAAAAAAATACCCGCGATAACTCAAAAACGGCAAAATGTTAAATGTTGAAATTTAGTATTTAAAACTTGTAGAAAAATTTAGTATTTAATATTTCAATTATTTCAAAAATATGAATTTAAAATTTTTTAGAGAAATTTTAATATACTTAATACCGATATTTTTCAATGCATACTATGCAAACTTTCATAACTTTAAGAGAATAATTTAAAAAACCGATTTTCAACGTCCTCCATGCCTCCATCCCTTTAAGGGGACAGACTACTTTTAAAGTTAGGAAAATGAAGGAATTTTCGATCAACTTTCAGAATTTAAAAAAAAAAAAAGAAAAGAATAAATGCATGTACAAACATTTTGTGTGTGTGTGTGTGTGTGTTGTAACTAGTATGACATTACTCTATTGATAAAAAATAAATATTATTTTGGCTTACTTTAAAATAGAAAATTATTTTACTGCAGATTATTTTTTTATAAAATTCGAGGGCGCTTTCTCACTGCGCGCATGATATTTCAGAAATTATTTGAGATATGAACTTAAATTTTTTCTCAACCCTACATTTTGACATAATGAATAAAGTGAACTAAAAATAAGAAATTCTGTTCAATAGAAAAAAAAAAAAAATTATGGTTATAGAAGTATAAAAATTTTAATTGTAATTTCATACTTCAAATTTAGTTATTAATTAAACTCCATATTTATAAAATAATTAAATCCTTTTAGTTCAGATTCCTAATTTGAATATTTTGTTTCATTTATTTTTAAAATTATCATTATAAATGGCATTGTAATTGAGATATCCTGCCTGCAGTGAGAAAGCACCGTTGAAATGTTTAATAAAATAATCTGCAATAAAAGTAATTTTCTGTTTTAAAGTAAACCAGAATAATAGTTTTAATGTCATACTAGTTAACACACACACACACACACGATGCACACACACACACACACACAAAAAAAAAAAAAAAAAAAAAAAAAAATGTTTGTACATGCATTCATTCTTTTTTTTTTTTTTTTTTTTTTTTTTTTTTTTTTTCATTCCGAAAGTTGATCGAAAATGTCTTAATTTTCTCATTTTAAATTTAGTATGTTTTATAATAGAAAATTACAAGGACAGTTAGATAATGGTGGAACCGAGTAGAGTCCGACTATGCCATCTAGTTTTAGAGTATTGCCCCAAATATCGAAATTTATCATAGATAGAAATTATTCTTTCACTTTCGGTATCTTATGAATGTGGCTTATTTTCAATCTTCTTAAACCGAAAAGATTACAATTCATAACTCATGTAATTCAGAATAAATTTCAGATTACACAAATTATACATGAATCATTGAAAAAATATTATCCTTTAAATTTGATGAAATGAGGGATTAAATATGTATTACAGGATGTCATCTATCAACGGGAAATACTTTTTAATGAGATATTAATTCATCACTGCAGTCATTAATGTATTAATGTCTTAATTCTATAGGTATTAATGTATTAATCCTAGACTCATTCACTGATATAAGTCTTCGGTGCAGTCCTCACTCTTCAGCTATGTATATTTTCTGATGAATTCAATTTGAAAATAGTTTTAAATCAGTGTTTCCTTAATAAGGGGGAAGGGGAGAGAGAGAGTGCAAAATTTTACTCGATATAAATGTCTTTTCTTTACTCTTTAGATTTTTTGGTTACACAATTAGCATTCCGCCAGTCAACACTGGCGTACCAAGGGTGAAGGGGGCGGTTCGCTCCGGGCCTCTGATAATGAGGGGGGCCTCCGAAGGATCTTAACCTTTAAGTATATTTATCTGATGAAGTTGTCATCATTTTAATCTGATTGTGTGATTATTTATCGTGTCATTATTTTAATCTGCAACATCCTGCAATTCCCCTTTAAACCGTAGGTTAATGTCTAATAAGCGTAAATATACAAAATGTGATCATAAAGTGACAACATAACCAAAAAAAAACTCATTTATGCCAAGCTTGAGCAATGCCCCGGGCATTCTTGTTGGTTTCGCTTCTGAATAAATCTTAAAACTAACTAACTTCACTGCTTTTTTATTGTAATAAACTAGCAGGCTTTGCCCGCTTCTCTGGACATTAAACTTAAATGAGTTGTCAAAATCCCATATCTTTATTAAAAACCTAAGTTCTCGCTGTGATTGATAGAGGTTTTCTGGCTCGCAAAGTGAGGAGTCTAGGTCTCCACTGTCTTCGGCACAACTTACCCACTTCTTACTTCCCCTTCCTCAGCGGGTGAGTTCGAAGTTTTCCAAAATCACACTAATGTACATAATGCGTACACTTAATCAATAAGTCTGGGTCCCCACTGCCTTAGGCACAACTTACCCACTTGTTACTTCCCCTTCCTCAGTGGGTGAGTTCGAAGTTTTGCAAAATCCCACTAATGTACATAATGCGTACACTTAATCAATATCCGCACACCAAAATTCGCCATTCTAAGGTAATTCAAAGCGAATTCAAACGGAAAAACATGTTTTTACACATGTTTATTGGGAACGACTTCAGTATAACCCCACAACGATATTTGGCGATTTTTTTGTTGGCGATTATGGCTAAATCATAAATCTAAAAATCATAAATCATACATGATAAATGATAAAATCATAATCTAAATCATAAATCCAAAATAAGCAACGTATTAGGCTGCCATATTATATCGCAAACAGTTCAGAACGACATCGTTATCCTTCAAAACGACGCCAAAGAAAAATCGCCAAATTCAGCTGTGGGGTTATACTGAAGTTATGCCGTTTATTGCCCTCCGACTCCAAGAAGGGGGGGGGGGATTTCGAATTTCGTGAAATCCAGTTACAATAAGTGCCGGATGCAAACAAACAATTTACGCACCAAATTTCGTGACCATAGAAGTCTTTAATAGAAAATATAAATAAATAAGTACAAAACGCACAGCTTTAGTATGGGAACCCTTTGGTGACTTTAAATATTTTAAGCCATTTTTGCGATGAACTGAATTGGCTATCTCAATTGTGCAATCAAAGATCTTGGCGAGAAACTCCGAGCTACTTCGGTTCCGAATTTCAAATTTTGCCAAAGGGATCCAATACTAAAGCTGTTCCATACACTAAATAAAATAAAATAAAATAAAATAAAACTCTTTTCTGATATTTACAAAATAAAAATAAAAAATCTTAATAAAATCCAAATTATAATCATTTACAATTAAGGGAGAACATAAAAAAACCTCATAAGGTACATAATAACAACAAAAAATTGTGTTTTACTGCAGGAAAGAAAAGTACTGCTTAATTAAATAAAAATATTAAACTAATGCCAAATATCTCTATGAAAATATTTATCCACGTGCAAATTCCTCATAAAAAAAAAAAAAAAAATCACCAACTTTTGTAGGTATTTTTCTCTCTAATTTTTATTATTATTCGCGTGAAATTAAAAATATTTCATTTTATTTCTGGAAAATAAAAATATATGTAAATATAAAACCTTTTACCGAATCCGCGTTGAAAACGGAAAAAGGGTAAAATAAATTAGAAATATCAGACCTATATTTATAAATTTGATACCAAATGAAAGGGGTGATTTTTCTGAATCCAGGGGTGCAAACAGTTTTTCGATGCGACAATTAGCTTTTTAAAAAATAACTAAAGTATGAAATTTAAGTGGCAACGGAAAAGCGGAAAAAGGGAAAAATAAATTAGAAGTATCAGACCTATCGTTACAAATTCAGTACCAAATGAAAGAGGTGATTTTTCTGAATCCTGGGGTGTAAACAGTTTTTCGATATGACAATTAGATGTTTTAAAATTAACTAAAGTATGAAACTCAGATGGCAAAACTTCATTTCAATCTTTTCATAATTTGTAGTGCGAATCACGCGAATAAAAAAAGTCTTTATCTTAAAAATTTATTTTTGCATTTTATTTTTCCATTCAAAGCGTTTTAGTGAAAAAATATTTATGGCGCATGCGCAGGCGTTTTTTACCCACAATTTAAACACTAATCAGAATTTTGAAAATTTCTATAGATATAATTTTAAGTTGGGTGAATACCTAAATCCCTGCCAAGTGCCGTTGAATTCCGTCCAGCAGTTCTCGAGTGATGCCCGGACAAACGTGTTTTAGTCTTTTACCCCCCAGGGGGGAACGGGGGTGAATTTTTGAAAAGTTGATAGATATAATTTTAAGTTGGGTGGATACCTAAATCCCTGCCAAGCGCCGTTGAATTCCGTCAAGCCGTTCTCGAGTGATGCCCGGACAAAAAAAGCGACATACGCTCACGATGACACACACACGCACACACACATACACACACACACAGGCAAAATTTTCTGAAGTCATTTTCGGCTTTCATGGGGTGTGAAACGTGAAGGTATCGCAAAATTTTTCGATTCCGACAAATTTACAGACAAAACTCTGATTTTATTAATATAGATTCGTAAAGAAGCGCAAGGGGGGAGCTCACTGTAGTAGGCACTCCAGTTAGGGGGCCCTCCAGTGAGATTTTCGTCCCGAGTCTCGAGAATTGTAAGTCCGCCATTGCCAGTTAAAGGACTCTGCTTTCGAAGGGATACGGACAAAAGCCCCACCGGACAAAATCCCCACGGACAAAATCCCCCCGGACAAAAGCCCCACCGGACAAAAACCCCACCGGACAAAAACCCCACCGGACAAAATCCCCACCGGACAAAAACCCCACCGGACAAAATCCCCACCGGACAAAAACCCCACCGGACAAAAGCTCCACCGGACAAAATCCCCACCGGACCTAATCCCCACCGGACAAAAACCCCACTTAGCCCGGACAAAGGCCCTACTTATGATATTTTGGATAAAATTAACATTTCAAAATTAATTAAACTCGTTATAAAATAAATTATTCAATAAATCTGTTACTTTTCCCACTAGAAACTCGGTGTGATAGTTCATAGTTTATTAAAGTTATTAACTGTTAATTGTTTTCTTATCTGTACTAAATTCTTCACGGGTTATTATTAATTTAATTACAAATTAATTCTTTTTGGTTAACGTGGATTTCGGTGACATTTAATCTTCCGT
This sequence comes from Salticus scenicus, assembly GCA_963930645.1. Taxonomy (NCBI): domain Eukaryota; kingdom Metazoa; phylum Arthropoda; class Arachnida; order Araneae; family Salticidae; genus Salticus; species Salticus scenicus. The sequence goes on along the minus strand of OZ005650.1, from coordinate 88,586,591 downwards.
TATTCTTAATTTTACTATGTTTTTGTGGTCTACAAATCAAATGAGGTTATTTTCGAAAGTGCAAAATTATTAGTTGGCTCGAAAAGGGGGGCGGGATTGAAATTAGCGTGAGATCGCTTAAAATTGGTACATGTAGATTTTTGGGGCCTATAAATAGGATGAGGATATTTTCGAAAGTCTAAAATTATTAGGAAGATCGGAAGGGGGGGGGGGGCGAAGGGGTAAAAAATAGAATTGGAGTTAGTTCGTTCAAAATAGGTACATAAGGGTTGATATATAAGGGTTTTGGGGGTCTACAAATCGAATGAGAATATTTTAATATTTTAATATTGGAATATTTTATAATAATGAAAATAGCGTTGTACGCGTACAGACATGCTGACACACACAGACAAAATTTGCTGAAATAATTTTCGGCTTTCGTGGTGTGTGAAACGTGTATATTTATGCATGTATGAAAACGCATTCATAATACATATATACATATGTATATATAAGAGAAAGCATTAAACAGATTACATTTTATGTCGAATATATATCGTGTAAACTGTACATGCAGACCATATGATGTACTAAAAAAAATTCGTGCAACACTGAAAATTAATATTAAGTAGTTTTCCTATTTATATACTTCACAATGAATCAGAAATACTTTGTGACACCCTGTTAGTCAATCAATTACGCTAATCATATCTTATTTCACAGACATTGCTATTGGTATTGGGAGTAAAGGCGAAAGATTGCACTAAGGTCCTAGACCTGAAGGGGAGTGCCTTCCGTGGGGTCTTTCTAAAGGGTCCTAGCGCGCCTTTACACAAGTTTTGGTGAAAACCACGGAAAACACCGAACGGCTCGGTCGACGAGAGCGACCTGGGATCGAACTCGTAATCTTACGTCTACCAGTTTACAGGACAGAACCTCTCGAGTACTAGCGGGCCCTTATTTTACAGGAAAAATTATTTTGTATACATCAAATATATGTATATTAATTTTGTTACATCGTATTTAGTATAAAGGTACCAACTTGTGCTTTAAATATGTACCTCGCATAGAATATACAAATTATTGTAATTAGTTCCTTTTTCGATAATTATTAGTAGAAAACATTTTTTATATTAAAAAAAAAAAATTAATTTTTTTTCTCTATTAAATCCAAACATTAATATTACATATAATACAACATTGAATTATCTTAAATAATTCAATAATTAAAAAAAAATCTATTTTTAATAATTAAATTATGTATTATCAATTAAAATATTTTATTAAATGAATTTTAACCTTTAAAAAAAAAAAAAAAAAAAAAAAAGAAATATATATATATAAGCATTCTTTTTTCTTTTAAAGCTTTTTTGTTAAAAATATTTTACTATAAGATTCATAAATAAAATCTGAAACATTATTATTCTAGCAATCTCATTTTCTTTCTTTTTTTTTTTTTTTTTTTGAAATGAATATTTTTAATAATTAAATTAGTTTTTCAATTAGGTCTTTTAAATTAAATAATTTTAATTAGCTCCTTATTTCTATGATGAAGGATAGTAAAAAATCTTTTGATGTTTAAGAATATTTTGAAATAGTATTTTTATTTAAAATATATATATTTTTAATAATTAAAGTAATTTTTAATTAAAATATATTGCTATAAATTATATATATCTATATATAATCATTTATAGTAAAAGAATCATTTTATATTAAAAAAAATAATAATCTTCGTGGTGATTGTGGTAGTGTTAAAGCCGGTTGATAACTTGAGTGCCCTACACCTGCGTGAAATGCTCTCCAGGGTGGGAATAGGGGGCGGGAGCCTTAGCCTATACTTGCAAAAGTTTCGAAGAAAACCACGGGAAACTCTGAACGGCTTGGTCGACGAACGCGACTTCGAATCGAACTTAAAACTTCCATTCTACTAGCATCGATTACCGCTCGGATGTTTAAATAAACTTTTCAACTGAAAGTCCAGACAACAGTATTAAACAATCTCACTTAATTGAAAGATTAAAAATTTTATTTTTAATTAATAAATTAGTTTTTTACTTCGAATATTTCATTAAATATTTTTATAACTAGGTTTTCCTTATAATCATTCATATATATATATATATATATATATAATCTTTTATTATTAAAAGTATTTTAAAACAGTTTTTTTTTTTTTTTAATTAATATTAAAACCCAAAACAATAGTATTAAATAATCTCGACTAATTTATTATATGTATATATTATATGTATATTAGTTAAATTAGTTTTCTAAAATTTTTAGTTAATTTTTTAAAACTTATTTTTATTTATTTATTTATTTATTTTATTTTACTTTTTAATCATTCATAAAAAATATATATATATTTACAATAACTGTCGCTTAATAAAATCACTGGTTAATAAAATCAGCCGCTTAATCTTATCAAATTGCCAGGACCGGAATCAAATCAATGCAAACCAATTTTAAAACTGCCGCTTAATAAAATCAGCATCGCCGGTTAATAAACTCAAAAAAATTTCTTCATCAGCAAAAATATCATTTATGCACGCTGAGCAAATTTTTATTTACACTTTTACAAATTTTAGTTTTTTAAATAAAAAGAAATTAAACACAGATAGCCCTCCGTTATCTCTCTTTGTCAAATATTTTACATTTACAATATTACATTTTACATTAGCAACAATTAAACACGCCTCATCACTTGTCTTAGGAATAATTTCAAGGAATGTATTTTTTCAAAGCGCAGTAATAAGTGACAAATTTGGTTTAATTCGCCAGGGATTTTTGCATTTAATTTTTAATTATTAAAAGACAATTTCTAAATCTTATACTGAATAACTAAGAAACAAGACGTTTAAACGGAAAAAAATTAAATTTTAAAGAAAGGCGTGAACTTTTAGCAAAGTAATGACGATTTTACTCAAAGAATAGCGCATTGGAGCTTGGGATGTGTTAATTCTGTTATTTTGAAGGAACAGTTAAATAATTATCTGTTAAAAATTAAGTAATACTGTTTATTAATTCCATTATTTGGTATTCTTTCAAATTTCATTTCAAATTCAGGGAAGTAACACCTTTTCCTCGACTGCAAGAATTTTCGCCGGATATAAAAATCAGCCGCTTAATAAAATCACTTTCGCTCAGAACGAATATGATTTTAAAAAACGGCGGATACTGTATTAATTAAAAAAAAAAATAGGTTTTCCATTTAAAAGCTCAATTAGTTCTATTAAACAAATTAATTTAAACATTAAAAATTTTCAATTTTAATAAATAAAGATGTTTTTAATATATATTTTATTTTTTAATTTTTTGTGTATAATCTTTCACATAATATTATATATATATATATATATATAAATACACACAAAGTATTTTGACAGAAATTAAAAGCATCCATATACATTCATCTACACATACAACGAGTTGTAATGATGGCTAAATTTTAGCAGAAACCCCTCCCTATCAGATATATGTAACTCTCAGTATATATTACTTAAAACTCTAATGATAATTAAACAAAGTTTCATTAATATCTTAAATATATATATATATATATATATATATATATTTATCTTGCTATACTGATTGTGGTCCCCTTTAGCCTCCCCCCCATGTATATTTGAGCTTTAGTGGGGTTTTTGTCCAGTGGGGATTTTGTCCGATGGGGTTTTTGTCCAGCGGGGCTTTTGTCCGGTGGGGCTTTTGTCCGGCGGGGCTTTTGTCCGGCGGGGCTTTTGTCCTGTGGAGATTTTGTCCGGCGGGGCTTTTGTCCGGTGGGGCTTTTGTCCGGTGGGGCTTTTGTCCGTGGGGATTTTGTCCGTGGGGATTTTGTCCGGTGGGGCTTTTGTCCGGGACCCGCTTTCGAAGCTGGTAGACTGGAGATGCCGAGTTCAAACACAAGTCGCACTTTCTCTGACTAGGCACTCGACGTTTTTCATAGTCTTCTCCAAAATTTGTTTGAATGTGGTCTAGGATCTCTTAGAAAGACCCCCCACGGAGGACATTCCACCCGGATATATGACACTAGCGTAGTCAATCCAATCGCCCTTAACCATCTAATGCATTTATTTTAATTCTGTTTTCGCATTCAGAATATTCACATCCGTTCAATTTACTCTTGTTCTCCAAAAAGTGACTTTTTTAATTTTTAATATTTTGGTGCTAAAAAATGCGAAAAGTGAACTAAATGCATTTTTCGCACTTTATAGCTTCAAAATGAAATGTTACAAATAACTTTCTATTAATGATAATGATAATAAACATGGGATTTCACTGTCAGAACGTGAGATATTGTGTGTAAGTGATGAAAATTAATTCGTCGATTTTCGATATTTCATAAATATACATGTAGTATATTATATATAAATATATTTTTATTATTCCCCAGCTTTCATTCATAACTGTGCCAGCTTTACAATATGGTGGCGTCCTCTATTTTATACTTGTGATGTTAGAAACGGCGAAGAAAGCTGTTACTTTAAAATGCAACATACTATCAGAGTTTTTCATTTACACTATGGTGCAGGCTTTCGGACCTCTTGGATATCTCTAAAATAAGGGGTACGTGTAGAAGTGATGTTCATTTTCCTAAAAGCTAAATTAAATCTTGCGAGTCTACTGAAAAGAAAAATCAACTACGAAGAAAATAAATAATAATAATGATTAGTTTCCATATTTTATTCAGTGTAAGTAATTTCAATTTTTAATTAAGAGAATTCATTATGAGAAAAAAAAAAAAAAAAAAAGTTAGCATGCGTGAATTTTGCTGTGTTCTCCATCATACATTTGTTTTCATAAATTTCTTCTATAAGGTGTACTATATTCATTTTAAGAAAAATGAACTAAAACGATCACTCATCGTGGTCCAGAATGAAATGCCCTACCCATTAGGCTACCCTCTCTCTGATTTGATACGTTTACCTTATCCCTTATCCTAACATGCTAATTAATTTTATTAGAGTTGCTTTCGTATTATAATTTTCAAGCAATACCATACGATATCCTATGTAATACCATAAGAATGCGATATCCTATGTCCTCATAATGCAAGTTTATGCGATATTTTGCTCAATTCTCCTATATTAAAAAATATATATATCTTGAATTTCGATTAACTTACAAAGATTCCAAATTAGAAAAATCATAGTCAATAATTTTCGAGCCTGCCTCATAAATGGTATTTTAAAACAAATCCGACACTTTCACTATGAAAATTATCCCCATTATTGCGATATATTGCGCGAAATTTTGCCCAATCATAAGAAAAGTGTAAATTTCGAATTAATTAACAAAGTTTTAAAATTACAGTTGTTAAATAGTTTTTTTTTTTTTTTTTTTTTTTTTTTTACGCCGCACTAGTACTACTCTATGGGTAATTTTCAAATTAGAATGTTGAAAATAAATAGGGTTCTTGCCGGTATCATAAATGATATTTCAAAATCAGTACAATTACATTTTACGCACGATATATATATATTTTTTTTTCTTGGAATGTCCATACACACTAACTAATTCATTAATAAACTCGGGGACACCGCTAAAATTATTTATCAGTTTTTTTTTTTTTTTTTTCGGGGGGAAGTGGGGGAGAGCGGATCTGAAATCCATAGATATAACAATAAGACATAGATTGATCATCGAGGAGGAAAAAGTGATTCCTTTTTACTCGGAAAAAGACTTTCTAATGGCTGTCTTTTCCCGAGTAAATACACACAGGATTACACACGGATAATTTAGAAAATAAAATTCATGAATAATTTATGTGCTAAAGGTGAATAAAAAACTCCAGATACAGTTTCACATTCATTTTTCTTTCTATTTTCTTTTTTTTTTTAACTATATCTATTAATTTAGTTAATATTTAAAGTTAAACTCTTTTTATATACTAAAAGTAACGTTCTTTACCTTATAGTATGCGGATATATCTATATCTATGCTGAAATCGCTTTTAGTCACAATGGAAAAGTCAAATATCGATCTTCACCAATTTACTTAGATTGGAAAATGACAAATTTATTTGCTAATTTTTTAGTAACTTTTTGTAATTGTATCTTGATAACTGATGTGCAATTCAGTTTTAAAGAATAAAAATAATATATCCCAAACATTCATATAAGGATAAAATGAATTTTAAATTTAATTCAAAATATGCTACATTTTATCATAAATTTTATGCTTACAAACTTTTGCTACAAACGTTTAGTAGTCAGTTCACTCTTGTATCATTAGAATGTTCATACAATATATAAATGTCACTAACAAGTAGAGGATTATATTTGTTTTTTTTTTTTTTTTCTTTTCAGCAAACGTTGAAACACACATCAGCACTATATATTTCCCCCTTTTTAAAGGTTTCCCTGTTTGTATTTTGTGGTGTTAAGTTTTAACATTTTTTGCAGATTTTTTCTAATTAGAAATGACATTTATAGAAAATTTCTCAAAGAGCGCAAAGATAAAATCGATAATGGTCCCACATTTTCTCTCTCTCTCTCTCTCTCTCTCTCTCTCTTTAGCCTCTGGCTGTCACAATCAAGACAATTCGCTCTATGTTGCAGTTTTCATTACAATGCAATCCAATATTTATGAGTGTATAACTTTTAATTTTCATTACACTTAAAAGAAAAAGAAACTATTATAGTTTTGCTATTTTTAAAAACAATCCAGAGGAAGACAAACCTAATTAAATGCATTTCAATTCAGTGAAATAATGGTATTTTAAAACTAGTATGTTGTGTCCACCATATGACTTTCTTCTATATTTTCCTATACAAATTCACTCAGTAAAAACAATTTATTAAAATTATTATTTAAAAAAATTATCTTCCATGATAATGCAGACGATTTCCATATTAGAGAAGTAGTATAACACTAAATATCTAAAAAAAGTTGAATTTATCTTCAATATTACATTCATTTTATTTTTATTTTTATTTATTTTTATTTTTTTATTTTATTTTTATTTTTTTATTTATTTATTTTTTTTTTTTTTTTGTTAAAAATGAAAAAAAAATCGATAACTTCATTTTAAATTATCGCAGAACTATGGTTCAACCATTCGTTTTAAAGGTACTGGCGAGCTCTTTTGAAAGATACCCATCATGAAAATTTACTCCTCTGGAGGGGGGTCTTCCCCCCCAGGGGGGGAGGCGAGGCTCCTACACGTACAAAATTTTTTTCCCAGTTGACTATCTCTATTATAAATAATTCTGGTAAATTTCATAATGATTATTAAAAAATAATTCTCTTTATGCACATTTATACAAAATTTTGTCCTATACCACCATGTTAAAAATTTAGAAAAAGCGGGATGGCAACGTAACCTGTAATACAATTTTTACCAAAAGTTGATAGGCACTAATTTATGTCAAGATGCAACTACATACCAATTTGTATGAAATTCTGCGCAGTAGCTCCTAAGATACAGTTGCCACAAAATTTTGTCACACACACACAGACTGACAGACAGACATTTTCTAAAAAAGGCCAAATCGTGTTCTACAGCTCTCAAAACGTGTAAATCCATCAAAAACCTGAGGTCGAAAATTTTTACGAATCCAATACTTTCTTCTATTGAATATAGAAGAAAGTAAAAATGTTCATCAGTCTTTTTGTCAGACTGTGTGTCACTAAAAATTTTTGGCATGCCTAGTACGAGAACTAATGCACAGAATTTCGTAAAAGTGTATATTTAGTTGCATTTTGACATAAATTGGTGCTTTTCACTTTTGGTACAAATTACCCAACACGTGGCGCTGCTATGCTGCGATTTCTCTCATTTGCGGGAAAACTATGTCAAAGTTTCTATTCCGTACAATTTCACAAAACTTTATATGTTAGAAGACCATTATGAAAAATTTAATTTGAGTGCATATGGGTAATATGGCATCACTGCTGTGATGCAATTTTTCCCCATGTATGGAAAGGCTATTTCTGAGCTTCTGTGGTGTATAAATGCACCATATGTGATATGGACATTATAAAAAGAATGCTGACACAGCACGTTAGTTTTGTGTTTCTTTTTTACTTTCTTCTATATGTAATATAGAGAAAGTTTTGGATTCGTGAAAATTTACGAACTCCGGTTTTCGATGGATTTACACGTTTTGGGATGCCCTGAACACGATTTGATAGTTTTTAGAAAATGTCTGTCTGCGTTATCACGAATTTTCTGGACGCTGTATCACACGAACCAATGAACGAAATTTAACCAAACTTGGTATTTAGTTGGACCCTGTCATAAACTGGTGCTGATTAGATTTGGGGATCAATCGCTTAACAGCTGGCGCTGTAATCGCATTTTGTTTCTAAATTTTTAACATGGCATGACAAAATTTAGTATAAATGTACATAATGAGAGTTATTTTCAACTTGTCATTGTAAAATTAATAGGAATTATTGATAATATTAATAGTTAACTAGGAAAAAATTTTTGTGCATGTGGGGGCATCGCTTCCCCCGCTGGGGGAGTAAATTTTCAAGATGGGTATCTTTCGAAAGGACTCGTCAATACCTTTAAAGCGAATGGTTGAACTATAGATCTGTGATAATTTAAAACAAAGTCATCGATTTTTTTTTTTTTTTTTTTTACTTTTAACGAAAAGAAACTTAGAAAAAAAAATTGTTTTTTTTTTTTTTTTTTTTTTCAGAATAAAATGGATTTTATATATATATATATATATATAGTGTTATACTACTTCTCCAATATGGAAATCGTCTGCATTATCATAGAAGATAATTTTTTTTAAATAATAATTTTAATAAATTATTTTTACGGAGTGAATTTGTATAGAGTTCTAACAGATGACGGCACGAGCATGTTTGGTTAAGGACAGTTGACCCCACTGACCCATTTATCATTGCGGAATAGTGTTACAAATTTATTGTAACACAGTGTTGTAAATGTCTTTGTCAAAGCATAAAAAAATTCGACTACTACGCTTCCAAAAGCATGGAAAAATTAGCATTGTCCTTCAGCAAAGTGCGGTTGCTAAGAAGAAAGTCACGTGGTTGTTAGAACTCTATAGGAAAATATAGAAGAAAGTTATGTGGTAGCCACAGCATACTAGTTTATTCTTTCTTTTCCTTTCCTGTAGTTTCCTAATTATTTCGCTGCAAGATATTCCATTTATTCCGAGTGATTCGTCATATTTTTTTTCGGAATGACAACGATTAGACCGAAACTGGAAATGAGATGGCAAAATCTATGCACATGTTCTAAGGATGATAAATATGAAAAAGGAAGTGAAGTTTTTATATTCTTTTTCTATGCATTAATAGAAAGAAGAAACACCTGGACAAATGAGGCGTTAATTGGAAATTCATACATCGAAAGAAACACTCAATAGTCATCTACTCGAAAAAAAGAAAAGAAAAGAAAGAAAGAGGGAAAGAAAATATCAAAGCAACAATCATTTTAATTATCAGCTATTGTAAAATATTTTTACTAGTGTCAGTTTCTTTTTACTTTCTCTTTCCCACATTAAGAAGGAGAAAATATTGTTTTTGGATCGAACTGTGATTCTTAGGGATACTTTAGATATTTTGATCAAATTGTGTTTCTTAGCAACGTTTGCTTATATTATTATTTTTATCTTTTTAATTTCTTTATTATTATTTTTATCTTTTTAATTGCACGTTTTCTTTCAATTTTATTTCTTACATTTCTTTATTTCTTATCGCACTTTTAGGATTTTGCTCCCATAGGCCATAATGATAAAGAATTTTTTTTTTTGTGTGTGTGTGTGTCCCTGTAAAAAAAACTATCAGTGTTAGATTCATCAAAATCAATAGGGTTCGTGCTACGGTGACTTGCAACATGCGTACCAACTTACAGCTCATTCGAGCAAAGTGTTTAGACGCTAGCGTGTTCACTCACACACATACGCACACATACATACACACATACATACATACATCATCGTGAAAACGGACTCAGGGGACTTCGAAACGTATAGAAACATCAAAATCTCAAATTCGGATTTTTGACATGATTACAATACTTTCCTCACTATAGTGTTCGGAAAGTAAAAAGTTGTGTTTATTTTAGCAGTTACCTGGAATAAAAGAGGATGAAACATTTTCCCCTATTACGAGATATAATTAAAAAATTAATTTAATTATGTATAGACTCGTGTAAGAGGGAATCTATCTTATAATAAAAAACAAGAATGAAAAATTCTGCGTCACTCATGAATTAGGAAAAACTTTCCCATATTTATGAGGGAAGAAATTGTCATTGTGTGAGAAACGACTAAAATCTGTTAGAGATAGATTTAGATTTTACGGCAACATAAAGGTAAATAACACAGTAACATTATGCATCATTCATAAATTATAAAACACTTTCCCGTTTTTGTAAGAAAAGAAACAGCGGTTGAGAACGAAAGTCTAAAATCTGTAGTAGACCGACTACTATTTCGTAAAGCTGTTGCTTTAATTTATTATTATTATTAAATTTGTAGGACCGATACCTAACTTAATTCATTAATATAAGCTCATTTCTAGAAGTAATAGAAATTATACTTTACATTAACGTTATTTTAAACTGAAGCTAGTATGTTTTAACCATCACAAAACGTTCTTCTATATTTTCCTGTACAAATTCACACAGTAAAAATTATTTTCCATGATGAAAGTAAACGATTTTTATCTCAAAGAAATATAATATCAAACATCGAAATAAGGTCAATTTTATGTCATATGACTTTATCTAAAAATAAATAAATAAATAAATAAATTTAAAAATAGTGTTTGAAACTTTGTTAATAACTTTGTATTAAACTATCATAGATGCATGGTTCAACCATTCGTTTTGAAGGCGAGTTCTTTTTAATAATACTTATATTGAAAATTTACACCACAGGGTGAAACAAAATTCCTAGCAAGTATACCTAGTATTTCAAAATATTTTTTCAAGTTGACTTTTACTATTAGAAATAATTCTTTTTAATTTCATAATAATTTTTATTGAGCACATTTAAAAGAAATTTTGTCCTATACTGCCATATTCAAAATTATTAAACTTGGGTTGATTATTGGGATCATAATATACTGAGCGTATCCCAAAAGCTAATCAGCACCAATTTAAGTCAAGATTCAAATTGAAAAAAAACTTACTATATTGAATTCTGACGATTAGTTTGTGCGATACAGCATCCACAAAAGTTTTGATAACATAAGCAAACAAACACACAAGCAGACACACAGACAAACTTTTTCTAAAAAGGGTCAAATCATGTTCAGAACGTCTCGAAACGTGTAAATCTATCGAAATCCGAAAGTCAGAAATTTTTTATGTATCCAATATTTTCTTCTTATGAATAATAGAAGAAAGTAAAAATACAGAGGTCATACATTTTTGTAACGATTTTGCAAAGATATATATACACCCCGCGACAAAAAGATACGAACAAAGGGTTTTTTCTTTGATTTTTCTTAAAATAACGTTATCTAAATTTTGCTTATCATTTATTATTATTATAAAATAACACTATTCCTTGACTAATTTTTGTTTTAAGACTAATTTAGAAAAGTTTTAAGATTAAATTTTTTCTAATTTAAGACTACACTCCGCGACAAAAAGATAGGAACAAAGGGTTTTTTTAAATTTTTCATAAAATAACATAATCTAAATTGTGCTGATCATTTATTATCATAGCAAAATATTATCATGCCAAAAACGTATTAAATATTTAAATCATATTCAAAATAATCATATTCAAAATTTAAAAAAAAAAAAAAAAAAAAAAGAAAAGAAAACTTTGTTCCTATCTTTTTGTCTCGCTGTGTAGTCTTAAATTAGAAAAATTGTAGTCTTAAATTTTTTTCTAAATTAGTCTTAAAACAAAAAATAGTCCAAGAATAGTGTTATTTTATATTAATAATAAATGATAAGCACAATTTAGATAACGTTATTTTATGAAAAATCAAAGAAAAAACCCTTTGTTCCTATCTTTTTGTCGCGGGGTGTATAAGAAAATGTAAAAATTTTATTTTGTAATATATTCAGTCTGATAGTCCTTTTGTTAATCTATCATATTAAATCTTGATTTCACAGATAACAGAGTATTTATTAGAACATCAAGGTTCCTTTTGCTCCACTCCTCTTCCAAAACTTTCCATAGTCCATCCAATGTTTTGGAATGCCGCTTTTAAAGAGCTTGTTTTAAAAGTCCAAATGTACAATAATCCATAAGAGACACGTCAGGGGACTTTGGTGAGATGCATATAAAGCGAATAGCTTCAATTCCGGTTTCATTTTTCATATTTTCAAAAAAAAAAAAAAAAAATAGAGCAGTAAATTTAAGAGATATGACTTGTAACCTTATCCTGATGAAATTCAACACATTGAAGATTGTTTGGGTTAGGTGATGGAATTTATTCTTTGAAAATAGGTGTTAAAACATATTTATGAGAGTAATCTGAGTTAATTATGACTTTTTTTTCTAGTTCCCTTACTTTAATTTTTCCGTTCTAATTGAATTCAGTAATAGTCATAAAACCTTTAGAAAAACTTTCGACTTTAGATTTACTAAGAGGTGTATACGTATCTTTGCTGGGTATCAATTTTTCGCCTTTTTTTCCAGTCAAAAGCAAACTTTGACGTTTATTTACTTTTTTATTAGTTATGTCCTTTATTTTATATGTAGAAATATTAAAACCATGCTTTTCACATCCTTCTTTAACACGCTTTCATTAGCTTCACCTGTATGTATGTTTGTATGTATAATGTATGTTTGTAACCGCTCTGGGTGCAAACAAAAAATCTATATTGTAAAAAAAGACTTTCCCTACGAGAACGCTGTGGCTGTGAGGTAAAGTTCCGCGCTGGCGCTGCGAACCTAAAGGGCTAGCGTTCGAGCCCAGTCTGGGGAGATCTTTTAAAAATGTTTTTTGTTTTAATTCTAAATTATTTTAATTAAAGATTTAATTGTATGTAAATATTATGGTGTGTCACTCACACGATTTTCTCTTACCCTGCATTTTAATACTAAGATAGATTTTTGTTCTTTTTAGTTCACATTTCTATAAAAGCGTGTTCTTTAATTTTTTAAAACTATAATATTATTTATAACTCAATAAGAGTATTTCTCTTCGAAAACTCAAAAATATAGCCTTCAATCCAGCGATATTTTAAAGCAAAAAGTATTTTTAATGCTGCAAAAGACAGTTCAATCGTATTACAATTTGATGTCAGTCCCGTTTTTATTTTAGATTTTAGATTTAAATCCAAGGAGAAAGTCAAAATCGTTACAAAAATGTGTGAACACTCTCTGTAAAGACGTCTAATGTGACAATTAAACTGGGCGAGAGAATTTTGACTTAAAAAATTGCATTCTTCTTTTAAGACTTGAGTTCTGTAACCTTTTGATTAAATAGTTTTACGTATTAAATATTATCGCTAATTGTTAACGTCATACGTTGGATCCTGTTCTGTGTATATTGTGTAAAGAAAACTTACTTCAATCGGAAAGGCTATCAAGAAGTCGGATGAATTTCCTGAATTTGAAGGTTACTGTGGTTGCCGTCTTTGGACACATTTTAAAAATTCATACTTACATAGTGTACACTCTTTTACGATATCATGCATATCAGTATTTATTACCGATGGCTGTTGTTACAGATTGTACTTATCAATGTATGCTTTCAGATAACGTACGTATTTAATTATTTTATTTAATTTTTCGTACCATTAATATATTTCTTACTTTCCGCAACAAAGCTTATTTGTTTTTCTACCCGTATCTAAAATCTATTTAAATTAATCAATCCGTATACATAGAATTTCATTACATTTAAAAGAACATATCTTAGAGAAAATATAATGCTTTTAAATGTCATTTTTGATTTATTTTACTTTTTACGTTTATTTTATTTTTTTCTTAATCGAATACAAGAAAATAATGTATTCCTTGATTTACATTTTGCTGTTTGTTTAATTTTTTGGTGATTCTCTTTTCCTCTTCAGGACAGAACTTTTCCTGAAATGTGTGATGTATAACATGTTCTTTATGTTCCCAAAGTTTCAAGATAATTCCTAAAGATCTTTTCTAAATATTTTACAAAATGTCTAAATTCGAAAGTGTCCAAATACTTATTGGTAGATAGTGTAGTTAATTTATGTGTATAAGATTATACAAAAAAGGATAGTTTGGATTATGGATGCATCGTTATGTAAATTATTATAGACACATTACGGTTCATTGGAATAAGCTGAGTGAAGTACACATTAATGAGTATAATAGTATTCTAAAAATAAATGAATATTCTATACTTTGAAATAAATAAGTATAAGTCACAAAGAGAAAGATAAGCATAGCTGCCAAGTTTTTTAATTTATTCCGGAATGTACTTAGTCCCGCCCCTTTTTTACACCGTAATTTTTTTAGAATAATTTTCTTCATATTTAATCGTAATTATATATTGAAGAAAATTTTTCTACAAAGATTACGGTGTGAAAAAAGGGCGGGGCTCACAGCATTCCGGAATAAATTAAAAAACTTGGCAGTTATGGATAAGATGAACAAAATCTATAAAAATGTAAAAGCATTACAATAATCAATACTTCATCAGGAGCTTATATTGAAATAATATATATATATTAAAAAAAAAAAAAAAAAAAAAAAAAAAAAAGATGTTCTATATTTAACTTTAAGCGTACCTAAAGCTAAGATTTAACAGTTACATATGCCCTATTACACTGCTCGGCATGAAAATTGGCTCCAACGCCATTTTCGCAAAACTTTATGCAAAATGACCTCCTAAATCCGAATAGGACGCCCATTTTGCCTTATCAACCACCGTTTTTTTAAGGATGCCCCCATATTTTTATCACTTTTCGGTAATTTCATGACTATAAATTTGATTTGTAGGGGAGAAAAGGATTATTTTAACTGTTAAATATCTTCTGAAGGACTATAGAAGTGAAAAAATCTAAAACATGAACATTTGCAGCAAGGGGAAAATTTAGGGGGGGGGGGGATTGCCACTGAAACTATAAATTACATTTATTATATTTTATTAATCAATTATTATTATTATTATTTATTATACATTATATTTTTTTTTGTTTTTAAGTGTTAAAACAACTCTTTTCCATTCTCCAAATCAAATTCATGGCCATAAAATTATCGAACAGTGATAAACATTGGGGGAGTGGGCGGCGTCCCGAGAAAACGGTGCGTGATTGGGCAGACTGGGAATCATATTCGGATTCAAGAGGTCATTTTACATAAGAATCAGCAGTAATGGCTTCAGGGCTCGAAGTAAAAGTTTTTTTTCAGCGAGGTGTTATCTATAAAACAAACGTATTCAATTTAACAGAAAAATAAATGAAAGCCAAAATGATTAAAATGAAATGCTTTCAAAAACCATTCCAATTTTCAAAATAAAAAAAAACTTTAAAGAACATCGCAAGAAACAAATTTTTAATGGAATGTTTTAACCTTATTAACTCTTCTTGACGCTTTATAATGATACAAAATAATTAGTAGCCGTAATTTTACAGATATATATTCATTAAATTTTGCAATATTATTTAAAAAAAAAAAAAAAATTCTATTTTTGTTGTGTCGATTTTTTTTTTTTTTGGGGGGGGGGGAGGGGGGGAGGAGGAGGATTAAAAGTCGAATGACAAAGAAATGTGATTTTGAGTTTCACTGCAAAATGTAAAAATAAAATAAAACATTTGATGTTCATGCATATTTTTTGGAGAAATACAAATGGAAATATGTATTATATATTATATCCTATTTGGAAATATGGATGCATCATGTGTAAATTATTACTGATACTTTATGAAAGCCCTTATGTTTTTAGCACAGTTTTACGTGTAATATGCTGTTTCAATATGTTTTTAAATACGTTTGTTTTTATACCAACTCTTCGCACAGAAATTTTTTTTTTAAAACATTTCTAAAAGACCTACAGTTTTCGACAAATGCATTTATATAATTCACATACCCGAATTGCTCAATCATTCATAGACAATGTGTCTCTTCACAGACGTAATAATAATAATAATAATAGTAATAGTAATAGTAATAGTAATTTAAATGCATAATTAATCTCTTAGTGTTGGAAAACATTTCATAGCCTGTGTTTAATGCATGTGCTTTCTTTCTTTCTTTTTAAATAGTTCTAGACTTAAGTAAGTTATTATGAGTGACAGAGAAGTAAACATTCCCTTGAAACCCTTTAAAATCCTATTAAATATTCATGGAAGGTACAACAAACGTATTCAATTACAAAACAACTGCATTCAAAATTCGTTGAATGCTAATATGTTATGAAAATTATTCATCTCAAAACTTAGATGCATTCTTTAAAGTTTAAAACAATGACATCGGTTTAGTAACTGATATACAGATAAAGACCTGTGTACTTCTTTTTATGTTTTAATTCAATATATAATGCTAATTTAATTCAAGTGTATTAAATAGGATACATCGGAAATAGTAATAGAAAAAATATATTTCAGTTTCTAAATAAAACAGGTTTTAAGTAGAAAGCCTAGCGCTCATAGCACACCAACGTATTTAAAAATTTCTAATTTTGCAGTAAAACAAATAAATAAATAAAACTATATTATGCTATGGCCCTCACAAAACTTATGTCTATATTTTTATCATACTATATAATAGCGACACCTACCGATAACATGCACAAAAATTTAATCAACTTCGATTTTCATGATGAAGATTTTACGTATGCAGTTTCGTACAATTTTAATCAATAAATACTGAAATGTAACCATCTGAAAAATCACAGATATTGAATAATAGCAGAGTCACCTGCCGTCCGATATACACCAAAATTAAATCAGCAATCTCTTTCAAAATATCTAACTCACATGCAAAGTTTGGTGCATTTGTATAGCACAATGGTTGAAATATTGCCTTCTCGTAAACAGAGTTAAATTGTAGCATTGCAGCGCCACTTGTCGGTCAGTTTGCCCTCAAATTGAATCAACATACATTTTCATCATAGTCCTCACACATTTCAAGTATGTGCACTTTTAGGCTATAGAAGCTGTAAATATTTCCCAGTACTTATAAAGCAGCTAGCTTTTAACATCATAAGTCTTCCTTTAAATGATGTAAATTGCAGCAAAAAAGCGCCATCTGCAAATTTCCCAAAATCTAATTACCACCAATTTAAGTTAAGGTCTAATCAAATACAAAGTTCTATTAAAATTTGTCAAAGCTCTGTCGAAACGTCTTTGTAAAAAATGTTCACGAATCCAACTTTCTTCTTATGTGTATTGTATATAGAAAAAGTAAAAATGATCGCTGTTTTGTAGATTAAATCAATTTAATCGATTGTTTAAAGCGAAACAAACAAAACGTTTCAAAGATATTTCAGCATGAAATAGGGATATGAAAGGGATTTCAGGATATGAAAGAAAAATTTTTGAGAAACTGTGAATGAAATAGCCAAAAAAGAATGGAATAAAACATTTTTGTTTTGAAAAAAAAAATTAAAATTTTCTGATATGACACTATGAAAAATTTTGATTTCTTAGTTGCAAACCTTTACATGAAATTCTGAGAATTAGTCTAAAAGACATTAAAATGTCATACGTTTAAAAAATGACCAAATAGGGTCAGGTGGGATAAAACGCGTAAAAAATCGCACTATTTAAGTAGACAGTAAAGTTAAATTTTGCAGTAAATCTAATCCCAAAATGCACTAGTCAGATATGAATACGATGTAGACTCTCTGTTCGAAGGTTCTCGAAGCACATTTCAACGTTGCATGTCTTTGCTACACTCTTAAAACTGTGCCTCTTATTTCAGAGGTACATTTTTCACTTTTGTGCCCTTGAAAGGTAAGAGGCACAAATGGTGCCTTTGAAATTAAGAGGCATATTTTTGATTTTTGTGCCTCTGAAAATTAACAGGGATATATGATTTTTGTGCCCTTGAAAATTAAAAGGCACATGTGGTGCCTTTGGAATTAAGAGATACATTTTTACTTTTTTGTGCCTCTGAAAAGCACATATGAGAGGATGGTGCACATTGAGAATCGATCTTTGAAATTATTGTCTTAGATGTATGAAAATTTACATACACGTGCATTGAAATGGCTCAATGTTAAATATATTAAAATTTCTCAAAAATTATTAAAATTTTAAACCATTTTTTAAAGTATTAAAATGTTCCATTAGACTCAGTTTCTAAATTTTCCTCTCGATTTCACAATATTATAATTTATCAATATAATCTAAACATATTTGTGTATTAATTTATATATTGATCAGTTAATTTCTTTTAAATATTTTTGTGTTTGTTAAAAATTTACATGTAATTTCAGCATTCAAACATATATATATATATTTTTTTTTCATTTAATTTAACAATCAGTGGTTAAATTCAAGCAGAAATATGTTTAAAATATATTGATAAATTATAATAATGTAAAATAGAAGGGGAAATTTAAAAAGGCATTCTCATGAAACATTTTAAAAATTTTCAAAATAAAATGTTAATACTTTGAGAAATTTTATTATATTTAATAGTGATACATTTCAATGCGCATGTACGCAAAATTTTCATAACTCAAAGACAGTAATTTCAAAGAATGATTTTCAATGTGTACCATCCTCTCTAGTCACAATGAGCTTTTGAATAGAAGTTTCTTATTTTAAATTCCTTTTTGTGCCTTTTATTAAAGGCATGTTTCAGTGATTTCATGAAAATTGCACTTGTGCCTTTTTTTTCCCCATCTACTAAAAGTTTTATGCTTATTTGGACATAAAAAAAATTGTATATTTCCCCAATTTATGGGGTTAAGGTTTTATAAATGTTAGTTTGCACAGATCAGATTAAAAAAAAAAAAAAAAAAGATATTCTTAAGAAGTGACCAAAAAATATAGTTATAGGAATGCACGTGAATATAGCTCATTAACTACGTTTCTGAATTAAGCGCAATCATTTATCTGGAGGAAAAGAAAAAAACTAGATGCAGCATGAAAGCCACAACATTTGTTACAGCTGTCATGCTGTTTTCGATGCAAAATCTCTGTATTTTGAAAACAATTAGCCAACATTTCTTTTTCCTGATGGTGCATCAAACTTAATAATTTTCACCCAAAATAACTGTTATTTGATTTTTTCCATTTAAGGCATTTGTTAAACTTTTTTTTTTTTTTTTTTAAATCTTTAAAGTGTTGTTGTTGTGTGTGCGTGTGCATGCACTTTACAATTATCTTGTATTCAGTTAAAAAAATATTAACATATTAAATTTAAAATATATACAAATAAATAAAATTTAAGTCTAAAATCTCATAATTTCCAATTTGTTTCTTAACTTCACATATTAACATTACCTTTATGAAATTGATAATCATAAAATTAAAAATGTTTGTCAATTACTGTTAAATAAACAATACACTTTAAAAATCCTTTACATTCTATCCCCCCCCACACACACACACACACCTGCAAACCCCTTTCTTCCTTACTTTCTTTTTGAGAAAGTAGCTTAACCTAAATTGAAGAATAATTTGTTAAATACAAAAGTACTTAAATTTTGGAAAAATAAATAAAATAAATAATAAAGATTATTTGATTGAAAAATGCTGATGAAAAGAAAACTCTTTTGAACCAATTATTTTGCTGTTTGTCAATCCATCGTTTCTGCTATTTAGAATATTTACAGGGATCACAGTGTTGCTCTATTTTTATGTGTTATTTTACTCTTTTGTCACTATTATTTCAGAACAATAATTTAAAAAAATATTCTAACATTGAAACCCCAAGAATTATTTTTTCTTTTTAATAGTGGTAACAACAAAAATGCATATAAAAATATAGAAACATTGCGACTCCTGCATTCAATATCTTAAATTTCAGAACTGCTAATCCCTCAAAGGAGTTAAACATGAAATGTTAACATTTACTTTAGATTTCCTTACTGTAATCATTATAACATTAATTTTAATTATGTTTAATTATCACTGATTACCTAATAAATAAATGAATAAAATTAAAATTTGTAAATTTTTGCTGCTGAGTAGTTAGAATATGTAGTAAATATAAAATACAAGCGAGTTAAATAATTATATTTTATTAACATTCACATCAACATTTTTAATATTTTAATAAAATGATTTGATAGAAATGGTTTTGAAAACTTCTTAAACAGTTACATTTTGAACCAATCTAAAAAACTGACTATTCTTCCTTTCTTTTCTTTTTTTTTTTTTTTTTTTTTTTTCCTCGCTATAAAAAAATACTGGGCACTGGCATCTTCTTCCCTCTTCTTCTGAGAACATTCACCTATAAAGATTTTTTTTAAAAATGCTCACGATTTTATATTTATTTATGATAAATTTAAATATCTGATTAAAATATTTTAGTTAATTTTTTAAATAATATGCACATATGAAACAACTTAAAATGCAAAAAACTGTCATTATGCGCCCAGAAGCAGAATTTCCTGTATCTACCTGCAGCAAAACAAAATTTATCAGGAATACCGGATTAAGTTTAGCATCAAGGAGAGTGAGCAAATCATAAAATATGTAAAATGCACACCTACAAAGAAAATAAATTAAAAAAATAAGTGCTCCATCAGTAGCCAAGCGGTTGTGTTCAAAACTGGTAGACATGAAGTGCTGGGTTTGATCACGGGTTGCCCTTGTCAACCTATCCATTTAAAGCTTTCTATAGTTTTCTCTGAAACTTGCATAAATATACAGGATAGGTCCCCTTATAAAGGCCCCAACGGAGAGCAATCCCTTAGGCTCAGGCCACTAATGTAGACAACTGGCCTTAAGCCGAACACCAGATGGTAAGAGTACACTGGAGAAAAAAATTACTTTAACATATAAAAAACGGCAATGTTTTCACTAGTATCAACATGTAAAATCTCATTTAATAAGATAATGTAATAAAAATACACATTAAAAAAAAACTTCTATTTACAAAGCACAAAATTTACAGAGTGTCACATCATTACAGGAAGAATAAAAATAAATTATTATAAACCTAATAAACTTTATCTTAAAATTAAAATAGTTTTTACCATACTCAAAGAAAAAAAAAACATATATACTTGTGGCATACAACGTACAAGCTACATTTAAATTTTAACATAAAATTCAAACGAATGAAACTATTATTTAGCAAAAGGTACTTACTTTATCCTTAAGTAATTTTCTATCGACTCTTCATAATGGCTCCTCTACTTCCATTCCAAGAAATTGTTTCGTATCTATTATCGTTCAAACTTCAATTCACATTTGTTTGACATTTATTTCCCATTTTCAATTTGACATTATTTCAAAGCTTTGAGACTTATAGTTACAATGACTTTTCACTCGGCTGATCCATATTTTTACAGAAATTCACAGAAACAGATGCACACACAATATCTTGTAGCAATCTTCTTCGAACGTAAACATACGCCTCCAAAAACACTGATGCATGCTGGGTTCGGTTGTTACGCATGCTCAGTTCCGTTATATGCAGCGCTTAGAAATCTGAACAGCGTTTTTAAAGGCACAAATGTGAGTTTGTGACTCTCGCCGAGATTGAAGTTCAGTCCCAGTCGGTACTTTTCATTTTGTTGTGCCTTCTATATTTCGTCCAGTATCAGAGGCACTTTGACAGTGAGCCTCTTGATAGAAGGCATAATTTACTTGTGCCTTATATTTAAGAGCTACAGTTTTAAGAGTGTATGTATCTTTGCACGTTCACCGGTAATAGTTTTTAAAGAAATAAAAGGAGTTGAGTAAATAATTTTTTCTCTCAGATCTTTAACCAAATCAGTTCTCAACAATGTCGCATTTGCTCTTTATCATCTAACATCGGGCATGGAATGTCATTTACATATCCTTCGACATGTTATCCATTCTGCTGTCCGTTGAGTGCCGAGATCGTCAAATTACTCAAAAGAGCTTTTTTGTGAAAAGGCAACCTTCGCTCTGTTGGTCAGTCATATTCTAGTTTCCTTGAGCTTCATTCGTATTCGTGGGACAGTCTTAATGAATGTGCGCCTTCTCATTACGTTCCCAAGATATAATTCCCGAAGTGCGAACACAGCGGTTTCTTTTGTCTCTCCTTCTTCTTCAAAATTTTCAATATGGCTTTCATAGGCTTTTCTCTAAATTTTTTTCTTCGTATTTTATTTCGTCTGTCCTCACAAAACTTGAAGATTTTGACACAGCTTTGGTACCCTCGTACCTCAAACTGTAGACTAGTGCGTCCTTTCAGGCCTTTCTAACCTATAAGACATGTTCAGTGTCTTCATTTCTTATAGTGTCGGCGAAGAATTGTACTGTTAAACTTTCTTTCACGTCTTGAGGGCAGTTCGAACTGTCCAAATTAACAAGCTTTTCGATATCTGCAGATAAGACCTGGAATCTTTCGCTGTGTTTTTATCGGTAAGTTTTCAGTTCGATTTTGTAAAAATTCATTAAATGACTATCCCCGAATCGACTTTCCAGCACCTTCTCTACAGTAGTAAAATCATTTAGTTTATTCGATGGGATGCCTTGCAGAACTTCCGTCATAGGCTCTCGAAGAGCGGGAATTAATGGGTTTGCTTTAACCATATCGGTCTATCCATTTATGTAACTAATGACATCAGATTCAGTTTCAAAAACAGTCCATGAAGTATGTCCATCGAAAATTAACAGCTTCACGCTAGGTCTAAAAGTCACTAAGTCATTTTTTAATGAAACTGTACATTGTCGCAACTTCAATATTTTAATTTTCCTTTCAACATTCTGAACCTCATCTTTCATTTCTTTAATCGCCCGTTTGTACATATTCTTTCATGTCTTGTATATTTTCTTGCATGTCTTCCTTTATGTCTTGAATTTGTCCGTGCACATCTTCCGTAATTTCTAAAATCTTCCCTTCAAAATCTACTCTCTCTATTTCAATCTGATCTTGAAATCCTTTGATTTGGGACAGCGTCTATCCTTTCTTTCAGTTCGTCTTGTTTGGCTTTCATCTCATCTTATCCAGCTTTATCTTATCTAATATAGTTTTCATCTCCTCTTTCAACAGATCTTGACTGCTTTTCATCTTCTCGCTCTGCTGATCTTGTCCAGCTTCCATCTTGTCTAGGCCGACTTTCATCTGTTCTTATCCTGCTTGCACATAATCTTTTAATACCTTTAACTGTGCAGCTAAAATATTGAAAGGTTTCTCCATCGTATCAGTCATACTTCTAATTAGTGTCCCACGTTGGGTACCAAATGTTACGAAAACGTCGGCTTTCTTGTATGAAGAAAGTAGTTCGTAAAAAATCAGGCAGATTCTAATCAATGAATGCACTTTATTAAACGTATATTCTTAATACAGTCCAACAAAGATTCACCAAACAGTCCCATAAAACTTTTTTTTTTTTCTAACGAATAGCTTTTCTGGCTTCCAATTAATACTATTGGGTAGTTCGGAAAGTAATTTCTTTTTTTATGTGTGTGTGGGAAAATGAAAAACAATTTTTTATGGTGTATGGAATATTTTATTGAATTATACATTCTACGTATTGATCCTTTGCCGTCTTTCTAGCAGTAGCATGATTTCCCGTTCATGAAATTTCTTATCTCTGCTGCCAAAAAAGTAACCCAAATCATATTTGACATCTTTATTTGAAGTAAATATTTTGCCATCTGAAAGTTTTGTAGAGACCGGAACAAGTAATAATTCGAGAGTGTCAGGTGTCAGATCTGAAGTATATGCGGAATATAAGCAGTACATACTATCCAAGCTGTGAAAGTTTTTGCCGAGATACCAAAATTGTATGCGGTTTCGCATTATCTTGTTGGAACGCTGCATATTTTCTATTGATCAATTATAGCCATTTCAATTTGAGTGAACCATTCAATTTGTCTTGTTGATAGTATACTTCAGAATTAATCGTAGTACTGACCGGTAAAATCTTAAAAAAAAAAAAAAAAAGGTCAAATCTCACCAAACATACATCATCTTTTTATTATTATTTTTATGAATAACGATTTTAGAAGTGCTTTGAGCCAGCCGATTCTTCTTTGTTACTCCATGATCTTTTGCGTTTAACATTGTTGTAGACAAGTCATTTTTTATCCCAGTGAGGATATGCTTAAAAAATGGATCATTTTCTTGACTTAAGAAGGGGACTCTACTTATCGTTTCTAAAACTAAAAGCCAAAGCCAACGTTAATCTACAGAGAATTTTGCCCCATTATAACTCATTAACTAATCCATATTTTTAAATTTCGTTTTCACATTCAGAAAATTTACAATTGTTAAACAATTTATCGCTTTCTAAAAATTAATTTCTTTCATTTTTAATATTTCATTTTTAAGCTTAAAAATGCAAAATTTTACATTATGAAAATTCGCATTTTACAACTCCAAAATAAAATATTTAAATATATATATATATAGTTTTTAGAAAGTGATAAAAATTTTAACAATTGTGAATTTTCTAAATGTGAGAACGAAATTTAAAAATATGTATTACTTAAAGAGTTATAACGGGGCAAAATTCTCCATAGATTAACATTGGCTTTGGTTTCCGGTGACGATAAGTAGAGAGTCCTCTTAAATAAACAAAGCACAGACGCCAATACGACAGAACAAGTTGCTTTCTGTAAGAACATGTGGAACCCATATGTCGAGTTACGTAAACCAAGACTTTTCACTTAATCATAAACAGTCGAATTCGATAATCTCTCAGCGATCTCACAAGTTGTTATTTAACGGTTTGCATCGAACAATGCTCTTTATTTTGTCTTCACTTCATTAGCTTCAACTGACTTTCCAGGACGTGGTTCATCTTTATCATCAAAATTACCAGAGTGAAATTTTGCAAACCAGTTTTGGTAGTAGATATCTGTCGACTCATCTTCTTTATACACATCGGATAATTTTTTTCTTCTTAAACAGCATTTCGGACTTTTCGGTAGTAAAAAATCAAAATATGCCGAAAATGCTTCTTTCCATATTTGATAGGACACCAAACAAAAACTATTGTGCAGAATCAAACAAACTTTTCACAAGCAAGCCATACTGTATTAGCTGTCAAAATATATAATGAAATTGCGGCCCAGTTGTGAAGTTTGTATAAATTAATATATCTCAATCCTTAGTTGGGAGAGGGAAAAAAATGAAATTGCTTTCCGAAAAACCCAGCATTTTATATTGTGTAGTCTGTGTTTTATTTTACCTAAAAAAAAAAATTATTAAATTATAATTAAAAGAAGATTATTAATGAAATCTAAAAATATGTCGACTCTTATTTAAAAAGATTTTTATTATTATTAGTAGTAGTAGTCATATTATTTCACCCTTTCATATTCACTATATATTTTCTTTTGAAAACTGCTGAACTATTTTCAAAAACGGCTGGCTATTAGACACATAACGGATCGTAAATACGTAGAAAGAGAAAAATAGCATCTTTAGATTTCGCGAAATATTTGATTTAAAACATCATCTGTATGTTAGTTTGATTACATTCATATAAAAATAATTAATTTAGTAAATAAATAACTCTATAACTCTATAAACAAACACTATAAATTGCAGAAACTCGCAATGGTTGTTCTGGGTTAAAAAAAAAAGAAAATAATAATAATAAATAAATAAATAAATAAAATAGCACAGCCCTACATTAGGCGAAAAAAATATATATAAGAGTGCATAATCAAAGTAATTATGTGCATTCGCGCCTGCCTAGTAAGAAATTTAAAATGATTTCTATATACGGCTACATCTGAAATATCGTTAGTTAAATTTTAGAATAGTGCTGCTATCTCCCAAACAAAGCAGATACAAAAGTTTAAAAAACAATTAAAACTTGGAAAAAAAAAATATTGAAAAACTGTTGCAACAAAATATTAAAAGAAAAAAAAGCAATGTTAACAAGCAGAAATGAGAGAGAAAAAATTTACTCATTTGTGCTTTTTAATGTTGTTTTTAATTATTCTTTTAATATTCCAGCACAAAGTGTCTCCATATATATTTAATGCATAAAAATACGTTAAATATTTCGTTTCAGTGTGAAATTGTTGAACGTTAAAGTAGTAAAAACTGTTAATCAGAGCCCAGCCCCCCTCCCTCCCCCCCCCCATGCACACACACACATTTTTCTTTTTCTTTAATGTGAATGTTCATCATTAGATACAATTTTACAATGGTCATAGTAGAATAAGATTCTCATTACCATTTAAATAAACTCTGAAACTGTTTGAAAAAAATTAATTAAAACAATATATATATACTGTCCGTTTTCGTAAACCATGTCTACCTCTCGCGGAACGATCCTACTCGGAAAAGGGGTGATGCGTTGAATGAGATGGGCACTTAGCCAAATGCGCTTTTCGTTCTACACGTGTTCGTTTTCTTTTTATGAGTCTTCAATATTTATTTTACCTTTTTACGCGAATTTAAAGTTTAATTTTTAATTTTAATTAACAATATTTTATTTAATGTAATTTATATGACAATATGCGCGAAAAATAAAAGGTGTAAAATAATCATGATAAAAAAATCTAATGATTTGATTTAAATACGATTTTCTGTAAATTTCTGTAAAATAGAGATCCAAAAATATGGTATTTTTATTTTAGCAGTATAATTTAAAAGAAAAAAATATATTACTTTTACTACAGGTAAAGTCTACTGTAAACGTTGTTCTTTTTCTCTTCTTTTATTAATGAATTATGTAAATTTTACCTAATTTAAGTCATTTTTAATTAATTTACTACTATAATCAGTGCATGAAACAAGTGTTCAGGTATGACAGATATAGTACGAATTTAGAGATCAAGTAAGCAAATAAAAATAATTTTAACTGAAAAAAAAAAAAAGAAGAAGAAGAAGAAAGAAAACAGGCATTTACTTTTAAGTTTACGGATTTTATTTTGCATCGAAGAATAAAACTGATCTTCTACACTTATTTAAAAATTACAAGGGGGAAAAATCAGCATTTTGCCTTTATACGAATATAACGAAGAAGTATCGCCTCAAAATTCAATAATGTCCTGAAAAGAAAAAAGAAACCGCAACACTCGTAAAATGTAAACATTCTCTCATCTTCTACGCTTCTACCCTATTTTAACAAAATCAATGCAGACCTCACGCATGCGCATAGGTGAGCAGGGTCACAGCTAACGAAAACAAACAATATATATATATTAACAACAAAAGAATCTAACTCACCAACCAAAGGAAAAGTTGCTGCATCGAAAACTTTAATGATAATTTTACAGAATAAAAAAATTAAATTGGCTTCTTCCTAGCCTTTGCCGCGCTGAAAGTTTCAATTACATCTTTAAAATCCAGGTTGCTTGTTAAATCGTGCTCTGAGCATAGCAAAGCCAAACATTGCATTTTATTCTGCTGCATTTTTGTTCTTCGAAGAGATAGAACTCTCTATAATCTGGAGTTTGCTCTCTCAGCTTCGCAATTTCATATCGGTAGAGTTAAATAAATACGTAATGCAATAAACATATTTAGAAAAATCTCATTTAACTCGTTTTTAAACATATAATCATAAATATGTATTGGTGATTTTTTTTTCTAAGCTACAGTTTAACCCTTTAACGTTCACTACTTACTTTATTTTAAAAATTACTAAATTAATTTTAAAAATGGGTTTTAGACACATAGCTGATCATAAATATTTAAAAAATAAAAAAATAGCATTGTTCCTTTTCGAGAAATTTTCGGTTTGAAACATCTGTAAGTAAACCTTATTAAATTCAAATAATATTTAATTTAATAAATAAATCACTTTATAAGTAAACATTATCGACAACAAAAACTTGTAAAAGTTGCATAGATCCCAACATTTCAATTTATTCCGGAGTATTTTAACCCTTTGTGGCGCAAGGTAGTTCGGATCATTTAAATTACACTGCCACCGGAATTTACGAACATAATTAAAATAGAAGAAATTTTTAATTTTCACGCTAAAAAAAAAAGGTTTTTTCTGCTATGTTATAAATGTAAATTTTTGCTAAAAAATTTCCGGGATGAGTTTTTGCACTCGAGAATTAAAATTAAGTGTTCCATCAGCGGGAACACTGCGACTGAAAGGGTTAAGAAATATTGTGAAAAGTGAATGACTTCAGATTTAGTAGCTTCAAAATCTACTTCTCCTTCATAAACTTCAAGAAAATTATTAACTGATTCTTCATTTATTTGTTCAAGACCTAATTTAGTAATGAAATTGAAAATGCTACATACTGAGTTATAAGCATCAATTTGTTTTATCATTTCTGAATTTAATCTATCCACTATCACAAATAAAGTTTTAACTTTAAGTTTTTCAAATCCTTGAAGAGTTACATGGCTAGTTGTTTCGAATTCGAGAGTACCATCGGTAATTTTTTTTTCTTCTCAGACTTTTTCCCTGATCTTTAGGTAAAGTCGCTACATGTGGAGATAGCAATTGAAATCTTTCTTTTAACTTACCAAATTGATCTCTGAAGGATGCAATATTTGCATTCAACCCTTTCAACGAGTTAACAGCTGTAAATAAATCAAGACCTGGTTTTTGAAGATAAATGCTAACTTAATTCATAGCATTTAAAATGTCGTGCCACAAAGTTAGCATAAAGGCTGTTTCGAAAATCACCATTATGCTGCGCAAAGACAATGCCTCATTACGTGTATCTGCCTTTTCATTGCTGTCTTCTGAAATTTGAAGCAAAATGTTTAAAATTTGCTCAGAATTCACTATCACTGACTTGCAAGATTCAGCGTGACGAGACCATCTTGTTGTGCTTAAACTTTTCAAAACAATATTTTGTTTTTTGGTTTTTTGTTTTTGTTTTTTGTTTTTTCAGTAGGAAGAAGATTCGAAAGTAATAAGTTCCATCGGTGTGTTGAAGCTACAAAAAAAGCATATAGTTGTTGAATTAGGTTGAAGAGACTCATTGCATCGGAACAGCATTCAACGGCATGTGCTCCTACCATATTTAAAGAATGTGCACTACACGGACAAAATAGCGCTAATTATCATTTGCATTATTACAAAAAATATTTTGATGTTCACATTTTTTTATTTTCAATATCGTTTAACAAGCCCTCTCTAACAAGCGTATGTTCGCTATAATTCGACGTTATTTTTTTGTTTTTGTGACTTTAAAATATTAAATATAACTTTTTAAATTTCTAATTTAAAAGTATGAAGCTTCTTTTTTTAATTTTAATTCCGATTTACATTTGTGAAACGATTTTATATGAAAATTTCATTCATAGCTCTTTGAATGTACATTTTTCTTTTGGTTTCGGTTATAAAATCGGGAAGAATTTTTTGCTTCTCACAATGCAAAGTTTACTTTTTGATATAAAGTACAATTTACTAAATTAAATGTGCAAGGGAAAAAATATATATATATATGATTTACTAAACAAATACATATAGGAGCTTTTAATACACATTTCAATTTAAAATTATCTCAGTTTTGTACATCTATTTTTAGTTTTTAAATACATTCCATCGCTCTCCTAAGTATAAATATTGAGAAAGATATCTCTAGGCTTTATATATATACATAGATATATTAACAAAAAAAAATTATAGACATACTGCTTTTAAAGATTTGGAATTTAAAATTAGCATTCTAAGTTATTTATATTTTAGGTAAATCATAATATATATGTAATGTTTAAAATGTATTTTAAATATAGATTAAAATAATTCAGAATTTGTTTTTAACTGTTTTTAATTCACAATATCAAAAGTTTTTCAGTTTTTTTTTTTAATATATATATATATATACATCGCACTATTATATTTTTCCTTTTTGATTCCCATAAGCGATATGTATTTTGATTCCCATAAATGATTTACATGGCGGAAGGAAACAGATTATATTATCCCCCCCCCCCCTCATCTCTTGAATGACTTTCGAAAATTTCAAATGTTAATGCTTTTTTAAAAAATATTTAAAGTTAATTTTTTTTTTTTTTAGTTTAAGTACTAAAAGAAATTTTCAAAAATTTGTCTTTTTAAAATATTTTTACATAACAGTATCAAGGATTTAATTTCTGGCTGTAAAAACAGAATTTTAAAAAAATACATTTTTTTTTTATTTACTGGGTTTTCTTGGCCCTATCTAGGGCCCCCTTGTTCACTGGGCCCGAGGCTGCAGCCCCCTCAGCCCCCCCCCCCCTTAACTGGGCTCTGCTGTTAAAGTTCCTTTATAATATGTGTCTTATATTAGCACTTTTTTTTTCAGTTTTGCTAGAGGAGGTCGTGGTGGAGGTGGTAGAGGAGGAGGAGGAGGCAGAGGAGGAGGTGGAAGAGGCAGTAGCAGTGGTGGTGGAAGAGGTAGCAGTAGCGGAAGTGTAAGGGGCAGCAGTAGCGGAAGCGGAAGTAGCACATATAGTGGAGGCAGTATTAGCAGCGGAAGTAGTCATTATGGATCAAAACCGTCACCATCCCATTCCCAACCTTCTTCATACAATTCTCGTCCACTTCATCAGAATTCATGGCCATCATCATCTCACGGACGACCTTCATCCTATTCTCGTCCGTATCGTTACCATTCACGGCCTTCATATTCTTCTTCTTCTTCGGAACAAGACTACGAATACCCATCATCATATGATGCATTTGATAGATATGAACCCTATAAACCCTTTCCCACTTTCCGACCCATGGAGCCACTGACGATTCCACCACGGCTCCTAAAGCCACTTATATCAGGTAACAAATAATAATATTAGAAAATATATACAGTCAGCAGCAAAATTATTGAAGTACTAGCAATAATTCGTATTTAAAAGACTTGCACCTAATACTGTTTTCTTTTCTTTCTTTCTTCTTTTTTTTTTAGTAAATATTTGTCGAGTCATAAACTTAGTCTTTATGCTGCTTATAAAAAAGTAAGTTAAAGATAAAAATTAGCGATCAAATTAAAAAAAAAAAATAAAATAAAATAAAAATGTGGATGTGTGCTTCAATGATTTTGCTACCGACTGTATCATTCCTTATAGTACACAGATTTTTATTATTATTATTATTTATTTATTTTTATTTTCATTTTACTTTATTTATTTATTTATTTTGAAACAATAAAAATTTTGTTAAATCAACTGCATTTTAGTTAAATCAACTTTTTTTTTTTTTAATAGCCTCAAAAACATTTTTTGTTGTTGTTGTTTTGTTGCAAGAACCCAAAGTATTTTATTGTTTTAATCAAACGCTTCTGTCAATAGAGAATTTGCACGTTTTCTGATTTTATTCTTATATAATAGAATATGAAAATGTAAGAAAATAAATACAAACATTTCCTTTATTTGAAATCTAATTACTGATTTATAACAATTTTAACACCGCACTATTTACTCTATCGAGAAAACGCAGTATAAAATATCGTGACGTCACTCTTTATGACAACAAACGGGAGTAATCGTTGTTTACATTCGATTTTGTGCTTTGCTTTGCTTCTTGAATCAGTGAAATAGGTTTTGTATTTTATAATAATGACGGATATTAAAAAATCATTGTATAAATATTGTATTGTACAGTCGGGGAAAAAAAACGCAACACTCAACGTAACTTCGTTGCTAATTGATGTAGAAAAATGTAATAGGTATCATTCGACGGGGAATTGTGAGTAGTTTCAGAAAATGAACTGAAATTTTGAATTGGGGGACGTCTACAGGGGCGTAGCGTAAGGGGGGGGAGGGGGGAGTCTCCCCCCCCCAATGTTTTAAAAAATAGGGCGGCATATTGAAGTTTCTGGGGCGCTGTTTTGCGACTTAAAGTTCATTTGAAAGTGGATCATAATTTTGTTAATTTATCATTAGTTACCGAAATCACTTAAGAATTTTATGTATCACAAGCTGACCAACTGGTTCACCGACCAGCAAAAAAAGTTTGCGTTAAAATGTCTGACTGTAGCAAACTATTGTTTGGTGGCGCCTGCGGCGCCCTCTAAACTAATTAGACGCCTAAAACAGCCTGTTTTCCTACCGTGCAAACTACCCTTGAAAATTCTCATCGTATTCATGACGTTTAAAAAATCTGATCATAACAAATTCATGTTTGGGGGCGCATACGGCATGATTTCCCGTTTTGTTCACTTACAATAGCCTGTTTGCTTACCGTGCAAAAGACTGTTGAAAATTCTAATCGTATTCGGGACTCTTTAAGAATACGTTAGTGGTAAGCTTCAGCTGAGCTGCGCCTTTCCCTGTTCAGGCACCTACAAAGGCATAATGAGGTTTCGGGGGGGGGGGGTGCTGTTTTGCGCCTTGAAGTTCATTTGAAAGTGGTTCATAATTTTGTTGATTATCATTAGTTACCAAAAACACTTAAGATTTTTATGCATCAGAAGCTGCCTTCGGCGACCAACTGGTTCATCGACCAGCAAAAAAGTTTGCATTAAAATGTCTGACTGTAGCAAACTCCCATTAGGTGACGCCTTCGTAACTAATTAGATGCCTAAAACAGCCTTTTTAAATGTGTATAATAACCTATTTTCCTACTGTGCAAACAATCTTTGAAAATTCTCTTCGCTTTCATAACTCTTAAAAAAATCTGATCATAACAAAGTCCTGTTTGAGGGCGCCTATGGCATAATTTCCCATTTCAAACACTTACAATAGTCTGTTCACTTACCGTGCAAAAGACTGTTGAAAATTTTGATTGTATTCAGGACCCTTTAAGAATAAGTTAGCAGCAAACTCCAGCTGAGCGGCGCCCTTCCCTGTTCAGGCACCTACAACAGCATGTTTGTTTACCATGCAACGAGCCTTGAAAGTTCTGACCTTAGCAAATTCGCGCTCTGTAGCAACTGCGGCGTTCTTCTCCCATTTCACATGCTTACAACTGACTCGTAAGTATGCGCAATCGCTTTCTCTCCTCCAAAAACTTAAAATTACGATTTTTCAAGACCTTAGCTCGAAAAAAAAGCAGTTTATTGTACGTTATGGCTATTGCATAAAAACAAAATTAGATGAGGTTTGATTTGGTTATAACGATTTCTCACTAACAATTTTTGATTCTGCGTGATCCTTTAAGCAAATTTTTTATTTTAGTTTCATCGCTTACGGGTTTTGAAATATTTATAAGTGTATAGAATTCATCTAGTGTTTCTTCACATGAAATAGCGCGAGGAAGCTGATTTAACGTCGCATTAATAGGCATATATTGGGTAATTAGCGACGGTTTGGGTTTAATGCCCCAGTGGCGGTCCGAAGACAAGCCATCACAATTTTTATCTTCTGCGGAAGGGATGGCTCCCCCGCTTCAGTATCCCCAGACGTATTATTTGCACGGAGCATGGAGGATATTGCAGCCACGACAGAGTTTACGTGCACCAGAGGAGACTGACTTTCATGATGGTCTTATATTGGCTCGATTATTGAATCCGCAATCTTTCTGTCAAGCTGGTAGATGTGAGGTGCCGGGTATGATCCCAGGTCTCGCTTGTCGGCCTAGCCGTTCAGAATTTTCCATGGTTTTCTTCGAAACTTGCGTAAATACGGGCTAGGAACGCTTAGAAAGACCTCCACAGAAGGCACTCCCCCTCAGGCCTAGGATCCTAGAACAGTCAATTGGCCTTTTTCCCAAACACCGACACCAACACCTAAGATATAAATTTCTGTACAAAAAAGATTTAATTTTGGACAACGGGACTTTTTTTTTGAGTTTGTTCTTCCACATAAAGACATGCGGTAATTGTGTCGCATTCCTTAGCAATTGCTACTATATTTCTTAAAACATTTTTCCCACGATATGGGAAAAAAGAAAACGTTTTTTAATTCGTTTAAATATATAAAATAACAATAATAAATAAACTACTGCTTTTTTCCCCCCCTTAAGAGTGAACAATACCTAATTTCATAATAAGAAAACACCACAGAACTGGTGTTTGAAAGCAATAATTACAAAACTTTGAATAAACACTATAAAATGCAATAAACTTGCAATAATTGTTTCTGTCGAAAAAACACATGATCCTTCGTCAGGCGAAAAAAGTTGGCACAAGTGCTGCTGTCAAAGTGGCAACGCACAAAACCGTTTTAAGTGAACAGCAAAAATACATACAGATGAATGTAAACATAAATACTGGTGTGAGGAGAATAGTGCTGACTCTAAAATAAAAGGGCGGCCGGGGGGAAATAAAAAGAAAAGGGGCATAATTTGCAGTGTTCTATGTTATGATTTTTGTACGTAACAAAAGTAAGTTACTAATTTTCCTTGTATATATATATACAGGCTGTATGCATTTGTTATTCCAGGAATGTTGCAGAATTATTGCTAAGAAAGTTTAAAAGTCAGGGGGGAAAAATCTAAAGGCCTCTAAACATTTAAAATGTTAGAAAAGGCTACTTGGTACCAAAATGTTTTTAAAAGGGCCGCCAGTTGCAAAAATATGTTGAAAAAGGGCTACAGGGTGCTAAAAAATGTTTAAAAGGGCACCCTGCCAAATTAGCCTAGAGTCAGCATTACAGAATTATGAAATAAAAGAAATAAATAAACTAATTAAATTAAAAAAAATTTAACAAAATCTAAAAATTTAAAAAATATCAAAATTAACCGAAAATCGAACTTATGTGAGAAATTTCATAGCATCAGACAAGAACGGAGTGGAACAAATATCATTAACAAGATTTTTCGAATTTTTAAATATGTAAAAAACTTCATGGATATTCAAATGGGAAGAGAAGACAGGAGATGAAATTATGTTAGTTTTAGAAAAATCAAAACGATGGCCATGAACCCAGCAGTGGGAAGCAATGGAAGATTTAGAGATCTCTTCATTACGAACATTTTGACAGTGCTCATTTATTCTATATTGCAAACGCCTTTTAGTTTGATCAATATAAACTAAATTGTACGACGAACATAGGACTAAATAAATGCCTGAACGGTTTTCAGTAGGAATGGGATCTTTAAGAGAAGATAATTGAATTTTGTTGACGGGTTTCTAAATGACTTTAAAACCAAACGGTGAGAGAATTTTAGAAATTTTAAAAGAAAGTAATAAATAAAAAGGTAAAACAACTGGAATGAGACTGTGATCGTTCAATTTGGTATCAGAACGTTTAGGATTCTTGAATTTATATAAAGCTTTATTATTAATAGAGGGATTATAGCCTCGAGAAAGAGCAAGAGATTTCAAGAAGTAATTAATTTCTTTCGAAAGACTAGACGGATCAGAACAAATGTGTAAGGCTTATGTTTTTCTTACTCATTTTCCAAAAATTGATAAATTTTTAATATTTCATTTTGCGGTAAAAAAAAAAAAAGAAAGAAAGAGAAAAATGCACATATTGATTCAGGTTTTTGAACTTAGAATTACATTAAAAATAAAAATAAATAAATAAATAAACGATTGTAAATTTTCTTAATGTGAAAACAGAATTTAAATATACATTATGTAATGAGTAATCATGAAATCAAACTTTCCCACAGAGTAACTGTCGGCGAGATTAGGTATTGTCCACTCTAAAAATATAAAGTTGCTTTCCTTAGCAACAGTTACTATTTTCATTTCTTAAAATTTATTTTGAAAGTTTTATGTTTTACCTGAATTATAATGTAATATCTTTTAAATTTGTTGAAAAAGGGGGGGAAAAAAATCTTTTTCAATTGTTCTACTTTGTCTCAAACCAATACTCTGGTTGTCCTAAGAAAGATACTTTTGCTTAGTCTCATACGAGAATATATATATGTATACATTTCTGCAAAGCACATTAACCATATCTTTCGAACGATACTACTTATAAGCACTTCCTTTTATTGAAAGTGGGCTAAAAATGTAAGAGAAATTTCATGTCTGCGTATTAATATATAGATTCGCTGAAAAAATTTAGAATGCTCCAAAGATGTCTAAAAAAAAAAAAAAAAGCTGCTAAATGGATGGGGAAAAAAAGCTTTTTTTCCTCGGCATATTTTAGGAATATGCCCCGAAGGAAAAGGTTGGGGGGCACGTATTAACCGACGAGAGGGCCTGTGCCCTCGATCCCAAAGATGGCAACACTGTTGAAAGTATGTGGGTGGCATTTTCAGATGAGGAATACGAAAGGGCGCCAAACGTCGGGTCTCCCCCCCCAATCAATTTTTCACGCTACGCCCCTGGACGTCTACATATTAAACCGCGCACCAACTTTGATTTTTTTTCAATGGCAATGCCCCATTTTTCATCTATATTTGAATTCCTGGGATCGCGACAACGCAAAAAAGTATATTGATTGTATATTTTACTTATTTTTTCACAAAGTTATAAGCGTTCAAAGTTTGAAGGTGTTAATGTTAAATTCATATTTCAAACTTTTATTAATATCTTCACAAAAAATAACTTGATCGATATAATTTTTTTTTACGAGATATAGTTAAGAAACCCAAACATAATCCAACATTACTTATGATTCTAAAAAATATTTTTAATTCTGAAAAATATTGATAAATTCATATTCATCAAAATTATGAATTATGACCTATATTAATTTTTACATAAAATGAATTCTAATGCTGAAAAATATGGGTGTGCAAATTTGCAGCTCATTCCAGTAATTAGTTTTCGAGATAAAAATAAATCTTTCTTTTGGAGTGGTTTAGGGGGCCGTCTCTTATAAAGTTTTGCATGAGATAACGAATCAAATCTTAAACAATAACAAAGAAAATGAAACAAAATATTTTTATTTTTTATTTACGAGTCAAATTATATAACAACGTCAAACACGAAGAAATGAAACAAAAATTATGATTTTTAGACATTAGTGTTAGGATCGAGAATTGCTGTTTTCTAAAGAAGACAAGCCCCGCCTTCATCGTTCTTCAAAACAAAACAATACAGAAAAGAAAAGTAAATGTGACATTGAGTGGTGATTTCGTGTTAAACCCTTTATTTTATGTTGACAAAAATATGCACAAGTGGTATTTTTGCTTCATCGATTACTGGGGATAAATTTTGAATCTTTTAAACGAACACTAGAAAAAAAAATTAACTAAATAGGCGGGGTTTACTGTTTTAAATAGAAAAATAGGTTTAATGTAAAAATTGCCTATTAGAAAAAAACGAATGTAATTGGAATGCAAGACAGACTTGTAAAATCGTTTCTTTACTACCGTCATAGTTAAACTCATTTGCTTCATATATTGCTTTATTTTTATTTATTTATTTTGTGGATGGAAGGATTATTCTTTTAAATATACTTTAGTCTTTAAAATTTTATTAATGTATTTTAACTTTATATATTTTTAAAAATAGACTTTAACTTTTATAAATATATTTTAACACTGTTTGTGACCGCAGGATTTTGCCTTTTTGACAGTAAAATCCGCCTACAGGCGTTATTCTCTCAAAATAAAATATTTCAAAACAACTTTTCTGTATTCACAATTATATTACAAATGGATATACATTATAATTATATTCTTTCAAATCAATATATTTCTATCCATAGCATATTTTATTGCAAAAATATGAACACTGAGTAAACATCTAAGAAATACGTAATATACAAATTACGAAAGAAACGTCCACTGACAGAGTTACGAATTTTCAAATGACGTGAATCTACGTCAACAGTCTCGAAAGGGTTAATTAAGAAATTATATTTTCATAGAAATTATAAAACGAATCGTTCAGTTCCAAAGAGTTCAATTGACCCAAAACTGGTAAGTGCGGTTAAAATTGTTTAATATTTACTTCATGAACCCTTACAATAATTTATCCAAAAAGATTTAGTTTATGCGTTGTATCTATATTATTTCATTTCGTATATTATGTTACACCTACGAAAGAAAATTTAAGCTTTATTGGTGATCAGTACAGCCATAATAGACACTTTTACTTGAAAAATATTGCACTTTTTTCAGAGAGTACTGCCTGGACCAATCGCAAGTGTAATGTATTTAAATAGACCTAAAATTATCTAAATAAGTACTGAAGTATATACAAATCTAAAAAACTAAATTCTGGATAATTAAAAAACTTGAAAATGTAAATGTTTTTATTAATTTTTATATTTCTTTCTTTCCTGAAAAATTTCCGGTGTGAAACATTAAAATTTTGTCTATTTCTTATAGGATCTTAATTTTATTTTTCTACATTTACAGATAACCCCCTAGCACATTTTTTATTATAACTCTATAAATACTAAAGTTAAAGTATATAAACAGTACACTTTTCCGCACTGCCAGACTCTCAGAAATTCGAATATGAAGTCGAAATTGGGTGTTGCTAGTGAGAAAATTAAAGTTGGCGCTCATTTCAATATGTAGATGACCCTTAATTCAAAATTTGACGACATTTTCAGAAAGTGCATTTAATATCCTGTTGAATTATGTCTATTAGATGTTCCTGCGTCAATTAATAACGAAATTACAGCGGGTGTTGCGTTTTTTTTTTCCCCGACTGTACCACTCTGCACTAATACAACGGCTAAATGCTTCTCAAAAGCTATTCTTTAGCATTCCACAGGATCCTATTAAACGAAAACATTGGACAACCGCCATGAAAAGAAAACAATTGAAAATAATGATAAGGAAAAATGATGATAATGGTATTAAATGATTATAAAATGAAAAAGAAATGCTCAGAAATCACATAAATGATTAATAATTACGAAAGTTAAAACGAATTGCTACTTGCTAACTACGCTAACAAAATGTAAACATTGAAGCATCATAAAATGTGACGTCAGACAGCGTTTTGAAGTCACATGATTTTTGTTTAATTTTAAAGTTATTTTTGAAATTAATGAGAACTTTTTTTGCATTTTTAATAAACTTTTTGAAATTTATGAGCCTAAAACTACCAGAAAAATAAGATTTTGTTCAAATCCCCCATGTGTGCAAATTGTCCATTCAGCAGTAAATCACTCACTCATTGTCTTTTTTTACAAAGAGAACTATGACGTATCAAACTATCCAGTGACAGTGGGGCTTCTTTCAACACTATCCTTTTGGTTAATCGAAGCAAGTTCGTTCGCTTAACTGAACAGAATTATTGTTAAAAATAACAAAGTAAATCTAAAAATCAGTCAAAAAAATAAATTTGTTTCTTTCCCCAAAACAACTTTTTTAGTGTATACAATCAGTCATAATCTTATATCTTTAAGATATTACAATTTTGTGTGAATGGGTAAGAATCTACAACCCTTCACAATCAATTAAAAGTGTTAAAAAATAAAATAAATAGATTCAAAGAAAACTTGATTGCGAATTTCAACAGTCTTAAGTTTTTAAACGTATTTAAACAGGAAAATACAACCATAATTTTACCCTTTGTCAGCCCTAACGCTCTAAAGCACTCTAAACAGTATTGCCAAATTTAGGATCTTTTTTTATTGAGCTATCACCAATAATTTTGAGGAGTGATATTTGTTATACCATACGTAATGAACAAATAACCTTTGGCAACCGTTACCGTTAAAATTTAGTGGGGGATATTAATAAATCTAGCAACATAGACCAGAGGAGTGAAATTAAATAGTATCGGCAAAGGGTTAAATATTAATAGACACAGTGGCGTATCGTAAATGACGTCATGGGTAGGCTCCATGCGGGCGGTTAGAAACAGCTCGTTTCATGAAAATCTCATTCTTCTGATTGACTGTTGAATTGTCGTCATACAGTCGGCAGCAAAAGTATCCGAGCACTAGCAATAATTCCTGTCTAAAAAAAGCACACTTAATACTGATTTGTTATATAAATCCTTGTCGAGTCATGTTCTTAGTCAGTCTAAGTCTAAGAACATGATTCGACAAGGATTTATTTAACAAAAATATTTTAAATGTACTTTTTTGATATCGAAGTAATTGGTTAGTGCTCGTATACTTTTGCTGCCGACTGTACCTACGTTGTTTCTCAAAATAAGCGAATTAACCAAAAAGATGATTGAATATAGTTTTTAATGTGCTGCTTCTAACTACTCGAGTGGGGCATACCCAACGAGATAAATAAAGTAGAGTGATAAATTGTAACCCTGACATGGCCCAACATGAGTCATGTGACATGAACCTTCTATGCATTGGTTCCCTTGGTAACAGCTTATTTTCAATAAATTTCTATGGCAACGGTTTGGAGATTGTACTTGGCAAAAGTCATAACCGCCAATGTTTTTGTTTACTTATGTAGTTTAATATTATTTTATTCCAAATCATTTTAGTTTTTATTTTACTTCTTTTTATTTCGTGTAATCGAAATATAACCGAAAAATGCTTAAAAATAGTTGAAAAATTATTATTTGTTGTTAAAGTTAGCTCTTTAAAAGATTAACCTTTCTTTTATAAACACTTTTAAACTTTGTTGGGAAACGATGAAAAAAAAAAGGATTTTATTATGTACTAGTGTATAACCCCGTCAAAAATGACGGAATGTGAAATCAGTTAAGGTAGTGAATCAACGAATGCTTTGCCAGCTTCGCTGGACACTATATTTAAAGGGGACTAATGTGTAAGTTGCAACTGACGGGACTAATATGCAAGTTGTACCTGACGGAACTAATGTGCAAGTTGCACCGAACGAACAAACTATTTCTTTTAGCGAAAATACCTACTAACCCTGGACGAAAAGTCTAATATAACGTATCATATTATATATCGTATTTATCGTAATATAACTCAGTACTTATTTCGCTTTCTTTTTCGACTCATTTTAATAAGTATTTTTAATATGCATGGGCAAATTTAATATTTTTTTAATTTTTAATTTTTTGCGTGAAAGCATCATTTTATCTTATGCCCCCCCCCCCCCCCCCCCCCCCCAGAAAAGAAAGAAAATTATGTTCGTTGTAACTCAAAAGTTAATTCCTCAAATTTCAGAAAATTTAGTATTTAGTGGAACTTTGATATAATCTGTTTTTTTGTGCATATCACCCAATAATTGCTGCTGCTATATCAATTAGAAATCTTGTTAAAATAGTCTATAATTTCATAAATATTAAATAAATTTGATATATATGATAACATTTTATTTGTTTTTCATTTTTACTTTATTTTTATTACTATTACTACTATTATTATTATTTTACCATGTTTCTATTAACTCGCTTTCTTGTTTGTTTGTCCAGTACAAATCTTGTAAACGATTTTTAATTAATTTCCCGACTAGCTAGACATTTGAAACTTTTAGAATAGCTCAGAACAAGATGACAATGCATTCCTTTAATGCTTTTATTCCATTAATAAATGTTTTCTTTTAATTAATTAATAAAATGTGAAAATATTAACCTCATAATAGCTTTAAAATTATCCATTTAAGTTTTATTTATAATTTAGTTGTTGCCGAAAAAATTTACGAGTTCATTTTTTTTTTCGACAGGAAAATAAATACAGTTACTTAAACGTGAACAATAAAAAAATTTAAAAAATAAATAAATTATGCATCTCACAAAAATTGACGTCATTTTCACTTTAAAGATTTTATACACATTGATAAAGTGCTAATATAGTTCTATAGCTATAACTTCCAGACTAGCTAGACATTTGAAACTTTTAGAATAGCTCAGAACACGTAATACTTTTATTCGATTAACAAATATTTGAAAATTTCTTAGAATTGCTCACTTTATTACGCATTTAATCATATTGTTTCAAGTTAATGGGATAATTCTTCAAAAGAAAAAATTAAAAAAAATATTTATTAATACATAGAATTGTCAAGTTTATATGATTCAATAAAAACTTTAAAAACATGGTATGAAAAAAGTTCTTTTTATCTTATAATTATTATTATGTTTTCTTTAGGTGGTCCTGATCCTTATGATATAAATAAACCAAAAGAAGCAGGAGATTGTGAACCTTTTCCATCGTTAAATATGCCATGTCCCCCTGGATATGAAGTGGCAAGAAACTACAAGAGTATAGAGGATTTGATAGAATTTAACAATAAGTATGAAGAAACAACACCGTGGACATTTTCTCTCGAACGACACAAACCAAAAGAAGACGATTGTGGTCCCTACCCATCTTTAAATTTGCCGTGTCCACCAGAGTACCGTCGGTTTTTGAATTCTGAGAGTACATTCGAATTATTAATGGCTGATTTAGAAAATGAAAAAAGACCATCTACCAGAGAATTCACACAAAGAGAAAGACCTGTGTCAATATACAATCCTACACCAAACAATAATCGAAAGACAGGCTTTCAAAAAGGAAATTGTAGTCCATATTCAGAATCAAA
Organism: Salticus scenicus; assembly: GCA_963930645.1. NCBI lineage: Eukaryota > Metazoa > Arthropoda > Arachnida > Araneae > Salticidae > Salticus > Salticus scenicus. The sequence continues at coordinate 88,544,501 of OZ005650.1, read as the reverse complement.
TTTGCCTTGTCCACCAGACTATAAACCCGTGGGTGAATCAAATTTCCCTAGTCCCATACGAGACAATGAAATTTCTTCGACAAGACCTTCAATATCTACAACTCAAAGTAAGCCAATAGCAAAAAAAAGCAAAAGCAGTCAAAAATTTCAACTACAATACACTACTAATCCTTATTCCTGTACCGAAATTCTCCAACATCCCCAACATTACCTTGGAGGATATACTTGGAAGCCTGATTGTGGTATTCCTGCGCCAACTTATATGGATTATATAGGCATACCAACAGGGCAAAATATGAATGGAAAGCCACACAAGCGGAAAGGTTTTATAGGATCTTTAATGACAGTACATAATGATAACCAGGTATACCAAAAACAAACTAAATATCATGGTACTTATCCTACTCCATATGGTATTAAATACCTAAAAAATGACAGTACTGAATATGTGAATAAACACTTTTTAGGTGAATACAGCTCATCAGCTTCGTTGTACACAGTTTTTCCTTTTATAGCTCCTAATAATTCAAGGAAGGTCTACAAAATGAATTTCCGTTTTGTACCAATGTATATGCCACCAAAACATTCCCATCAGCATCTGTATCCTCCTGAACGTGAGCTAATTATGAATTCGAACTTTAGTGAGCATTTAAATGTATTCAGTAATCATTATGGTAAGTATCCCGATTTTATTTTTGTAGCTTTTGTATTTATTATATCATCTCATTGTATTGTTCATAACAACTTTTATTTCTAATATAGTTTGATGGAGATAAAGATATCGCAGATATAAAGAAACAGGTTGGCAATAACTTCTTTGATCTTATTCTTGAGGCGCTCTGTATCAGTTGTACCACACTGTTGAAAATATTTAAGCAACATTTATATATACATGCATCTACCCAAAAATATATACACAAAAATATAAAATGTCACTCCCCAAAATAAATAAAAATGAAATGAGCTTAGTAAGTTATGAGTATAATTATAAATATTATAGAAATTATCATTTTAGATTAATTTATGATATATGCTCACAAAATGTATATTATTTACTTTAATGAATCTATTGCTATGTTTCTCATTCAATTGTAATAATGTAAAAGAAAATCGAACTACGTAAATAGCGAATTCACTGAAGTGGCCATTATTTTTTTCACGTGGGTGACCTTAAAGGGATTCCTATAATAACGAATATTATTTTCAATGATTTCTACTAACTTCTTTTTCAAAGAATTCCGGAACAACAAGAATCCATTATAACAGTGATTTTGAATTTTAAAATATTAATCGTATCTGAATTTCATGTTATTTTATATTCCTGTTTAAATTGGTATATGCTAGTTAATGGGCTAATGATTTTATTTTTCTTTATAATGGTTGAAATAAAAATTCAGAAATCTTTGATTATTTTAATCAATTTTAATGGTGTCAGTTTTGTATTTTATTTTCCATGTAGTTTCATGCTATTTCTCATGAAATAATCCCCTTAATTCAAGTTTGAATTATGATTTCATTAGTATTGCGCGCATTTCTTACCTGTTATGAAAAAAAAAATTTCTAATAATTTAAAACGTTTTTTAACTAGAATGTTGATATTCATTGCTGTTCATGCCATTATCATAGACAGGACATTGAACAAACATGGCGGACATTCGTTTAAAAATCACACAATAACCGTCATATACAGTTCCCGCCGCTAATTAAAATCACATTCGTTCTGAGCCAAAGTGATTTTATTAAGCGGCTGATTTTTATATCCGGCAAACGTTCCTGCACTTAAGGAAAAGGTATTACTTACATGAAATTGGAAAGAAATTTCGAAAGATAACGAATAATGGAATTATTAAACAATATTAATTAATTTTTGATCAATAATTAATTGTTCCTTCGATATAAGTAAAATAAAAGCATTCCAAGTTCCTATGCGCTTTCCTTTGAGGAAAATCATCATTAATTTAACAAAAGTTCACGTTTTTCTTGTAAATTTAAGAGTTATTTCAAAATAAGAACTAGAAATTGTCTTTTAAGAATTAAAAATTAATATATATATATATATATATATATATATCATTTGCAAATCAAATCAAATTTGTAACTTATTACTGCGCTTTGAAGAATATGTTCCTTGAAATTATTACCGACATAAGTTATGGTTCGTGTTTAATTTGTAACTATGCTGCAAGAGTAAAATTTTCGACAATGAGCGATAACGGAGGGATTGTTGTGCTTTAATTTCTTTCTTTATTAAAAAAAAAATCTCATTGTAAATAATTTTTTTAGAGTGCGTAAATGATATTTTTAGCTGCTGAGACGATATTTTTCAGTTTATTAACCGGCGATGCTGATTTTATAAAGCGGCGGCTTTAAAAGTAGTTTGTATTGATTTGATTCCGGTCATGGCAATTTGATCATATTAAGCGGCTGATTTTATTAACCAGTGAATTTATTAAGCGGCGGTTACTGTATTTCTATTAGCGTCTGACACTTTCCTTTCAATTAAAACCTAGGGTAAACGGTTTTATTTATTTTCAGAGAGCCATGTAAACAGTGCTGCCAGATTTGAGGGAAATTTTTATTCAATATCCACCGTTAAATTTTACTTGTAACGGTTACCTAATTACATAGACGATTTCTGTAAAATATGTTTTCAAACAGTTAGCAAACCGTTTCAATTAAAATTTAGTGGTGTGTGTTAAATAAAAATTTCCCTCAATCTGGCAGCACTGCATGTAAATAACCATAAAAAATAATTTATAGAGCATAACAGTATACTATATAACAGATTGAACAAATCTGCGGGTCAGCGTCCAGTCTCTTATCATGTAGGGTCTCTAGTATCATAAATAATATTTTACAACTAGTTTGGTGATTCTTTGTGAGGAAAATTACCTCCATAATGTATGTTTGTGCGAAATTTCATCTTATTCTTAATGTGACCAGATGTCCTCATCTCGAGGAAAGTCCTCGAAAACGTAGCTAAAAATTTAGGGCATATTTGAGGACGCCAGTTATAAAGTTATTAATGTTTCAGTATAATAATTTATAATATGTATTATAAATAAGCTGAAATAAGTGCTTTCAAATACTTCATACATAAAAATTACTAACATTTTGCAATCTAAGGCAATTTATTTATTTTCTTCTCGAAATTCTGCGACACCGCCATATTTGTCTTCAAATTAAATTTTAAAAAATATGGTCCCCCTAATTGATCTGTCATGTTAAGAAATTGTTAAATTTTAAATAATTTACGTAGTTTTTAAAGTATAATGTTAGAATTTCAGTAGGTTTCAGGTCAGTATCACAAATAATATTTTAAATCTGGTCTAATTTCTTTGAAATAATATTTGCATACACTAACTAACAAGCTGACTAAACTATAAACATAGGCATCATGTCAGTCTTCTGATTTTTGGTTAAGTCGGCAGGAAAATTATTCGAGCGTAGCAATAATTCCTTCTAAGAACATGATTCGACAAGGATTTATTTAACAAAACAGTATTAAGTGTACTTTTATTACATAGGGATTATTGCTAGCGCTCAAATAATTTTGCTGCCGACTGTATTTCAAAAGAACGAAAACGAGAAAAGAAAACTAAATCAAAAATTTTCGGGAATATTTACTTTTCTCTTACCTATAATATAATGGAGAACTTAAAATAAAAACATTTTAGTGTAGATGCATAAAATGAACATTTATTGGAAAAGAGGAAACTGAATGTATAAACACATTAAACTATTAATGACGAGGTCCTTTCGGAAATCACACAAAATATGGTCACACAACAAATTTCCCTCACTTCGAAAGGAGAAAAGCAGCCCAATAAATGAACCATTTCAGTCGTTGGTTGTACCTAATCATCAGTAAAATTTATTGTTCTTATCATAAATATGGCATGACCTAAAGTAGAAATTTATGAAAAGAAATGTATGATGAGACTGAGCAGAGTCCATTTATGCCAACTGATTTTAATTGCGAAAAAAATTGAAAAAAAAAATTAAACAAAAATATTTTATTATATTAGTATTTTATTTTTGTTGGTATACGTAGAATTCCACCTCATATTACTGTGATAAAATTAAATTATTAAAAAAGACTAATTACGCTGTATTAATTTGTTTCTCAACATTGAAAAGTTGACAATAATAATAATAATAATAATAAACAAATAATAACATTTATTTTTCTAGTTTTAAGATGTTTGGCTGTCACTCTAAACGTGTTAGACTCATTTAATCTTCTTTGAAATATATTTATCCAAATTTTATGTCCTAAAATTTTAACGAAAATATAAAACCTTTAAATAAATGCCTTTATCGATGTCCTTATTTTCTTTCTAGATGGAATGTGTCAGAAACCGTTAAAGAAAGAACATGTTAAAATGAAATGTAAAATTATTATTGATGATATGTAAGTTTATTATTATGAATGTATTTTTTGGAATACAATTCTATATTTTTAAAACAATGAAAAGTATTGTACTCACATCAATTCAACCGTGCATTATTCTTATAAAAATTATTATATTCTTTCTTTCTTTTTTTAATAGAAAATGTAATGCAACTTGTATAGATGGATACCATTTTTTTGAAAATACTGAATTTAAATTCCATCAGTGTTGGCACGTGACTGGAGTCTGGAGACCACAAAAAAATTTCCCTGAATGTAATCGTAAGTATTAAAATGCATTGATATCCAAAATTATACTTACTAACGTAAAACATATTCCTCGGATATTTCTGTACGTTCCCTATCTAATTGGCGAAGCCAAAAGTCTAAGGGTTTATGTGGTCGTCTACAGACAACACTTTCTATAATCACTAAAAGCACACTCATCCTTAGTACGTCATGCGGATGTCTGTTGGGTGTCTTTTTATCCTCTGGCTATTCTGAAGATGTCCCGAGGAGAAGATGTATTGTTAGGGATAATGCCTTAGAATTGAGCTTTACGTCACGGAAGATCGGCCGATTACATTTAATCCACACCGTCCTATAGATATTATAATAAGTGTTGATTGGATGGGATTCGGCCGGATCTTCCGTGACGTAAAACTCAGTTCGAAAGTATTATTATAGGAGGTGTTGCTACAGAGGGGAATAATCGCCAGATCAGTACATGGTGACCACCCACAATTTCACACAGATAAATAATCCTAGAACTGTGTCTAGACAATTTCTTTCAGCTTTCAATGAGAAAGAAATTGTTTGAATCATCTACTTCGTCGTTTTAATTTGGACACATATGTTCGACCGGAATATTTTCATCTCTCCAAAGCTGCACAGAAACTGAGACTAAAACATATAACTCAAAAAACAATTGGGTTATTTTGTCGTTGGAAGCAATTTATGAAATTGTTCTGCTTTTGTTCTGCTTTATTATATTTTCCCCAATATTTATGTAAACCCATTTCCTCAGTCATTTTTTTTCAATCTAATCTGTTAATTTTAACCCATTACCTGCAGTTACAATAAAAAAAGTATGTCCAAATTATTCTACTAAGTTATTTTCATAGGTAATTTTTATTAGCTTTCATAAATCCTAAACAGTAATTCTTCATTTTTGTCACGGTATTTAAAATTATAGCCTTTGGTGATTATTCCAAATTAACAACCATTTCTTAATACGGCAATATGTTTTGTTGGCATTGATTAAATACAACCATTATTGTTATTGTTAAATACAACCATTTCTTAATCCATTTTGTTTTGTTTTCCATCATGTTTAGTTTTCTATTTTGCATTGCATTTTATTTCTTTTTCGTTGCTGTCCAACAAGGTACCCAGTGTGTGGTATCTGGTCCGAGTTAAACAGTTTTGCACCATCAAATGCTCGATGCCGTCGTTAACAGTTCGTTGGATAACCAACACGGAATATCACCTTCTTGTGATGGATCAAAATTGTATTAATTCCTCTTTTTAATCTATCAATTTGCTTTATTTTTCCTGAATAACTGCATATATCTACAGTTCTAATCATTTCTTCTCACTCGAAATCTTATTTTAAATTAGGTTATGCATTCTTTTGTTTTTCAGAAGCCTTTTTCTTCCACCCCACGTGGCATGCCCCTCTCCGTAAGTTTTCGTAGGTTTTTCTGTTTTGTGTGCTTGCGGGGGGAAGGAGGGCATTTTATTTACTAATCCAATAATTCAGCATAGGGTTTTATGCAAGGATGTCTCCATTTCTCCCTTTGCTTTAAGTAACCTTCAACATTTTGGTTCTTAAAATTATTCCACTACCTATTACGACTTATACTAGTCATGCTCCCCCTAAATTCTTTCCCAGTTGGATATGTACTTTATTCAAAATTTATCCATGCACTTTTCTATAAGTTCCGATTTTTGTGCAACTTTGGAGGTGGTGCGGGCATTCCGGTAGAACTTATGTTTTCAAAGAAGGTCAAAGTAACGAAGCACGTCTGAACAACGATGCCTGGACACAGTTCTTTTGGATACTAGGGCAATTAGGCGCTTGCAGAATAGGGTGTCACCAAGCGGTAATCTGGCTTTTATTTGCTCCGTGGACGGCAACAAAACCATTATACTTGGTTCTGCGAGGTAGTCAAGGGCCATTCAGAGGTTTCGAGTCTCAACGAAGAAGCATTTATTGATATTTCGGAAGTTAACATTTTTGAACGAGATGGTGGGGTTTTCACCAAAGCTTTTTTTAAAAAACATTAATAAATGTTTAGCCTTTCATTTAATCAAATTCAAAATAGTATTATATTTTTTAATTGCCTTAAATTTGACAACTCTTATTGCTAAATATAAAGTTTAAAAACTACCTTAATTTCTTTTCAAGCTGTATGCGATGGAGAGTGTCTGAATGGAGGTGAATGCATTCGACCAGGTGAATGCAGGTGTACATCAGAATTTCGAGGAAACAGGTGCCAATTTCGTAAGTTAAACGAAAAATTTTAAATTTATTTTTTATGTGTTAATGTTAAATTTAAATATTTTGCATATTTTTTATCTCCTTCTTAATGGTCTAGGTCTAGGCTATCTTCAGGCCTCGTTCTTTTTAAAACCTGCTTTTATACATCGACAAACACAAACATTTCGGCAAACTCTGGTTGCATAGATTTTAAAAATTCATCTTATTACTTATGAAATTAAATTCTAGCCATCTTACAAGAAAATCCTCTCAAAATCATAAGAATATAAAACATTTCCTCTCGCCGAGAGTTCAGGGGATCATTCAAAGGGTCTTAAACCGTATTTACTCGAGTTTTGGAAAAGAACACGGAGAACTCTGAACGACTAGTCCACGAGCGCGACGTGGGATCAAACTCGTTATTTGCCTACCACCTTTGAGCGCCGAACCGTTCAGCCACTGTCATCTCGTTTGAAAAAGAGAAAAGTAAGTACTATATATAGACAAAATATTTAGACACTTTCGAATTTTAACATTTTGTCGAATATTTAAAACTTTACTACGTGGATTCTCTTATAACTTCAGAAGTATAACGAGCATATTATATTACAAATGTTTCAGCGAAGGTTTTGTTCCAAAAGCAAAAATGGGACCAGTCACAGATTAAAGAAAAAAAAAATTATATTATATTTGGGATTACCCTGTAACATATAATATTTGAAATGCATTGTAGCTCCACCATGTGATAATGAAACTTTTTTCATTCATCTGTGTTCATTTATGTTTGAATCGCGCATATCGTCCCTCTCATAACAAAGAGACTTAACTCAAAAATCTGCGATTTTAAGTGTTTTTTTTTTTTTTTTTTTTTTTTTTTTTCTTAAAGGCTAATTGCAAACTTTAACTGATCATGAACTCTTTACTTCCATGATCAATGTTTTCTTGACCTTTTATGAACTACCAAACAACCAATCTCTGGTTTCATCTCGAGAGTGTGATGTAAATATAATACGAGTATTCTTTCATTCAAATGTGTACTTTGTTATGTAATTAAATTATTAGTAAAAAGTTTATACTTAGATTAAGAACTTCTGATGAAGGAAAAATATAATATCTTCACCTAACATACGAACAGGGCTCAAGGTAGTATCTATGTAGTTGCGTAACTCATTTCCTGTTGGTTGCTTAGTTATAAGGAATTTATGTTAGCATTTGAAAAGTTAATAATTTTGAGATATGGCTGTCTGTCATTAAATCAACGATATACACATGGAGATATAAAAGTTTCTTTTACAAAATTCTTCCTTTTGTATATTAACATGCAGGGTATTCAATCAAATGCAGTACCATCTTTGGAATAACTGACAAAACATAGGTCGATCACAATACAAAAATATTAAATATGTTATGAAATACGAGCATTTTAATAAATAACTTTTAACTGCGCATACGCAAAGCGTTCACAAACTTTCACTTCCATGCTTTATTAGTCAAATATATTGAGCTTCTTATGTAAAAATCGTAAACAAATATCGTCACAATTCAAAATGTTATGAATAGGATGAATGTAATTTCAGTTTTTTCAAGAAAAGCAAAACTATGGGGAGTTTTAAGCAAACTTTTATTTTAAATCAATTAATGGTACGTTAATTAGAAGTAAATATGGTAAAACTCCCTATCATTTTTGCCTTTTTTTTAGAGACAGAGAAATTGAAACTGAAATCCAATTGTCTATCGGCGACGATAGATACTGTAGACTCTTAAACTTGCGTTGTTAAAATATTTCAGTAAATAAGACATCTGATTTCTCATAAAATGCATAAAATATTCCTCTATTTATTTCTAGATTTCCTTAAATGTGACATCCGCTCCCTGATAGCAGAAGACAGAAGAACAAGCTGGGTTTGCCACCATTTCAGGAATGAAACTGTATGTAAAATAAAATGCAAGGAACCTGCTGAATTCGAATATCCTTCGGCACCCGAATATAAGTGTACGCCTGATGGTTCATGGACCCCCGATATATTGCCACGTTGCTTTGTAAATAAAGAATAAAGAACAACAAATCATTTTACTGCTATATAATTATTGTAAAAAATTTATTTTCCCCATTTCTTCGTTGTGAGTGCAACTTTCAACAGGATATCAGAAATAGACTGCTCGACAGCCACCATGTTTGAAGCAATTTGAAAGCCGTCATTGTAAAGGTAGAACGGAATTATATGCATTTGTTTATATAAGTAAAACGTATAATAATTATGTAAATATTCACGAACAACATTTTAATTGATAAAAAAAAAAAAAAAAATTCCATACAAAACTATCGAATTACAAAAAAAATAAAAAAATAAATTAATGGTTTTTGAGAAGCAAAATGATTTTCTCTTCTCAAGATTTTTTCCTTCTAATTTTATTTTTTGAAAATCTAAGAGAAAAATAATGAAAGTGTTAAAAATTACGTATTTAGTGTATAAACAACGAGATATATATATTAGAGTGCTGATTCAATGGATGAAGGATTAGCTTTCCGTGGTTCAAGATGAATCACGTGACATGCTCCAATAGGTTGCTGTGTTTGGCCCTTTATCGCTATTTTGGCATTTAAAATATCAGTTCGACAAATTATCATTATTATTAGGTAACATGACAGTCCTATGACTGAAATAAATTGTTTTTAAAATAATTTTACACATATTTCACATTTTAATAAATAATAAAATACCTTTTTTTTCATCTTTTCCCAACAAAGTTTAAAAGTGTTTATAAAAGAAAATTTAAACTTTTAAAGAGCTAAATTTAACAACAAATAATAATTTTTGAACTATTTTTAAGCATTTTGTCGGTTAAAGTTCAACTACACGAAATAAAAAAGAAGTAAAATCAAAATCAAAATTATTTAGAACAAAAGAATATTAAACTACGTAAGTAAACAAAAACATTGGCGGTTATGACTTATACGAAGAACAGTCTCTAAACCGTTGCCATAGAAATTTACTGAAAATAAGCTGTTACCAAAGGAACCACTGAATACGCAGGTGCAAGGAGAGCATGTCACATGACTCATCTTGGACCTTCTCAAAGGTTACCATTTATCACTCTACTTTATATATCTCGTTGTGTAGAAATAACTAAATTGTTCCTTATTTAGTGAAAAAAAAATTATTCACACTATAGACTTTATATTCATAAGTTGTTTTTAAATTCACTCAAACTAGGCAAAAACTATTATTATTATTGGAACTATATTTTGAAATCTTTGCTTCTTGAATACTAGTTGATAACTGCTCACATTAATTAAGCCGATCAAAAAGAAGCAAAAATTAATACTAATGAATGTACTTTATTTGTTTTTAGGTAGATTCCTTATAGGAGATCTACCTATTGCAATGGTTCTCATGACACGACTTCTGGAAAATTTCTTTATATCTTCACCGATCATGACCCCTAGAACCCAAAGCCACCCTCCGTTCAAAAGTTTATATATATATATATATATGTATAACGCTTTTTCCCATGTTAAGTTGTGAACACGATAACTGGAGTAATTTTTATTTAAATTTAACCAGCTCGGGATGTGTTGTTAGGACAGTAAAAATCTCGGTCGACTTCGTAGATGGGGTATCCAGCACAAAGGAGGTGAAAATGGTGGGGGTGGAAATTTTCATTTGCCCATAATTTCTTTAATATTGAAAATAGGAAAATATTTCAAATCAGACGAATTACCGCCTTACCCTAAAGAACAATTTTTGCATTTATACTTTTTCGATAGCTTCAATTGTTTAAAAGTTACAAGTTAAAAAGTGATTTTTCGTCAATTGTGATGAAGCCGACTTTTTCTATCTTTATAATATTTCTCTTACGTGCTCCAGTTACGATTACATTTTGTTAAAACGATACGATTGTAAAGTAATTAATGAAATACGCGAGGATAAAAAGTAATATTTATACATTTGCAATATATAAATATTAATATTAGTTATAAATATTTGCACGCGGATTTAGTTCAATGGTTTAATTAGAAAAATGACGACATTTATCTGATAAGATCACTTTGTAGAAAAAAATTGTATAGTTTTAGAAATTGCATATTTACAATCTTTGCATACGTCCTTTTAAAGCACGGCCCTACTAGATCACTCCTCGGCGCCAACGCGCCAATATCGTTACCGCAGAGTGATCTAGTAGGGCCGTGTTTTAAACAAACCTAGGTATACTTTAAAGATATAAATAGAATTGAACTATTGCCTTAAGTTGACTAAAAAATGCAATAGTAAATAGTATAATAAAAATAGGTACTAGATTATTTTAAATAAAATTATATTAAAATAAATAAATAAATAATAAATAAAAGGGCATGTCAAATAATAAATAAAAGCATACCAATAAGCAAATTATCAACATGGCGTCAAAATTTTAAAAGTCGCCATGCCATGGGGGTTCTATACTAAAGCTGTACTGATTAGGGAAGTATGAAAACCAGATCGTCAGATATTAATTTTATTTTGAAACCTTTCTTTAAATGATTTTGGTTTCATTATCGCGCAATATTAATTTGGTTCTAATAATAATTTGGATTTTGTTGAATTAAAATTTAAATTAGATGATGGGAGAAATAAATTAGATGAGAAAAGAAATAAAATGCAAAAATTTCGCATGGGTTTGCTAGTAGATTTAATTGCTTAAATTTATAATCTGATGCTTACGTCACATGCAAACGATAATAAAAAAAATCACTGAAAAAATAAAAAACATGATAACTGCTTTAACTAATCATTTAAAAATATAAAATTAAAATAATACGTTAGTCTTAGTAAAAATATCGTTGGTGGTAACTAATTTAGAACGCCAGGCAAGAATTTAAAATTTACGGTTGAAATTGAGAGTAATATGTTACAGCTTCCTTTAACTTTTTTTCTTGTGGAAACAAGGTATTGGTCTGTGAAGAGATAAGAGGTTTTCACGTGGGAAGAAAATATAATGACGCCAAAGCTGGCATTCTCCATCGCCAAACTCGCCATATTTTGCCGTCAAATAACGAATTCCATCGCTAAGTCAAAAATTTCGTCGTCAGCTATCAAATTTTTCCGCCAAATCACAAATTTTATTGCTAAGTCGCAAATTTTGTCACCAAAATCTCGCCAAATCATACAATTTAATAAATTCTTAACAAATCAACATTGAAATTTAGTGGTGCCCAAATGGTCCAATGTTAACTAATGTTAATGTTATAATTGCAAGTTGAAATTATAATTCCATACAATGTAAAGGAATCTACCTTTGCCTTTAAGCTTGCCGAAAAGGGATTTTTTTCATTATAAATAACGGGTTTAAAATTGTATAAATAAACTATGCGACATATTATTAGAAAATAAATTTAAGGAAGTAGACCGAAATGACTCTAACTTAACAGCCATTTAACTTCTTTTTTTTTTTTTTTTTTTTTTTTCCGGAAAATCAAGGCATTAAAAAACTACAAACTTTATTTTAGAATTTTTCAAGTTATTCATCATTAACCATGGGCAAGATTTATAAATAAACAAATTTTGATTACTTTATAGCCGGATGCAAAAGATGTTTCTACGTAGTTTATTATATTTTAAAAATAAACAATTTACCTAAGAAAATTAATTTCAGAACCTTTCTAGAACTACTGTACGGCAATATTAAAAACAAGCATTGAAAATGAACTGTTTAGAAGGATATTAGAATCATTTTTCCGCCTCCACTTAAGGATGTTCAATTTTCTTCATAGTAAAGAAGATCGAACGATCACTACTTCTTTTATCTCCTTGGTAACATCCATATAACCAAATAATTTCCATTAAGAACGTACAATATAAAACTGGTATGTTGTGGACATCACAAAACTTTCTTCTATATTTTCCTATACAAATTCCCGCAGTAGATTATATTGCATGATGAATGCTGACGATTTTCATCTCAGAGAAATATAGCATTAAATGTCCATCGTCTTTTTTTTTTTTTTTTTTTTTTTTATGAAAGAAAAACAATAACTTTGCTTTAAATTATCAGCGACTTATGGTTCAACCATTCATTTTAAAGGTATTGACGAGTTCTTCTGAAAGATACCCATATTGAAAATTCGTCCCCACTGGAGGAAACTTCCTCTCAGGAAATAAAGTGATGCTCTACATGCATAAGAAAAAAAATTCCTGGTTGATTCTTACTATTATAAATCTGTTTAATTTCTTAAGAATTCGCTAAAAATAATTCTCATTATGCAAATTTATACGAAATTTTGTCTTATATTGCCATGTCAAAATTTTAGATGGAATGGTAGGGCAACGCCCAACTGTTGGGCGACTTTCACCAAAAGTTGGTAGGCAAAAATTTATGTCAAGGTGCAACTGGATATCAATTTTACGAAACTGTGTAGTAGTTTCTAAGATACAGTTGACACAATTTTTTTGTCATACACGCACAAACACAGACAGATATTTTCTAAAAATGGTCAAATCGTGTTCTAGACTTCTCAAAACGCGTAAATCCATAGAAAACTCGAAGTATATTTTACGAAACCAACACTTTGTTCTATTGAATGTAGAAGAAATTAAAAACCTATCATCGCCGACAGCTAAAGTCGATATTTTTAAATGGAGGAATTTATTTATAGAATCACCCATTAAATAAGGTATTTTTTCAATTCCTACTATTAGTTCACACTCTCCCTATATATATCTTGTACAAATCTTGCAATCGATTTTTAACTAACTTCCCGACTAGCTAGAAATTTGAAACTTTCAAGATTGCTCAGAACACGGTGACAACACAATACTTCGAAGTCCGATTTTCGAATATTTTATTAGTTTTCTTATAATTAATTAAAATATGAAAATAATAACATCCTAATAGCGTTAATATAGCCATTAAAATATTAGCTATAAGTTAATTGTTGCAAAAAAAAAAAATACGAGTTCATTTTCTTCTATATATATAAAAATGAATGTTTGTCTGTATGTCCTTTATAAAATCGTAAACGGCTTGGCCGATTTCGATCATTCTTTTTTTGTTTTTTTTCCTTATAGGTCAGGGATGGTTTAGGAAAAAAAAAATTGAAAAAATCCGCCCCCCAAGGGGGGGAGGGGGGCAAAACGTGAATTCAAAAAATCCTTCATATCTCAAATAAAAAAACAGATATCCGTAAAATTTTTGCTTTAAAATATAGCTAATATAAATGTCTAAAAACTAATTGATGGAATTTTCGAAATTCGGTCCCCAACGGGGGGCAGGGGGGGGGGGGCAAAACGGGATTTCACATGCGTAAAACGCGATTTTGCATAATCCTATATATCTCAAACAAAAAAAAAAACAGACATACGTGAAATTTTTCTATAAAATATAGCTAATACAAATATTTAAAAACCAATTTCTGGAATTTTAAAAATTCAGCCCCCAGGTGGGGCAGCAGGGGCAAAAACAATTAGAAATACAGTTAGGCCTTTCAAAATTGGTACAGATAGGTTTCAATAGCCTGCAAGTCGAATGGGGATATTTTCGAAAGTGTAAAGTTATTAGGAGGAGAAAGAAGGGGGGAGGGGAGAGGGGAAAAAATAGAGTTAGATCGTTCAAATTTGGTATATAGAGGTTTTCGATACTTACAAATCGATTGCGGATATTTTCGAATTTGTAAAATTATTAGGAGGTGCGGGAAGGGGGGGGGGCTATGGGCAAAAACAAATAGAAATACAGTTAGGGCATTCAAAATTGGTACAGATAGGTTTTAAAGGCCTGCAAGTCGAATAGGGATATTTTCGAAAGTGTAAAGTTATTAGGAGGGGCGAGAAGGGGGGAGGGGATGGAGGGGGAGCAAAAAAAATAAAAATAGAGTTAGATCGTTCAAAATTGGTACACAAATGGTTTTCGATACTTAAAATCGAATGCGGATATTTTTGAATTTGTAAAATTATTAGAAGGGGCGGTAAGGGGGACTATGGGTAAAAACAAATAGAAATGCAGTTAGGCCGTTCAAAATTGGTACAGATAGGTTTTAGAGGCCTGCAAATCGAATGGGGATATTTTCGAAAGTGTAACGTTATTAGGAGGGACGGGAGGGGGGGCGAAGGGGCAAAAAAAAAGTAAAATAGAGGAAGATCATTCAAAATTGGTACATAGAGGTTTTTGATATTTACAAATCGATTGCGGATATTTTCGAAATTGTAAAATTATTAGGATAGACGGGAGGGGGGGGCGAAGGGGGAAAATAACAGAAATAAGAGTTAGAGCATTTTGGGAATTTTTTCCGAAGGCAGTGAGAACCCGGTGCGACATTTTTCCTAATCAGATTTTGTTTCGCTTTTTTTTTCACGTGATAAAAATTATTGCAATTTTGAGAATTCAGTAATTATAGTGATTCATTTTAAAATAGGGTCCAGCGAAGCGGGCGAAGCCTGCTAGTTCGATATAAAAATAAATACATTTAATTAAAACGTGAATATTAAAAAACTATAAAAAGTTAAATTATGCATTTCACAAAAATTGACATCATTGTCACTTCAAAAATTTTATGCACATTCATAAGAGCTCTATGATTCATCAGAAAGTTTAAAACATGGTATATAAAAAGTTTTTTTTTTTTTTTTTTTTTTTTTTTTTATCTTATAATTATTATTCTTTCATTTTGCAAGCGCGTTTTTTATTTCCTAATTTAAAATTATTTAAAAAAAAAAAAAAAAAAAAACTTTTTCGATAGTGTTTGTATGTAGGAATTGACTTTAAAAAAATTTATTTTATATTACTTGTTAATTTTCATTTCGATATTCACAAAATTCACAACCTAATTCTCTTTCATTTTCCAAAAATTGATATTTTTAATTCTAAATATTACATTTTAAAGTTGAAAAATTCAAAAAAATCAATTTATTTCCCATTTTACAGTTTAAAAATAAAATATAAAAAAAATAAATAAGCAATACTATTTGGAAAATAAGAACAAAGTTAACGGTTGTGAATTTTTTTTATGTGAAAGCAGAATTTAAAAAAAATACATTAGATAATGAGCATTTCGGTAAACAAATTATCCCATTTAATAACAAGGACATTGGTTGTCACTGAGGATGGATATTCTAAAATCTTAAGGACTAAAGTCCAAGTTTTTTATTTCTATAACTCCCAAATTGTTTTTAAAACACATACTTAAACTATAAAGACATTCATATATCATAATTTATGATACTCGAAGGTCAAAAGATGGTACCCCAAATTACTGCGCATTAATAAAAAATGCTGTAATTTTAATTTTTAGAGCTGAGAACTTGTTTACGATAGTCTTTGCTATATTTTCTTCCTTTTATTTTAGAGTGTACGATACGGATTTATTTTATACATGTGTAAAAATATACATAATGAAATTATTCTTTTCACTTTTCACGAGTTGCAACAATATAATGCAATATGTAAAAGAATTTCACCGATCATATTCCATGCAGTCCACTTCAAATGATGACGATGTTTTTCAATCAATAGAAAGATTAACCAAAAAAAAAAGGGAAAAACACATGAAAAATAAAAAGATAAAATTGATGTTAAAATGTAATCTTGGGTAAGCAAGCCATTAAAATAACACTCTTTTCTTTTTTTCCTTTTTGAGGCTGACTACTATTTCTTGACTAATTTGACTAGAAAAACTTATTTAATTTTAAAGATTTTTTTTTTTTTTTTTTTTTTTTTTTATAATCTACATTTTGGCACCTGTTTCATCGTTTTCAACTTGGTAAGAAACCATTAAAATTCACGTATGTTTCGAAACAGACCACTATTTCTTGAGGATTTTGAATAAGCAATCCTATGTACATTTATAATTATCCGGCCAATTTTACACCAGATAGAACATCACAAAATCTTTGACAACTTGCATCGACTCTCCCAACCTGCTGTTAAGACAGCTGTACAGCTAATGAGCTAATTAACCCGTTAGTAGTCGCTATAAACAGCGCCACCTATTACAGATTGCGCACTTTTTATTTAACTGTCACCAATAATTTTAAGAACTGATGTGATCGACATTTCTTCGATTTTATTTGCGTTTTATGTATATCAAATGCCACTTCTAAATATTTTTGGTGGCTATTGAATAAAAAAAATCTGGTAACACTGAAGGATGGGCGGCAAATCGACCAACTAGCGACTACTAACGGGTTAAACAATATTTTTGTTGGCCTCCTATGCAATCTGATATATTACTAAATGGACTCGTTCCTGCAATTCGTGTCAACGCAGCAAAATTCCTCGACAACACATTCAGCCCTCCTGTACAGTTTAATACAAGAAATTCTCGATCTGAGCATGTCCACTTGGAATTAATTAGTCAGATCTCTGCCTCAGTCAAAAGGATACTAGTACCTTCTAACTATGGTTCATAGAGTAGATTTGCTCGTTGGCCAAAGGCTATTCCAGTAGTTCACACTACAGCAGATACAATTGCATCCACATTATATCGTGAATGGATGTGTAGATTCAGTGTACCCCTCCGTGTCATCATTGATCGTAGATGCCATATTTTTTCAGTTTTTCAAAAGTTCAGCTAAAATAATTGAAGTTAACCTCATCCACATAACATCTTTTACCACCCTGCATCCAATCCGTGGGGAGCTTTCTAAGGGTTTCTATTTGCGTGAGTTTCGGAGAAAACCAAAGAAAATCTAGGTCCACGAGGCGACGTGGGATCGAACCCGACACTTTCCTTCTACCAGATTTGAGCGTATAAACGCTATAACTCATTAAAAAAGAAAGCAGATGAGAAAAGCATTTTTTTTTTTTTAATTTTTGTTAAAAATGAAAAAATAAATAAATAAATAAATAAAATAAGAATAATTTTATTCAAATCATCGCAGATGGATGGTTCAACCATTCGTGAAATTATCATACCACTGATAGCTTTCACACTGAAACAATGACAGAGAGCGTGTTCAGTAGAGCGCCCGAGATGGATCAATGCGACTGGGCGATGACGTCACTGATCCTGGACCGGTCTTGGATCGGGCCAGGTATCTACTGAACGCTTTGGAACAATTTTGACGTGATAGGAGCAGCGCCATTTATCTAATTTGACCTGTATTAGCAAGTTAATTATTGTATTTCTGTTGTTTATTTTGTCTGGACTTTTAATACGTAATTCCATAAAATGCTAAATTATATTACGTTTTTTCTTAAAAAAAAAAAAAAAAAAAAAAAGAAAGAAAGATCTTTTATGTAATAACAGTTTTACTTCTTTCTTATTAATGTAGAATTCTGTACTCTGCTAACAAAAAATAAGAAGCTATTAATTGATTGTACTGACAAATTACTAATATACATTACTTTGGTTATGATTTTTCTAAATTCACGTATAAATTTTAATCATGAAAATGTTAAGAATGTTACGTTACATTTATTTTTAAAGGAGCAGAGTAGATTTATCTTAAATGAGCACTTAAAACACCTTTCTTTCTCTTCGAATTTTATTATGAACAGAAATGTACAACAAAAACGTTTTTGAAAAAAAAATAAATAAATAAATAAATAAATTATATAAAATATGAAATATGCTGCTCAGTTAATATAATGGATTTATATAAAAAATAATCTTATTTTCTTCTTCGATTTATGAATCAATATAAAGAGCTTTTTCTCTTATTACCGACTGAATATTAAAATAAACTAGCAATGTAAACAACACTGCATAATTTTATAGCTACTTTTTTTACAGTCTGTTTTGTTTATTAAATTTAATAATTGACATCTTAAACTTATTTTTACCTAAATTAAAAGTATGTGGAAGGATTTTAATTTATTTACTTACAGTTAACTTATTGTTTTAAAGGTAAAAAATACAATCGTTTACAAACTTTTCTATTTGTAAACAAAAAACAATCGCATGAATGAAAAGCTTTGTGTGAAAAAAAAAGAAATATAATTTTTCCCAGCTTATTTTTATATATTAAATTAACAAAATATGATAGCGTCCGAATTAAAAATATATATTTTTTTTTGTTTCAATTAAAATTGTGTAAATTTTTGTTTTAATTTTATGTTTGAATGTTACGTTCATCAATAAAAAAAATTACGTATCGAAAATCGTTATTACGTAAAAAATCTTTTTTACACAATAAATAAATAAACATAATATAGTTTAGCATTTTATGGAATTACTTACCTTATTTTCTACAGCACAAACAATGCATATAAATAGGTACATCTGTATTAATCCTCAGCTAATCAAACAAATAAACAATCATTGTCAAAAACAGATGTTCTTTGTTCAGGTTTTCACTGCGTAATGTCAATCAGAGCCTGATTTTCAACCTATTGCGCATTTGATCCATCACGTGACCCAATGGATCAAGAAATTTTTCTGGGCTTACTGATCCACGACCGGTCGAGACCGGTCCATCCCACTGAACGATGTGACTCTGGATCGGTCGACACCACTGAACGCTTTGGCTCGGAATCTTTCGACCGGTCTTGGATCGGGCGCTCTACTGAACACGCCCAGAATAACAAGAAAGAACATTAATTAATACGCGTGGCTATTATATTTACTAACAACTGCAGTTGAGAAAGCGTCATCTATCGATCATTACAAACGCGGATACAAAAAAAGTACACTGTTTTGCTAAATAAATCCTTGTTGAATCATGTTCTTAGTCAGTAGCTCTGGAAATCATTAAATTCTTTCTTTTTTTTCATGTTCCGTCAATAAAATTCATAAATATGTTTGATATTAAAGCCGATAAGAATGCATTACTTTAGACTATTTTACATTGAAATATAAAGGTATCAAATGCTTTCTGCCGTCGGCAGCAAAATTATTCGAGCGCTAGCAATATTTCCTATGTAAAAAAAAGTACATTTAATACCACTGAGCTGAAGAACAACTGGAGGAAATGCTAGACCGGTTTTCGCGTGCCGTTTTTTGAAAGTTTGTCTTCCGAGCGTTGCATGGCAAAAAGCATTTGATATATTTATATTTCAAAGTAAAATTGTGTAAAGATTGTCTGTTCGAACAACCATATGCTAAACATGACATTACAATTTTAAATTTTAATTCTTTAAAGATTTTAATAGTAATAGACGACCCGACAAATGTTGCTTGCCATGCAAGGCAGGCGAACGATTGCAGAAAAACTGGCACGCACGAACACTGTGTAAAGGTGCCTTCACACTGGACGTTCCGTTCCGCTGTCCGTCGTCCGCAGAGATTCCGTCAGTGAACTCCGTTAACATTCCGCAGGAGTTTACTGGCGTCAGAAGAATCCCGAGGGCAGGGAGAGTACAAAGAAATGAACCAATCACGTTGCAGGGCAGTAACAGGCAATAGCCAGCCAGCCTTTTAAAAAACATCTGTTTTGAGTTTTGATTTTCTTTAGAATTCTGCGAGCAACATTACATACATTCATTCAAAGCGAATTTGGAAATAGAAAATTAAAGAATTTGAATTATAATAGACATCGATATATACATAATATTTCTCGAAATAGTCATACTTTAATTTCTTTCTTACTTTTACAAATTTTATTTAATGTAAATTTTAGCTATTTCTTTTACATTTTTCAATTTATAAATGCTTCCATATTTGTTTTTGTTTTTTAACTACTTCTTTAGAATGTAAGAGCTTTAAATCCATAAAATGAAATTTTAGAAATGTGTAAAATAT
This sequence comes from Salticus scenicus, assembly GCA_963930645.1. Taxonomy (NCBI): domain Eukaryota; kingdom Metazoa; phylum Arthropoda; class Arachnida; order Araneae; family Salticidae; genus Salticus; species Salticus scenicus. Next base: position 88,523,975 of record OZ005650.1, on the reverse strand, counting down.
ATGAAATGCAATTTATTTACTGGGATGAAGAAACAAAATTCCTAACAAAATAAGTATTATAATAATAATATATTACTTTCTAAATTCATTTACTTCCCCCTTCCCCCCAAGCTAATTATTTTTAAACAACTAAGCTGAGGATCGCGATATTGGATCGAACATGGCACTTACTAGTCATTTTGAAGAAAGAAATTTAACTAATGAAATGTATATCTATATTTTATGTAAAACGAATTTGCATTATTTCTATGTTAGGATTAATTTTCCTGGTCATTTCATCTTTAATTAAAAAATTTCTACTATTAATTTTAAATAATGACAACAATTTTAACCAAAAGGTAAAATGAGGCTTTTTTAATCACTATTCAGAAAAAAAATAAATAACGTTTCAAATGTAAAAAAATAATAAATAAATAATTTTGTAAAAAATAAATGTATGAATTGAAAACCTGAGAAATTTTTGTGCATAGGCTGAAGATAAAATTCTCCTTACAGAGTAACAAAGACATCTATTTTGCACTCCTCCCCCCTTTTCATGCTTATAATGTTTTATTTGCACTTGGGTCCTACGCCTAGGTAGATTACTTCTCTATTAATCTTTTTGAAGGAACCTAGCTTGTTTATAAGCAAATTTTGAAGAAAACCACAGAAAACTCTGAACAGCTAAGTAGCAAGTGCAACCTGGAATTGAACCAGGCAATCCCTGTCTACTAGTTTCGAGAGCAGAACCTCTTGGCCATTGTTGGAACATGATTTAATTCAAAGAAAAAAATTAATTGTTGAAATGTGTGCTATATATGTGATTGAAAAACATTTTCAAATTTTATTTAAAATAAGCTTGCAGTATTTCTATGCATTTTTTTTTTTTTTTTTCTCTCAGTCATTCATTCCAACTTTAATTAAAAAATTTCCATCATTATTATTTTTTTTAATGTTGGCAATTTTAATCAAAAGACAGAAAGTCAATACTTAAATAACATTCTAATATTCTTTTAATTCGTATATTGAAAAGATTTAGATTAGTTTTTAGAATGGAAAATAAATAAATAATAAAATGTTCAAAAATTCTCTGTGTTTTCTAAAATAACTACTTTTTTTTTTTTTCTATTTTTCATCTTTTAAAAATATGTAATTTCAGATTATTTGGATTAATTACACCTATTTCTTGTACAACATTTCCATATTTCTAAACGTTCCTTCTTCTTTTTATTATTATTAATTTCAGATTGTAAGTTATTTAAATCCACGAACTGAAAGCTGAAGAAATTTGTAAAATATATTAAATACGATACACTAATCGAGATAAAGAAAATATTCTCTTTACCAAATAATAAAAGCATTTATTTTTGTCCCCCATGCTAATTATGTTTTATTTTTAAGTGGAATTGTAGAGTTAATTGCCTCCATCATGATTTTTTAAAGATATTTTAGCCCAAATTTACGTGAGTTGTGAAGAAAACCATGGAAAACTCCAAATGGCTAGACAGGCGTGACGCAAGATCAAACCCGGCACTGCCAATCTACCAGTTTCGAGAGCAGAACTACTTGACCACTATTGAGACATGCTTTATTTGGAAGAAAAAAATTAAATGATGAAATGGATGTATTTATTGTATTTGATATAAGAATGACTTCTTTAATTTTTAAAATTATTTGGATAAAATGAAGCTATTTCTTACACAATATTTAAATTCTATGCAGAGTGAATTCCATGCGGATCTTTCTAAATGATCCTTGCTAGCACTTATGCACGATCCAAAGAAAACAATGGAAAACTCCAAGTAACTAGTCTGACCAAAAGCACTAACATTCCCAATTGGATGTTACAATTGTAAATTTTTCATTGGTCTGGAATAACATCTTGAAAACTCTTAGCCCCCCAAAAGTTAAGTTCTGGATCTGCCACTGAGTCTGACAAATGGAACTTTGGTTTCAACACGGCAGGTCCTATCTACCAGCTTTGGTGGAATGGTGTGTTAAAGCCGATTGATTACATGAGGTTCCGTGTCCTAGGTAAAGTACCATTAATGGAAATCTTTATAAGCAATCCAAGCTGGTATGTATTAGAGCTTTGAAGAAAACTACGGAAAATTCTGAACAGCTAGGCGGACTGATATGTCCTGTCCTGGGTAGATTTGTGGGATGTTTAAATACCCTGTGGGTGAATAGGTAAATATTTTTGGGTATCTAGCCGAGGCCTGGGAACCCAAAAACTGGGTATTTTGAAAAAACAAGTATTTGTGAATGGGTGATAATTTTCTTATCTCGAAATGAAACGCAATACACATATACAGAATTTTTTGTATACAATAATTCAACTAATGACACTGAAGGATGTTGATTATTGTATTGCATTCTTTTTCTTTATGATTTTTTTTTTTTTTAATAATTCAAAGAGACTTTTTTAAACAGTAATATAGAAATATTGGATTGATTTTTGATTCCTGCAATATATTTGAAAAGTGGCAGATTTAAGGTGGGGGGGGGGGGGCTAGGGGGCTGAAACCCCCCCCCCAAAAAAGTTAAGTTCTGGATCTGCCACTGTATTTGAACAGGTTTTCATATGTATGACATAATTTACAATATTTTTTTAATTAAAAGTTTTGATGAAGTTTATTTTAAAAAATTTAATCAGCATTCATGATAAAATATATTCTAAAACTTAAGTGCGATAGCAGTGTAATTTTTCTAGTGTAAAGCAATGTCACTAATAATAAAATATTTTTTAACTATGTTTATGCCATAGTATAGATGATGCGAGAGAAGTTTGAATTCTTAATTTTCTTACAGATACCATGCTACAAGTCAGTTTTGATTTCATGAACAGTTAGTCACTCCCTTTGTACACATGTTAATGTTACTTTAAATTTTATGCTAAAAGGTGAAAAATAAAGATAGGAATGAAAAAGGACTTGTTTTTATTTTTTTTAAATGTTAACGGGACTCTCTCTACTTATCGTCGCCAGAAGCCAAAGCCAGGATTATTCTATGTGGAATTTTGTCCTATCATAACTCATGAACTTAACACATATTTTTAAATTCCATTTTTGTATTCAGAAAATTCATAAATATTAAACAGTTTATTTTCTTTCTTTCTTAAAAAAAAAAAAAAAAAAAAAGCTCTAAAACACAAAACATTGCTTTACCAAAGTCCACAATATACTTGTAATATTTTATTTTTGAAGTTATTACAAAACTTTTAGTATACTTTGTTACATTAAAAGAAATGACTATAAACATTAAAAGTTTAGACCCAATTTTTGTTTTATTTTAAGATTATTTTAACAGGTTTTTTATGATTAAATCTTTTGGTTTTATAAAATTAAAAAATTTTTAAAAAGGCTCAAATGCTTTTAACTTTACATATATTTCCTCTCTCTATCTCTTTTTGTACTTAGCAATATCATATTATACATAAATACAAATGTTTTATTCTAACAGAGTTCTTTGAAAAATAAATACTCAGGTATTTTACATTACTAGCCCAGTCCACCAGTAGCCAAGTGGTTCTGTGCTCAAAGGGAGTAGACATCAGGTGTTGGATTTAGTCCCAAATTGCACTCGCCATTCTAGCCGCTAGTAGTTTTCCATGATTTTCTCCTAAACTTGTATAAATACGGACTAGATCACTTCAGAAAGACCTCCACAGAGAGGACTCCTCCTTCAGAGCCTAAGACCCTAATGCAGTCCGTCGGCTTTACTTCCAAACATACATTAGTATTCCTGGGTTCAAACCTTGTGTGTCCTGTCTATCAGCTTCGGTGTTGTGGTGTACATGTTAAGGTTTAATGACCACATGATTTGGGTGAATTACCCTTCGAGGGGCTCTACTAAATTGTCTTAGCCTATTCTTGTGCTAGTTTTTGGAGAAAATCACAGAAAATTCTAAGTGGCTAAGACGAAAAGCATAACTGGAGACCTGGGATTGAACCTGATACTGTCTGATTGTCAGCTTAGTGAGCAGAACCTCTCGGCCACTGATGGGACGCCAGTGGTTAAAAGATAAAAAAAATCTTGTAACATTATCAAGACAATGTGAAGTAAAAATAACCTGAAAATTTTTAACTTAGAAATTTGAATTATTTCTATGATAAAATTAATTTTTACAGTCTTCCTAAATATATTTCAAAAATTTATGCAATTAAGAATTTCAATGAATTTAATGAAATAATAAAAAGCAGTGATTTAAACCATAAAAGTGTCGAATAATAGTTTACTAGCTTAATTCCCTAAACTTGACCGTGCATAAAAAGTACACAAAATTCTGTATTGCAGCAATCACTAATACATATGTACGTATGTGTATACATCGGGAAAAAATACACATATATATAATTTGATACCAATCCTACACACTGTGCATTTGAAATTATAACAATTTTAACACAGTGTTAAGAACTTTATGTAAATAAATAATTTCAAAAAAAAAAAAAAAATGCTTAAGCTGATGAAGGATTAAAATTTAAGAAGAATTACAATTTACCTAAACTTTACCATAAGGATCCTTTAGCAGTCAGCTTCGGCACATCTTCAGATGTATGTGTTATCTTAGATTTCTTCTTCCTTTACACCTGGATTTTAGCATACCGCTTCATTTGGCATCTAGGCACATACGCTAACTAGATTACATAAATAGACACAGTATAAAAATTGTGCCTATAAATGTAATCCAGCTGGCAATCAAAAGTGGAAGACTGTTTCAAGTAAACCTGCCATATACATATGCTTCATCTTCATCAAACTGGAAAAAACATGCTTACATATACTGTTGAAAATTTAAACATGAAATAATAAAATATACATATATTCTCTAAAACTTCTACAGCGACCAAATTCTTAATTTATTAGAATTAACTGGCTTTGTGTAGTGCTGTGTGTTATCTGAAAACTGCATATTAAAGTATTGTACTAAAAAATTTATTATGACAATTTGAAATCAGAAGTAAAATTTATCATAAAAAATCAAAATGATGAGCATGGACAAAAATACATGACGATTTAGTTTTATTTTATCCCGAACATTACACTTAACAGTCTTAAAAAGTAAGAAAGTAGCAAGATAGTGCTTCAAAACTTGTTTAAAGGAAATTCATAAGTGACAATCATTCATGTAAGAGGAAATTAAAATTCAACAATGTTTTACCAACCTTGTGCTTATAATGCTTATCATAAGCTACAAGGTTGGTGCCCCTCTTTTAAGATTGGTTATAGAATATGAATTAAGGCTAATTGACTGCACTAGAGCCAGAGGGGTCTTTATAAGGGGTCCTAACCCATATCTAGACCCTCTTTAAAGAAAAATAAATAAATAAACAGATTTTCTGCTATAAATTACAATCTTGCTTTTATCTTAAGTAACATCCACTGTTATCAACAATCACAGTAAAATTTCTATACTTTACAACAAGTGCATGGAATTAGTTTAACTAGAAAAAATACATATAAAAATTCAAAGAGAAAATTATTCACTACAATCTATTCATCATATTTCAGCAAAATTATAAAAAAAAAAAAAAAAAAAATACATAAATTTTGCATAAAAAATAATTAATTCAAAAGCATCCACATTATTTTTTTAAATTACAATACATATTAAAAGCATGTTTCAAACTGCAATTCAATAATAATAAATAAAATCTACAAAATTAAATTTTTGAAATACTCAGAGAAACTGAGCAATAAAAACTAAAAAAAAAAAAAAAAAATCGTTATTTTTCATAACATAACATTAAAGTTTCAAAATACATTCGAAAATATGAAGAAAGAAAAATCGTCGTTTTAATAACATTTTGTTTGTTTTTCGTTGATTAACTTACAGTTTTATTGTTACTAAGTCTGGTTAATTCTCAAAATTTCAAGTGAAATACGAATCATGATAGCGGTATACATCAATAATATCTGAAAAATTAGGATCACTTATTAGTGAAGGGGGAAAAAAAAGCAGAAATTTGTGAAGGAAAACTGATAATTTTACACAAAAGCATACTTTTCCTATTTCAAACAAAGTAAAACGAGTATATAATAATAGTAATTAAATACTTATTTAATAATATAAGAGATAGGCACTTTCCAAAGTGAAACAATTAGTAAATAATAAAGCATAAGCAACTCGCATAAGTTTAAAAAGTCTTTAAATATGAACGAATTATTAGTATTTATCGAAAACAAACTTTAAATGCTAAAATAAATATACAATTAACCTGATGCGTTATTAAGGTCAGAATTTATATTTACCTTTCATGTACTATTTTTCCTCTCTATGTAATCTTTTAGCCGACTCAAATCAAACAAATGTTTGTATCTTGAGATATTTCAGTGATAGAAATCATGTATTTTCTTATTCAAAATTCAAAACATCATATCAAATGCTGAAGCAAACATAAACAATCCAAAGTTACACGCGAGGCAAGCATGAAGGAAGTGAGTTGCTCATTCAACAATCTGATTGGTTCACTGCTTGCGGTCGACAGCGGCGAGAACGTTCATTTCTAGCACAGACAGAAGTCAACGTTTTCCACAAGAGAGCTTTGCGTTCATCCCACGGATTAGGAGATAAGGATGAAACACTAGATAGGCCAGCGAGCGCGAAATCTGAAGCTTCCCATTCCGCATTAATTCAGCCCACTAGATGAAAACGATCCGATCGCCGCCTGGTGTAGTATCTTTGAAACTTACCGGAAGAAAAGGAAAGCCCGCCCCTTCAGCTTCGGTCATCCAACGAACGAACTGCCAGAAATGTAAAAACGCGCTGATTGGTGTATTTTCGAGATTTGGTCGCCATCTATCTGTAAGATGAAAATTACTACCTTTCCGTACCATTAGTGATACATCCTTCTCTTTTAATCCGTGGTTCATCCGTTGCGTTGACAAAATTCATCATTGCGCATGCGCTAGTTTCGCGGAGCGGTGCGGAACGGCCAGTGTGAAGCCCGCTTAAAAGTATTGGAAGCATTTGCTCCAGTTGTTCTTCAGCTCTGTGTTTAATACTGTTTTGTTAAATAAATTCTTGTTGAGACATGTTCTTAGTCAGTCTAAGAAAATGATTCGACAAGGATTTGTTTAACAAAACAGTATTAAGTGTACTTTTTTCTCATAGGAATTATTGCTAGTGCTCGAATAATTTTGCTGCCGACTGTACGTCACTCAGAAAACAAAAACGATGAGAAAGACGAACCTTCGCAGAAACCGGTCCAGCATTTCCTCCAGTTGTTCTCCAGCTCAGTGGTTTCTGCCAGCTTCTGTGCTTATTTCGATAAAAATGTTCGATTTTACTTCGATTGTCATAATCGATTCTCTCTAGTACAGGAAGAAAATTGTTTATAGTTTATGAAAAGATGATTAGTAATGAAAATAATTAGCTTAAACTGTCAGAAACAATAATCATGGCATTTTTGCAGTGGAGACGATTTAACTTTTTTGAAAAGGAAGTTATAAAAGATCCTGAAACGTCGCAGGTATTTGATAAACTGAAACAAATTAATGTTACTTGTACGACAAGTGGGAGGGGACAGATAATTATTGGTGATGTCGAGGGAAATATTTATTATTTAAATAGACAATTTCAGCTGTCTTCTTTTAAGGCTTATGAATTAAATGTTAGTTTTATCGAGCATCTTCGATTAAATCCTTTTCTTGTGTCTGTGGGAGCTGATGAACCAGGCCTTAATCCATTGATAAAAGTTTGGAACGTTGAAAAACCTGATCGTATTGGAAAACCCCTTTGTATGCGTATCATAAGACCACAAGGAGTAACATCAGCTGTCACAGCATTTGCAGTACATGAAAACTTAAATTTAATTGCTGTTGGATTTTCAGATAGTAGTTTATTGTTTGTTCGAGGTGATATTACTCGTGAAAGACAAAGTAAACAAAAGGTATTTAAAGTGAGTTCGAGCCCACTCACGGGACTTTCATTTAGAACCCAAAATAAACAAATTTTTCTCTTTGCTGCCACAACAAATGAAATTTATTCATTTAATCTCTCTGTAAAAGATAAGGAAACCAGGACTCTTTTGGACACTCATGGCTGCTCTCCAAAATGTTCAGTTATGAGTGATAGTAAGCAAGATCACCAGTTTGTCATTGGACGCTCTGATGCAGTTTATTTTTATCAACATGATGGTAGAGGTCCGTGTCTTGCCTTTGAAGGTGAAAAAATTCTATTACATTGGTTTCGAAGTTATTTAGTTGTTGTCGGAAAAGATACAAAAGCTGTTCATGCTTCAGGAATAACTTCACCCCCTATTGAAATGAACATTGTTACTGTATATGACATACAAAATAAATTTATTGCTTATTCAGCTCCATTACCTGCAGTTGTTGATATTATATCAGAATGGGGATCATTATTTATTTTATCTCAAGATGGAAAACTGTTTACCTTACAGGAAAAAGATACCCAAACTAAACTTGATATGCTTTTTAAAAAGAATCAATATGCTTTGGCTATCAGTTTAGCCAAAAGTCAGCAATATGACGAAGATGGCTTGATTGATATATTCCGACAGTATGGTGATCATTTATATAGTAAAGGTGATCACGATGGTGCTATTGCACAATATATAAAAACAATAGGAAAGTTAGAGGCCTCTTATGTCATAAGGAAGTTTTTAGATGCTCAAAGAATCCATAATTTGACTGCTTATTTACAAGCTCTACATAAGAAAGATCTAGCCACTGAAGATCATACTACTCTTTTACTCAATTGTTACACTAAACTAAAAGATATCTCAAAATTAGATGAATTCATCATGACTAAAGACAGAGAAATTCACTTTGATGTAGAAACTGCGATGAAAGTTTGTCGCCAAGCTGGTTATTATGAACATGCTTTATATTTAGCAGAACACCATAATCAACATGACTGGTATCTAAAAATTCTTCTTGAAGACTTAAAAGATTATGATAAAGCTTTGAAATATATTTCCAAGTTAGATTTTGAATCTGCTGAAGGAAATATGAAGACATATGGAAAAGTCCTTATGGCAGAAGCTCCTGAACAAACAACACAACTTTTAAAACGATTATGTACCGATTATAATGCATCTCATTTCGATAAACCACAGGCTGCAAATCCTGAGGAATTTGTTCATATATTTGTGAACAATTCAAATCGACTTCTTGAATTCTTGGAGCATATGATTAAAATTCGACCATCGTCATCTAGTCTTGTTTATAATACTTACTTAGAACTGTGTCTTAAAACATATAGCAAAGAAACAGATGAAAAGGTAAAAAAGAAACAAGAAGCTAAAATTATGCACATGCTTAAAAATTCTGATGCTAGTTATAACATAAATCAAGCTCTTGTCTTATGTCAGATGAGTGATTTCAAACCTGGAATATTACATCTCTATGAAAAAGCTAAATTATATCAACAAATAATATTCTATCATATTGAAAATCGAGATTTAGAAGCCATAATGAAAACGTGCGAGAGATTTGGTAATTATGATCCAAATTTATGGGTACAAGCATTATGGTTTTTTTGCCAAGAAGAGAAAAACCAGAAACCCTATATTATCACAATTCTAAATGAGATAGAAAAGAATAACCTTTTATCTCCTATTCTTGTGGTAGACATAATGGCAAAAAGTCATACAGCTACCTTAGATTTAATTAAAGATTATATCATAAGATATCTGCAGAAGGAAAATGATCAAATTGCTGAAGATGAGAGATTAATTAAGCAGTACAGAGAAGAAACTGAAAAAATGAGAAATCAAATGGAAGAATTAAGGACTAGTCCGAAAATTTTTCAAGTTTCTAAATGCAGTGGCTGTAATCACCAACTTGAATTACCATCAGTCCATTTCCTTTGCGGTCATTCCTATCACCAACAGTGCTTTGAAAATTATAGTGCTGAACATGATTCTGAATGCCCATTATGTTTATCTGAAAATCAGAAAGTACTAGGTATTATAAAAGCTCAAGAACAAAACAGAGATCACCATGAGCATTTTCATGATCAGTTAGAAAGAGCCGATGACGGCTTTTCTGTTGTAGCTGATTATTTTGGAAGAGGTGTTTTTAACAAAGTTACTATTGTTACTGATACCTCTCGTCCTGCTGCTCGGAATGATGATAATTTGAATCCATTCTACCAAGATATGTAAATTTATTTATAAAATAAATAAATAAATAAAACTTGCAATGAAGGAATAATGAAAATCTTATTAATATGTTACATTTGCAGTTATTTTGAAGCATTATTATAACTATTCTTTTTTAATTATATTGGTAAAATAATAATAATAATAATCTTCTACAACATTTAAAGAATTAATTCTCTATGACTTTGAAATGGTACTATACATTTTTAAATGTGAGTATGACTAAATCAGAAAATTTAATTTTATTGTTTTCACAGACCTTTATTGATCCTAAACATTATTGTTGTGTAAGATTAGATTTAGATTGTATTATGACTTACTCTCTTTTTATCCTAAAAAAAATTAATTTTCTGGGGATTTGAAACAGTAATATTTTTTCAAATAACTGAATCAGAAAATTAAATGTTAATTGTTTTCATGAGCCTTTATTGATCCTAAATCTTATTGTTATGTATGTTTAGTTTGCATTATACTAAAGTGAGGATATTTGGTCACAAAGAATGTAAAATAATGTTATTAAGATTGTAAACTTTATTTTTTATTTAATACTTAATTGTATACTTTTGTGAATATAATATTTGTTTTTGTTTTGTAAAAATTATAAGATTATAAAATAAAATTTTGTTATGAATATCTGAATTTTCCTAATGTAAAAACATACAGTTTTTATTATAGTTAAGAGCATAAAATAACTGTCTTTAACGATGCTGACAGGCTATTCTATCTGAAATTTATTTATAAATAACTCATACATGTATTTTAATTCTATTTTCATGTTCAGAAAATTCACAACCATTAAATTAGTTATCATTTTACAAAAATTGATTTTTTAAATTTTTAATCGAGTTGAATTTTGTTAATGTGAATTACTTTTAACATGAACTGTTTCCAGAATCCCCATCAAATGACGATCAGTTTCTGAGTTACTGATAGCATGAATTACTGATGAAATGAACACATTTTTTATTCCCCTAGAGATTCCGTTAACAAGGTTTGACTGTATTTAATTTGGCAGTTAAAAAAAAAAAAAAAAATGCACTTAGTACTTAATTTTTGCATTTTTTAACTCAAAAATAAAATTTTAGAACATTTTTTTTAAACTGGAACAAATTGAAAAGTAGTGAACATTTTGAATGTAAAACAGAATTAAATAATAATAATTAAGTAATGAGCAATTGTATAAACAAGTTTTCCTATCCTTTCCCTTTTCAGCTGTTAACGGAAATAGTAAGGATTGTCAAGAGCTCTTATAAACACTTACAATAATTGGCTGTTGTGCCTCAGTCACATTCCCCTTTTCTTCCTTCCCATATAATCTTATAGGAATTATGTTGCTTTGCATTATAAGGATATCGCATACAAAAATGAAGTTTTTTGAATTCTGGTTTTTAAGTATTACTATTTAAAATGCCACTTATAGTTTACTAAGCTGTATTTTGAAAAAATCTATTTCTTTTAGATATCAAAAATTAAAGTCCAAAGTTTATTTAAGGAAATAAAATATTTAAATTTAATTTCTTTATTATTTATTTATTTTTATTGCTCACTAAGCTAAAAGGTGACATGTTCAAAGAGTAATATTCGAAAAACTTCATTTTTGAATGAGATATCCTGATAAAACACGAAGTGGCTAATCGGACCGTCGGTGCAATTAGTGTACAGGCTATTCGGACCATCTTTTCCAAGGAGAATAAGTTAGCACTGATAAAACAGTGAAATTTAGAAATAATACAATGTGTCTCGTCCCCATGCATGAAAAAATATCTTTTTTACTTTTTTTTAAGTGTGGGAGTGTGGTAGAGATTAATTATTTTCACAGAAATTTTGTACTCTAAATGATGTTAAAATTCTTCATAAAAGGGCAATAACTCAAAATAATTTTTAAAAAGCAAAAATGAAAGTAATAAAGATTTTGAAAATTGAATAATAAAAATAAAAAATGCAACATGAAAACAGATCTTAGTAAATGAGTATTTTTAATCTTTGAAAAAATCTTCGCAATATGTTTTATGAATATACATAAATATGAATAAATATATAACATATGAATAAATCTGTATATTCAACTACATAGATGCAATTGGTTTTTTATTTATTTTCCTTCTTTAAAAAAAAAATCAAACCATTCCAGTATAATTCTATACAAACCAAACCCAATTTTCTATACAAATATATGTATGATTTTTCTGAAAATGACATTTGTACTTATTTTGTAATGTTTTCTAACAGCAATGTTGAAATAAACATGAATTGTAGATCAATCGCATTATACACTTTCAAAATGCTAAAAGTTTGAATTTGTAGTTGAAACAAGCAAAATCATTAGTATATTACAGATAAAATTCAAGATGAAACAAACAAAATCATTATTATGACCAGCGTAACAAGGAAGCAGTCCGAATAGCCCCCACATTAATCGCACCGATGGTCCAAATAGCAACGGCCTATAAAACAAAGCAGCAAAACTCCCATAGGATCACATGGTATGGAAGAAAGAGATAATCTAACCGAAGTACAGCAATAAGGCTGGCTCCATCAGTCAGATTCCCCTGCTTTTTCCCTGTTATCCAATGGGAGTTTTTGCTGCTTCATTTTATAAAAGTATCTCATTCTAAAATGAAATTTCTTGAATTCTGTTTTTATTACTACTCGAATGTGTCACCTTTTACGCATAATGAACTTTTTTTTTTTTTTTTTTTTTTTTTTTTTGAAAAAATTAATTTAAATATTTTATTTTATTAAATAAATTTTGGACTCTAAGCTTCAATCTCTGAACGAAATATTTAAGTTTATTTTATTTATTTTTAAATTGCTCATCAAACTAAAAGGCGACATATTCAAAGCAGGGTTGGGGTTTAGGGCGTCTGAAACTGGTTTTGAACAGGACAGGTGGTTTTTACTGTCCAAAACCTAAAATTATAAGAAATTCCGCTCCCTACATTCTCAGTAGCAATTATAATTAGTAATTAAAAGTATTTTATAATGAAAATTTGGCTTTTTTTTTTCCTAAATAATAATTAAAAAGACATTTATAATTTAACAATAACTATATAAAATGTAAATTTTAGTAATTTAAAAAAAAAAAAAAAAACCTTACTATAAAAAATGTATATGATGAAATATTCGAAAATTCAATTCAAGTTTGTCAATTTTTTTTTTTTTTTTTTTTTTTTTTTTTTTAATACTTTTGTAAAAGACTTATCCATTATTTTACAGAAATTCTGCTGTTAAAAAACTATTTTATTAAAGGTTCTTTCATAAATTATATAGATTAACATAGGGGTGCACAACCTTTTTGGTTGGAGGGCCACTCTCACTGTTCATTGGGATATGAAGGGCCACAGACGAGATAATATAAAAACATTAAACACACACATACACATATACAGTACACTCTCCAAAATCCACACAGCTTAAAACAAAGAGCTTTGCGGATTTCTGAATTTTGCAGATTTTAGAATAATTTCTTTTATTTACATCTTAGAACCTTATTTGAGTAGCAGATCTTTAAGAAACAATTTATATGTTATACATACAATGCTGAATTAAAGTATGCCTAATAAAAGTACAAATATTTTATGAAATTTTAATTAAAAAAACAAATTTCATACATCATATTATAGTTGCAAATTATCTAGATTTTTGAAAAGTCTGATCAATAGTAGTTTAAATAAGAATATTAATACATATTTATTATTTTCCTATAACCTGCAAAAAATCAGCAATTCTTGGTCAATCACATAAGTTTGTGCTAAAAGAAAGTTTGAATATTTATCTTCATGAAAGAAAATCTTTCATGAAAACTGTCTTTCTCCTTCTTCCTCTAAATTAATATGATTTTATTTTTTGATAAATATATATAATTACACTTATCATTTCCTCCTTTGTAACATGTCACTGATTGGTGATTCACCTGCACAAGTTAACCTTTTACAGGCCAATGTTCCCAATTGGGAACATCAAATTAAAACTTATTTAAAAAAATAAATTACACTAATATTGACTTGAAAAAATTAGCGGACATACTTGAAAGATGACTTGATTTTTTAAAACAGAAGCAACATTCCTATCATTAGTTGGTAACTGTACAAAAAATCCCCAAAATGATCATTTTCATATTGTTTCCCACATAGTACAAATAAAAAAAATGCATAAAAATTTGAAAGTATCCCATGACTTTGAATATCAGTTGGTTTATTTTAAACAGCTCTTATTGTCAAAAAGGACATCAAACTTGATAATATTAATCAGATTATATTAATAATCTATAATATTAATCTTAATAATTTAAGAATATTAATAATTATTATTAATGGCAATTAATATTTATGTATGTATTTTTTTCCATTTAAATTATTAACATCCCATAACTAAAGTATTATAAAGTAAAATATGCAAATAACTAATGAAAAATATACCTGGATCTAAATTCGGCCTGTAAAAGGTTAATAATTGATTTATCTTCTAATACAGCTGAATTTTTGCAATCCACTAATCAACAAATCAGTTGTGACAATGTTTGTTTACATTGCAAATGATATGCGGATTTTAGGGTTGCGGATTTTTGAGAGTTGACTGTATATAAAGAGGGGTGCACTATCATTATCATGTGCCTGTGTGCAAAACTTCAGTTTGTCTCATATGTAAAGGCTGATATATGATACCAAAATAAGCAGTTTTAATGTGGGTATGAAAATATCACTTTGAGGTATTAGACGGCACTGGCGAGATATGTGTGTGAAAATGCTTCTATGGTCATAATTGTCATTTTCCACATGAATTTCCAACAAAATGCATTGTGCCACCTTCCTATTCTGACATAACATAAACAACATGGTCTGCTAAAGTTTCAGTGAGTTTGACGAGGATTTGGTTGAACATTATTATAATAGCAACCAAGCCAAAAAAAAGTTGTGTGTGTGTGTGTTGGTGGGGGGGGGGGGGATTGGAGCACAGATATTCCTGAATTAAATAAAGTTTTATTTTTGATCTTTTAAACAAATTAGGAAATCCGTCTCAGCCTCCTACGTGCCCACTGATGATGTTAGTGCCCTCTGTTTGTGGTTACACCCCTATTAGAAACCAGCTAAACTATCATGATAGTAATCAGTTAGCAACTGCATCTAGTACTGGAAATCTGAGACATGTTTTATGTTTTTACAAATGTAACCCCATTACATGTACGGCAACTGAAAATCTTGGTGGTCGTTTTGAAGCACAAAACTGTCTATTCTCATCCAGTAAAAGTATTTGAATGTTTTGTCACCTATGCTTGAATTGAAATTGCTCCCTGTACGTTCTTTTAGCCGCTGCTCCATTTCTGTTTGCAACCTCATAAATCATAAAATGTGTTTTTATCAGTTCTATAAAAATAATAAGCACCATTCGGTCTTTTTGTCTTTTTTATTTTGCCAGACAGATATAAATTAGACTTTTGAAGCTTGTTTTTAATAGTAATTAATTACTACTATAAATTTATGCTTCTTCATAATTAATTTTAACACACATAATTATTATTGTTTTTTTCTTTTTAGACAGATTTTTAAAAAAATTTGGGGGGTGGGGGGAGCTTTTACTTACTGACTGTTACATTTTTCAGTTTTTAATCTTCTCGGATAGATAAAGATATAACCACTTACCAATAGATTATTCCATAATTTTCACAATAAAAAATTAAGGAACATACTGTGGAACATTATTGAGAAACTGAATAGAAAACTTAGCTTCTCAAACAGAAATATATTTAAAAATCAACGTTTTCATCTGTTCTCCCCCTCCAAAAAAAAAAAAATTAAATTAAAAAAGAAGTTTTTGTAAATGGCAGTTTTTTGAATGCAACCAACAAATACTTTTTCTTTGTCTCTTTTTTTATATTTTTTTTCCTCCAGCTGATGATTAATGCGATCTAAAATGCCAGTCCTTTGGCGGGCCGCAAATTGATGGCTACTGGGCCGCAGGTTGTGCACCTCTAGATTAGCAGATACCAAAATTAAATAAAATATAAAGTTATAATTAGGCAATGAAGTCTATGCATTTTTAAAAAGGGGAAATGTATCCCCATAAAAAATAAATCGTTAAAATATGTACCATTTAATATTTTTGCATATGCATTCCTTTAAATATTGAAAAATAAAATAAATACTTAGAAATTTTTATTCAGGAATTCATCAACCGTGAATATTTATTTAAATCAAATTGGAGTGTAAAGGTTGATATTTTTATTTATTACCAACTATGTGAAAAATACCAGAGCCGGGAATCAAACCCGGGCACCTCCGCTTAACGCACAGATGCTCTACCACTGAGCTACCCTGGCTGACAACCAGCTGGGAATTTCTCACATAATTATCATTGGCAAAGTCACCGAGTCTGCAAACGCAGATATATCAGGTGAGACAATAATAATCGTAGCACAACTCCATAGACCATGAAATTTCAATTTAGAAATTTTTATTCAGGAATTCATCAACCGTGAATATTTATTTAAATCAAATTGGAGTGTGAAGGTTGATATTTTTATTTTTATTTAATTTTTTTTTTTTTTTATTAAAAATAAAAATATCAACCTTTACACTCCAATTTGATTTAAATAAAATAAATACATAATAACTTATACTTTAACGAAGTTAAATATACATATTAAAAAGAAATTGATACCTTACATATCACTTCGTTCATGGCAGAAAAGCTTTTTTCGAATGGGATCCCCTTCTTCGGCGGTGCCGTCTGCACTCCGTGGCTACTAGTCAGCGACTGCCAGCCACGGAGTGCAGACGGCACCGCCGAAGAAGGGGATCCCCTTCGAAAAAAGCTTTTCTGCCATGAACGAAGTGATATGTAAGGTATCAATTTCTTTTTAATATGTAAAATAAATACATTTATGTAGGTGTAGATTTTTTTTTTTTTGTAAATACTTATTTGAAGATTACTTTTTTGCAAATATTTAAAATAATAATAACAATTCGATATTATTTTGTTCTCTTTTTTTTTTTGATTGATTTATTCGCTTTTAAAGCAAATATGATATTTATTCTTGTTGTGTATGTGTGTGTAAACATTACAAATATCAATACTTGAAGTACAATTATCCAAATTTTTCCATTAAAGCCTAAATAATATATATATATATATATATTTATTTTTTTTTTTTGTATAATTTATAATTTGTTATATGCATCTATTACTAAATGTACTATTAGAACAATGGAAAATACTGGAAGATGTTACAAAATAATAATTATATTTGCATAATTTTAGTGAGACATAATTTTACTAAAGTATAGTTTTGGACAGTTTAAGACCCTGTTAGGGTTTTAACTAGGAGGTTTTCTAGAGGAAAGTAGGGAGGTTTGAACCGCTTTTTGAAAAAATATTTTTCTATTTTTACTTCCTTATACAAAGTATAAGGAAGTATAGTAATCCCGATTTGCGAATACATGAATTTCCGTGACTTCTGTATGTAAGCATGTGTGGGTGTGGGTGTGTATCTCGCATAACTCAAAAACGCTTGGACGCAGAACGTTGCAAATTGGTAATTTATTATAATATCTAGTTGTGCACCTCCCATTTTGGACTTTCTATAATTTTCCATTTTGGAGATATTTACGAAAATTATATTCATTATGACCAAAAATACAAAAGTTTTGACCATTACATATGAACTACCATCATAGAGATTTCAAAAGAAGCTAATGATAGAGCCAGTAATGATATTGTTATGAAAGTTGAAGACATTTTTTGGATGTAGAAAGTTATGCTTAAAGACATAAGTAGGTTCTAGTTCACAAAAGCATTTTATTTATTGAATATTCAGCCTGTAGATAGAGCCCATAATGTATCTCGCATAACTCAAAAACAGTTGGACTTAGAATGTTGCAAATTGGTATATAGGTTTCTTATATCATCTAGTTATGCACCTCTTTTTTTTTGGACTTTCTATGATTTTCTATTTTGGAGACATTTAAGAAAATTGCATTCACAATAATCAAAAATACAAATGTTTTGGCCATTATTTATAAACTACCATCATAGATGTTTCAAAAGAAGCTAATGATAGAGCCAGTAATGATATTGTTATGAAAGTTGAAGACATTTTTGCGTGTAGAAACTTATGCTTAAAGACATAAGCAGGTTCTAGTCGACAAAGGCATTTTATTTAATTAATATTCAGCCCGTAATGTATCTTGCATAACTCAAAAATGGTTGGACGTAGAACATTGCAAATTGGTATTATAAGTTTGTTATAACATCTAGTTGTGCACCTCCCTTTTTGGACTTTATATGATTTTTCGTTTTGCAGATATTTAGGAAAATTTTAATCATAGTAACCAAAAATACAAAGGTTTTGGCCATTATATATGACCTACCATCATAGAGATTTCAAAAGAAGCTAATGATAGAGCTGGTAATGATATTGTTATGAAGGTTGAAGACATTTTTGCATGTAGAAAGTTATGCTTAAAGACGTAAGCCCAGTGGCAGAAACATGGCGACATAGTCGCGGACACAAAAAAACGGCTTGCAGACAGTTTTTGTCTGCACTAATAAAGAAAATTAGTCTGCAACTTTCGGACACTCTTTATCTGTACTAATAAAAAAAATTGTCTGCAACTTTCGGACAGTCTTTGTCTGTAGTCATAAAAAATTGTCTGCAATTTACAGACATTTTTTGCCCATGACAATGCGCTACCGATGCATGACGTCTTAGACACTCTCTGGTAGGAACTCTAGAGCCCCTATAGGTGCCTTGGTAGGAACACACAAAACAGTGCTTAACAACGGCGATCTAGGGAGCCTAGATCTCCCTCAATAGGCAGCATTATGCGTGTATTCTTTTCTCCTGTTACCTGTTACTGAGGTTCTACGGGAACGTAGAAAAGTGCTAATTTCATTTAAAACTGCTCCAAAACTTGTCCTCCACTTCAAAATTCACTTATAAAAATTTCTGTATCAAAACTAAAACAAATACTTTTATTATTTATATTGTGTTGTGTCAAACATTGCTATAAAATACTATTAAGCCCGTAATTTTATTGTTGTGAAAATTGCCTACATTTTAGTGTAGAAATTGATTCTTTAAGACAGAAATAGGTTCTAGTCGACGAATGTATATCATTCAATGAATATTTGGCCCGTAGATAAAGCCTGTAATGATATTGATAAAAAACTTTGTGAGCATTTTAGCGTGTACAAAATAATTCTTCAAGAAATAAGCAAGTTTTAGTTGATGAATGCACTTTATTTAATTAACATTTAGTAAACAATTGAATAAATCTCTTTTTTGTGCCAGAAAAATTAATATTCTTGAAGCAATCCAATGAAATGATCCGTTTTACTACAGAAATTAAATAAACATTGTTAAATACACTACAGAGTATAAATTTCACTAAATCAGGAACAACCTAATATTTCGAAGTCTGAATGGAATTTGAATTCATCGAAAGTATTATCAGTGGTTTAAGGAATTTTCAAGGTAGTTTCTGAGCGAGAAACCAATGCGTCATTACAAAATTTCCAGAACTAGACTCCTATTTAGGTAAAGTTTCCAAATTTTGTAAATCCCTTACTACCATTTTTCGCCACATTTTAATGCCTAATATGACACTAAGTCAAAGCCTATCTTTTGGAAATGAAAAAACTTTCATCTGTTTCCACTTTTACTGTAATACAGTGTAGAAAGTAACACGTAAAGATATAGGCAAGTTTTAGTCTACAATCATCAACAATCACTCTTTTTTTTTTTTTAGTCTTGTGAGTCATTTATAGAACTTTCGAAGAATTTAGTTCTGCACAATAAACCAATGAATTTTCCAAAACTCTGTTATTATTGAAGTTAGACCTTTCACACTTTGGCAACCCTAAACTACAAATTTTGGCCAAGTTCGACGGCAAGACAAAAAATTTACACTGGCTACTAATTTGCGGTATGGCAAGATTAGTGATAAAATTTTGCGGCAAATGTTGTTTCAGGATAGCCAGAAGCTCTTTCTCAAGTTTAACAGAGTTAATTATTTTGGAAAAATTTTTGTTTCCCGCCACTAATTTGTGCCAAAGAGAACAAAACTGAGCCATCTGTATTCGAATGATTTTCATTATACTCTAAGCTGTGCATTTGCCAATGAGATATTCTGTAACAAGCCGTTTAGTACTATCCCTGAAAAAACTAGTATATTTGTCTTGACGGCATCTATAATCGTATTATCTTGACTTTTTTGGTTCGAGTAGCAGTTTTTTTTTTTAAGGAATGTTTGTGGACTGAAACTTGCCTGTTTATTTACGAATCAGTTACCTCACACAAAACTGTCTTTTTTTCATAAAAATATGTGTATTCCTATGATTGTATAAGGAAGCCATGTGGTGGTCATGTGGTCACATCATATTTTTTATTTACTGTGATAAAATTTTCAAACTGACTTTTTCTAATAGCTTATAATGTTCTACATCTATTTTCATCATGATTTTTTATTTAAAATAAAAACTACCTTTTCCATGAGTAGTTTTTCAAGAATGTGTGAACTGGGTCAAACCTCCCCACTTGAGGGAGATTTGACCTATAGGAATTAAAAGTCATGTGTCAATAATTAAATGTCTAAGGAAATGTCATTACAAGTTAGACAATAATTAAATGATTAAAGATTCCATATATTTATTAAATAAAATTAAAAATAACAAAATAAATTTAGTTTGAACCAGACAATATTATGATAATTAGAAATGAATAATTCAGTTTCAAGTTTAAAGCAACTTTTTCTGTGCATCCATTGATCAATGGATGTGGGAGTTTAGTTTAATGACATCACTTTTGGACACTGCTAAAGTATCTGTTTTTTCAGGCTAAATAAAACTGAAGCTGCATACATGAGATCTGAGAAAATTTATGCAAAAATTATCTTCATTTACTTTTATGACATAAACAGTATAGTGCAAGAAACTTGATTTTGCTGTAAATTTTATTAAAACAAAATCCCTAATTTCAATTCTACTTGGACAGTCTTCAAAATCATCTTCACTTTCGGAAAAATGAAAATCTTCTATTTCAATTTCACTATCTGAAGACAAATCTGTTATTCTCTTTTTTCTTTGTTTCTTGATCATTTTTAATATTCTTTGACATTTTGTTCATCTTTTTCATGCTATGCTTCTTCTCAATTTCAGCTTTAAAAGGAGTATTTGTCAAAATCCTTGATTTGGTATGATTTCAACCACCTCTGCCTTTTCTAGGCTTTGCTTTAGGAAATGAACGTAGTTACACAGATGTTATTAACTGCTCTAGAAAATGTGAATTCATTGAATTTGTAGATGAAATAATACGATCAGAGGAAAACGGCAGTTTCATAAAACATAAAACTTGCAGTTATAGATAGAGATGCTGATGATGGTAGAATATACATTTCTGGATTAGTAGTTGTAGCTGGAGTCAAACTTTTAACATTTGGATCTACGATCTGAAACAGAAGATGTAAGAAAATCAGATTTTTAAAAGAAGTCTGAATTTAATTGCTAAATTCCAGTACATTCAAACACACTTTGTATGTTTTCTGGGATAAAAGCCTACCTGCAAACCAAACAGAAACCTAAATAGGTATGTTTGGCCTGGATCAAACCTCCCAGAACAAATATGGGTCAAACATCCCCTAATAGACATTTTGAGAAAAAAAATTAAAAACATATTGAAATCAAAAGTATAGGGCTTTTTAGAATATTCAATTAAATACACAAAGCATTCATCTTAACTCTATATAAATAATAACAACAAGTACAGAAAAGAAGAACTCGAAACAAAAAAAAAAAAACTTTTCAAGCTTAAAATTATAAAACAAGATTTCTCGTTTGATTCTAGCAGCAAATGGCCAACATATAGAAACAATATCTTATTTTCCTGAATACTAAGCTGCCATTTGGTGCTAATCTGTTACATAAATGCTTAGATATGAAAACGATAGGGTGGGTCAAATCAAACCTCCCTTGTTTCCCCTATACAGTATAGGACCCATTATCCAGAACCCATGGGACCAGAAGTATTCCGAATTTTAGAATTTTCTGGATTTTGGGTCAGTTTCCCATTATTGCTTTCTCTGAATTATAAAACATAACTCAGTAACTGACAGGTACTAATTTACATCCAGGAGCAACTACTTCACACACAGACAGACATTTTTAAAAAATAGTCGAATCATATTCAAGAGCTCTCAAAACATGCAAATAAATCGAAAACTGGAAGTCAAGATGTTTTGTAAAATCTGATATTTTCTTCTGTTAAATTTAGCAGGAAGTAAAAAAATAACTATAATGCATATTATATATAAACATGTACATTACTGACAATGCCACTTGCGATGAGCGGCAGGGTTACTTCTTTAGCAATGCTGCTAAACATGAATACTAACTCGATCATAAGAACAGAACGCTAAAAGAAACTATTTTTCTTTAAAAATGTCCATACTTTTTTTTTTTTTTTACAGGTCTTACAGAGGAGTTAGAAATCAACGGAAATCTATCATCAAATAAATTAGTTTTTATGTGGTTTGCTGTGAATTCCAGGGTTTTCCTGGACCACAAACATCCCTGATCATTTGAAAAAAAGAAATTCTGCTTAATTTCTAATTTTCATAATACTACCTAATAAAACACGCAATAATTTATTTTAGGATGATTTTTTTTTTTTTTTTCTGATTTTAGATAAGAAATATATTTAAATCATTATTAAAAAAAAAAAAAAATCTAAAATGATTCTGGATTTTATGTATTCCGGATAATGGGTCCTATACTGTATATGATACAATATTTTATAAACTTTTGTAACTGGATTCTAAAAAGAAGATTGCATTTGGTATTTCTCCTTTGTAATTAGATGAGAGAAAGAAATGTTCATTGTTTCCAGTGTTTTATGTAAACAAGAAATTGTATTTTCCTTAGTCATTGTCATGCTAGTCATTGGCAAACTAAAATATCACCAAGCACTATATTGTCATGAATGCTATGAAGAATCATGCTTGATGCCTCGGAATGTCTTGTAATGAAGAGATATTTTATTAACATGTATATTTATGCGGTGGTTATTTTATATTGCAGTAACTTTGGAGATACAAAAATATAAAGAATTATCTTTTTTTTTTAATAAGGAAATACTATAGGAAATGGCCTTGAACTTCAGACATGCAAAGAAAATTCTCAGACTTGTACCTTCTAGTAATGATTAAGTCACGAGTGCAATCGAGGGACCAACCACAATTTGAAGAAAAACAAATATACTTTGACATACACAAACATCAAACCGTCTCAATTATATACATTAAAAGCAAAAACTGTTTTATTTATGAGAAAAAAAAATTAAGTTAAAATACATTTAAAATCAAAAAATATATATTAAAACAATTAAAATGTAGACGTTTCAAAACCCGTCCGGGTTTCCTCATCAGTAATTACAACACATTATGCAAACATTACATGAATACTCAAGGAATTTAAAGGAGTACCAAATATTGAGGAGCCAGTGCGCATGCTTCATTGATAGTGTGGAGATGCTTGGCAGTGTGCCAGCTCTCAAGGAAAATACGTGATTTATAATTATCAAAAACGTTGTTGAAACGTCTAGATTTTAATTGTTTTTATATATATTTTTTGTTTTTAAATGTATTTTAACTTAAATTTTTGTCTCATAAATAAAACAGTTTTTGCTTTTAAAATATACTTTGGTTTATCCCATATCATACAAAAATACAGATGACTTACAACTTTAACATATGATTTTGCTTACTATTTACAATATTTGCATTTTGTTTTGTACAAATCTCATAAATATTTAGATTTGTTTAAAAAAAAAACTAATCGTTTTGGCAAGCTTTTGTTTTATAACAAGAATGGGTTTAAAAAAAAGTGATAAAACATTCAATAAACATTATTTTGAAACATAAAATACATACATTTAATTTTTGCCGGGATATGGGAATTTATAATAGATATTTTCTTATGGCCATGTCACACAAGAGATTTCGCTCAGCTACTAAACACAACATGATCAACTCTTCCAAAAGCTGGTCGAAAAAGTTTATTACCCCGCTGACCTTAAATCTTCGCCATGTGTTGCTGTGTTAGTAAAATTTTGCGCGAAAATCTCTTATGTGATATAGCCATTACTGTGCATGTGTAATGCATAGAACTTTTTTTATTGATAGATTCAAAACTAGATTTATAGGGCAATTTGCGTGAAAAGTTCAATTCAATTTAAGTAAATTGGAGTGTAAAGGTTGATCTTTTTTTATTTACCAACTATGTGAAAAATACCAGAGCCGGGAATCGAACCCGGGCACCTCCGCTTAATGCACGGATGCTCTACCACTGAGCTACCCTTGCTGACAACCAGCCAGGCATTTCTCACAAAATATTCGTTGGCCAAGTCTGCAAACGCAGTCTCCTTGATCCGAGTCTGCAAACGCAGCTGTATCAAGTGACAATATTAATCGCAGCACAACTCCATAGACCACGAAATTTCAATTTAGAAATATTTATTCATGAATTCATCAACCGTGAATATTTAATTTAAGTAAATTGGAGTGTACAGGTTGATATTTTTTTATTTACCAACTATGTGAAAAATACCAGAGCCGGGAATTGAACCCGGGCACCTCCGCTTAACGCGCGAATGCTCTACCACTGAGCTACCCTGACTGACAAGCAGCCAGGCATTTCTCACATAATATTCGTTGGTCAAGTCCCCGAGTCTGCAAATGCAGCTGTATCAAGTGACAATATTAATCACAGCACAATTGGTATTTTTCACATAGTTGGTAAATAAAAAAATATCAACCTTTACACTCCAATTTACTTAAATTGAATATTCACAGTTGATGAATTCATGAATAAATATTTCTAAATTGAAATTTCGTGGTCCATGGAGTTGTGCTGCGATTAATATTGTCACTTGATACAGCTGCGTTTGCAGACTCGGTGACTTGGCCAACGAATATTATGTGAGAAATGCCTGGCTGGTTGTCAGCCAGGGTAGCTCAGTGGTAGAGCATCCGTGCGTTAAGCGGAGGTGCCCAGGTTCGATTCCCGGCTCTGGTATTTTTCACACAGTTGGTAAATAAAAAAAATATCAACCTTTACACTCCAATTTACTTAAATTGAATATTCACAGTTGATGAATTCATGAATAAATATTTCTTAAGTTCAATTCAGTTCAATAAAAATTTTAAAAATTGTCATTAGAAGAATGATCTGAATTTTTCTTTCTTTCTTTATTTTATTTTTTTTCTTGAAGAGTTAGACCTTGTTAGGATTTTTTCATAAAATTACTATTAAAATGTGTGCGAAATAATTGGATCTCCAGATTAAAAGATGAAATTCAGTAAAATGTGACTCATCCTTTGGCATATTTTAAGCTGATGCGACATGCTGTATTGCCAGAAATTAGCAGACTGAGTTTAACGGTTTTCTGTTTACTTTAGTTTTCAGCTCCTTTATGTTAAGTTATATTATTTGCTCTTGCATAACATAGTAGGTTGTATAATCTATTGGGTTGAGAATGTCAAAGAATTTAAGTATATTTCTAATGTTTATTGTAGAGGTGTTTTGCTCATTCAATAGACTTAGAATTTAAAAGGTATTTTCTGCATGTATGTTGTTTAAATAGTCCACATGACTCTATATCGCTACGAGTGTGAAATGTTTAATGAAATATAGTGAGTACAGTATATTTTGCTGTATTGCCTGCTTTAGGAAAGAAAGTTGTGCTTCAGTGGTGTATGGAAAGAAGGTTTATGCCTTTTTATGGAGGAGGGAGGTATATCAGAGAAGGTCAAAGTGCTCCATGGACTTCAGACATCAAAAATAAGAAAGAGATAAGTATTCATGAATTTAAAGTTTTTCTGCTTCACATTTTCAAAAATGTGTAGGCAATTTTGTGAGTTTTGAGATTTATGCAAAACAAGGTTGGAATATTTTTTTCCCCCTTATTTTATGTGTGCATAGTGCACTTTCGTGTGTGTTAGTGATTGCTGCAATATGGAATTTTTCAGATTCATGCACATCAAAGTAAGGGTATAAAGTTTTTTTTTTTTTTTTTTTTTTGTACACTTGTGAGCAAAGCGTATATACGTGCATATTATTGATTACTGCAACATGGAATTTATACCTTTTTTAGATTCATGCACATCAAGGTAGGAGTAGCCAGTGACCTTTTTTTCCTCCTTCATGAATGCAAAGCATAGGATAAAGACAGCAGTGCTTGTCGCTCTTAAAACCTAGATTTTTTTTTGCGTCTTTTAAGCATGCTATTCATGTGTCAGTATTATATTGCATCACTGATACTTCTGGCTGTCAACACACTCTTTGAATGCACTGAGCCAATTTTAAAAGAAAAACAAAAATTGAATTAATAAAAGTGGACCAATGTTTCGCCACTTGAAAAATGGATTTTATCAGTATTTGCTAGGTGTCAGGTGTCTGCACCACCAGTAACAGCCATATGAATAATTTGATTTTAATTATGTTTTTACACAATTTAACCAAACAATCATCACTTCTTTGGCACTTACTTAGCACCTAAATCTATCATTAGGCCTTAAGCTTTAAAATACAGGGCAATTAACAGTGCCTTAGCCGAGTACAGCTTTTTTATATAGAAAAATTCTGTAATCATTTGCAGTGATTTTTTTCAAAAATCACTGGAAACAATTCTAAATTTGTTTCTTTAAGAAAAGTGGTATTCAAGTAAGGGACCACTAAATGCCCTGAAAACACAAAAATTTATTAAAACATAATAAATTTAACAGCCTTATTTTGAAGCTTCTTAAAGACTCATCCCAGATCTGGGACCACCTCAGCACCAGTTTCTGTTGATATTAATTTTGGTCAAAATTAAATTCTTCCTTTCCATTGTCCTACAATTCCAGTAGGTGGTGCCACTTTTGATCAATGCCCAGTACAGGCTCGTTGTTGTAACTGCATCGACTTTTGATTATTTCAATAGTCTCACAATTCACCACATAAAAATGATTTTTATAATTTGCTAATTTTTATATTCTTTCAAAATTAATGGTTAGTTCATTATTTTTATTAACCTTGTTGAGAGCAGTAGTTGTTCTGTCAAAGTTTCTATCTGTTTTCTGTTTTTTATTCTACTTTTTATTTTGTGTTTAGTCATGTCAATGTAACTACCCTCATTATTATTGATCATTTTATATTTAATTTTGTAATTAGTGTATACAGTCGAACCTTGTTAACATGAATTACTTTTAACATGAACTGTTTCCACACATTCAAAATGCAGATTAGTTATATGAATATTAGTTACTGATAACATGAACCAATTTTTTTATTCCCCTTCAGATTCATGTTAACAAGGTTCGGCTGTATAGTAAAACATTTCAATTAGTTACATATCCATCCTTAGCTTTCGACCCATCTCATTGAGTCTTCATCAGAGTTATGTTATAATAAAAATTCTAATAATATATATATAAAGTTCCATATTCAAAACATATACATTACATATTCAAAAAAATAAGTCCATTAATTTAAAATCCATATGAGTCAAATTACTTTAGAAGAATAATATCCACATGCAATGTCTCTTCCTTTTTAAATATCCACATCTATAATTTAACTTTTTTGTATAGTGACAATATTTCTGCAATATACTTGAATAAACTCGTTAAAATAATGTGTGCAAATTCGATACTTATTGTTCATAATGAGTTACTATATATGGTTTAAACTTTTCCTAAAGGTTTTGAAAAATGTAGCATTAGATTACTGCGCCTTCTAGCAGGGAAATATGTCAATTTTTTTTACAAGGATTTTATTTATTTTCCCTCCTTTACTGTACATAACCTTTGGTTAATTAAAATAAATATATATTTAGAGTTAAAATATGTAATTCAATTGACTATTGTAATTATTTAAAGTATCAAATTTGCACATATTATTTTAATGAGTTTATTAAAGTATATTGCAGAAATATCGTTATGTATGTCACTACAGAAAGAATTAAATTATAGATGTGGATTTTATTTTTTTATAGTAATTTGACTCTCATGGATTTCAAATAAATGAACTTTTTTTTTAATATGCATCTTTGAACTTATATATACATTATTAGAATTTTTACTATAACATAACTCTAATAAAGACTTCAGTGCAAAAAGAATTCTGAATCTGGCCAATAGGAATTTAGGAATGTTAGCTGTGTAAAAAGTTAAGAAGACAGTACGCTTAAGGCTACCGAAACAGCTGTATGCATCGCAAAAAATTTTCTTTTGCCGTTTCTAACGTAGTAGTTTATTTGAGTTTTAATATTCCAACGCCAAGTCTCCTGTTATTATATATAAGAATGTTTTTAAAATTATAACCTTAAGTTTTAATTTATTAAAAACAAACTTACATTAATAAACTAAATAAAAATTTCTATGCAACAGTGTAATTTTATTGAAAAAAGCACACAGGCACATGTTTTCACAAAAAAAAAAGAAGAGGTACCACATACATAATTATATAGCGTAATCACAAGATAATATGAGACAACCTGATTATTATTGTTGTAGTTCGGGAAGTTTTTCCCTCCTTAAACATGTGAAAAATCTTTGGATGGTTTGAGTTCATTTCTGGAGTATGTATCAGAAAAAGAGAGAATAACTTTTTTTTCTACTTTTCCAAGGAAATGAAATCCACCGATTCAGTTAGAATGCACGGGTAAAATTTCTGTATCACTGTTGTTTTGATACTCACTATTTAAAATTTGTTTTTGTCTGCAATGAGGAAAAAAAGTAGTGGGAAAGAGCATATGTAGGACAAATAAACTGCTAAAAGTATTCTTAAGTCTCTAACTTTTTTTAAAACCACATTGGTGGCCTCATGTTATTCCGAGGGTAAATTTGTTCTCAGAATTACTCATTACCCTTTTTTTTAATTCTGTTTTTCGTACACAGAAAATTAAACTTAAAAATTAATTCTGAATTCTAACTTAACAAATTTCCCCATACAATAATATAGGATTTTGTTATCAGTAGAGATAGAGCATCCCATTAAGACTGCAGTGATTCAAGAAAATATTTAATAGCTTTGAACTAGAGTTCTAGATCATGCTTTTATAAACATTAGCTCTAAACGTCAATAAAGAACTTGTGATGCACCTTCATCATAGACTCAGCCGAGCCCCATATTACTTTAAAGGGAAAATCAGAATTATTTATTATCTAATATACTTTTTAATTCCATTTTCATATTCGATAAACTCACAACTGTTAAATTAGTTCTTTCTGCCATTCCTCCCCCCCCCCTTTTTTTAGGCTAAAATGTGAGAAAAATGCACAGTAAAACATATGATTTTTTTTTTTTTAAATGTAGTGGGAAAACAGAACATTAAAAAATATATTAAGGACTGAATAATTCTCATAATAGGTGTTTTGTTGCATGTAAGTATAGATAGTATGCTCTCTTAAGCCTCCAGTGATCTGAGAAATTTTAACCAAGTTCGAACTATGCAGTACTTGCATAACATTAGCTCTACTCATCAATGAAGAACTTGTAATTAGTCTTTTTGAGTATTATTATACCGTATTGAATAAATATTGGTAATGAATGCCTACATGCATTGCTTCCATAGGAATATTTATATATTTAAAATTTAAGAAAAATGATAGTGTGAGGGTACATTGAAACATCAAAATACAAATAACTTTTTTTGGCTTAAAGAAAAAAAAATCAACAACCCTATATGAGCACCATGATTAAAAAAAATTATATACGAAAAACATTGAAAGATCTTGATTTTATTTTTTGTACTTTTTTAAATAAACATTTTAAATGAAATTAATTTATAATTAAAGTTTTCATTATCTTGTTATTAAAATCATAATGTGGGCAATAATTTTACATATGACAAACATCAGCAGAATTAATGTAGAGAAGGAAAGGCAGTTACTTTTGCTATTGATATTTTGGAAAGATACGACAGTTTACATAGAATGGCTAGAGGGAAAAGCAGAAAAAAAGGAGAAATTGAAATGACAATATTCAAGTATGCCCGAATTAAATGTCCTTAATTTGGAGAAGTTGCTAAAATTAACACAAAGTTTAAAAGCATAAGAAAAAAAAAAATTTGATTTTAAAAAATTGAACTTCCATGTGGGCTCCTAAAATAGCTCCAGATATATAGTCTGTAATTAATTTCCAGTGATATTCACTGTAGCATTTTTATAGTCACAGTAGCAATAGCAGAAGTTATTGAGGCACAAATGTCTTCAACATCACAGATGTTCTTTCACGTAGCATTAAAAGAAAAAGATCTAGTGGAGTGAAAGATTTTGGTGGCCAGGCAATCGGGCATCTATCCTATCCCTCAGTAGGGGAAAGTTGTAACCAAATATGCTCTAACACCTGTGCGAAAGTGAAGAGGGTTGTTGCCATCTTGTAAAATAACAAGATATCTAGGTAAATGCTTGCCATCACAGAAAACTTGCCTCACAATTGTATCATGTGAAAAAGCGCACTATGTCTCAATTTTTGGACTGTTTCTTTTCACTTCCTGTATTGCATAGGGATTTTCTAAGTGAGTCCTAAAATCTGTATTTGTCTCTATTCACAATTTCTCATACGAAACATTCTTTCATTTAAAAAAATGATTTGGTTTAGAAAATAGTGTTTAATGCGAGATAACATCTCCACAGTAAATGCGGAAAAGTGGCGAGGCCCATCATTTGGCACGTACATTGTACATGGAAAATTGTCAGAAAAATCTAACAGCCAATTTTTTTTTTTTTTTCTAATATCTCCACATAACGTTTTTTTAACGGACTGTTGAAACTCGGGACATTTGATTCAAACAATGTCTTTTCAAATTATATCCAAGATGATTTTTTTAGGTATACCATTTGACCAGAATTTTTCGAGTTTTGGTCAGGGAATCAAAATATCGTAACAGAAACTTGCTTTTTTATTCAGTGAAAAATGTCTAGGCTCAGAATCAAACCCATATATTTAAGCATAACGTGCAAATACTAACACTGACTTCTCTCCATTCAATAATGATTTGCTCAAGGTTTCAATTAAAATTAATCATAATAGTGATTGAATTTATGTTTCAAGTCTTCGAATATAGTAAAGGATAGAGTTGTAAAATTCTCGAGAATAATCTTTCTGAGAATATTCTCCTGGAAGAGAATAATCGAGAATTTTCCCATTGAAGCTATAGTGAGTAATTTTGAAATGTGTGCTCTGTATAAGTATTAACTTAAGTGCAAGTTTAGAAATTTATGAAATTTTGCTTTTAATGAAATAATTAGATTTAAATCTATATAGTTGTAGATATTTAAAAAAAATCTCAAGGCTAAAAGATGAAATCGTATAAATTATTGAAGTTAAAAACTAGTGATAACTCAAGTAATAAAGGGACAAACCATTGAGATTTTTTTTCTCTCATTATAGACACTTATTTTTAAAAAAATTCTAAACGACATTTAATGAAAACATTTTAGTGACATTTAATAAAAAATATTTCTAATGTTTTTGCTTTAAAATGTTTTACACTTATCTGTATAAAATAAAAATGGTTTTATACAAGTACTTAAAGAATAAACATATTTATATGGGACTGTTCATAGTTCAAAAAGAAATGTTTTTTTATAGAGAGAAGTGACAAATTGGCAAGTATAGCTAACATAAATTAATAGGAAAGATAAAAACAGAAACAGTTGAGTTTAAAAAAAGTGATGTCTGTATCAAGAAAGTAGCTTGAATTTTCTGTTATTGAAAAATGAGACTGGCATCACCCTGTAAAAAGTATTGCTTGAAATCCAATCTGGCTGTAGCATGTGATTACATGGCTCTTCCTCATTATCCTGCATGTAATCAAGGCTTCTTCAAAAAATTGCAAAAACAGTTTTCATGTTTTTTGCTATAACACACACAACACGCAAGGTATTTAAAAAAAAAAAAAAACACCAGAGCAAAGCTATTTTCAGGAAACTCGACATACAATATTAGACACAGCATCTTGCAATCAAAATGAAAACATTAAATATCCGATGAAATATAAGCATTTTTACTAAATAATTTTTAACTGTGCATGCGTAAGATTTAGAGAAATTTCATTTGCATAATTTAATAGCCAAATGTATTGAGCAACTCCAAACAAATGTTGTGTAAACTCAAGAAGTTCTACACCATAGAATGAACTGCTATTCAGTTTCTCTCAAAAAGAAGCTAAACTATAAGGGGTTTTACTCACATTTTTATTTTGATTCAATGAATGGCAATACAGTTTTCAATGATTGTAAATAAATATTGAGAAAAACCTTTATCAATTTCTTATTTTTGGGAACAGCTGAAATTCAGTTCATTCAATGGCATAGAAATTTTTAAGTTGTTAACTTGCGTTTAGGGGTTTTATGTAAGTAGTTCAATACATTTGGCTATTAAATTATGCAAATAAAATTTAGCAATATCTTACGCACGTGCGGTTAATAATAATTTAGTAAATACTCTCATTTCTTTAGATTTATATTTTTTCAATTTGATTGCAGTATGCTGTGTCTAATATTGTATGTCAAGTTTCCTGAAAATAGTTTTGCACTGACAAGGAGAGGTCACAACATGGAAAATTCAGATCGGGACGAAATTGTGCAAGATTGTAGTACACTATGAAGGTAACAACATACTAAAGCAGTAGGACCCACTATCCACAAAATTTCGAGAAAAAAGCATTTAAAGTTTTAGTAATCTTTAAATACAAGTTATTTCGAATGCAGGGCTGCGCCCCAGTGGCGTGAGCGTAAAACGCTGGTATTCCACCCAGACGACATGGGTTCGAGACTACCTACGGATTTTTTTTTTTTTTCTTCTTCTTTAATTTTTTTATGTAATCTAAATATTTTATTTATTTTTACTTTATTTTATAATTCATTTGAAAATTTTAATAAAAGATTATTTAATTTTGTTGAATATAAAATAAATATATATATTTTTTAATATTTATAACTTAAAAATACAATAAATTTTTATAACTTAAAAAATTAATTTTAATTTTACAAAACACTAAATAACAAATATAAAGAAAAACAGATAAAAAATTTAAATAACTAAAAAATAAGCAAGCTGTAAAACAAAGTGTAAAAAATATTTAGCAGGTGTACTTAAATCTTGGTTTGAGCTTCCTGTTTTCCTTTTAATGTCTATAAATTACGTAAACCCTTTTAGCTTGTTAATAATAGAGAGCAGGTGAAGTGAAATGTTTTATTTCGTCCACACAACGATAAAAAAAAAAAAAAAAAAAAAAAAAATGTCGTTGTCGAAGAAGAAAGTATGTTGATTAACATTTAAAATCTGCATTTAAGGATAACATTTCTTTGCCTATAATAATTTAATAGTATCGCAATCCTATACTTTAATTTTTCAAGAAGTTGTACTGATTGGAGAAGTAATTATTTAATTTGGATTATAATTATATATGCAATTAAAATCCTCATTTCTCTGTAATTTTTTTATTTTTTGTAATTTAAAAACAAAATTTAATATTGTTTTGGATATACCTAAAATAAAATAAAATACTTAGAAAAATAATTAAAAACATTTTCTATAGTTTTACCTTATTTTGTAGTTAAAACAAAACTAAAATTTATTTTTTAAGTTATAGAAATGTATTGTATTTTTAAACTATAAATATCAAAAATAAAAAAAATTATTTATTTTATATTCAACAAAATTAAATAATCTTTTATTAAAATTTTCAAATGAATTATAAAATAAAGTAAAAATAAATAAAATATTTAGATTACATAAAAAAAATTAAAGAAGAAGAAAAAAAAAAATCCGTAGGTAGTCTCGAACCCATCTCGTCTGGGTGGAATACCAGCGTTTTACGCTCACGCCACTGGGGCGCTGCCTTGCATTCGAAATAACTTGTATTTAAAGATTACTAAAACTTTAAATGCTTTTTTCTTGAAATTTTGTGGATAGTGGGTCCTATTGTTTTAGTATGTTGTTACCTTCATAGTGTACTACAATCCTGCACAATTTCGTCCCGATCTGAATTTTCCATGTCGTGACCTCTCCTTGTGAGTTTAATATCTGGCGTGTTATAGCTAAAAAGGTTAAAAAAAAAAATGTAATTTTTTAAAGAAACTTATCTCTCTTGATTACATGCGGTGTAGACAAAAAAAAAAAAAAAAAAAAAAAAAAAAAAATCATACAGCTAACAGAGACCCATAATCACATGCTACAGCCAGATTGCATTTTAAGCATTACTTTACAGGGTGATGCCAAACACTAATTTTTTACTGGTTCCTTTTTTACTTTTGGCACAAAACTGAATGTATGAGGTATAACATGTCCTTTACACTCCTGAAATTTAAGATGATTTGTTTAATACTTTGAGATATTTTTTTTTTTTTAATCAAAATAGAAAGTGTCCAGTCATTAATGGAAAGGTAGTGTATTTTATTATTTATTTATTATAAAATGCTGTTTGATTTAAATTTGTTAACTTTTTAGTGAAATTTTATTTTTAAACTAGAGCTTTTTGCGATTCAGAAATTTTTTTTTCAAGCATATTAATTTTCATGCCCACAGCATCAAATTATTAATTAAAAATCACCAACATAGTAGATAATAAACCTGTGGCTTATATATAGAAAAAGAATTATGTGAATTAGATATCTCAAGTAAACCTCCAATTATTTTTTAGAAAATCTTTATGAGGAGAATACTGTATAAATGTTAAATTTTAGTGATAGTTACAAATATAGGCATTATTTTTTTTTTTATTTGTAATTTAATATGAATAATTATTATTTGCTATTGAATGCTGTCATAGAATAAGTATTTAACATTTAGAAATATTGTTTTGCAGAGCTTACTGGAGAATATTCTCCCACATGGCTGCAAGTTGTAAGATGTAGACTGAAAAAAATTTTCTGACTGAAAATTTTTTTCAATTTACCTTCCTTGAGGTTTGCACTAAAATGCAAGGATCTCACGTGTTTTAGGTAAGTTGCATGCAAAGGTAGTATGGAAAGTCGTCCGATTTTTCTGTCTTGCCTCTGTCCTGGGGTATTTTTGAAAGACTGAATTCCGTCCTGTAGACGGAAGACTTTCACCCATGTTCTCCCATTGAAAATTATGAATTGTAAAGAAAACATCATGAAATAAATTTTGTTCTATTTATGCATGTCAAACTGAAGAATTATAAATCAGTTTCATAATTTATGTCATAAACATGAAATAATTTTTTGTATTTAAGAAAAATAAGAATATTCTCGATTATTCTCTGAATTTGGAACTTCAGAGAATATTCTCACCTCACATCTCTAGTACACAAAGGATATCCCTATTTTTGCAAATATATGCACATAGAAAGAAATGTCACAACTAACACACATTGTGTTAAAGTGTGTGCTTAGTATGATCGAGAAACTTATCCATGCATAATTAACAAAAAGACTGGGAGATCCTACTATAAAATTTAACTGATAAACCAAGTACAAAGCATACCATAAGGTGGCTGTAAAGCCTCACCCAATGTGCCCTAAAAATACAACATTTTTGAGACCTAGTTAAGAACATTTAATAGAAATTGTGGCATTAACTCAAGAGCTAATGCACAAAATTTCATAAATTTAAACATGCATTGTACCTTTTTTAAACAATTAGTTGTACCCATAAATTTTAGGTGAAAAATCACACAACAGGTTGCATTGCCATCTCCTTTTCCATGATTTTTAATATGGCAATATAGGATAAAATTTTATATACATATGTATATTAACAATTAAGAACACAATTTTATTTTATTTTTAAGTTTTCACACCTAGGGCCCCAGTTTTTCATAGTGCACAAATAACTCTTTTTTAGCTTGAAAATCACTTTCTTTGTTGATTTTAGGAAGAGAAGACAGCACCATCTCTTACCTGTTTTTGTTGGCAGTTCAACACAAATACAGTAACATTCATATTTTGGCTAAAATTTTAACGGTTTATCTATTTAAGGCACATGTGGGTCGAATATTTAGCTGAGTAATGCTGTAAACTGCGCCAAGTGTAACTGCTGCATTCTGTTAAAAATCAACAAATAAACACTTTCTAGCCACAAACAAGTCATAAGAGCACTGAAAAATGCCAGAACCCTGGCTGAAAAACTCCTGTAGCTTCAAAAAAGTACAGTATTCTTAAATTTTAATTAAAAGTAATTTATTTGAAATCAATTATTTGATTTAAATCAAATTGGAGTTTAAAGATTGATATTTTTTATTTATTACCAACTATGTGAAAAAAGCCGGATGTGAGAAGTACCTAGCTGGTTGTCAGCCAGGGTAGCTCAGTGGTAGAGCATCCGTGCGTTAAGCGGAGGTGCCCGGGTTCGATTCCCGGCTCTGGTATTTTTCACATAGCTGGTAATAAATAAAAAATATCAACCTTTACACTCCAATTTGATTTAAATAAATATTCACGGTTGATGAATTCATGAATAAAAATTTCTCAATTATTTGAGTCATAATCAAACAGGAAAAATCTGTATGTTGAGAATGAGATTATTGAAACCATTTTAAATATACCATATTTATCAGCAACAAAAGCACACCTTTTTACAGATTTAAAGCAAATATTTTATATTTTAAGGAATGATTATTATTAGTAGTTTTTTTTTTTTTTTCTTTTAAAACCAAAATCCCATTCCATGAGTATTCCAGGTTCTTCCTGATGCATATAAACCTTGTTTCAGTTACACTGCTTACTTCCATATGACTAAGCACTAAAGGATCCTTCAGATACTAGCAACGGTGCAGAGCTTCAACTCAAATTATCCATTGTCCGAAAGTGACCCATGACATTTTGCACACATTTACAATGAAGGACATTACTTTTTATTGCTCTTTTACAAGAGAGACCCAATTTCGGTCGCAGTAGGAGGTTTGTCAGTCAAGAAAATCTCTCTGCTGCTTCGCGTCAATTCGATTCCCACATCAAAGGGATGTCAAAAGAAACCGAAGTTGAAGTGTGTCTCTGAAGGGTCCTTTAATCAGTTTATTATTACAGGGTTCATACTCAAATATGGGGGGGAAAATTGTTTTCCTAAACAATTTAAGAAAATGTTAGCGACATATTAGAAGAAACTCCTCTACGGAGGAGAAAATATATTAACTTTCAATGCATGATGTCATGTTACTGCCAATCATGATAGAAATTCAGGTAGAAATCATTGCTTACATGCATATTTTCACGATGCTTAATCATTTGAATTTTGATACAAAGCTCAACAAGAAAAATATAATTTCAGAGAAAGAAATTTTTTTTTTTTTCCACGTTATAATATATAATCAATTTTGTCCTGACTTTTAATGAAAATTTTTATTTTCCCCAACTGATTTCAACAAAATCCAAATTTCTTGAGTATTCCAGGTTTTCCCCAATGAGTATGAACCCTGTATTTATTAAAAGTCAATCTTTTTCTCTTTTCAAATAAGACATGAGTTATTAGTACTTTATTATACTTCCTGTAAGACTGTTAGATATTGTACAATGAGATTTGCTATTATGCATATTTTTATAATAATTTATCACAAGAATCAAGACGAAAAATGTAAGAATGGGTGATCTGCAATAAATTTCAGAATTGTAAGATTGATTGCCAGGTTACGAGATAACTTGTAGTTAAGGCTGCATATCAGTCAGATTCCACCTTTTTTCCTTTCCATGTTATCCTCTGTGGGGTTCACATTACTCATTGTGGCAGGCTCATTACTTTAATTTGTGAGAGTGGGACTCTGTTTTGACCCAATTTTAGATCTCTGGTATTAAAAAAAAAAAATCTGAAGGAAGAATTTTGGATTTTAAATAATGAAAAAGAGGACAAAAGGATTTTTTATGGAATATTATGGCACAAGAGAAGAATCTTTTTTTCTTTTAAGAATCTACTTATCACCTCACCTCTACTTTCAATAAGATGTTCTGGGGCTTCTCTTATATGAAATATTTATAAAGAAAATATTTGTTTTACCAGGTTATATAATCGATTTTTTTCTGACTTTTAATGAAAATTTTTATTTTCCCTGACTGTTTTCAACAAAATCCAAATTTCCTCAGTATTCCAGGTTTTTCCAGATGAGTATGAACCCTGTATTTATTAAAAGTCAATCTTTTTCTCTTTTCAAATAAGACATGAGTTATTTGTACTGTAAGACTGTTAGATATTGTACGATGAGATTTGCTATTATGCGTATTTTTATAATTTATCACAAGAATTAAGACGAAAAATGTAAGAATGGGTGATCGACAATAAATTTCAAAATTGTAAGATTGATTGCCAGGTTACGAGATAACTTGTAGTTAGGCTGCATATTATTCAGATTCTCCCTTTTTTTCCTTTCCATGTTATCCTCTGAGGGGTTCACATTACTCATTGTGTGTTTTGACCGAATTTTAGATCTCTGGTATTAAAAATTTTGGATTTCAAATAATGGAAAAGAGGATTTAGTTTATGAAATATGGCACAAGAGAAGAATCTTTCTTTTAAGAATCTACTTATCACCTCTACTTTCAATAAGTTGTTCTGAGGCTTCTCTTATACGAAATGAGTAAAAACAAGATTGAGAAATACTAACAAAAAAAACTTCTAATACAATTCCAAGTTGAAAATTTAAAGCACTTTGGTTTTTATTAGTTCAGTATGCTCGCCCCTGCTTTGTACTAAAAAGGACATTTCAATCAAAAATAAAGTTCTTTAAAATGTAATCTATAATAATAAAGGAAGATGTCTGTCTGTCTGATCATCCATACGTTCAGCCATTATTGAACACAGAACTACAAAATTTGACATACAGGTGCGCAGAAGCCTGCCCGAGTGCATAGTGAAAAAAGAATTTAAAAATTTTAATTAGTTCCGGAGATATTAAAATGTCGACCAATGTCTAATTAAAAATTGAGCGGATCGTAATTTCCGCCCTCCAAGCAGAATTCAGTGCATTCCTCAAAAGAAGAAACACTGAGAGAAATTTTCGCACGTATTTGTAAAGTCATCTAAGCTTAGCGGCTGCAGATATTGAAAATACACCTGTACCACGAGAAAGAGCATTTATTTCAGATTCTTACAGTAGTACAATTTTTTTTTTTTTTAAATATGGATTTTTTATATTTTTAAAAAAAAGTTTTAAAAAGGGTACAAAATTTCTTTTTCTCGATCAACATTTTTGAATTGCCCTGTACGAAAGACTAATTGACCCCTTTCTTAACTGGTATATTTTGAAAGGTCATTTTTAATCCTCTTTCGAACCATATAAACATTTTTACAAAATATGGATTAGCGATCCATATTTTCTTATTTTACGAAAAATCTATTTTTTTCCACAAAACATTTTATAACTCAAAATCTTTTACAGATAAATCTTTTTTTTTTTTTTTTTGTATATAGATCTTCGGTCAGATGATTCATATTTGATAAGATTGAAAGGTTTTTTTAAAAAACTGCATCCTTGAAGATTTTGACGACATTCTGAATCCACATTTATGAAATTCTTGCATTTCCTGTTTGAACAGTCTATTTTTGTTACCATGGCAACTTCCATTCACAGAGATAGAATAATTGGAAAACGATATCTCGAAAGTGGGGCGAAAGAAAAGAATCTTTTACTGAGAGATCACTTATTTTTTTTGACTGTGATTAAAAATTGCAAATTTCAAAATTCTATTTTTCTCTCCCGCACAAAACTTACTATGCACCGTTAACACTTGCAAATTAAATTTTATACTAATACGCGTATTTCAAATTCTAATTACGATTAAATTATTTTTAATACATCTCGAAAGGCATTTTGAAATACTACTTATATTATCAAAAGTGGGATTCGAGATTTCACCCAATTTACACGTTTTGAGGTGTCCTGAATCTGTTTTCTTTTGTATCCAGCTACTAATTAAAACAACTTCATAAGTAATACATCATTTGAAAGCTTTGTTGATTTGGAATTTATCAGTAGATTACAGAAATTTCTACCGCCAGATGGTGCTGTAATATTTCCCATTCTAATTATGATTATATTATTTTTAATGCATCATTCGAGAGATATTTTAAAGTACATTTATATTGCCGAAAGTGGAATTTGATATTTCACCTGACTTACACGTTTTGAGGTCTCCTGAATCTGTTTTCTTTTGTATCTCAGCTACTAATTAAAATAATTAAGTAATACATCATTTGAAAGGTTTGTTGATTTAGTATTGAATAGTAGATTACAAAAATTTCTACTACGAGATGGTGCTGTTAAATTTTATAATTTCAATATTATAAATTCTAATGAGCGTGGAAGGTGTATGTTCTAAAACAGGGATAAGGGTGAGCGAACAGGCTGTTTCAGATATTGAAACTGGAACAGGGCACACTGCAGGAGCTACCGAGCAGGAATTTACTGCGATTAAGTTTTTCCATAAAGCTATTTTCCCTATATGTCAATAAGCTGTTGTAAGATCTGAAACTGGAAAAAAGGTGGCGCCACCAAGCGGGAGTTTCATAAAGTCAGATTTTTCAAGGATCACAAACCAGCTGGTCGCCGAAGGCAACTAGTAATTTAAAGAAGACTTCAAATTCAGATTTTTTTTTTTTTTTTTTATAACATTCTTTGAACATATGGAATCACA
Organism: Salticus scenicus; assembly: GCA_963930645.1. Classification (NCBI taxonomy): domain Eukaryota; kingdom Metazoa; phylum Arthropoda; class Arachnida; order Araneae; family Salticidae; genus Salticus; species Salticus scenicus. The sequence goes on along the minus strand of OZ005650.1, from coordinate 88,483,240 downwards.
ATTTTGATCCTCCATCGAAATGGGGAAGAGTCATTTTAAGAGGGAAGAAGTAATTCCAGTTTGTATGCCATATGAAACCACTTGACCTTCAGGAGAAAATTTTACAAAGTGAGGAGAAAAATTTTCCAATGATGCATGCAGGTTTCGTTAATATTATTTAAATACAATTTGTGCAGGGACCATATAAATAAAACTATTAATGTGGAAGTGATAGATCAGGGTTTCACTGTAATATGAAGCAGCAAAAATCCTGTAGGATAACAACATGGGAAGAAAGAAAGGATGAAATCTGATGCACAGCCTTAAATTAAGAGTTATCTAGATAGGCAAAATGTTAATGGAGAAAATTCTTTTTTCCAATATGAACCCTGCAAAAAAAAAAAAAAAAAAAAAAACAGAAAAAGAGCAATATGAAAATAAATATTCTAAGATTTTGAGTAAGGAGGACCTTAAATACAAATCTTAAAATTTGCATTAAAAACTTTTTTACTGCGTTTTTGGCTTTTAAGGTTTCATAAAAACAGAAATTAATCAGGGTTCCCACTCTTAAAAAGAAAAAAAATTCAAGGACTTTTCAAGTACTTTTTAAGGCCCATTTGAAATTTTTCAAGGACTATGGGAGAAAATCGCAGAATGCTAGGCATATACACAAAACTTTAGTAAATCACAGAACACTTTTATTAGTATTTTTTTTTGGAAGTAGAATAATAACTTTTTAATTTAGAATAATAACTTTGCCTGTTTTCACAATACATTTTTGATGGATTGACCAAATTAACTTTTACAAAAGTCAAAAAATGATTAGTTTAGGATTTGGAATCATTATGATTATTCTAAAGTTCTTAGGTTTGAGTTCTGGTCTGGTCATTTTCTGCTCAATATTAATGACTAGTCTACCAAACAGGTGTGAGATTGGCAAAAAAGACATAAGCTGAAACTATATGTAAAAGCAAGATAATGAAATGAGAATTTCATAACAAAATGCATTATATTAGACAGCGGCATGTGCGTGTGGAGATTGAGATAGTTTAGCCTAGATCGGGCGTTTGCTAGAGTGGAAAATTCAAGGACTTTACTTGAAATTAAGTACTTTCAAGGGCCCTTGAAAAAGAAAATGAAATTAAAGTACTTCTTAAGGACTTTCAAGGACCGTGGGAACCCTGTTAATACATTAGGAATTCCTAGGACTTAAACTACGCACTCTGTTTGAGAAATGTTGTATTGAGAACGGGAAATAAAAACAAGTTGTCTTAGATAAAATTCACCCAATATAATACAACAACAAATTTTATATTGAGAACGGGAAATAAAAACAAGTTGTCTTAGATAAAATTCACCCAATATAATACAACAACAAATTTTATTATAATTGATGTATAAATGTAAATATTTAAATTACACACTATTTTAAGAAAAAACTTACAAATTTTATATAAATCAATACTGACCAATATATTCAAATAAGTACCTCAATCTCAGTGAATTGAAATTTATTATATGCAGTTTAAAAGGCTACAAAATGAATGCTACATCACAGAGACATAAGACATATACTGCTGAATTACTTATATGTGTCAGTCATTAAAGAACTATATTACGGAATGAATGACTATGTTAACAAAAAATGACAATGAAAATAAAATTTAAAATTTAATTTTATACATTGAAGGCTTTTTATATTATGCCTGAAAGTCTTGATACTGCACACGTAAGTTCCACAAATTTGTAATAAAATGAGGTTTTCAATACATCGAACTTACACTTACTTAAAATAATTTTTCATTTTGCCAGAAATTTATATGGAAACTTTTTGAATTAAATTCATGAAAAATAATCTTGTCAGAGTGTTACACAGATTTGAAAAGTTTGCTAATCATACCATAATATATTCAAGCAAACTGCAAGTAACATATGTTTGAACATGATAAAAACAATCTAACGCCTTTTGCGACCTCGGCCACGTCCTCTTCCACGTCTTGTTGCTGGGCTAGTTATTTCTTCTTTGGCTTCTTCCTGCTCTTCATCAGCCGGTTCTTCTTTAGCTTCAGAATCTTTATCTTTATCTTCCGTAGCAGAGTCTTTAGCTTCTTCAGAATCATCCATCTGGTCCTGAGTTTCAGTCTCTTCTTTTATACCATTTTCCATGCCTTCTTCATTTGTATTTTCCTCCTTAACTTCTTTGGTAGCAGAATCTTCATTTTTAGTTTCTTCAGATACATCTTTCATTTCAACATCTTCCTTGGGAGTGCCAGCTTTTTTAGCAGCCAATTCTTTTTTAGCTGCTTCTTTGGCAGCTCGTTCAATTGCAGCAATTTCAGCAGCCAATTCCTCGGCTTCTGCAGCTTCTCTATCCAATTTATCTTGCTCTTCAGCAAGTTTCTGCCTTTCTTCTTCTTGTTCATTAGCTACTTCCATTGCTTTTTTGAAAGCTTCACTATGCATTATAGAACGACAATGCTTTGATTTTGCAACACTGACATCTTTAAAGAATTTATGACAAAGTTTACAATAATAACCTTGTACCGATACTACAAATGACTGCCCAACACATTTAGGTTCAGGTGGTCTTGATTTTTTCACTTCTTTCTTCTCCTCTTTTTCCTCTTTCTTATCTTCCTTTTCTTTTCCTTCCTCTGATTTTCCTTCTTCACTTTTTTCTTTATCTTCAGATTCGGTTTCATTTTCTTCTTTAGATTCTGCTTTTTCTTCAGAAGTTTCCTCAGCTTTGTCTTCTTCCATTTTCTCTTCTACTGGTACTGGCTTAATAGCTTCTTCATCTTCATCAGATCCAGATGCTAAATTCTTCAGGTAATGAAATTCTGCTGATTTTTGTTTATGTTCCTCACTCTTGCAATGATCTCTGTACTCTTCAGAACTACTAAAACCAACTCGACAAGGACGACATTTTGGATATTTCTTGTCACGTTTCTTCCTATGCTCTTTTGTACGACGGTGAGCAAGAAAATTGCCAGTAAATGCACATTCACACACTGTGCACCAATTACCTGGTTTACGACTTGTTTTCTTTTTTTCTTGTTCAGAAGATTCCTTTTTATCTTTTTCAACATCTCCTCCTTCCTTCTTTTTCTCTCTTCTGATTGCAAGCAGCTCATCAATTTTTGAAGTATGGTTTTTACTGTTTTGATGCTTAGTTAAAATTTCCTTTGTTGAGCATAAAACTTTGCAAACATAACAAATAAAAGGCTTTTTAGGCTTTGAATCATCTTTTGAATCTTTTTCGGATTCTTGTGTCTCTGCTGACTCTTGTTCACCATTTTCTTTAGCTTTTTCTTCTTTATCTTCCTCTTCTTCATCTGATGGTTTCCAATATTCAAATATATCATAATCTACATCAGATAGATCATCAGTAGGTTCCTCAGGATTATAAGTATCATCATCACCTTCATCACTATGATCATGTCGAGACTTAGAACCACCATGAGAGTCTCTACGCCTTCGAGCTTTTGCCATACGCCTATCACTTTCAAGATTTGCTCTCTTTGAGCGAGGACCACTTCCTGGGCTTCTCTGGGGCAAACGCTTTCTTTGCATTTGTCCACGGCCCATCTGCCTGCCACTCATTCTATCATTCATATAATGCCTTGATGGTGAGGGGCCACCATATCCCATGCTTCTCATTTGACCCATTCCACTTCCACCATACATGCCACCTCCACCACCACCATAGCCTCCTTGGCTGCGACTGTAGCCAGCATTCATCATTTGATGAGATACATTATACTGATCATTATAACCACCATAATTCTGATTATAGCCACCAACTCCAAATGGAGGACCACCTTGCTGCCAAGGGCTACCACTGTATTGATTTCTATAAGACATCGTAGCTCTTCAAGTTCTGCAAGAGAAAAATTAATAACTAAATTTTTTTCATAACGTAAACAATTCAAAATTTAATTACAAAAGTAAAAGAAATTCGAAACTGACTGAATGATAATGACAGTGGAAATTCCACTCACATTGTAGTTAAGAAAATCTGGAGTGATTTCATTTGAATTTTTGAACATTCAGAAATTAACGGTTGTTTAAATAAATTAGGAAGTCAATAAATAAACAAAAGAGAAGGTTGAGGGATGCCACTGAAATTTTTTCAGAAAAGAGGAAGTCACGAGTGAATTAAAATTTTTCATATATTTATATGTGAATTCTGTAAATTAATATACAATGAAATAATTAATATATAAAGTATAATTTTAATATAATAAATTGAAAAATAGTTACTTTGCAATCAAAAAGTATAAGGAAATACTTCTACCTCTTTGTAAGTTCTAGAATCTAATAAAACAAGTTTATCATGAACACTGACACTTATGTTATGGCCAGGAGCAGAAAGTGCTTAAAACTGCAACCCACATCGCAAAACAATTGAGGATTTTGCAGAACATTTCATCTATCACGTAACTGGATGATGTTGATACAGCTAACATTCTAAAATTAATAAAACCTAGATATGTTCAACTGACCTGTAAATCTGTTAGCATACTAGAAAATTGCTGGAAACAGTCATTGTCTCAATGCATAGACAAAATTCATTTTGTAAGTAGTATATCCACATTAATGTGACAATATTAATGCCAAAAGCCATTGAATAAATTGCAAATTCTGGGTGTATTCCTCAGTTTTAGATTATAAAAATTTTAAATCATGTTTATTATAAATGTGTAAAAAATATTTTACTAATAAGTATTATTACAATGTTTTTATTAACTTCGATTCTTGTTTGTGGGTTTGTTTGTGAGTTTGTTTGTGTGTTTGTCAGGGACAAATCTTGCAATCGATTTTTAACTAACTTCCCGACTAGCTAGATATTTGAAATTTTCAGGACAGCTCCCTACACGGTGACAATACATTTTTCTAATAATTTTAGTCAACTATTTCAAGTCCCGCTGCCTTCGGCAGTGCTTATATGATTCGACAGAAAATTTATTTAACTAACTTCCCGACTAGCTAGACATTTGAAACTTTCAGAATAGTTCAAAACAGGGTGAAAATGCATTTTCTTAAAAGCTTTAGCCAACTGTTTCGGGTTCCTGCTGCCTTCGGCAGCGTTATCAGTACAAAGCTTGCAATCGATTTTTCACTAACTTTCCGACTAGCTAGACATTTGAAATTTTCAGGACAGCTCACAACACGGTGACAATACATTTTTCTAATAATTTTAGTCAACAATTTCAAGTCCCGCTGCCTTCGGCAGCGCTTATATATGATTCGACAGAAAATTTATTTAACCAACTTCCCGACTAGCTAGATATTTGAAAGTTTCAGAATAGTTCAGAACACAGTGAAAATGCATTTTCTTAAAACCTTTAGCTAACTGTTTCGGGTTCCTGCTGCCATCGGCAGCGTTATCAGTACAAAGCTTGCAATCGATTTTTCACTAACTTTCCGACTAGCTAGACATTTGAAACTTTTAGGACAGCTCACAACACAGTGACAATACATTTTTCTAATAATTTTAGTCAACTATTTCATGTCCCGCTGCCTTCGGCAGCGTTTATATAATTCGACAGAACATTTATTTAAGTAACTCCCCGACTAGCTAGACATTTAAAATTTTCAGAATAGTTCAGAACATGTTGAAAATGCATTTTTTTAAATACCTTTAGCCAACTGTTTCGGGTTCCTGCTGCCTTCGGCAGCGTTATCAGTACTAAGCTTGCAATCGATTTTTCACTAACTTTCCAACTATCTGGACATTTGAAACTTTCAGGACAGTTCATAACACGGTGACAATACATTTTTCTAATAATTTTAGTCAACTACTTCAGGTCCCACTGCCTTCGGCAGCGCTTATATTATTCGACAGAAAATTTATTTAACCAACTTTCCAATTAGCTAGACATTTGAAACTTTCAGAATAGTTCAGAACACGGTGAAAATGCATTTTTTAAATACCTTTAGCCAACTGTTTCGGGTTCCTGCTGCCTTCGGCAGCGTTACCAGTAGAAAGCTTGCAATCGATTTTTCACTATTTTCCCGACTAGCTAGATATTTGAAACTTTCAGGATAGCTCAGAACGCGGTGGCAATACATTTTTTTAAATACTTTTAGTCAACTGTTTCAGGTTCGTACTGCCTTCGGCAGCGTTCATATGATTCAACAGAAAATTTATTTAACTAACTTCCTGAGTAGCTAGACATTTGAAACTTTCGGAACAGTTCAGAATACGGTGAAAATGCTTTTTAAAAATATTTTATCCAATTGCTTTGGGACCCTGCTGCCTTCGGCAGCGTTTCCAGTACAAAGCTTGCAATCAACTTTTAACTAACTTCCCGGCTAGATAGCCATTTGAAACTTTTATAATAGCTCAATAGACGATAGCAAAGAATTTTTTTAATACTTTTATCCAATTGCTGGGGTTCCGGCTGCCTTCAGTAGCGTTTATACGATTCAACAGAAAATTAAAAAACATGGTTTATAAAAATTTTTTTATCTTATAATTATTTTTATGCTTATTTTGCATTTTACTGTGCTTTGACAAATTTGGACAAAATACTTGCAGAACATCTGATATAATTCTGCTCCTGGGATGTTATGGATCTAGAAAGATTGAGAATTGCAGAGTTTCGTCAGGTTGTTTATTAGTCGATTGCTAGTTTTAAGCAGGTTTTTTTTTTTTTTTTTTTTTTTTTTAAAAAAGCTTTTTTTTTTTTTTTTTTTTTTTTGGTTTAAACTAGGTTTTTATTAGTATATGTTTCTCAGTCATACTATACATATTTGTAAATTAAATTACCACTTTTAGAAGTAGTTAATACTCTAATATTACTTCATTTAAAAATAATTTAAATTACCAACAATAAACAGGTATGAGATTTTTTAAGCCTGTAAGTTGATTTTCTTTCTGTAACAATGTACAAGAAACAAACCTTGTACTTTGTAAATCAAAGCTTGTACTTTCAGACATGAAATTCTGTTACATCTCATCTAATTATATAAGTTTTCACATAGCTATATTAATAAAACATTTATTTATTTTTATGTTTAAAGATAAAACAAACAAATAATTTATTTCTGTAATTCAGGCTTTTGCCACCTGAATTCTTAAATTTTGCCTTTTCATAAAGTTATTTATTTTTACACTTTTGACGATCTCATTCTTTAATAAGAAATGTCATTTTATCAAAGTGCATAATTTTTTTATAGCTAAAAATCTTTTACATTTAAAATTTCTATAATTCCATCAGTACTGACTTTTCATTAAAATGATGTAAATGGAAATAACAGAATTACTGTGAGTTGACAAAAATTTGTTTTTTTCAGCATGAATGTTAAATCTAACACATAGCTGCCAACCTTCGAGAATCAAAATTAGGGAGATTTCACGTACGACATAATTTCTGACAAATAGAATATTAATAGCATAGTAATTGTTGGAAAGAGATAAATAAATAAAACAATGAATTTAAAATGCTACTAGATTGTATTAAATTCTAACCATACTCTAATTATACATATACACACATACACTAATTTGGGAAAATTTTTCCTACCTGAAAAATCTAACTCCATTTCTCCCCCCCCCCATGTTTACACATTTGGTATAGATATGACATATAAATACTTAATTTAATTGAGAAAAAATAGATTCATTAATTTCAGCAATAAGGTCTAAAATTAATTACATATGTGAGAAATATTGAGCACACCTATTGCTTTACTGTTTGATCATTGATCACTTTCTGGAGATGGAGAAAGGGGGGGGGATAAAAAAATAATTGCAGAGTAAGAAATATTAAACTCTTCCAATTCTATTTCTAGAATCTAATAAAGCAAGTTTAAAATGAACATTATCATTTATGTTGCAGATGGTTAAAGATTGGGAAATAAAAGACTTCTGCAGGACATTTGATTGCCGATCGCTAATTAGAGATAAAGGGGGGAGGGGGAGGCATAAAATAATTACATGAGTAAGAAATATTTAACAATTCTTTTCCTTTACATGTTCTAGAATAATGTAAAGCAAGTTTGAAATGAATAATGACATTTATAATGCGGATGGATAAAGATTGGGAATCAGGAGCTTTCGTAAAACATTCGATTCGCCGATAGTTTGCGGAAAATTTTGTAAAATTCAGAAGATATTAATGTTTTTCGGGAGTTCGGGAGATTGCCTCAAAATTCGGGAGTCTCCCGAATTTTTCGGGGGAGTTGGCAGCTATGCTAACATACCTTTCCCTACAATTTAATAATAACAAATTAACTTAACACTAAAATTCTTAATTTCATGAACTAGGGGAAAAAAAAAAACTCCAATACATTTAAAAAGAGTTATAGGAAGAGACTTAAGAAAATAATTATAATTTTGGATTATGTAATGGAATATTGTGATCCATTTGAAAGTTAATTATTGAATTGAATTTACATTTAATATTTCAAATAAAATTACAAGTTTTATAGCTTTTTTCAAATTAAATTTTTTATTTTAAGAAAACACACTACACCGGTTGTAAAATCTTTTGCGATTTGAACTATTTCAATACTTTCCTATACTTAGATATTAAAATTTTTACTGTCATTTTCTTGATTCTACCCGAAAACCGAACTGAACCCGCAACAGAGAATTTTTTGCGACCCGAACCCGAAAAATAAATCAATATTACTTATTCATCTAAAAATCATGCAAAACACGGTAAAATGATATAACATGACATTTTGTCTAAAGAACATATAAATTACATCCGCAAACAAGAAACCAATAAATCAGCTATTTCTAAACATTGCTGGGAGAAAAATCATAATTTTAAATTTAATTCAGCTAAAATAATTTGCAGACCTAAATCCATTCATTAACTCTTTCTTTGAAGCTTTTCATATTTATAAATTTTTTAAAAACCTTGTAAATTATGATTTCGCTGTTCCCTATTTGTCTGATTATTAGGAATTTTACATTCAGTCCACATTTTCTTAATTTTTCTACTGTTTACACAGCTAACATTCCTAAATTCCTATTGGCCACACACTCCACCTTTCCTTTAATCCTATTGGTTGAACTAAATTCGGTCCCTCTCCCATATATACGAGCATTTCTCCAGATTCAGTATTCTTTTTGCACTGAAGATGGTACGCTTAAGGCTACCGAAGCAGCTGTATGAATTCCAAATATTTTTTCTTTTGGCGTTTCTGACGTAGTAGTTTATTCGGGTTTTAATATTCCAACGCCAAGTCTCCTGTTATCATTTAACAAGTGGTCAAGAACGTGCCCTTTTCAATAAATGCACTTTCAACCCCCCCCCCCTTTTGAAAATATGTAAACACTAAGCTGCTTTAATATGGATATATAATGTAACAAATTACATATCAGAAAATACAAATTGCAGACTTTGCTACATGCAATATTGCAGAAAGAAAAAAATATAAAAGCTAAATTCATCTGAAAAGCAAAATCTCATGATCCCTGATAATTACACACCTGCCGACATTTGAAAATGACAATTAGTAGCACACCAATTTTAAAAATGGATTGGATGGTTGTGGTTGGTTCTACAGATAATACATACTGACAGATGCCAGACATCCAAATTTTATTTGACACAGAAATCCGGCCATATTATGTTAAATGTTTTTACCCCCCCCCCCCTCAGATTAAATATTTATTTTTATCAAAATATTTTGCATTAGTGTTCATATATAATGAAAAACTGTACTGTTTAAGAAACAAACATGATTTATAAAACTGGGTGTAAAATAATTTTATTCAAAATTCAGAATTACTCTTTTTATACTACACTCAACAAGTTATTACAATTCAGCAAAAATGCTAGTCAATCAATATTTTTGTTGCGTGTGTAATTATGTGCATAATTTAAATAAAATATAAATATTGAACACATTCAAAGGCTTCTGCAAGCATTTGATCATTGATTGTTAAGGGAAGGGGAGGGGGGGAGGAGGGTAAAAAAAGGTGAGAAATATTGAACAATTCTACTTCTTTATATATTCTAGAATCTAATAAAGCAAGTTTAAAATGAAAATTGACATTTAAGGCATGGATGGAGAAAGATTGAAAATCGCAAAGCAAAACATAAGAAATGTTGCAATTTTGGTGTTAAGATAAAAATTCGTAATTTTGAACAAATTTTCGTAGCATCATAGTTCACGGCCTAAATTCGTGGCAACTACAAATTATTCGTAGCAGTTGGCGGGTCTGTAATTAACAGAAAATCTTTTTCAATAAAAAGCAAATTTTTCCTGCCCAATAAAGAATAAAATCTGATTATAATGAAATCAAACCGCAAAATAATACTTTCGAATTAAAAAAAGTTTATTTTTCAAAAATAAAATACTAAAGCTAATTCTTAGTTCTCTTACTTCCCTTTGTTATTTAAAAATCAAATAATTTCTTTTTTTTTGCATTGGCCATTAGCAAAAACTAATTAACATAACATATTTAAAAGATAACATAATTTAAAAATTTAGTACAGAGTCCAAAGATATTTACGTCACTAATCCTTCTCTACTTACCAAAGAAAAAAAAAACAAGCCTTCACTTCCTCAGAGCCTATGGGAGAGAAAAAAAATCAATATAGTTTTTGCTTTAACTAAAAAAAAACATTCTTTAAAAGCTATAATATAAAGAAAATACAAATGTGTTATTCAATAAAATCTGTAGCCACGAGATAAAATTTCATATAATGAAATAAATTCAATAGTAAATATAGCCAGGCACTTAGAAACTATTTATTAAGCATAATGGAGATGAAGTGCATGTGGCAAATAGCACACATCAATACAAGTATCAAACTATTTTTAGCTCTTCAGCTAAAAATTGAACATGAATTCAGCTAAAAATAAAACATTTCTTAATAAGGATAATAAAATTCACATACAGTCCTTTAAACGCAGCAAAATTGCAAATTGCCATATTCACATTAAATGTAACAAAATACAATAAGCTGGAATATTATTTCACAGCATACTGATATATGAAACTAGCAAACTATATTCAGGGCCACAAACAGGCAACATGAAGACAACATATAAAAATAAACTAATACACTGAAGACAGGGTGAATTTTTAGGTGTACTTCAAAACACCCAACAGGCTGATGAATTCCCATTACTTCTCTTTCAAGACCAGGAATAATCAAACCCAGTCAAAACTACTTGATATAATGAGAAAGTATAGCTTCTGAGGTTTCTGTGTATGGATTTGTGAAAGCACTGGGCTTACACTATATTGGCCAACTGTGCTTCTTGACAAAAGCCAAACTGGAAATAGCTCACATGTAGCACAAGTGGTTCAAGCTAAAAAAGTTAAGAAAAAACACATAACTTTTCTGAATTTAAAATTATCTGCCAATACCATAAACACTAAAATTAAAACACTTCTTAAAGTTATAAACTATTATATACTCTCAGATAATAAAATGCAGTAACTCTTGAATAAGAAAGTCTAAGTTTTTTTTTTTTTTTTTTTTTTTTTTTTTAAGTATAACATTTGATTAACATACTATCTTAATGTACATTTAAATATATATAAGGTTCTCATTAGAAAAAAGATGAGTGAAATTTTTCCACTAGCAAAATTTTTTATGACTTACCTTTTACAGATATGTAGTATCTCAAACTGAATGGTTATAGAAATTCAGAAAAAAGTTCTATGACTAATTTTGACATATTTCATGATTTCCATTACCTATTACATCCATTATATAATCACGTACTTATCCCACCCATGTAACCAGTGTTAGAAATAAGAATTTTGAAACTAGACATCAAAATGACACCAGCATTAAATTTTTTGGGCGTCAAAATGAAAAATCTAGGTGCCATCTATAATTAAATATGTATATTAAAAAAATAATAATACAGCATCAACTTATAAATAATATATGCAAGATTATATAAAAAATATTTATGTAATGAATGTAATTACATTGACAATATTAAACGTACATACAGTGGCGTCGCCAGAAAAATTTTCAGGAGGGGGCAAACTTCAAATTGCAAAATTTCAGCATGTTTTTACAAATTCAATTAGATTCAAATGATTAGTTGATTGAGGTGATTAAGTAAGCCAGTGTGTAAGCATTTGCTACAACAATTTTTTATACATGAAATTTAAGCTACAACATTTTACATACAGAAATTATACAACTTATTCTAAACCAACACTAATCCGGAAAATGTACTGTCGAGTCGATTTAAAATCTGTTTGCAGGGGAAAGTTAGAGACAACCTATAAATGCAAGTCTGGTTGGTTTGACTCTAATTGGCTCTGTGACATAAATTTTATTCGAATTTTGATGACACAGCTTTAATTGTAATTTTTTAAAATAATTATTTATTTATTAGACTTTTCCAGGAGGGGGCAAGTGCCCCCCCTTGCCCCTATGTGCCAACGCCCATGCGTACATATTTAAAATAGCAAATTCATTCTTTGCCTAGAAGATACTTCATTCCACTACAATTTAATAGCATTTTCTGGGCAGAAATCTTCCAATTTAGGGCTGTTTAATTTAATCATTAACAAATCGTCAACTACTTTCAGAGAGATATGATTTCTTAAATCAGTTTTTAAAAGGTTCAATTGACCGAAATAGACTTGTTTACAGTCTGATGGGATTGGGAAAATTATTAGGTATGATGAGGAAAAAATCCAGGCGTCGCATTTTGCGACCAGTCATTAATATTTCTAGTAATAGCAGACTCGATTTGCCATTCCTGAATCTTATTGCTACAAACAATATAGAAAATTCTATTACTGGAGAAACCACTACAATTTAAAAACTATGGTGACAGAAGGGGAAAAATATCTTTTCCTCCTTTTTTTGTTGACTTTGCAATCTTTGCATTTTATTTGTGTGTGTTTAGGTTTACCAAACAAAAAGTTCAAAATTTGTAAGAACAAAATATAAAAGAACCTCCTCCCCTCCTTTTAAAGCTTGTTATTAAAATATACAATTCCCTTATATGAATTAAGTTTCTTCTAGATAAAAATAGCATTTGCAACTTTTTTTTTTTATCTCTACTTTTTAAACAGGGTGGCTGACACTGGAACTTTAATTCCCTGACTTTTCCATATCTAATTTTCACCATCTTCCTTGACTTACGTTATTTTTATTTATTTATTTTTATTTTATTTTTGTTTAAATTCACAAAATTAGCGAACAGTTCCACAATTTATAATAACAAGCTTTTAAATATGACCAATTTCCACAAAATGTCAAAATTCCCCGACTAGTGGACACCCTGTTTAAAAGATTCCTTCCCCCCTTCCAATGGAGTGAGACTTGCATTCATTTTGGACATAGCTAAAATAACCCTAAGGACAAATCCAAAGCTTAAGTACAATACCTAACCTTGCCAACAGTTAAAAGATTAAATTCCAAGGGGAGGGGGGGGGGGATTTGTTTATAGGTTGTTTTGTTTTCACATTCAGAAAACTCATATATTAAAGTTGTACTCATTTACAGCTAAAAGTAACTTGTCTGACTTTTTCATTTTTAAACATAACCTTTATACTGTTACATATGGCTTTTACAATCATTCAGTAGTTAAAATGCTGGTGGGACAAAATTTTGAAGCATGAGTTTGAACATATGCGACAAATGCAAATTACTAATTTTGCGTGTATATAGGTTATATATGCATTTGTTCTTGCAATAATGCTGTAAAACTATTCCTAGAAGGCTACATATGAGTAAGAGAAGTATCGAAAAACCTCTGGATGTTTAAAATGTTAGACAAGGCCACCTGGTATTAAATTGTTTTTAAAAAAGGACCATTAGGTGTTAAAATGGGTTGAAAAAGCCTCTGAGTGAAACACACTGTGCCAAATTAGCCTAGACTCAGCATTAGTTTAAACAGGGTTCCCACTCTTAAAAAGGAAAAAAATTCAAGGACATTTCAAGTATTTTTTAAGGCCCATTTGAAAATTTTCAAGGACTATGGCAGGGGGAGGGGGGAATTGCAGAATTCTAGGCATACTACTCCGATTCAAAAAATTAGAATAATGAAAAGAAATATGGTCAAGGGAAATGAAAATCGAATTTATCAAATAAATAATCAACAATATCAAATATAAAGTACTATAATATGAATCTGCATATTTTGCAGATTATAAAAATGTAAACACATTACAATGAAATAGAAAATATATTTAAATCAGCTAACAACAAAAAATTCAAAATATTAGAATACTTTCTAACATGGTTCAAAAAATTAGAATAATGAAAATATATTGAACATAATTTAAACTCTAAGTATTTTTACTTGCTAATCAGTACTTTGTTGCATCACCCTTAGCTTTAATGACAGCTCTTAAACGTTTTGGCATGTTTTTAACAAAAGGTTCACAACCTTTTTTTATCCAAATTCGCCCATATGCTCTTTATATTAGAAATAAGTTCTTTTTTGTCTCTAGGCGCAACTTCTTGAAGTCGTTTCTTCATAATTCCCCACAAATTCTCGATAGGATTTAGATCGGGTGAGTTTGCAGGCCAAGGGAGTACAGGTATGTCCTTCTCTTTGAGCCATTTAGTTGTTGATTTGGAAGTGTGGGGAGAAGCTGAATCTTGCTGAAACAAGAAATCGTCATCACATAAATCCTCAGCTGAAGGAATCATGAAATATTCAAGAATTTCTTGATAGACCTCTGAATTGACTGTTGTGGAAACAATACACAACCTGCCTGGGCCTTCAGCAGTCATGCAGCCCCATACCATAACAGAGGTCGCAAATTTAAACGAACGTTTCTTCCAAAGTTCTTAAGTTTGAGTTCTGGTCTGGTCACTTTCTGCTCAAAATTAATGACTAGTCTACCAAACAGGTATGAGATTGGCAAAAAAGACAAGCTGAAACTATATGCAAAAGCAAGATAATTAAATGAGAATTTTACTACAAAATGCATTATATTAGACAACGGCGTGTGCATGTGGAGATAGTTTAACCTTGATCGAGCGTTTGCTAGAGCGGAAAATTCAAGGATTTTCAAGGACTTTACACAAAATTCAAGCACTTTCAAGGGCCCTTGAAAAAGAAAATTAAATTCAAGTACTTCTTAAGGACTTTCAAGGCCCGTGGGAACCCTGTTAAAAAATATTAACTAATGACACTTTATAATTTTATAAAAATAAATCCCTACAGTAAATAGAATACATCATTCAAATTTCATATTAACACAGATAAGAGAATGACAGTAATTCTCTAAAAAAGAAGAGGTTTAAGAGCAAATATTAAATAGAATAAACAAGAATGTTACTCAATTCAAGAAAAGACTAGCATTCTATACATTAATAAAAATTTATTTTCCACTTTTTTCAGAAGAAATCCATAAACAAAACAGCATTTTAATGTATTTGTCTGCAGCAAAAATATCCAGAAAAAACTCCCATGATTTATACGTAAAATCTGACACATGAAAAATCAGATGCAAGGGAAAAGGGTATATATATACATGGGTGAAAGTAAAAAAATTTCGCTGGACTAAAGTATATTATATATTTGTAATATTGGGTATAGTTCAACTTTCACGAGTTGGCCCCTGTCAATCAAGCGTGACGTAGGCAGCGACGATTCTATTACCTTGAAATCTGTTGAGGGTGAAAAGGGAGGTGGTTTGCTATCTTTACGAGTTTTGCGACATTTTGGCGAAAATACTGTTTATTATCTATTTACTTATTTCCAAATTAGGAAATAGAAGTTTTGGGCTTTCTAATGCGTTATATCATTAAAAAATAATTGTTACATCATAACTAATTATTAATACGATGAGAAGTGTTATGATTGTCTAAACGATATTTCAAAATTTCGGTTTGCAGTCCTTTTTCTTTTTTTTTTTTTCTTTCCTTCATTATGTCCTAATTTGGACCTAGCACCAGTGTTAGAAATAAGAATTTTGAACTAGGCGTCAAAATGACGCCTGGATTAAATTTTTTGGGCGTCAAAATGAAAAATCTAGGTGCCATCTATAATTAAATATGTATATTAATAATAATAATAATAATAATAAAGCATCAACTTGTAAGTAATATATACAAGATTATATAAAAAATATTTATGTAATAAATGTAATTACATTGACAATATTAAACGTACATATTTAAAATCGCAAATTCATTCTACTTTATTCCACCACAATTTAATAGCATTTTCTGGGCAGAAATCTTCCAATTTAGGGCTGTTTAATTTAATCATTAACAAATCATCAACTACTTTCATAGAGATATGATTTCTTCAATCAGTTTTTATAAGGTTCAAATGACCGAAATAGACTTGTTTACGGTCTGATGGGATTGGGAAAATTATTAGGTATGATGAGGAAAAAATCCAGGCGTCAAATATGGCACCTATGATTGGAATTCTAGGCGTCAAAATGAAAAAACTGGTCGCAAAATGCGACTAACGACCGCTTATTTCTACCCCTGCCTAGCACCATAAAAAAAAAAAAACTGCCAATCTACCAAACTTTCTTTTTGCTTTCTTTCTCTTAAAAAAAAAAAAAAAAATATTTAAAATTTAAATAAAGAACTACACTCCTGTAATTATTTTTTTTTCTTTCTTTCTCTCTTTTACAAAATACATAGAAATGAAAAGCCATTATAAAAATAATGCAAGAAATTATCTTTCATATTCGTATCTGATATGTATGCAAATATTCTGAGAGCTATTGTACATAATACTGTAAATAATTATGTGAACAGCTCAATTTATTTTAATAAAATTCCCCATTTATTTATTCAGTATTTATAAAAATGTTTTTCTATTCTTAAAAAAAAAAAAAAAAAAAAAAGAGTAAAGCGTAAAACATTCTCATTTTTATTTTTTAAATGTTTCCAAAGAAAATTATTTTTTTCCCTGAAATACAAAATAAAATGCCTGGACAATAGTTTATAATCCATAAAAGCAGTACGATTTTTTTTCTTGTTTAAATTTATTGCTCAAAACTTCTTTATGCAAATAAGGCTAATTGAAATTTCAGACATGATTGAAAAGTGTTTTTTTTTCCCTTTTAGTTTATAGTCATTGATTTTTAAATATTAACACATGCTCCTTTTAATAGGCAAAACAGATTTCAGCTGGTGAAAAGTAAAAATTATTGGCTTGATGTGTTATTTTCATGGCAGCCTTCTTTTTTCCCCACCCATTCATTCTTATCACTTTGTGCACCCCTTCCTTAAACTCTTCAAAAAGAAGGAGGGACGAAGTGCCAATTCGTAAAAGTTGAACTATAAAATATAATAAACTCGTACATAATGTATGTAGATATTCAAAACATACATTTCCAAAAGTTACATTAATAAGTATAAGTATGAAAACTTAGCAAAATTATTTATTAATATAACTGAATTAACATTAATAGGGGCTGATTCAGAAAAAAAATTGGGACCTTTATTTGCCCCTAACAAAGACTAATTCCATAAAATTGGCCTATCTGTATTATAACACATAAAAAAAGACTGAATTCAGTCAGTAGACTGAAAACTTTCAAACATGTATATATATATATATATATATATATATATATATATATATATATATATTTTTTTTTTTTTTTTTTTTTTTTACTTAAGGGGACTCTACTTATCGTCTCTGAAATTCGAAGCCAATTTTGCCACATTGTAACTCATTAACTAGTATTTTTAAATTCCATTTTCATCTTCAGAAAATTCACAACTGTAAACAAGTTATTTTCCAAAAATTGATTTTCTTAGTTTTTAAGATTTCATTTTTAAGCTAAAAAATGCAAAACTTCATTGTGAAAATTTGCATTTCACAATTTGAAAGTAAAATATTAAAAATAAAAATTCTTTTTTGAAAGCAATAACATGTTTCACAGTTGTGATTTTTTCAAATATGAAACTGAATTAAAAAATATGCATAGTTAATGAATTATAATCGGGTAAAATTCTTCATAAAATAACACTGGCTTTGGCTTCCAGGGACGGCAAGTAGAGCTTCGGAGTTCTCTTGAAAAATTGATTAAAGAAAAATTTCAAATTTAATTACAAAATTTTGTCAGTGTAATAATTTAAGTACTGGGTTCACAAAAACTTACTTAATTTTCGATAGATTCATACATTTTGAGCAGGGTTATAAGACAATTTTCACCCTGCCTTTCCCAGAAAAAAGTATATACTTACATGAATCATATATATACTGACAAAAATACATGCACATTTGCATATGTATAGCCATAAAATAATTTCCTTCCCGATTCCCGACTAATTTCACCGTAACTTATCATAGAAACCAACAGCTGTTGCCTAACGATTGGTAAAATCATCCTAGTTTTTAATTCAATCGCTAAATTCTGTTTTGGGTGTCATCTACATATTGAAACTTGCACAAATTACTTTTTTTTCATGGATAGGAATATCCATTTTTGACTACATATTCGAATTTCGGCAGTTCGGGTAAAAGTATAGTTTATATTCCTTATTTAAACTATAGACTAAGGCTCCTTATATAAACTATAAAGTAGAATTTTCACAATCAGGGGTTATATGTATGATTAAAAAAATTAAATTAAGATATCAGAAAAAATTATATCTATTCAGATAATAATCGGAAAATAAGTATAACAATTTTAAATATAAACTAAAGCTAAAGTAATGCAAATGAAGAAATGATGTGTACGTTTAAACTTACTGAAATAACTATTTTAAGTCATTTGTAAACAAAGTAATATATCACACAAATGATAACAAGTAACGCCCCCCTAAGCACAATAAAAATTGAAATATCACTATAATTCGAAAAATGATAGGAATGAACTGTAAATTTAGAAACTTATTTTTGATGATGCCCATTCTATTCATGCAAAAATTAATGTAGGTCATAACTCATGAAATAAGATACTAATAATTTTCATAATTCAAAGAGTTTTTTAATTAAAAATATGCATGGAATATATCTGGGTTACTTCACTCTAACGTTAAAAAAAAAAAAAAAAAAAATGAAATTCCAATATATTAATTTTTTGGGATGACATTAATTAATGTTTACTACTAATGTTTACACTACCTTTAAAACACCGCCATATTTTAACAATATGTAAAAAATTGAGAAACATATAAACAATACCATTTTCTGGGCTGATTTGATCCAAATAACCCCAAAAGAGTGTCAAAATTGAAGGTTCTCTTTGAAAAAAATGAAGTTGATGCCAGTTTTAAATTTTAATATGTAGATATTCCTTTTACAGGGTTCCCACTCTTAAAAAAGAAAAAAATTCAAGGACATTTCAAGTACTTTTCAAGGCCTATTTGAAAATTTTCAAGGACTAGGGGAAAATCGCAGAACGCTAGGCATATACACAAAACTTTAGTAACTACAGTAGACTCCCGATTAACCGGGATCGGATTATCCGGGTTGTGGATTATCCGGGACGGCTAAAAAAAAAAAAAAAAAAAAAAAAAAAACGAATGCAGAAATGTGCTGGAAGACCGCTTTCTTCTCAACCTTTCATTCTGTAATGGACTCGTCCAGTTGACTTTGAGCCTAGCCAGCAGGTGTTTCTCCCGTTCTGGAATGCGGAGTCAGGAGATGATTCACCCACCGTTGCAGTATTAGTACTGTTTAGATTATTAGTTTCACACGTGCTATATATTCTGTTCGTAGTATTAAGATGTCAAAACGCAAAAGGGTCGTTCTTAGTATAAATCAAAAGCTGGAAATAATTAATAAATCTGAAAATGGACATACAGTGAAATCTTTAAAGCGTGAATATGAGATTGGTGATCAAACTGTGCGAGACATTATTAAAAAGAAACAAAAATTACTCGAATTTGCTGGAAATTCAGATAGTCCAAAAGGAATGTGTAAGAGAAAAACAATGAAAACCTCAACATATGAAGATTTAGATAAAGTCATGGTTGTGTGGTTTAACCAACAGAGAGCTTCCGGAATTCCTGTATCAGGTGCTGTCTGTCCGGCTAAAGCAAAACATTTTTTTAAAGAGATTGAAATACCCGGTGATTTCAATGCTTCGAGTGGCTGGTTAACGAGATTCAAACAGAGATATGGTATTCGCCAAATAACTGTGCAAGGTGAAAAACTCAGTAGTGACAAATCTGCATCTGAAAATTTTGTTTTAGAATTCCAAAATTTCGCACGTGAAGAAAATTTGAGTGCAAATATACAATGCGGACGAAACTGATTTATATTGGAAGTGTTTGCCACAAAAGACATTAGCATATGAAACAGAAAAAAAATGCATCAGGACACAAGAAGCAGAAACAGCGCATAACAGTATTGTGTTGTGCTAATGCCTCCGGCTCACATTTTTTAGATTTGTGTGTTATTGGAACTACAAGAAAGCCAAGAGCTTTCTCAAAAATGAAGAAAGATTCAAGTTTGCCTGTAAGTTATTACAGTAATAAAACAGCTTGGATGACTGCAGAAATATTTTCTGACTGGTTTAAAACTGAGTTCGTTCCTGCAGTACGAAAACATTTGGAAAATGCCGGTCTTCCTCAAAAAGCTGTTCTTCTGCTGGACAATGCACCTAGTCACCCAAATGAAGAAATTTTAAAATCAGAAGATGGGAATATTTTTGTGAAATATCTGCCCCCAAATGTGACAGCTGACATCCAACCTATGGATCAGGGTGTCATTCACAACCTTAAAACAGTATACCGTAGAAATTTGCTGCTTAAGTTGGTAGAGGAAGGATACGATAATTTGCTTTCTTTTTGGAAAAATCTAACAGTTTTGGATGCAATTTATTATGTTGCTGATGCTTGGAAATCAATAAAAAGCACCACGGTTATAAAATCATGGAAGGCAATTTTACCGGATAAAGAAAAGGAAATTCCTATAGAAGACGATGATAGTACAGATTTGCAGAGAAAAATCTTAAAAGAATTGAGAAAGTTAGACAGTTCTGAAAATGTTGACGAAGAAGCAGTGCAGCAATGGATTAACGAAGATTCTAAAATAGAATGTTACGAAGTTTTAAGTGACGATGATATTGTGTTACGTGTTGCTTCGGATTCAGATAAAACAAGGAATTACGAAGAATGTTCTAAAAGCGATGAAGAAAATCTTGTAACTCATCAAAAATTAAGTCACGGTGACGCATTAGTACACACTGAGGCTTTACTTAATTACTTGGAGCAAGAAGATGAAAGCACACCTGCTGAAAAAATGACGTTGAGAAATTTGAGTAGCAAAATTCGTCTAAGAGTAAATGAGAAACAAAAACAGACTTCTATAACTTCATTCTTCACAAAAATGTGAGGTAAACTAAATTTCTTTTTTTTTTCTTTTTTGTAAATTATTCTAATTGTAAATCTAAATAGCATTAACATTTATGTTCATTCGCTTCCTTTTATAATAATAAAATCCTTAATGTCCTTTTGTATAATAATTTTATATTTTCTCACGATTTTTTCTTAATGTTCCATCAAAATTTGTATAAATTCGATTATCCGGGATATTCGCTTATCCGGGATGAGGCATTTCCCGACCATCCCGGTTAATCGAGAGTCTACTGTACTTTCATTAGTAATTTTTTTTTATAATTAGAATAACTTTGCCTGTTTTCACAATACATTTTTGATGGATTGACCAAATTAATTTTTACAAGAGTCCAAAAATGATTAGTTCAAGGTTTAGAATCATTATGATTATTCCAAAGTTTTTAGGTTTGAGTCCTTGTCTAGTCACTTTCTGCTCAAAATTCATGGCCAGTCCATCAAACAGGTATGAGTAAATAATAATAAGTTGAAACTATATGCAAAAGCAAGACAATGAAATAAGAATTTTATGACAAAATCATTATATTAGAAAATGGCGTGCGCATGCGGAGATGGAGATAGTTTAGTCTTGACAGAATTCGTGCTAAACCTGTCTATTGGAGTGGAAAATTCAAGGATTTTCAAGGACTTTGCACAAAATTCAAGTACTTTCAAGAGCCCTTGAAAAAGAAAATGAAATTCAAGTACTTCTTAAGGACTTTCAAGGAGTGTGGGAACCCTGTTTTAGCAATAACTAAACTGTTCTAAACTAGGTCTTATTGCTAATCGATCGGCACCAGCAGCATGTCTCTAAACTAATTTATGACGAAAAGTCGAGAAAGAAGGGGGAGGGAGCTTTTTATGACTGTACATACGGTGCAGCCCGAATGAATAAAATAGACGTTCCAATGCAGCCCACCAAGTGTCTTGGGTTGGACAGGTTTGATTTATAGGACAGATAATTGACTATTTCAATATTTAATGCTATACTCTTCCAAGATGGAAAAATCATCTGTATTAATCATGGAAAATTTTTAATAGTTTTTACTGCATGAATTTATATTGGAAATTACAGAAGGTTTTGTGATAGCTATAATAAACAAGTTTTAATGAGCTTTTTTTTTTTTTTTAATAAAAACTGAAATCTTTGTGATATAAATTATCTAACATTCAAGAGTTACTGCATAAACAGAAACAAACACAAAGTACTTACCTTTAAAAATATCCAGATTCCTTCTGACAATATTCCACAATGCTCCAGCGACTGCAAATGCCGACGGAGCATCTTGCCCATTATCTAATTTATATATACACCACAAAGTAAATCTAATCCTGAAACTATGGTTAAAAAAAGGGCAAATATTCTTAGGAAACAAAAAAAATACATTTGAAACCACATATTACAGTGTTAATGAACATTTGTTCAGAGGTGATCATGAGCTTTTAAAAGGAAGATATGCACACAACGCAAAATAATAACATGTAAGAAAACATTTTTATGAAATGTTTCATATGTTATGTTGATGTATTTTTTGTAGAAACCTAATCTCACCAAGCATTGAACTGAAAGTAAGTTGAATTAAGATAACAGAAATATAAAGTTTTTCAAGTATAGAAGAAATTTATCATGGATAAAAATACATAAATTTGAACAAAAAATATCGTTGCATAAACTGGTAAATCTTGCAATTAAGATGCTGTAATTGTAGAAATGCATGACATTTATACTAGTAGAACTAAAAAAAAAAAAACCACCTTTCCTTTCAACAGTTTGATCTTATTTTTCAAAATTATAACAAGTTATAAGCTATGTAAGACATCAGTTTGTCTTACTTTAAAAATCTTTAAAATGTGAAGTCAGGATGCAATTAAATATATTACAGTTATAACAAAACATTGCTGATGAAATCTGCAATTTTCACATGATCAATTAATAAAATTTATGTTTAGAAAGGTCTTTCGAGGAAAGGGGTGTTATAAATCATTTCATTCTTTAAGCTTACATGCAGCATAGACATCTTCAAGCCTATAGGCTGTTTTAAGAAAATATTGTGTCAAACTTCCATTTATAAAGGCATTTTGAAAAAACTGGACCTTTAAATATTGAAAAGGATGAAGATAAAAATTAAAGATCCTTTATACTGAAATTTATGAATAGGCATAAAAAAGCTTTTTCCTAGTTTTGTACTGAGCATTTACCTTTCACTAGTCTCTTGTCTGAAAACAAAATAGAAATTTTGCGCAAAATTTCTAAAATGATTTGTAGAAAACTGCATTTTGATTAGAATTCTTCCACTTCTTCACTAAAACCATTAAAATGGTCTTCCATATATTAAAGTTTTATGCAAAAATAAAATTGTAATGGGAAAATAAATGGCCACCACATGGGCAAGTGGAATTTAAACTAGGAGATGTACAAGCTCCTTTCGACCTTTGGAACAGCAACTTTATTTCTTATGAAATGAAACTGTTTGTACTTTTTTAAACATCTTACAACAAAATTGTAGCTGATGGTAATGGTCAACTATTTTTATTCTAGGTAAGGTGCAAAAGCAATATTTAATTTGTCAAATTTAGCCATATCTTTATGAATGTAGAAAAATTCATTAGAAACTTTAAGAATAGAAATCATCTAGCAATGATCCCTTTATACTCGATATGAGATTTGGTAATATGGAAAGTTAATTTTTAGAAAATAATCTTGGCTTTCCCACATAAATTCCTAAATGTTAAACTGACCAGATCATTTTTGCATAATCACCTCTGATAAATATAGTACAAAAAATCAATTATTACATTTGTTAATAACAGAATATATTAAAACATGCATAAAAATGAAATTCCTTTTATGAATAAATAGTGCAAACTATTTAAATTATGGTACAAAATAAAAATTTAAATGAGTGCAACTAAATTTTGTTAAATGTAAAATACAGAACAGTTCTTAAACTATACACAGCCACATTCTTGGGCAAAATTATCTTACTATTCATAGTATCAGTATTAAATGTCATTTGAAATAAATATATTTGTACAGAATATTTTTTTCTGTAGTCTATAATCTGTCATCAATTCAAATTATATAACTATACAGTTTTAAGCCATATTAAGTGAAAATAAATATTTAATAAATAACAATTTCAGTCAGCATTAAACAACTCAGTGTTCAAGTACAATAATTACTTAAATACAAATGTTGAGTAATGAATGATGTTTTAACAAATTATCATAGCTAACCCCTTCTTGGTCTGCAACTGTCATTACAGAAAAGCACACAGAACTCATTTAAAAGTAATAAGTACAAAAAGCACCATAAAATACAAGAACTCTCAACTGTTTCGGGCCAAAAGAAGACATGACCATTCATCAGGCAAACAAAGTAGGCATGAGTAGTGAGTACTGCAAACAAAGCAGCAATGCTGCTGCTCTGCACAATTAAAGAACATAATTTGTGAACCATTCCTAATGCTCAAGACTAACATTGTCAATTTCAGCAAAAAACACATTATACCAAGCCCTGTAACAGTGATCCCATTTTCACAGTTCATTTGGGATTCACTTATCACATCTTGCTCATCTTATGGCATCACAGCGTTTCCTATGGCATTTTATCAGCAACCAATAGAATTCTGATTTTAACAAGAGCATTTTTTTTTTTAATTGCAACTTTGAACACACAATTAAGTTTAGTTTGTTTAAGATGTGAAATTGTAAAAGTATTCTAAAAAAGAAAGGACAAACTGCGGGGAGAAAAAAAGAATTACAAATAATGCTAAAAAAAATTCTGCAAATAAGAAAAATTTTCACAAGCAGTATTTGCATATTTGTATATCTTATCCTTCCATGTCTGATAAAGAACTAATAATCAACAATAAATGATTTCAAATGCAGTTTACACACTGCAGTGTTTTCATATGGCTTGTAAAAACATTTTTTACATATAATTCTTTTTAAGCAGATATTTAACTTGAATGACTAAAACAAGACTTTAAATATAATATTAGAGTACTTTGTATTAATTTAAATCATTCTCTGGTACCTTACAGAGAAAACTACAGATCTCTACTAAACAGGATATATGTATGTATCACCACCAGTTGATCAAGCAAAATTATAGTACTGGGTTGGAAATTTGAAAAAATATAATCTGACCAAGAAGGGGTAAATCAATAAACAATAAGAAAATGTAATGCATAAAAAATCATGACCAAGTATTTCTGAAAAGTCAATAAATAAAAACTGTTCTAAAAAATCAACTCTAAAAATTTTTGCTTACATCTGAAAATGAACTCAATGCATGCACAGGTACTAGTTTGAAAGTTAAGGCAACATTTATTTTTATGACCAAATTTAATTTTGGATAAGAGGCTCATTGAAGAGATTGCACTTACAGCATGTATTAAAATTAACATTTGGGCAAAATCACATCAAAGTAAACTTTTTCTCAAAAAGTCAAAATTACAGTAGATATATAAATGATACCTCTTTTTAAAGGTAACAATTTGCAGATTTTAAATATTTGTGTAAAATGCTTATACTTTAAGTATTTTTTAATTTGCAGGTTCATGTTTAGACATGTGTCAGGCAGTTAGAATAGAGCATTGCACATGAGTGATAGAATTACTATAGAATTGAAAAGGATAATATTAAACATTTTTTTACCTTTAACATGTTTTTTATGCATAATAGTTAGGGGTTCTAATTTTGATATTCAGATTTTCTTTAACATGTTTGGTATACTTAAAATGCTATTGTGAAATTTTTGCTGGCTTTCTTGGTACGTCCGTTACTATTTTTGGCTTATATTAATACTGCAACTCTATTTCTGAACAGAAAAACTTCATACTTTGGGTTTACTTTTTGTTTGACTTAAGTAACATTATACTTAAAAAGAAATTGTATATAAAAAAGATAATTGTAAAAATCATTGGTAACAGACGTGCTGGTACAACCGTTACTGAAACCATACATTTTCAGAATGTCAACTTTTCCCTGATAATATCAAATCAAAAATACTTATATTGTCCCTTGATTAAAGCAAATTTATATTTTTTAATCATCACATCTTTTATTACAAAATAATAAAAATAGCAGTTTTTAAATTTAAAACTTTATCACTGACAGATAATTTGCACAATTTATTACACAGCAGTAAAAACTATTTACTGAATTTTCTTTGTTTGTTTTTGAATATTTAGATACCATATTTTGGCAACAGTATTTTTTTTATTTTATGAAGTATTTTGTTACCAAATATTGGCAACAGTATATATATAAAGAAACAAGCTATCTAGCTACATAGCATATGTATATGTTAAAGTGTTCAGATTTAATCTGTTTCCATCTGTTTAAAAAGTGTCTCTAATTTAAAGAATTAGATAATTCTAATTTAGTAGTGGAAGTTGAATATTTCAGTATGGCTCTGACAGCAAAGGAGAAACAGAGAAGATATAGAGAACGCAAAAAACAGGCTGGAAAATATGAACATTATAAAGAAAAGGACAGACTTAGAAAAATGAAAGCTAGGAATGACATGAAATTGAAATGTTCTAAAAGAAAATGGCTAAACTACAGAAAAATGGAAAATGAAAGGATTAAATTATGCAAGTTGAAATCAAAAGAAAAAGCAGTACAAAATCTTAATAATGGAAGTGAAGATAATGCAGAAAATAGTAGAATTGCTTCATATAAATCTCCTCAAGCTTTGGGTAAGGCAGTTAAAAAAATGCAAAGAAATTTGCCAAAATCACCTCGGAAACAGAAATCTGTTGTAGCTGCAATTGCAAAGTCAGTAGGCTTAGTTGTTGGTGATAATACTTTCCAGTCTAAAAAATCAAGCAAAAAAATATCTGTTGAATGTGAAATTGCAATTAATAATTATTTTCTACGTGATGATGTATCCTGGCAGGCCCCTGGGAAAAAAGACAGGGTAATTATTCGTGATAAAAATGACAATGGTACAATAAGGAAAGTGTATTTGCAAAAGCGATATCTAAGAATGTCCATGAAAGAAACACATCAGTGTTTTTTAAATGAGTATCCTGAATTTAAGATTGGCTTAACAACATTTTCACAATTAAAGCCAAGTCAAATTGATTTCTTTGGGAACTTGCCACACTCAGTATGCATGTGTCGCTACCATGAAAATTTCCGTTTAATATTAGAAGCATTAAGGCCTTATGTGGGTCTTCCTACCTCGTTCAGAGAATTTATTGATTTAGTTACTTGTGATTCCAATGAAAAATCCTGCATGAATCGTGATTGTAACACATGCAGAATGACAGTTGATACTTTTGATCCACGAAATGTTGTACCAGATTTACAAAACACTACTATTAAAGTACATCAATGGCAGAATGTTGAAGGCACAACAAAGAAAGAAGAAATTCTTGGAATGAATCTGACTAGCTTGTTTGAATTACTAAAAGAGCAATTGAAGCCATTCTTAATCCACACATATATTAAACGAGTTCAGTCAAAGCATTTTGAAAATTTAAAAGCCGAAGTTAATTTAAAGAAAATTGTTCTGCAAGTTGATTTTTCTGAAAATTTTACTTTTAAATATCAAAACGAGATTCAAAGTGCACACTGGGCTAATTCCCAATGTACTTTATTTACTGGGTATGCATGGATCAGCGACAAGGAAGGTAAAAGTTATGTTTTAGTTTCTGACTGTTTAGATCATGGCAAAATCAGTGTATTTGCCTACATGAATATTATTTTAAAAGATTTGAAGATTTCCTACCCAGACATTGAAGAAGTACATGTCTTTTCTGATGGAGTTTCTTCTCAGTTCAAGCAAAGATTTTTATTTTCGAATCTTATACTGTTTGAAAAAGATATTAATATAAAACTCACCTGGAATTATTTTGCCACAAGTCATGGCAAAGGAACAGTTGATGGTATAGGTGGTGCAGTCAAGGGGTCAGTTTGGAGGCGTATCATTGCAAGAGATACACTTGTTAGCACTGCCGAGGAATTTGTTTCTATTGCAAAGCAGTGCAATAAAAAAATAAATATCCAATTTGTATCGATGTCAGAGATAAACAAAAGTTTAGAAATGCTAGAAGAAAGGTGGAATAATATAAAAGGTGTACCCAATACCCACCGCATACATTTTGTCAAACCCATAAATGAAAATAAAATCCTAGTATCAGATGAATCTACAGGGTTACACAAAAATGAACGAATAGTAAATTTAACAGAACATCCTGATGAGAAAGAAAGTGACCCCGATATAATAAGGCAAGAACATCCTGATGAGGGAGAAAATGATCCTGATAATCAAATAAGATTGGGATCATTTGTCAAAGTTAAAATTTCGTCAAAACGCCGAGAACTATTTTTCATTGCTCAAATAACAAATCTAAAATACGGTGATGTTGGATATGAGGTTAGATATTTAAAGAAAACTGAAAATAATAAAGTTTTCATAGATGATGGAACTGAACGATATCATGTTGACTATAGTGATATTATTAAACTTCTTGAAGTTCCAACAATTGACAATCGTGGTCGATACCATTTTAAAAATCCCATTCTACTATAATAATTCACTTAAATGTTTATATTTTTATTGTAATATCAGCTTAAATTTTTTCATTGATATTTCTGATTTTACAAAAATATGTTTTTACAATCAAAACACTGAATTGATTTTCTTTGAAAAAAAAAATGTGGAAAAAGTACATCCGTTACCATTGCTAGTACGTCCGTTACTAAAACAATGTAATTTTTTTTATCATAATAAAATGTTCTCTCTTAAAATATTATGATTATTTTTTAAACTTAGTACATTTAAATCACTGAAAAAAATATATATATACCAATAGGATTTAGCAATTCAGAGAATTTAAGCTTTAATTAGCATGCTTGGGTAACTCATGTCCAAGAATAGTACGTCCGTTACCATATTCAAAAATACATATTTTTACAAGTTAGTTTTTCCATGAGAAGGGAATTTCACACCATGTAAAAGGCACTTTGATGCTCTTTTTAATCATACCATAATTTTTATGTACAATTAAATAAATGACCAGTAAAACATCTGAAATAGCTGTTACTATTCCTGCAAAAGGTACGTCCGTTACTTTGATTTTTCCCATTTCTAAATCAACTTCAGCAGACAGTAAAAGATTTGGGTCTTTTCTTTTTGTTGTCACTTCACAAAAATTGCTTTCACAAATAAAGCTGGAAATTAGCGGTCGCCACTCGCCACATGGCGACTAGATTTTTAAAAGTGGCGACTAAAGAAATTGCCTTTGGTCGCCACTGCAGTGGCCACTTCTCTTCTACCCATTCTTTATAAAATATACCCCATTCCACGGCAAACTTGGATCGCGCGGCGGCTTTTTCGCGGTAAACGCGCCGCGCAAAGAATTCAGGCTGTTCTAAAATCTAACCTCGCCACTTGCAAACACATTTCGGAAGTCAATTTCAATAGTAAACACTTAAAATTCTTCTACCCATTCTTTATAGAATACCCCATTCCAATGCAAACTTGGATTGCGCGGCGGCGTTTTCGCAGTAAATGCGCCGTGCGCCTCAAATTCAGGCTTTCTCAAATCTAACATCGCCACTTACAGACATTTTCGGAAGTCAATTTTAACAGTAAACACTGGAAATTGGCAGGTAGTCTTATTCATATACTAAAAAAAGTATGGCTTTTTTCCATTTTTCTATAAAAGTATTAGATTTTGATTTTAAAAAAATGTCAAAATGAGAGTTTCGGCCGACTTTCGGGAGACAGAGACGAAAAGGAAGCTGGTGAGATAATCAATCGGCTGAAACTCCGATTGTATTACGTTCGCAGAAAAATTAAAAACGTCATTCGACGCATTTTCTTTGTTATTTTATACCACTTTGTTTTCAAACTTGGCATTTCTATCCATTCCCAAAGGCCGTATCGCATTCAGTCATACGCGTGGTTTCTCGAAATTTCAATCTTTAAAACAGGCTTTATATAGTAATATAAATTTTGGATTTATTGCTTTAATATGAAGAGATTTAAAGAAAATCCTGAATCACAAAGCAACCGTAGTGGTAGTAAACGTGGAGCTACAGATAATTCTGTAAAAATAACATCTTTTTTCGGAAAAAAGGTAAGTGCGTTTTCTGTTATTATTAAAAAAAAAAAATAAATAAATAATGTATATATATATATATATATGTATATTTTTAGTTCTTAATCAGAAGAATGCATAATTTATTGAATATTTTATTTATTTACTACATATTATTTAATATTTGTTATTGCATATGAACTATTTTTTACTTTCTTCTATATGTAATATAGAGAAAGTATTGGATTCGCGAAAATTTTCGACCTCCGTTTTTTGACGGATCTACACATTTTGGGGTCTCCTGAACACGAATTGATAGTTTTTTTAAAATGTCTGTCTGTCTGTGTGTGTGTGTGTCTGCGGTTTAGTGTTTTCACCGTATCTCACGAACCAATGAATTAATTTATAATTCATTTGTAACATGAAAAAAAAAAAGGAAAAAGAAACTTGCAAAATAAAAAAGTATTATTAAAAAAATATTTTTTTTATTTACATATGCTAATATATTTTCATGAATCAAAGATTTTTTTTTTTTTTTTTTTTTTTTTGTTAAAAAAGTAGAAAATTGACACCATTCAGGATAGTGAAGGGGCAATATAATCAGAATTTTTCTGTTATAAAATAATATAATCAAAAGAGCATTTTAAACATATGAATTTTGTATTGAATAGTATTTTCTTACATTCATAGTATAAATTATGTAAATCTATTCCTATTTCATTTATTAAAATTTATCAGAAATGTATTATTGTGGATGAGTTTCAAAAAGTTGACTACCTTAATTATTTTCTTAATGATTTGTCGAGACTGAACATTGAAAAAATTAAAGAAAAGAAAATTTTATTTTACTTTCACTTTTATCAGCGAGTGGCCACTAACTTTTTAAAAGTGGCCACTAAAAAAATGAAGGCTAGTGGCCAGTGGCCACCAACCAAATTTCTTAATTTCCACCTTTATTCACAAAATGTTAATAAAAATTATCCTTTTATATATATATATATTTTAACGTTATTTTCAGAATGGTTTCAAACTATTGCCTATACTTAGTTTAATGAAACACTATAAAATTTATACAATAACTGCTAAAATGGAAAGCTTTGTGCATTTATTAAAACCTGGATTGACCCCTGAATATCTTCCAAAATTCTTTATTCCTAAGAATGCTTATTTACAGCATTTATTTTGATAACAAATATATAATATAAACAAACAGCTTAAAATATATAAGCTGCAAGTGATTAAGGTTTAAGAAACTCCCTCAAGTAAACTAGTCAGAAATAATTCATATAAAAAAATTTGGAAACAACAGTACCTAGGAAAAAAATGAATACGCTCAAAAGATGTCATTAAAAAGGATGATAGAGATTCTAAACTTTAATTGTCGAAAGGTAGATTTGATCTTGCAATTTTAGCAATATGCAGAAGCTTTGGTGGTAAAGTAATTTTATCAAATTTTAAACAAATTAAACTTCTAAGAATACCGAAAAATCTCTGCATGTCAAAGGCCAATGTAATTTTAAAACAAATGACCACCATTAGAACTAGAAGCATA
Source organism: Salticus scenicus (assembly GCA_963930645.1). Lineage (NCBI taxonomy): Eukaryota > Metazoa > Arthropoda > Arachnida > Araneae > Salticidae > Salticus > Salticus scenicus. The sequence goes on along the minus strand of OZ005650.1, from coordinate 88,451,423 downwards.
TAATAAAAATAACTGAAAGCAAAATTATCCTAGTGTGAAAAATTCATAGCCTGTAGAAGATTTTTCAAGTAATGACTTCGCAGCTAATTGCTACATAATTTACAATCAAATTATCACCATGAGCTATAACCAGTTTCATAGTTTCCTGTTTCCCCAAATAAGAAAAAAAAAAATCTAAACAAGGATTAAAAAAATTTTTTTTTTTTTTAAGTTAGTACATAAGCAGCAAATTAGATATTTCTAGGTTTAATGAAATACTTAAAATTTTTTATTTAAGTTTGTATAAATTTACCAGATATATAACATGTACATTTTCATGATATACACATAGCATATTAAATGAGATAAATATACAAATTGTGTTTGATATGACAGGGGTTCTCATCATTAGTAAAAACAGGGGGAGAATTTCCCACTCACTCAAAAATAAAGTGAGGTTAAAAAAAAGGTAGGAACAGAAAAAATATTTTTTTTTTAACTCCTGGATTAATATAAGTTGCTAATGTTTAACTTTAAAGCTCATTGGTATATTTCAAGCAAATAACTGCTTAAAAGTTTTTTTTTTTCCTGTCGATAACTGAAATAGGTAGAATAACTATTGCACTGCAAATTAATGAAAATAACTTTATACCTTCAATACAAGATCAAGATTATTTAAAAACAATTATTGTGATTCATCGCAGAAATATATTTCTTGCAGCTGATCAGCAAAAATACTTAAATTACCAATCCACGTTTTTTAAAAACATTTTTAAATCATTCAACTTTTGTGAAGGGTCCGTATATTAAATTTGCCAATTTCTGTGAGAGGTGAAAGGTTTTTTATTTCAAGATAGTTGATTTTCTCAGGGATGAGATAAGCATGACATTGAAATGAAATACTAGAATTTTGATGACGAATTTATATGTTATATTAAAGTAATAAATGTGTTACAAAAAACAAATGATTATGTTTTAGTGTTCAATCAAGTTTTATTTAGTTAATTGATGTAACAAATGCACATATCAGACATACAAAAAAATAGCTGAAAGCTAAATTTACTAGGGATGAAACGGATATCCGGTAACTATCCGGTATCCGGCCTATCCGGCTGAGTTTTAAATATCCGGCGGGGTACCGGATATCAGCCCACCGGATACGGATATCCGGCAATTTCAAGCCGGATATCCGACGGATATCCGAAGGAGAAAATTTATGCTTAAACTCCCATCAGATGAAAATTTTGCGACAATTTTTTAATTTTTTTAGATCGTGTTGTAGCTTGTAAAGGATTTTTTTTTTTTTTTTTTAAGTTGGCTACTGCGAAAATCGATTTTAGACTCATTAGCAAACAAATTTAGCCAAAAGTAGCTTCAGGTCTAAGAAATATAGAAGTCCTATTTTAATTTTGTACAGAGTTAGCTAGGTTTTTTTTCCAGAGTGATCTACAACATTCCCCCTAATCTTCCCCATAACAATAAAAAGAGCTGTTCATTGTTGTTCCTGAATAAATGATATTTTTTCTCTGCAGTTTCAGTGTATATATAACTCTGTTTTCATGTAGTAATCTTGGATGTTAAAGTTGTTAGATTGTTTCGAGAATGAGTCAAATAATGTGCATTTATTGACTAGAACCTGTTTATTTACAATTCAGTTTTCCATACACAATAAAGTTTTTGTTTTTCTGACCATATATTTATACTAGCAGAAACCTGGCATTGCTTGCGCCATCTATCTATTTGATTTGGATTTTTTAAAAGACCCTCCAATTTATATAAATTTGCATTTTTAATGGAATATCTTACTAAAGCACCTGAATTTAGAATTCCCTGTTGCGTTGCATAGATATATCACAAAAAATTAAAATTACTTCAAATAAAAGTACATATTTAAATTTTCAGAAAGTCTGTACTTTCACTTTCATATTGTTCATAAGAAAAAAAAAAAATCAGTTATTTAAAGTTTTTGATTTTGTACTGCAGAAAAACTTCACTTACTTAAAGAATTTTAATAACTAATGTAAAATTTTATTTCTTATCTGTACAGAATATAAAAATATAAAATAAGTAAAATGTATAAATTCATTTTGAATTATTACTTTCTTCTAAATAGAAGGAAGTATTGGATTCGTGAAAATTTTCAACTTCTAGTTTTCGGTGGATTTACGCATTTTGAGGGAACCAAAACACAATTTGACCATTTTTGGAAAATGTCTATCTGACAAAAATTTTGCGTAGTTCAAGAGTTAATGCACAGAATTTCATATAAATTTATACATAGTTGCATCTTACCAAAAAAAAAAAAAGTGCCCATTTACTTTTGGTGCGAAAATCACTCAACAGATGGCACTGCTATACTGTGATTTCTCCCATTTAAAGGAAGACTATATCTCAGCTTATACTGTGTATAATTAAAAAAATAAACTAAGTTTGTCACAGGGAGGGCTATTGTATTATGAAACATGTTCATTCAATTTCTGTGCATAAAGGTCAGTAGGTGATGCTGCTATGCTGCAATTTTCCCGTGAATGGAGAAGTTATATCTCAGATTCATTCATGCATAATTGCTAAAAATTTAATATGGGAAAGGGTCATTTTTATAAAACATGTTGATTTAATTTTGGTGCATATTGGTCGATAGGTGGCTATATTATGTTGCAATTTACTCTGTGAATAGGAAGGCTAAATCTCAACATCTATAACATTTAAGAGATAAACAAGATAAAAATAATATGAGAATAAAAGTTGGCATAATTTGGGCGTATATCGACCAACAGGTGGCGCAGCTGTTCCTCACCTTCTGTGATTTGCCACATGGGTACATCTGAAAATTTTTTGATTAAAATTGCTCTAAACTCAATATCTAAAATCTTTATTGTAAGCAGCTATGATTATGTTTCTTCTGCATGTTAAACAGCATATAGCGTTGTTATATAGAGAGATACAGAAGAAAGTTTTGTGATGGCCATAACATACTAGTTTGAAACTTTTAGTTTATTTTCTTCTTTTTTTTATGTTTTCTTATAAATGTCTCAAAAGAAAGTATTGGATTCATAAAAATTTTCAACTTTTGGTTTTTGATGGATTTACACATTTTAAGAAGTCCAGAATCTGGTTTGACCAATTTTAAAAAAATGTCTGTGTGTGTGTGTGATAAAAATTCTGTTCAACTGTACCTCCGGAACTACTGCATACTACAATTACATATAAATTTATGTGTAGTTGCACCATGACATAAATCAGTGCCTACCAAATTTTGGTGCAAATGGCTCAACAGGTGCTGCTGCCATACTGCGATTTCTGCAACTTAGAGGAAGGCTGTATCTCAGAAACTACTGCACAGAATTTCATATAAATATATATGTACATGTAACTTGGCGTATATTAGTGCCTATCAAATTTTGGTGCCAATCGCTCTACAGGTGGTGCTGTTATACAGTGCTTTCTGCAATTTAGGGAAGGCTATATTTTAGGTTCTATTTCATGTAACTACACAAAACTTCATGTTGGAAAGGCATTATGAGAAATTATGTTGGTTCAGATTGGGTGCATGTTGGCCAGTAGGTGGCTCTGCAATACAGAAATTTCCCCCCAAAAGAGGAAGGCTATATCTCTTATTCTATTGTGTATAATTGCATAGAACTTGGTATGTGAGAGAACCAACCATTGTGAAACACTATTGCGATTTATTTTAGGTGTATATCGGGCAACAGGTGGCAATACTGCACTACAATTTACCCAATGAATAGGCTAAGTTAATCACAACTTTTATGACATATGTGCATGAAACTTGATATATAAGACAACCATTATGAAAGCAAATGTTGACCTTATTTATGTGTATATCAGCCGACAGGTGGAGCTTCTATTATGATTTTTCACAAACATATATCTCAGAATATGTTGATTAAAATTGCATAAACTCCTTGTAAAATATTTATTGTGAGAAGCTATGGTTAAACTTTTATACGATTTAAACCGTAAGTGGCGCTGTTATATAGAATTATGTAGAAGAAAGTTTTGTTATGGCCACAACGTATTAGTTTTCATGTGAAAATAACCCTTCAACTGTAATTATATTAGTAAAATATTTTATTTCATTTTTTTTAATAATAGTATTGGTAAAAAATATGTAAATAATAAGTTTTAGTTTTATAATTCTGAACAACACCTATCTTTTTGTGATAGTGCTTTTCACCAAAAATTGCAAGTGTAGGAATGAGTATGTTAGGCTTAAAATTTTATTCTTCATGGCAATATTGCACAAATAAATAGAATATTAAATAAATATGTTTAAATAAATTATATTTAAAATGTTTTTAAAAGAATAGTATATGAAATATGATTATATTTTATTGTTTTAAAATAAAGAAAAAGAAAAGAAATATACAACACAACAAAAAACAAAACTAATGCCGGATATCCGACGGATATCCGGTCCGGATATCCGTATCCGGCAGGCAGAAGAGCTCCGGATATCCGATATCCGGCGAAATCACTATCCGTTTCATCCCTAAAATTTACAAAAAAAAAAGCTGAAATCAGATGAAAAATATCATTCCTGTTTTATGAATAACTAATTTTCAGATCAAAAATTTTAATAAATCGGCTCCAGTGAATTTCTCTCAATGTTAAAAATTTCATAAGTTAAAATACAAAAGCATACGAGATCTCACAATCATTTAGTGAGAAGGGAATCCTGTATAACATTTAAAATAAAGCATGCACACAAGATCGAACTAGTATATTTGGCTTTTTGTCATTACTTATGCATTACAGTATAAATGATTGACAAAATGATTGCCACTGGCCACCACAAAGCAACGAGAAATTGCAATTATAAATTCTGTTTATCACTACTGGTTTTTCCTTAAAATTTATAAAGCTTTCAGTTCCTTTTTATTATTTCACAAAAGCTGCAGAACCATTGTAAGAAACCTTGTGGTTAATGTATTAAATTTTAGCATATTTGTTAAATTTTCTTGTTTTGCCCTCCCTTTCACTGCAAAAATTTAGTTGAAATTACCCCTAGGCAATTTAAAACTGGCAGTCTCTCAAACCTCAACTGGTAACAGGTTTATTAGTTTTAGACATTTTTGCCTTGGCATGCAAGTCTTAAATCTGATCAGAGGCAAAAAATTGCACTTTTTCTTCAAGAGCTTGAAAGTTTTCTGAAGTGTCCCCAGTAGCAGAAATAATGCAGTATGGTTGTGATTTCTGCGCATTATTTTAATAACTCAAAAAGAAATACCAAGCTTAAAAATATTACAGCAAAGCTAAAGCATCAATATTCTGGAAACCTTTAATTCATCACTAAAGGTTTTTTTTCTTTCACCCTAGTAACACAACGGATTACTCGAAGATTACTTTAAAACAGCATACATGTCAACTTGATCAGCAAGAGTAAAAAGCTGCGTGCTTTTACAGGAGTGAAGGCATTGCCTTGTAATTATTTCGAGTGTTATTTTAACTTTGTTTTGATTAGGTTTCTATAGGTATTATTTATAGGTGTTAAGGTAGTTTACACTTAACTATTTTTTTTAAAGAAATATTTCTTTGGGTTTCTTACTTGTCGAACATCTATAAATATGGAAAAAAATGTAACCCAGCAACGTCTATTTACCATCGATGCCAGATTACTGATGTTTTACTGTAATAGACTTAAAATTATGTCTGGATTACTATACTTGTATTTTCTGAAATTTTCTTTGTAGATGTAAATTTTACATGTACTATCTTTATGAATTGCAAATTCTTGGAATACCTGGTTTGGCATTCCCAGATCATAGATAAATTTAATTTTGTTGCTGACTGCAGATACAGAAAATTCTACTACTGGGACATGGTTTACCAAAAATGTTATATTCTTGATAATCAATTTAGAATGTTCAAATTTTCATAAAACCTCTAAACAATCTAAAAATTACATGAAAATAACCTTTTAAAGGTCTAAGACAAACGAGGAAATTTCAGTTTTATGAAATATCGTAAAAAAAAATTAGTTTTATGGTAGAAGATATAACTTTCATTCCATCAAGATAAAAGATTTCCTTTTATTGATGTAATTATAATTTAAAATTATAGAGAGAATGTATGTAATGATCAACTTAGTAATCCTCTTAATTATATCGAAAAATTATTATAAAAATCATTATAATGAATTAAGGGCGGGGTAAGGGTTTTCACTTTCGAAAAATCGATTTTTTTTTTTTTGTCTTATCTTATTGTTTAACATTTCAAGAATATGTCCTTAAAATTTTAAACCGATATAAGCAATATTCTTAAAGTTTTTGTCTTATTAATCTCCTGGCCTTTAACGCTATAACTGTAACAGCTGCGGGCGGTCGGGATAGCAGTGCAGCTGTCGAACAGGTATACAGTTTAGTCATTGCTATTGTCCTGACCCATTACCCTCAAAATGCCAACGAAAGTTTGAACCAGCTGATTTGGAGAATTGCACCGAAAAAATTATCTGGCAGCAGACAAATTGTTGAATTTGCATCTTATGTAGCTGCATGACTTTCAATGAAGGTGCTGGTGCTTTCCTAACTTTTCTGTCTGACATGAACGTCAGCATCGGCCCAAGCGCTCATGATTATGCGACATTCGCGGACAGCAATCGCATTGCCAGGGCTGAGATTCAAGCTGAGCAGCAGAGCAAAGAAGCCAGAATAAAACAAAGACTTGAGAGAAAAGAGGCTGAAGACATCGACAATGCCGCAGGAAGTCTGTTGTATGGAGCTGGAATCTATGATTCTGTGTAAGTTGGAAAAAAAAAAATTTTCTTCACTTTTTTAGTTCATAAACTTTAGACGCGTTTTTCTCAGAACTACTTTTTCAAAGTCCGTGTTCACTGCCATTTAAAAACTACTTGACCGATTCATTTCAAACTTTGTACACATTTTTGACATATAAAATACCGCCCCCAACGTTTACTTTTTTTTTTTTTTACATTAAGGGTGTTTCTTACCCACAAAATTGCGGAATTTTTCGTAGAAAATAACAGTTCACACTTTTGATGGCCGCCAAAAATTTTTAAATGAAAAAAAAAAAAATTATCAGAGAACATTGGGGGGGAAGATTTGATTATAATTTAACTAATTTTCATGGTTTTTTATTTTCAGATAATTTTCGGCCGAGTTATGGTGAACACCGCAAATTGTTTTTTTCCCAAGACGTTCTGGGGGAAGCTCTGTTACCGGCTTATGATTCAATAATTCTGCATGAAAAAATTACACAACATTGTCAAAAGTATGCTCAATAATGTACAAAAGGTTCAAATGAAATTGCTCAATCCATATTTGAGAAAAAAAATCGCAAAAAAGTTTTTTTTTACGCTGAAACCCTTACCCCGCCCTTAATGAAATCTTAGTAGATTTTTAGATTTCCGTTCATACTAACCGAATTAAAAAAGAAAATAAATAATATAAATATGCATACTCTTTTGTTAATTAACTATGTTTTTGCAGAGGAGGGAGTTCCTCGAAAAAGTGTAAAAAAGAAAAACTTGGATCAAAAAATATTACAATATTCTCTTAAGAGTATTTGTGAACCTGACTTGCAATTACTGAAGTTGAGAGTACACTTTAGAATGTATATGGCTTCCCAGTAGCAGAAACAGTGAAGCACGGCAGCCAGCACTCTGTAGATTAATTTTTCAGTTTTCAACAGAAGTACCAGGTTAAAAAATACAAATGTAATTTGCATTACATCTCTAGATTCACTGTTGCTTGCTGTATTTTCTTAACTTATTTACTTTGTAGATGCAAATTTTACGTATTTTATAAATTGCTAACAATACTTGATACACTGTCACTGTGTGTCATTTCTTGCTCACACTTTTTTTTTTTTTTTTTTTTGCTGCAGATATAAAAATTTCTGCTATTGAGTACAATTGCACATTGTTCAACTTCAATAAACGTGTGACAGAATGCAAGTATTTCACTGTCAAATGGAAAAAAGTAAAATATTACACTGAGAATAGTGCTGAAATAATTATCAGAATAAAAGGGCTGACGGGGCAATTATTTGCCTATCCCTCTTACATCTGTCAACATCTTTTCATATTATTGCCCTTATGTTGCAATTTTTTTGTACATGAGAAATGTAAATGACTACTTTTACTAGAATATATGTAGGTTACATACACTAGTAGAAGTAGGTACATATATCTCCAGATCGCTACATTAGGAGGAAGAAGAGTATTTGAAGTCTTTCTGGACAGGACATTTCAAATGTTGAAAAGGAGTACTAGGTACCAACAAGGACTTTTTAAAAAGGTCCGTTGACTGGTAAAATGTGATAAAAATGGTTGCCAAGTGCAGCACCCTGGCAATTTGGTTTAGAGAAGCTATTATAATAAAAATTCAATTGACCCCCCCCCCCCCAAGTATATACAGGATAGATTAGATAACTGTGCTGATGAGGACAATCATACCAGTGCAATGTCTGTAGCTATGCATCATATCAGGAGGACAATAGTGAGCGTGTGTTTATTTCATTAACCCTTTCGCCGGAACATGTTTTCATCATGCCTATCAGGAACATCGGTCTCACAGACCGCTTTTTGATAAAAAGATACTGGAATGTATTTGGCGAAATTTTGTGGTGAAAAATTAAATTCTTGCAGCCATAAATTTACTTTCTCAAATTATGACTTATCATAGGGGCGACAGGGTATATTATATGGTTGATTGGATTTAATGTTGTATTAGTACTGCGCAATGGGTAAAAAAGATAGCTACTGATAAAAAATATACCTTTCAAACGGCAGATTATCAAGGAAACTTCAATGACTCGCTCGTGGAAGAATTGGCTCTGGAAGACTTCATACAAAAAACTCTTCTTTACTTTGAATTTTGAATGACTTGCTACTTAAATATATCTGACGACTGGAAAAAAACTTTGAATAAATCATTGCAACAAAACTTTATCTAAAATACTTTCCAATCCAATTTGAACACCAAAAAACATAATTCCGTTAGAAACTCACAACTTCCCTAAAACTCTTAACTCCATCAGCAATTTTCTTCACAGCACTCTAATTCTACCTAATACCAACAAAACCAATCGAACTTAAACTCAGAAAGAATTCTCAATTACTGACATTTCTACGTAATGTGTCTGTTAGCGCTCAAAAATTGAGATTCCTAATATTCTAATAACATTTTACAGGTTTCTTTTCAACGCTTTAAGGGCTCCGCTCCCTACTCATTGTCAACCCCTAAGGGTAGTTTCCCTTGTTTGAGCGGGTTTTACGTTGCACTAGTGCCACGCTGGACAATTGTCAATGGTTCAGGACTCACCCCTAAGGGTTGATCTGAGACATGCCATTCTCTACAGGTTATGTGCATTTTACATTGCACTAGTACTTCAGTTAGACACCATTGGTGTCTTGGACATTTATCGCCAAACATGCCAGTACCCTGTTCTAGAAATAGGCACCCGCAAGTCCCTACACACGGATGAGATTAGCAAAAATACAAAAGAAGCTGAAACTATGCAAAGGCAAGATATTGAAACGAAATACTAGAATTTTGCTGACAAAATCTATTATATTAGAGTAATAAATATATTTTTTAATCTTCAATGTATAAAAACGAACAAACACACATCAGAAACAAAAAAAAAAAAGCTGAAGAAACTATTAAAAAAAAAAAAAAAAAAAAAAGCTGAAAAGCCCTGCCTACACTAAACCTAATCTTTAGCGGTCTCAGTGACCAATGTTTCAGTATAAGGGATAAATAAACAATGTGATCATTTAAAAAATTCTTTAAATGTGTTTGCGTAGAAATGCTGTCACCTAAGTAGTGAATTTTTTCTTCATGTATTTGGTGAAAAACTGCCATTTTTTTAGCAATAAATTATCTGCTTATAAATTTGAAAAGATTTTTTGATAGATACAGATCCAGCCAGCAGCCTAGAGTTTTCATTTACAAAGCTAATAGATGAAACGGAAAGTGCTAGGTTTGAACATATACTGCACCCCAAGTAGCAACAGGGCAGTGAACACTGCAGATTGTTTAAACTTAAAACTATCTAGATTAACTTAAAAGCTCAATAAGAAATATCAGGCTTGGAAAAAAAAACCCTAATACATATAATTTGCATTATCATTATGTCTCTAGGTCTAGATGACTGTTCTTTGATCAAGGGTCTGTTTAAGATTTCACAGACAGGGTCCTGTTTAGGGGAAATTGTAAAAATCTACACATAATCCAAACTAGTGTAAAAATAAAGTTCTTTTGAACTTTTCGGCTAGAGATCTTTTTGTGAAATAGTGAAAAATGTAATTTTGCAAAATAAAATTATAATTAAAATTGTTTTGTTTTAGATAATGCAGGTTTACTTTTAAAGAATTAAATTCACACATAATGTACAAAAAAACTTTTGTAAATTAAAAACTGAAAAAAACTTTTTGGGAAAATACAACAGCAAAGCACATCCAATTATTCAGGCAATCTGTTCATTCCATGTAAGATTAGTTTTCAAAATGAAAGGATTTATCAAAGGTCTGTTTTTAAGAGGAAAAATTTTCTGAAGGGTCCTTTTTTAAGATAAAAGATTTTGTGAAATGTCCTATCACGGGCCCAATTCTACCTCTTGTCAAATACACATTTATATTTTCTGTAAATGCAGATATTACATATTTGCTAAAATTTTTAATGATGTCAAACCTCGTTTATCACAAATATTGTTTTGCAGCAGATACAGATATTCTGCTACCGGGGTTGCACTTAATGACCTAGGCATACTTTGGTTAAAATAAAACATTAATAACACCCTTCTTGTCCTGACAGAATTTCATACTGAATGTGTGCATGTCAATGTCAACAGAGGCTTATTTAATTGATGCCAACGGATTCGCACAGTCAAAAGGTTTAACTGCTAACACATCACATACACAGATACAACTTTCAAAATATTATAGAGAGTAAAAATAAAGAAGTCATTAATTTAAAGTAATATTCATATCCCCAAATAGAAATGTTGTGAGTAATTTATTTTAAAATATATAATATACTGTCAGATGATGAAATACATCACTCTAAGATAAAGTTACTTTTGAATACCTGAAGTTATATCACATGCTTAAACTGCAAACCTCATGGTCCATTCTGTGAACGAATACATGAGCACAATACACATACATTTATATATATATATTTAAAAAAAAAAAAAAAAAAAACTTCTAAAAATGTATAAAAATATTAATTTGATTTTTCTTATATTAACTGGAAAATTAAATGTCAAATATCGGCTACATGTGTATATTTTGTAATCCACGGAAAAAGCAGTTTGCTTAGAATAGTATACTAAACGTATTATAGAAATTAATAAAACGGCTGTTGCTATTCGGACCATCGGTGCAATTAGTGTGGAGGCTATTCGGACCACTTCCTTGTTGCACTGGTCATAATGATTTTGCTTGTTTGATCTTGAATTTTCTCTGTAATATACTAATTATTTTGCTTGTTTCAACTGCAAATTCAAACTTTAACATTTTGAAAGTGTATAATGCGATTGATCTACAATTTATTTCAACATTGCTGTTAGAAAACATTACAAAATAAGTACAAAAGTTATTTTCAGAAAAATCATAGATATATTTTTACAGAAAATTGATTCTGGTTTGCATTGAATTATATTGGAACAGTTTAATTGTTTAAAAAAAAAGGAAAGAAGGAAAAGAAATAAAAAAACCAAATAACATCTACGTAGTTGAATATGCAGATTTATTTATACATATTCATAAACATATTGCGAAGATTTTTTCAATGACTGAAAATACTCATTTACTAAGATCTGTTTTTATGTTGCATTTTTTATATTTTAATTATTCAATTTTTAAAGTCTTTATTAACTGCCCTTTTATGAAGAATTTTAGCATCATTTAGAGTACAAAAATTCTGTGAAAATAATCTCTACCTTACTCCCACACTCAAAAAAAAGTAAAAAAAGATAATTTTTCATGCACGGGGACGAGACACATATTATTTATAAATTTTACTCTTTTATCAGTGCTAACTTATTCTCCTTGAAAAAGATTGTCCGAATAGCCTGTACACTAATCGCATCGACGGTCCGATTAGCTACTTCGTAATAAAACACATAATTAAAATTTGGGTATAAATATCAAATGTTTATACATATTTTTGTAGATTTCATGAAAACAAAAATTGAAAAGAAATATGAACAGCGTTTATCGCAATGTTACATAATTAAAATAGTGGTTAAACTGATCAATTACCTTTCATAGTAAGGATAGCAGTACATATAAATTTTTTAAACCTAATCTGGACTAAAGATTAAACTTAAATTTCAAAAAAGCATAACAATTAATACAAAATAAAATCTGCAACTAATATTTTAATAACATGTAAATCAAATGAGAATCGTATGCATTTTAATTAAGCATTACTGGAACAGCAGATTACTATAATTTGATGTGAAATCGCCGTTTTCTCTTAAAGTTTTATCGAGAAACTTGCGTTAACAGCGAAAGAGTATATTAAATAGTTTATAAACTTGAAAAACATCACTAACATAAAAGTTAGTTATGTAAATAACCAATAAAATTCGCAAAAATAATGTAGCGCATAATATAAATTACGGGGAGCAGCAAAAAATTTGCTCATTTGTTGCCATTTGAAAAAAAATGGCTCGTCATGCGTTACCGTCGTACCTCCGAAAATAAAAATCTTTAATTAAATAAAATAATTACATTCATTTTAGCAAAATAATTGTATGTTTTACGAAAACAAACAAACAAAATGAAAATTAACAACACTCAACTTTCACGAAAATGTTTAAAGTTTTTATTTCTTCAATATTTATCTATCTACAATGTTTAGGCTTAACACCGGCATAAATAGGGTTAACCGGCATCGCCAAAAAATATACAACATAAATAACATATTAATGTCGAAAATAATTTAAATAAGTAAAAGAATTCGGCGAAATAGCTTTCCCCAATTACTAATAAACTTAAATACTTAAGAAAATTATTTGAAAAAGCATAAAGGATAAAAACGACGATTAGCATCACAGTATAAGTATATTCCATACAAGCCATTAGAAAAAAAATTCATAACATACAACGTAATTAGCAAAGATAATAAAATTAATCAATTAAAAAAGTTACTTACGCAATAAAAGGGAATAAAAGATTGATTCAAAATATAAACAACAATTTTAAAACAAGTACACCAAATTTTTCAAGAACGACGAAGAAAATGGCATTCACCCGCTAACTTTCGTTGGAAAAATGCGCTGTCTTAAGTGTTGCCATATGCGATTTCGAAATTGTCAATATGTGGAAGCACTGGGCGAGTCCAGCCTCTGGAACACTTCGACCGATCCAACTGGGCCCTGAGACATTTGATCCACGACCGGTCGAAAGAAAAGGCTGGACGACTCCGATCCCTCTATTGGATCAAAATCAGTGCTGCTATCTGTAGGCTTAGTTTAAAATTATCTCTAAAGTATTAGAATTAAATTAGTTAAAGAAAAATTTCATTCATTAATCAAAAATGTAATTTAACTATGAATAAAAAAAGATAAATGCATATCTATTTTTTTCTATTCTGCATAGTTGGGTACATATGCAATGAGACACAATAATATTAATTATATAATTCTTTTTCGAAAATTATTAAAAAAATAATAATAACAATAAAATTTTAATTTTAGAAAATTTTCCAGCAAATTTTTTTTAATTATTTCCCTCAATTATGCATTTTTGAATTTTAACGATATATTGTAAACAATTTTAAGTAATATTTTATGGATTTATTATCAAGCTAATTTTTGTTAAATATTTTTAAGTTGGAATGTTGAAATTTAAAGCAAATATTTAGCATTCAAATATTTGATGTAAATAAGAAGTAGGTTCAAGTTTTATTATTATGATCTAAGGTAAGAAATATGAAACTATTACACATTGCCAAAAATATATAAAATTTAAATTTTGATTTAAATCAATGATTGGTTTGTAAATTCAATTAATTATGATTTCAATCAATAATATTTTAAATGTTTAATATATTTATGATTTTTTTTTTATTTATTTAAATACAAATTAAATATTGATTTTTAAATATTGTTAATTACTTTTATGTTTGAATGCTAAAATTTAATGCAAATATATTAACAAAGCAGTACAAAAAACATATTTGAAATATTTTGTTAAACTGAAAATTTAAAAACTGTTAGCAGGGAGCATTTTAAAATTTTATTTTATTAAATTTAAATAATATTCGATTTTTTTTTTTTTTTTTTTTTTTTTTTTCATTTTTGTATTATATTTCAATTCATTGCATGAATATATTTATAATTCTAAAAGAATTATACAGTTCATTACCAAAAAAAATGCTTATATGCATATTCGTGTTTGTAAGGACCGATAGATGGCGGAACCAGAGCAATAACCGACGGCCATGGTATTAGAGGGTAAGGTATAGTATCGCCATATTAGAAATATGGTACCTAAAATCGAGTTTTCAGCTACGCTTCCGTCATAAGTAACGTCTGAAGCGCCGCCTGTCGCTAGCAATAGAAAACATATTTCTAAACAAACATGGCTGCCTGCGAGCCGCGATCTTAGTAGTAGCGGTAGCAACAGTGTGGTTCTAAATAAATATTCCATAAATATTTTATTTAACTTGCAATTTTTTGTTGCAAATCAAATGAATGATGAAAAATATTAATAATCAATTCAGGAAATTGTTGAATATATGTGAAAGATCTTAAATACAATTGAAATAATTATTGTAAAAGTTAATGTAATTTAAAACATGTATTTTTTTTTTCTTTCCAAACTGTACATTCGGCAGCAAAATTATTGAAACGCTAACATAATTCTTATGGAAAAGATTGGCACCTAATACTGTTTTGTTAGGTAAATATTTGTGGAGTTCATTAACTTAATCTTATGCTGTTTCTAAAAATGCAATATGATAAAAACTAGCGATCATGTTTAAAAAAAATGTATATGAAATTTGTGTATGTGTGCTTCAATAATTTTGCTGCCCACTCTATAATTTCAAACAAATAAGCATATAAAAAAAACCATGGATATCGCTTCCGTTTTCAAGCTTTTTATTTTTACATATTTTGAAATTCAGTACAAACATCAGAAATTTAATTAAGATCTATGATAATAAATAAGTTATCAATGACTTCCTGTATTATGAGCTAGATGTAAACCCTGGCTACTTAAATGTTCTACTCCCTGCACATAAATTAAAACATGAATTGATATCTATATATTGAAATTGATATGAACTGTAACTAAAGTGTGTATAATGAAATAATGAATACCTAAAAAAAAATTTATATATCTTCTTTTATTTAAAAAACAAAACAAAAAATTGAGAAATACAACATAACTATAATTTATTCTTCTCAGAAATTTCATTTATTATTTTTAAGAGGGAATGTGTGTGTGTGTGGGAGGTAAGAAATGTATTTTAAGGAATGTACTCATCTTACAATGTCATGAAAAAAAAATTCTAGATATATTCTGTAATTGTGTTTTCTCTAGGATTTTGAGTAGCTGAGTTTCTTATCCTGAACAAGGTTCTAAACAAAAAGTACCAGATCACACTCATCAACATAGCCCTTTGAAATTATCTATAGTTTTTTTTTTTTTTTTTCTTTAATCAAACCTTGAACACAAGTTAATACTCTTTAGGAAAACCCCCACAAGGGTAGTATTAAGACTTTCATGTAGTTAATTGGCCAATGACAAATATATCTAGAATCTCACGTTACAATTGATACATTTTCCTATGCAGAAATGTAAAGTTTGTTATTGAATTTTCATATCTGATATTTAATGTTATTTATACAATACATACATACAAAAAGAAAATCTGGTGTGAAATAACCACACGACTTCCATAATCCACTATTGCACGTATTAGAAGTATTTTTTATTTTTTTTAAGATAATGTGATCAGAAGATATAAAATTGACCTAACAAAGTTGACGCCTAAAAATTTTCCTGTAAGAGAAAGCTGATAGACTTTAAATAGAACTTATATAGCGAGTTAAAAAAAAAAATATATATATATAGTGGTGCCTTTTTTTTAAAAACCAATTTCCAAGTTTGTTATAGAATTTCAATATATTGTCTTTATAGTGGTATGAAATTGATCTTTTCTTTTAGCAATAACTTGTCATCTCTGTTTATACCACACACACACATATATATATATAAACATGTTGAGCTTTTGTTATAAATACCTTACTTATCGATTTAGCCATCAGGAGTTTTCCACGGTTTTCTTTGAAACTAGGTGCCCTTAGAAAGACCCTCTCCCTTTCCCCACAGAAGGTCCTAGGACCTTCATGTAATCAAATGGCCTTACTCCAACAAATTTAGATTTATGTTACAATTGATGCAATTTAGTTTGTCAGAAATTATTTATATCTGACATAAAATGTTTATTTAACACATGCATATAACTATTCACATGTTGAGCTTTTATTATATGTATCTACCAGTGGCGGATCCAGAACTTGACTTTTGGGGGGGGGCTAAGATTTTTCAAAGTGTTATTCTAGACCAATAAAAAATTTGCAATTGCAATATTCAATTGTAAATGTCAGTGTTTTGGGGGGGCTTCAGCCCCCTAGCCCCCCCCCTTAAATCCGCCACTGGTATCTACCTCAGCCTTGCGCTTTACTCGTGTACCAATTAGGACCCCTTCTTTCTTACAGAACAGACTAGAACCTTCGCACAGTCAATTTGCCTTAACTCTAATGCCCATGTCATATGATAGATTTTTGCACAATATTTTACTAAACACAACACAGCAGTGTATGGGGAAGATTCAACGTCAGCATGTAATCAACTTGTTCAACCATCTTTTGGAAAAGTTGAACATGTTGTGTCTAGTAAAAAGCTAAACGAAATTGTTCGTGTGATATGGCCATAACACATCTAGGATCTTATTTTAGAAATCATACTTTTTCCCATGCATAAAGTGTGTTACTGAATTTTGATATCTGACATGTTATTTTTACCACACACATACTACCCCCCCCCCCAAAAAAAAAAAAGGTTGAGCTTTCATATGTACCTACCTCATTGACCTACTTGTCTAGAATTTTCCATGGTTCTCCTTGAAACTCGTGTACAAATCAGGACCCTTTAGAAAGACTCACTCTCCTTTCCCACAGAAAGTTCTGGTACTTTGATGTAGTCAATTGGCCTCAATTTCAACACACCTAGGATCTTATATTACAATCGTTAAAATTTTTCATGCTCAAATTTAAATTTTGTTATAGAATTCTCATAATTTGACATTGAATATTATTTATAACACATACACACACACACACAGAAATAAAAAATTCACATGTTGAGCTTTTATTATAAACATCTGGAGTTTTCGCTCAAACCTCGTGTTTAAGATAGTACTCCTTAGAAAGACCCCACTTCCTACAGGAGGCACTAGGACTTTTGTGTAATCAATTGGCCTTTATTATATCTGACATTAAGAGTTATTTTAACCACACACACATATCCCCCCCCCTCCAGAAAAAAAAAACAAAAAAAAAAAAAAACGCTGAGATTTTATTATAAGTACCAGTTAATGGCTAGGTAAAAACTGAATGCAGCATTCATCATTTGAAAAATTCATTTGTTTCATATACTATTTCCTACAAGGCAAGTTTTTCATATAATTACCGTAAAGACCGGCAGATGAACCGCTACAGATACAAAAAAAAAAGTTGTATTTTTTCTATCTGCAGCTCTTACGCAATTTTTTTTTCTTTTCCACCCTCCTCCCTTGACACATTCTGAACTTTTCTCCAATGGTGTGCAAGAGAGGGAAAAATGGCAATTTTCAAATTTTCATTCACCTTACATTTTATTTAACATTTGGCCTAGACAGCATATTATAAAGCTACAGTTCAATTTTCATGAAAATATGTGAATGAACAAAAAAGTTACATTTTTATTGGGAATTATATTTATCACGACTCACGTCACCAAAAAAAAAAAAAAAAAAAAAAAGTTAAGATTAAGTTTTCTTTTTATTTTGTAGTATTTTAAATTGAGATATGCCATTGAAATTTCTTAATATTTGGTTTTAACGCCCGATAATTCAATTGTGAATATTTTTGAAAGTGTAGAATTATTAGGAAGGGCTTAAGGAGGGAGATGAAGGGGCAAAAAAGAAAGAAAGTTACTGCATTTAAAATTGGTATTATTAGGTTTTAAGTTAAGATAAATTGATTGCAGATATTTTCAAGTGTAAATTTATTAGGAGGGACGGAAAGGTGGGGGTAAAAATGTAGAAAAGGAATGGGAGTTTTGGAGAAAACAATGGAAAACATAGAACGCCTTTATTCTTTTATATTTTGCAGAGTTTCGAATTTCAATTTCCGCTCACATTTTGTACTAAGGATGCTTACCATTATATATCCCGGAATTACGCAAGTTTCGGAGAAAACCTTGGATAAATCAAACACAAATCTTTTTATAAAAATGTTTTATATTATCTTTGTATCTCAGCTTCTAATTAACATAATTTCATAAGTAATGTATCATTTTAAAAGTTATTTGAATTTAAATTGAAGAGTGTATGTTGTAAATCTCTGTCGCCAGAGGGCGCTTTAATGTTTTAATAATTCAATATTTAGAATTCTAATTATGATTAAATTATTTATAACACATCATTTAAAATTTTGAAGACTTTTAAACTTATATAAGTCGTTAAATTCAGTACGGGGGTGTCAGGACCTGAAACGGGAAAAAGGTGCCGCACTCGCCACCGAGCGGGAATTTTGTAAAATAGGATTTTTCAAGGATCACGAAACAGCTGGTCACCGAAGGCGGCTAGTATAAATTAAAAATGAATTCGTTTTCATTTAAACAATCTTTATATTTCTTATATATTATTTTTATTATGAAAGAGCTGGAGCGGATTTCTGGCATCGCACCTTCATAAGGGCCGAAATAAAATAGTGCAGCTCTCACGAAGGTGTGGCACTTCTGAAAAACTTATCATTTCATTACCTAAGATTGTGTTGATGCGGCTCATATGCGAATGCGGACGATCTGCCAGTTTTTACGGTATAAGATTAAATTGCTCTTCTGTTTGATATTCATCATTTTTTCGCATGTAACCGCATTTCACAAAACAATTTTCTGGTTTACTAAAGTGGTTATTTCCCGCCATGCTGAAATTGCAAAATGAATAGATGGTCCAGAGACAAAAGCATCCCAATTTTGATCCTCAATGGAAATGGGGGGAAAAAGTTATTTTTGGAAGAAAAAAGTAATTCCAGTTTGTATGCCATATGGAAACGCTTGAGCTTCAGGAGAAAATGTTTACGAGGTCAGGAGAAAATTTTTACAACAATGAATGTGGGAAAATGACTTTTTTAAGCACGATACATGTGGGTTTTGTTAACATTATTTAAATAATATTTGTGCAGGGACCATAAAAATAAAAAAATCAATGTGGGAATGATAGATCGGGGTTTCACTGTAAAGAAAATTTTGAAAAATCAGTTTTTAGAAAATGATAACCAGTTTCAACAGTTGTGAATTTCCTGAATGTGAAAAATGAATTTAAAAACCTGTATTAGTTAGGGTTGTAAGTTGTAATTGCGATTAATTCCCCATAGAATAACATTGGCTTTAGCTTTCAGTGATAAGTATAGTTTCAAAGGCTAAAAAAAGTATTTTCTCTATATGTTTATTAAAAAAAAAAAAAAAAATAAAATTTTGAGCACATAAAAGAACAACATTTAAATAATATCATGTAAAATTTTCATTAAAAAATTTTATAAAAATTCAGGCAGCAGGTTCTGGTTTTCGGAGACTTTTAGAAAAGCACTTGACATGATTTCACAAAAACTAATGTATCAGTCTTATTGAAATTTTGTACACTTCTTCAGAATAAAATGTTCTTGAACATTTTTTTTTTTTTCTTTTAAAAAGGCATTTAAATTTTTAGAGAAGTTCTATGCAAAAACAATACATTTTTGATGCATTTTACCCCACATATATCCTTATAAGATCAATTTTAATAATAATAAAATTGTTCGTTCAAGCCCTAGTCAATTCTAATTTGAAAAAATGTACAAAATTTGAATAAGATCAGTGCTTCAGGTTTTAGGAAATTTTGTTGACTACTTTCCTGAAGGGTGAATGGAAATCAGGACATGTCGGCTGAATTTTCCAAATTTTTTAATACAAAATTTAGAATGTATTGTTTAAATATTGCTCTTTTAACTGCTCAAAATTATAAACAAAAAATCTTATTTATTACATTAAAAAAAAAAAAAAAAAAGACAAAATATGCTTTACTCTTTGAACCCATGTATCCCCTTTAAAGCGGTGTTAAAGTATTTAAGTCTTATAATAACAGGAGACTTGGCGTTGGAATATTAAAACCTGAATAAACTACTACGTCATTCCCACCTTTCCCATAATCCTATTGGTTGAACTAAATTCAGTCCATCTCCTATATATACGAGCACTTCTCCAGATCCAGAATTCTTTTTGCACTGAAGACTGTATGCTTAAGGCTACCGAAACAGCTGTATGCATCTCAAGTATTTTTCTTTGGCGTTTCTGACGTAGTAGATTATTCGGGTTTTAATATTAAAGTCTTCTTCATTTTTGTTAGTATATCATAGTACTCTGTTGTTTTGCCTAGCAAATCATTAGTCACTTATACACAGAACCACACAAAATACATAAAAAAAAGATATATATATCTAGGAATATGTGACATCAATCAGTTTTGAACTATATATGTGTGGGTGGCTGGAAAAAAACCATTAACATAAAGAGTTTATTTATCTGATGATTAACCCTTAAATGCCTGATAAATCAATTTAACCGTTTGAGTTCCAAGCAGCGTGATTGCACTGTTGAGATTTTACGTCGAGAAAACCCAGTACATTTGTATGCATAAAGTAGTGAATTCTTGTAATCGAAATTGAGAACACAAATTCCTTTGCCAAATCATTTTGAAACACACAATTATTAACAATGAGAAACACTTGCGCAAGAAAATGTCCGATCGCTTTGCAAACTGCAATAAATATGACGGAGCGATGAGAAAAAGACGAGAATCGCGTTACCTAACAAATACAAGAAGCGCTATTGCTCCAATTGGGATTCATCAATGTAAAATAAACAAAGTGCTATCGCGCCGTTTGGTATTTCTCGACATAAAATAAAACAAATGCTATCGCGCTGCTTGGGTCTTTTCGTACTTACTTAGAGAAAGCGCGGTTGTGCTGTTTGGGATTCTTCGACAGTGTTTTTTCAATACCCCCTGGGACTCAAACGGTTAAAAATGTACATACTTTACCATGTACCTAATAATTTTTAGCACTAGTGTTGCCGAAGGAACATGATGAAATTCTATTTAATAATACTATCAGTATGTAATTTATTGGCTAACATTACGCATTAGAGCTAGAATATTACTCTAATAATATTTTAGAAGACAAAATTGAATATGTTACCAAAAGGCAAGGGTTAAAATGTCATCATATTTACATTGTATTGTTTCTTGAAGTAAATGAATTAACTAATAAACAGTGATGTCGCTAGGCTTTCAAAATCATGGGTCTTCACATAAATTGGCTAAGCTTTAGTATACGGCACCCATTGCTTATTGCCGTTGCCGATGTTTTGATCATGTGATATGATGGTGATTCGAAACCCGAATCAGAGTATCGATACTTTTTTCCCATTGTATCGAAACGTAACAAAAAGATCTTCAATTGTTAAGGATCGTTTATATCTTCTCTTCTACTTTTTTTAAAGCCGCCGCGGTATATGTAAGTGAGATTAATTCTAGATTTTATTGTTTTTAAATGATTTTACAAAGTTTAAAGCAAAATTTTTTCAGTGTATTTTTATATATATATTTTTAATAAATTTACGAAGAAAGAAAGGGTAGGGCATAATAGTCATTGCTTCAGTACACTTTTTTTCATGCATCGTGATTTAATTAGGTGCATTCAGTGATTATTTATTTATTTATAATGCTTGCGTAGCAATCTACCATCGGAATACTCACCGTTACAGTAAATATTTCATGCATTTTCTGATTCATGCTCCTCGAAATAGGGGGTGTCCAGTGATGATTGTTTTTGGTTTTAATGCTTGCGAAGCAAGCATACAGCAGCTAGTGTACTGATCGCAGCTTATACAAATTTTCATGCATCGCTAATTAGGGGCCGTCCAGTGATGTTTTTTTTTTTGTTTTTATGCTTGCGAAGCGAGCAAACAGCAGAAAACATAGTGACCGCGGTTCCATGAATTTTCATGCTCCACGAATTAGGGGCGTCTAGTGATGTTTATTTTGGTTTTAATGCTCGCGAAGCGAGCAAACAGCAGAAAACATAGTGACCGCGGTTCCATAAATTTTCATGCTTTTACTGATTCATGCTCCACGAATTAGGGGCGTCCAGTGATGTTTTTTTTCTATTTTAATGCTCGCGAAGCGAGTAAACAGCAGAAAACATTGTGATCGCGGTTCCATGAATTTTCATGCTTTTACTGATTCATGCTCCACGAATTAGGGGTATCCAGTGATGTTTTTTTTTTGTTTTAATGCTCGCGAAGTGAGCAAACAGCAGAAAACATAGTGAAACATAAAGAAAATGTTTCATAATAATGAAAAGTATTGTTTCATGACATTTTGATTCAATTCACGGCATTGTGAAACGATTCACGGTACCGACTCACGAACTGAATCAAAACACCATCATACCACGTGATCAAAACATCGGCAACGGCAATAGGCAATGGGTGCTGTATAGCAGGGGTGCAGAATATGTCCGAACGCCCGAACGAGGTTCGGGGGAAATTTAAACTAACTGGGGAAATTCTAAATATTTTTTAAGAGAAAATAAAAATGTAAATAAAAAATAAAAATTTGCTGCTTTGAAGTTTCTATAATTATACAGTAACAGCGATATTTTTATGTTACACTGTATACTTATTCTCTTAAAGATTTATTACATAGAACAAATGACTTTGTATAGCAAAGTAGATTTTTGCATTATTGAGGGAAATTTATACTGTGGTTCTGGGGAAATTTCCGAGGTCTGAACATTTTCTGCACCCCTGCTGTATAGTAAAGCTGTTCCAATTAATTTATATATTAAAGATATAAATTGAAATTTTATCTTATTGTAAATGAAAAAAAGTTTTTTATGAATTTTTAACCAGCTCTTTTTGAGATTGTCTTAAAACTAATATTATGTAGGAAGTGGTTGCTGTTAAGAAACAAATGCAATAATTTTAAGAATGAAAATTATGCGTCCCCTGGGACACGCCACAATAAATTTTCCAGGTCCTGTCTTCGATTTTCCACACAATAACAGCATCACTGAATACAACAAATAAATACTCCATCTATCATTTCCAGGCACCTGTGCCGAGACTGCCAAAAAAATCATTCATGAAACGCCACAGCTAACAATACATATAAAAAGGTATTTCAGCAGTTACTTGTGATTAAATATAATTTATTTTGATCAGCGATGAAATATCTATATTTTAGAAACAAGCCGCAAGAATGTTAAATTTTATTTGACAATCAACCACAAAAATGTGCAAGTTTCATTAATTGATTATTAAAAATTGACATTTTACAGAGTCTATGCAGAAATTTTTTTAAACGAAAACAGACAAATTTATATTTAAATTATCAAATTAATTCATATTTCGAAATACTCACCGGATTCTTGTGCAGAACTGCTAAATAATTGAGTAATGAAAAACTATACAACTTGAAAAGTAAAATACTTACAAAAATAAATAGGACAATCCAAAGTTTTCGCAATTCCTTTTCTTCTTAAGCACTTCTGTTTATTATATACTAAAGCTGTCTCTTCCAATTATTCCAGCATAATAGCCCTCATTCAGCTTCAAATCCTTGTGAATACTATCCAGCTACATGGCAATTGATTTTTCTTAGTCATTTTCGTTCAATTCTTGAAAAAGTATTTTTGGAGGGAGCAGACACAATATATATAAATCCGAAAAAGAACCTAATTTGTTACGTCAATACATCAAAACTAACATAACAAATCAGTTCTCATTCAGACAAAGCCCACTTTAAAAATTAGAAATTCTCTTTATTCTTCATCTGGTCAGGCTTTCGTTACAGATAAAATCTAAAAAAAAAACTAATGAGCTAATCGAAGTACAAAACTTTATATTACTTACAGTTATACAAAAATCAATATTCTATATATTTATTTCTAGCGAAATTTTTAAAAAGTAAATAAAGTGATTAAAAAATAATTACACTACTGTTAATTTTCTGAATGCAAATTCGGGCAGCATTTTAAATAACACTGCTCTGCAAAAAAATATTGTGTCCTGATACCATTCCCACTGATTATTATGTAAAATGACATCCTGAATCCAAATATGATCCTTATTTTGCCCAAACTAAAATTTAGTAGATAGAATAATAAAAAAAGGGCCTAATTTCATATTATCTAGAATGATTAAGAAATTAATGTAGCCGCTTTTTTACTCTGTTACTAAATACATAGTACTCATATAAAGCCAGACCTTGATATAGGGTATATAAATATAAAATTCTCAAACGTTTAAACATATAATTTCATTTTTTAAACTCTCAGATAAAAAATAAATTATAAAAATAACAAATTTGTATTTTAAGTAAAATATTGTATAAAAATGAAAACAATGCATTGAAATGACTTATTGATATAAATTATTAAAACACATTCCACTTATATTTATAAATTTTTTTACTCCCTATATTAGAAATGTTAAATAAAAGATTTCCATGCAAAGTACACATTACATAATCAATTTAAATTATTTTTAAGATTGTTTCTTCAAATAAAGATGAACTTGGCAAAATTTTCAACATAAAAAATAAATAAAATATGATTAATGAAAATAAAATTTTGTAGGTTTTGAAAATAAAATTTTGTTTACAAAAGGTAATTATACAATCACATGTTCATAAAAACTTTCATTGAAAATAGTCTCTTTCCTTTGTTTTTAAACTTTAGGTTATAGAACATGAAATATATATACATATTTACATACCCCCCTCTTTAAATCTACATGATAATGCAATAATAATAATCAGCAACAGATTTACTTAGGAAACTATACAATACACTATGTAGTTAGGTTTTTTTTTTTTTTTTTTTCTTTTAATTGATAAATAAAATGACATCTTCTACTTTTCAAATTATTAATTTAAGGGAAAATATATCGATTGCAAATTTAAGATCGATTGCTAAGTTTAAAGTACAATTTATTGCTTTGACAGAATAATCTCATAAATTATTTATGCATCAAGCATAAATAATTCATTCAATTGCTTATATTATGTCCAGATTCGTCTATTTTTAATTTAGTTTTGTCCCTAGTTTTGTCTAGTGAAAGGAAAATTTATAAAAAGTAGGAAAAACAACGATCTTTCCTGCAAAATTTACTACGGCCAAATTACTTAATAATTCAAGTCATTTGTAAAAGCAATAAAAATATAACTACAAAATAATATATAAAATGAAAGACGTAAATATCTCTTTAATCGTTCGCACTAAAAACCATATTTACATATTTTAATCCCTGGCAATATTGTTTAAAAATTCTAATGAAAATTTAATAAGACATTTCAACATTACACTCAAAAAACCAAAAACTTTCTTTTCTCATGCAGAAAACATTTTTTAAATGCAGTACATTTTTTTTTTATGATTGCATGACAAACGTAAACAAGACCTTTCAGATGTAGATTTAAAAGGCTTAGCAATCCTGTCAGTTTTGTTATGCAGTTTTTAAGCGAAATTTGATTGAAGGATCTTCAGTAAGACTATTGGAAAAAATCGAAACATAATAACTTATATTTACCTTGCTTATTTATCAATATTCATTCAATTTAAATTTAATATTACGTAAATATTTACTCAACAACATTCATCTAGCTCGCTTACCTTAGGAGCAGAAAACATTGATGGATTCTTCAATTCCTGTTCTTTATTTCTCTTCAAGGCTTTCCTATATCCTGTGTCGCACCCATACACAAAGCATATTCTAGAGCTGGACATATTGCGATCAAATAATTAATTTAATATTTAAAAAAATGTAACTTTCACGAAGATGCTAATACAAAAACGGCATAAGAACTCACATCAGCGCCACTATGCGGTGGTTTGCGCGTTAGGCCCATTTTTGCGGGAAATCGCCGTAGAGGAAATTCCTCCTTCTCTCTACCTTCATGCCGACGGCCAATCAGAGCAATGGATTTGTAAATGGATCAAATGACTCGGAAAAAGTTCTTGGGCGATTTGATCCACGACCGGTCGATGGAACACATTACACTGGACGACTTTGATCCAGACCGGTCGATGAGACTGGACGCATTGTTCCACGACCACTTGGATCGATCCTGGATCGGTCGAGAGTCTGGACCCGCCCACTGTGAAAGGGGAGCGGGCGTGGGGAGCTCATAGTGGGCAGGTTCAGGCTCTCGACTGATCC
Organism: Salticus scenicus; assembly: GCA_963930645.1. Lineage (NCBI taxonomy): Eukaryota > Metazoa > Arthropoda > Arachnida > Araneae > Salticidae > Salticus > Salticus scenicus. The sequence goes on along the minus strand of OZ005650.1, from coordinate 88,424,914 downwards.
AATTGGTCGTGAAACGATACGTCCAGTCTCATCGACCCGTCCGTCTGGATCAAAGTCGTCCAGTGTTATGTGTTCAATGGACCGGTCGTGGATCAAATCAAAGAATCTCTAATAATAAAGAACGGAAGGCTTTAAAAGTCGTAAATATCCAACACCCCCTGTAATAATGCCTTCGAGCTGAGTTTTACGTCACGGACGATCGGCCGATTACATCCAATCCTCACGATCCAACATATATTATAAGAAGTGCTGATTGGATAAAATCGGCCGATCTTCCATGACGTAAAGTTCAGCTCGGAGGCATTATTACAGGAGATGTTGAACTATCGCCATGGACGAATATTTTCAAAAAGAAAAACTTTGTATTGCAAGGAAACTAACTTGAGGGCGAAATAATTTTTACAGCTGCGGTTGCCTGAAACCGCTCCAGTAAAAGAAGCAGCTGGTTAGCAAAGAATCTTTGGCAAGCTTGGCTGTGGTTTATGTCTCGCGCGCCATTTTCAAAATAGACAGCAGAAGCTACTTCGTTATGTTGTAATTTCAACGTTCAGTAAGAAAGATTACTTTTTGTGTTTTATTTTAAAGCAAGATAAATAGTAATAGATCAATCATCAATGTGTCAATTTCAAGGCAATATTATAAATTCATTTCTAAAATGCTCTGTGATCTATGAATGATTCGTGTTGTGTTACCGGTAAAGATATGAAATCAACGCTCATTATCAGTTCGAGTTCGTCCCGATTATTTTGTTTATAGCATAATTCTACTTATTTTTTATGAATTCATGGATTACTCTTTCATCATTCACTGAATTTAAGATGCTTCGGTTTGGCTGTTTATAAACAAATGTAGCCATCCGTAGCATCTATTATTTCAGTATTCAACTAATATGGATATCTACATTTTTAGTAATGGTGAGTATCATTTTAGCTTATGTTTTTTAAAAAGTAGTGGTCATTTTTCTGCATTTTTATAAAATTGCTTTTTTCTAGAGATGATTATTTCTTTTAGTTTTATTTTTAACTTTTTAAATCTAGCTGTTTTTGTTCATTTTATGAAAAGTTTTTATAAAATTCTGTACATGTGCTATATATATGCATTTCTCTCTCTCGCTCACTTTTTTAAATAACCAAATATAAGATAAACACTGACAAATTTCATAAAATCTAGTAAAACAATGCAGAAGAAAAATGAAAACAACTATTTTCAAAAGAGTTTTAAAATGTTTTAGTGCTATTATGACATTTTTTATTAGGTAAATAAAACTTGAAAGTGATATTAAATCAATTTTGCAGTTATTATTAGGAAATCTAGCCCTTTTTTAAATTTATTTTGTAAAATAAATATCTATACCTTCCATTATAATTGATAATCAAATATAAAATTATCTCATTATGTAAAATGTTTAAAATTTTAATTGCTTTAAATATTTTCCTCTTGTTTTATATATGTATATTTCGTAAAATATTTATCAATTTTTTTATGCATATGTGCTGGAAATAGACATATCCTGCATTTCTTTTAAAAATAAATATTAACAAGGTTCTTAAAATGCAATGATAAAATCTAAGTAAGGGGGGAAAAAGATCTATATTATAAATTTTCAGTTTTTTTTTTTTTTTTGTACATTTAGCTTTTTAGCTTCTTTTTAGTTTTCTCAGCTTTTTTTTTTTTTTTTTTTTTCTAATGTGCATTTCTTCTTTTTTTTTTTTTTTTTTTTTTTTTGTACAATAAAGATTAAAATAAATATGTATTACTCTAATATTGTCATCAAAATTCTAGTATTTTATTTTACTGTCTTGCCTTTGCGTACAGTTTCAGCTTTCTCCTATTTTTGCTAGTTTCATCCCTGAGAGTTAGAGAGTGTTATAAAAGTTTTTTATTTAATTAATTATTTTGTTTAATAAGTAAATATAATTTGAAAATAATATTATTGTTTAAAATATTATTTGATGGTTCTTTTTATTTATTGTTATTAAATTAAAAAGCAGTCCTTTTTTGTTTTAGTGTAAAAGATTTTGAAAATAAATCTATCTCCTATCGTAAAGAGCATTTAATCGTGAATCATGGCATTATAAACAACATACAGTGATTTATCGCTACTTTAATTAGCCAAATTTCGCCAAATCGCCAAGAATTCGCCAGAAGCTGTTACCCCTGTAAATTTGCTGCATTTTTATATTGTTTAAAAATATGCTTTGTGAAACATATTCATATTCAAGTACAAATTAAAATTACAAACTGTAATTCTGAAATAGCAGTATGAAATCATTAAATATTTAACGTTGCTTGGTTTAAATAATACAAAATGCCTTAAAATGAAAGAAAAGTTTTTATTTTATGTATATTTTCAAAGTTTATTTTCTTAATATTTAGCACTTGCTTCTTAAAATAAATTGCTTTTGACAATCAAGTTTGTAAACAATAATAAAGTTGCCAACGAAAACGTATGTGCAGTTTTCTTTCCTTCACTTTTTCTACTACTTTTAAATTTACAAAATCATAACATTCACAGCTATTTTCTAAGAAATAAAACTAATTTTTATTATGTTTAAAAATAAATTTTTCCTAACACATTCGTGTTCAAGGGTACAAATTAATATAACAAACTGTAATGCTGAAATAGCAGTATGGTATGAAATCTTAAATATTTAACATTGCTTGGTGTAAATAATACATAATACAAATAATTTGGTTTATGTATATTTTCGAAATTTATTTGCTTAATATTTAGTACTTGCTTCTTAAAAAACATTACTTTCGACAATCAAATTCGTAAACAATAACAAAGTCCAAACGTAAACATCAATAAATGGTTAGTCGGTTGGATGTTGGGTTTAACGTTGCACTAATATTACGATATGAATATAGATACAATAAAAATAAGACGAGCGATTGCGTAAGCTGGAGAGCTCGAGAAACTTACAGCCGTTGACAATAGGGTCGTTGCAATCAAATTCCGGTTACCGAAGAATATACGGGAGTGTCCTATCTGTATAATAATCTGTGGGGTGAGTCCAGCCTCTAGAACACTTCGACCGATCCAAGTGGGCCCTGAGTCATTTGATCCACGACCGGTCGAAAGCAGAGACTGGACAACTCCGATCCTTTTAATGGATCAAAATCAGTGCTGCCATCTGTAGGCTTAGTTTGAAATTAGCTATAGAATATAGAGCAGTTTCATATGACGTCAGAGTTACTTAGATGGAGGACAATCAACTCCACGTGAAAATAAATAGAAGCCATTTTTAGCACAGTAAGCAAATGGCAGTTGAAAACAGCTCACAGCACCATGGCAATGGCGCATGGCAATCAATAATATTTTAAATGTTTAATATATTTATGATTTTTTATTAATATTATTATTATTTAAATATAAATTGAATGTTAATTTTTAAATATTGTTAATTATTTTTATGTTTGAATGCTGAAATTTAATGCAAATATTTAGTATTCAAACATAAAAATGTTTCATAAAAATTAACTGATCGATAAATTCCCAAAGTAGTTCACAAACAAATTTAAAATATTTTGTTGAACTCAAAATTTAAAAAAAAATGTTAGCAGGGAGCATTTTAAAATTTTATTTTATTAAATTTAAATAGTATTCGATGAATTTTAATTTGCATTATTGTATATTTCAATCCATTGTATGCATATATTTATAATTCTAAAACAATTCTACAGTTATTTACCAAAAAAAGAAAAAAAAAATGCTTGTATGCATATTCGCGTTTGTAAGGTCCGATAGATGGCGTAACCAGAGCAATAACCAATGTCCAATCATAGTAAATGGATCAAATGACTCGGAAAAATTTCTTGGGCGATTTGATCCACGACCGGTCCATGGAACACATTACACTGGACGACTTTGATCCAGACCGGTCGACGAGACTGGACGCATTGTTCCACGACCAATTGGATCGGTGGAGAGCCTGAACTCGCCCGACATCTATCGGTCCTTTCAAACGCGAATATGCTATAGATATAGTAATAAGACATAGATTGATCAGCGAGGGCGAAAAAGTGATGCCTTTTTTACTCGGGGAAAGACGGCCATTTTACTCTCTTAGGATGTCTTTCCCCGAGTGAATGTACACGGGAATACACACAGATAATCTAGAAAATAAAATTTATGAATAATTTATGTGCTAAAGATGAATGAAAAAACTCCAGATACTCATTTTTCTTTCTCTCTTTTCTTTTTCTTCTTTTTTTTCTGAATGGAATAACGACATTTAAAGAAATGTATCGTTTCCATCTACTATTTCGTTCTGGTTAGAAGTTTTTTTGGTCGAAAAAACTATTGGACTTGTCCTCATCTTTTGAGATATTCGAGTTAACCCTTTAACTGCCAATCACAATACAATCGGTAACAAAAGTGTCCGAACACTAGCGAAAATTCCTATATAAAAAAAGTGCACTTCATACGGTTTTATTTAATAAATCTTTATTGAATCGTGTTCTAAGACCTAAAACAATTGGAACATCCTTAGCTTAAAGAAAATTAGTGTTAACCCTTTAACTGCCAATCGCAAGATGTAATAGAAATTGAGTTTACTCAGAAATGTATATAACGATTTTGATTAAAATTTGGAGTTAAGTGTCCTTTTTTTTTCACAGAACTAAAATGTTTGGACCTATCCTCATCTTCAGGAAGATTTGCGTTAACCCTTTAACTAACAATCGCAACATATAATAGAAATTGGTTTTACTCGAAAATGGATATAACGATTTTTATAAAAGTTTGGGGTTAAGTGATCTCTAGAGAGCTAAAATGATTGGGCATATCCTCATCTTAAGGAAAATTCGCGTTAACCCTTTAACGGCCAGTCGCAACATATAATAGAAATTAGATTTACTCGGACAGATGGGCAAGCAGACAGGCAGAAAAACTAATTAATGTCATAATATTTTCTTAAACCTTGTTCGAAACTGCAAGAAACGATTAACACAACTAAAAATGCAATTCTAGCAATTTCGAATTATAGCCTCTAATATGAACGAAATTCGACCAAACTTGTATTCAGTTGGACCTTGACCTAAACTGGTGCTGATTAGATTTGGGAATCAATCGCTCAACAGGTGGTGCTGCCATCCTATTTTTTTTAAAGTATTTAACATGACAGTATAGGAAAAATTTCATATATATGTACATAATGTGAGTTATTTTTAACGCATGAATGTAAAATTTATAGGAATTATTGATAATAGTAGTAATAAACTTGAAAACAAAAAGTGTGTTTCCTCCTGGGAGGGAAGTGCTCTTCCCCCGGGGCCTGTGTAAATTCTCAATGTGGATATTTTAGAAAAAACTCGTCAATATTTCTAAAACGAATGGTTGAACCATAGATCTGTATTAATTTAAAACGAAGCTACCGATTTCTTTTATTTTTAATGTTAAATATATATAGACATATATATATATATACAGTCGAACCTCGTTAACGTGAAATACTTTTAACATGAACTGTTACCACAATCCCCGTCAAAATGAAGATTACTTTAGTTATATGACGATCAGTTACTGATAGCATGAACTACTGATAACATGAACAGATTTTTGATCCCCTTTGAGATTCACGTTAACGAGGTTCGACTGTATATCTTTTCATGTCTGTACAAAAATGATTTTTTTCAGCATTTATTTTTATACTACTTTAAGAAAAAAATCATATGCATTCATCATGGAAAATATCTTTAATAAATTATAACTTAATAAATAATTTGTATTGCGTAAATTTGTATAGGATTATATATAAAAGAAAGTCTTGTGGTAATACTAGTTATAATATATTAAAACAAGTGGGCTTTACCCCTGCGGCTACTAACTACATTTAAAAGAATATAAAAACTTAAAAAAATATTAAAATTAAAAACAAAAAGTATTCCATTAAAAATCAAAACAGTATTTAAACCATACTAATAACAAAGCAACTGATTATAAAAAAAATCATATTTTTCGTAAATTAGTTAAATTTAACTTACTTATGAAAACTTATTCCATTTCCTTTCATAAATGTATTTGTATAATTCAAAGCCACGCAGTATTTCGGCATTTTCAATATATATCAATATTCTATTCCATTATTGTTTTCGAGTTTTATACTCTCTCATGGCTGATGCCAAAAAACTTTTTCGGCATCAGAAATCTTTGCACGTTATCATGGGGATGATAGATCTATATATATATTACTATATCTATAGAATATGCATACAAGCATTTTTTTTTTTTAAATAAATAATTGTATAATTGTTTTAGAATTATAAATATATGCATGCAATGGATTGAAATATACAATGGGAATTTATCGATCAGTTAATTTTTATGAAACATTTTTATGTTTGAATACTAAATATTTGCATTAAATTTCAGCATTCAAACATAAAAATAATTAACAATATTTAAAAATCAACATTTAATTTGTATTTAAGTAATAATAATATTAATAAAAAAAATCATAAATATATTAAACATTAAAAATATTATTGATTGAAATCAGAATTAATTGAATTTAACAAACCAATTTAATGTAGATTTGAATCAAATGAATGATAATTTAAAAAACTGTTATAAAAATCTTTTTTTTTTTTTTTTTTTTAATCATTGATTTAAATTTAAATTTAATAATTTTTTCAATGTGTAATAGTTTTATATTTCTTACCTTAGATCATAATAAAACTTGAACCTACTTCTTATAATATAAGAAGTAGGTATATATGTATATAAGTATATAATATATATATCTAAGTATAAATGTAAGTATAAATGTATATAATATATACATCGAATATTTGAATGCTAAATATTTGTTTTAAATTTCAGCAATCCAACTTAAAAATATTTAACAAAAATTAGCTTGATAATAAATCCACAAAATTAAACTTAAAATTCTTTACAGTATATCATTAAAATACAATAATGCATGATTGAGGGAAATAATTAAAAAAAATTTTTGCTGGAAAAATTTCTAAAATTAAAATTTTATTGTTATTATTTTTTTATTTAAATAATTTTCAAAAAAGAATTATGTAATTAATATTATTGTATTTCAGTGTATATGAACCCAACTATGCAGAATACTAAAAAAAAAAAAAAAAATAATAATGTTATGCATCTATCTTTTTTTTATTATTCATAGTTAAATTACATTTTAAAATAATGAATTAAATTTTTCTTTAATTAATTCAACTTTATAATATTCTATAGCTAATTTCAAACTAAGCCTACAGATGGCAGCACTGATTTTGATCCAATAAAAGGATCAGAGTTGTCCAGCCTCTGCTTTCGACCGGTCGTGGATCAAATGACACAGAGCCCAGTTGGATTGGTCGAAGTGTTCCAGAGGCTGGCTGGACTCACCCGGTGAATCCAGCCTCTGGAACACTTCGAGAGGGGTGCCAAATCGGCTGCACATACGACGTCGTGTTCTATCCAACTGTGCATGACGTAGTTGTGGAAGCAAATTTGTTTGTTTACATTTTTTTATAACACATGCACTTCGGTTTTGTTCTTTTATTAATTCGATAACAGCTTTTTTCAAAGCTTTTTATATTATTATTTTCTTTTTTAATTTGATATTTTTCATTGTTATTTGTTAAGTTTGTTATTTTTTAACGTTACTTCATTTTTTTTTTTTTTTTTGAGTTTTTTATTTTTCATCGTTATTAATTTTTTTTTTTGAAGTTTGTTGTTTTTCAATCTTTGCAATACCTGGGTGCTCAGTAGGCACTTGTAAGACATACAACAGAGACACTAAAAGTAAAGAGATAATTTATCACTCCTTTCTTTCCGATGTTAAATTGCAAAAGATGTGGATTGAAAGGTGCAAAAGAAAGGATGGTTTCAATCCTAAAACAGGAAGAATTTCTTCGCAGCATTTCATTGCCGATAGTTATATTCGAGATTTGAAGTCTGAGTTACTCGACTTACCTCCAAAAAAAATGTTTGAAACCAGATGCTGTACCAACAGTGAACCTTACCAGTTTTAAGAACAACCAGAGCTGTGTGTGATGTTTTTCCTATACAGGTTTAACGGAGGCTCTAAATATTGCTTAACTAAGCATAGAATCCATTGCTAGCTGTTTAAATTATAACTTTATTCAACAGCCATAAAACACAGAACATATAGAACAAGAACCATTTTCAAACTCTAAACTAATAACAATTTTAACACAGAATGTGCACTCGCATGATTAAACCATGGAGTTACATTATAACACATCTCCCTTCCTTTCAAAGTTACAAGTCAAGTCTCTGGGGTGGTCGAATAGTCCTACCACTTCTGGTAACATAAGGCTTGATCATAGGTCTTGTACGGGAGGTACATTTTGCTGATATATTCCCAGAATTTTTGTCGGTTAGTGGAGACTTTATTCCAGATCCCATAATATCAGTTGAATGACTATTTTCGGGAATATCTAATCCTTCATCTGATTCAGATTCTGGCTCGAAATCTGGCGATGGTACTAGATGTTTTCTATTTCTTCTATAAATTCTCTTTCCGGATTGAACAAGATATGATCTTGAGAATGAAGTTTTCTGTAACACTTTTCCAGTCACTCTTTTGTCAGTAACCCATACTCCCTGTCCTTTCTCAAGTTCTGATAGAATTCTTGTCCCGTGGTGTCTGTTGTAATTTCTTTCTTGTTTCTCTATTCGTTTTCTCTCCTTGCCTTCTAAATCAGTTTTCTTGATCAATTTAGGAAGTAGTTGAGAATTAGCTATTGAGAGAATTGTTCTTATTCTCCTACCCATTAAGAGTTCTGCGGGACTATAACCGTTTTCCAGTGGGGTTGCTCTGTATTCCATTAGCACAAGATAAAGATCAGCAGATTTCTTAATACGCATTTTGATTGTTTTTACGCTCGATTCTATAAATCCATTACTTTGGGGAAATTTTGGACTGCTTGTGATATGTTTGAAACCGTAGCTTCTTGCAAACTCATTCAATTCTCGTGTTCTCATTGGATTGAACTGTGGACCGTTATCTGTTCTGAGTATTTCTGGGATACCATGACGAGAAAATATAGATTTGCAATGGTTAATTATTTCTTCTGAAGTCAAGGTTTCAAGTTTCGATATTTCAGGATATCGTGAATAATAATCTGCTATAAGGAGGTACCACGAATTTTGGTATTTGAAGAGGTCAAGGCCTACAACTTCCCAAGGTCTTTCTGGAAATGGCGTTGGAATTAGTGGTTCATGCCTGTTGCTCGATTCTTTGATACAAGCAGGACAATTTTTCACTTTTTCCTCAATCTAATGTTTGGCCAGTATACAGAACATCTCACACGAGCTCTACATTTAGTTATACCAAGATGTCCTTCGTGAATCTTCTTCAGCACTTCAGTTTGGAGCGACTTTGGGATTATTAGACCTCTCATTAAAAGACCATCTTGTATAGAAATTTCAAAGCAATGTTGCCAAAATGGTAAACAGAGCCAATCTACATCTTTCTTTGAGGGCCATCCTGTCAATGCATAAGAAGAAAGTTTCTGGCAGGTAGCATCAGATTGTTGTGCTTCTTGAAATTCTTTCAGCCTTTAGAAGTTGCTGGAAGATTATTAGTGATCATTTGAATGTATGCATCAATTTCTTCTTCTAGTTCGTCATTTTCACATGATTGCTCTCTTGGACTTCTAGATAAAGCATCGGCTGCATAAAGATTCTTCCCTGGAACATGAGTAATAGTGTATGAATATCTCATCATTCTTAATCTGATTCTTTGCAGTCTAGGAGAAAGATCATCTAAATGCTTCCTTGAAAGAATTGGAATCAGCAGCTTATGGTCAGTTTCAATCAAGAAATGAGACCCTGTTAAGTAATCTCTGAATTTCTCACATCCCCATGCTACAGCTAATGCTTCCTTTTCGATTTGGGCATAGCGACTCTCAGCAGGTGTTAATGTTCTCGATGCATAGGCGATTACGAAAGTTTTTCCATCTTCCAGTTTTTGACGTAGAGTGGCTCCCAGACCATAAGATGTGGTGACTATAGATTCCTTATTAGGATCAAATATTTTCAAAACTGGATCTAAAGATAAAATTTTCTTCCATTCTTCAAATGCGTTTTTCTGTTGATGATCCCATACAAATTCTCGCTTGTTGCTAAGCATCGACGTAAGAGGATACATTAATTCTGCGAAATTTGGAACAAAACGTGCTAGATAATTGGCGAATCCTAATAGTTGTTTCAGCTCTTTTTTATTTCTTGGGGGTTTATATTCTTTAATTGCTGCAACTTTTTCATCATCGGGATGGATTCCTTGGCTGTCGATTATATGACCCAGAAACTTTATACTTTTAGTTGAAAAAATACATTTTTTCTCATTTAAAGTCAAGTTGGCATCTTTTAATCTCTTGCAAACCTCTCTTAATCTTTGATCATGTTCTTCTTGAGTGGATCCCCAAATCAGAATATCGTCCATATGACAAGCAGTGCCACTTAAATTCTCCAACAACTGAGACATTCTTTTTTGAAAATGTTCCGGAGCTGATGAGATTCCAAACAGTAATCTTAGAAATCTGTATCTCCCAAATGGTGTAATAAAGGTAGTGAGAAATGAATATTTTCGTCTAACGGTGTTTGCCAAAACCTGAGTTTGCATCCAATTTTGAAAATATCTTGGCACCTGATAAAAGACTTAATGTATATTCAACATTGGGTAGAGGGTGCAATTCTCTCAAAACATTTCTGTTAAGCTGTGTCAAATCCACACAGATACCGAGTTGTCCATCTTTCTTTGGAATTATGACTATTGGCGAACACCATTCTGCAGGCTCACTAACAGGTGTTATGACTTTTTGCTCCACCATCTTCTTTAACGCATCTTTGGGTTTCTCCAGTAAGGGTATAGGAACGTGTCGAGGTGAGGTAACTGCATATGGAACACTTTCTTCAGCTGTATTGAATAACAACCATTCATCAGTCCAAGCCCTTCAAAGAGCTCTGAAAATTCTATTCTAGGGTTGTTGACTACTACTTGATCAAAATTGCTTATATTTGGTCCTAACCAAAAAGAAATCAATGCTGGTTTTCCTAAAAGACTTGTTTGTAGACCATCAATTACATAGATGTCTTCTGTACAATATTTCCTTTTAAAGTTTAAATGTGCGTTGAATTTTCCTAAAACTTTTAAAGGATTTCTATCCGGGGCGCATAGTACTTTATGAACTGGCTCCAATTTAGTTTTCTTGGCTAGCGAGCGATAAACTTTTGTAGAAATTGCGGAGTGATCAGCACCAGTATCTATCTTGAATTTTAAATCTTGATTTTCCCTCTTAACATCGATTGTCCAATCTTCATTAATTTTCCCTAAGTGAAAAACTATGTCTAAAAATGAAATCGATGAGCCTTTAGACTGGCTTTTAGAAAAACAGACCTTTTCGTAATGCCCGATCTTGGTGCATTTTCAACATTGGCATCTCTAGCAGGACACATTCTTTTGTCGTGTTTTTGTTTTCCACACCATTTACACTTTTCATCTTTCTGTGAAAATTTAATATTTCTCGGCATTGTGCTTTCCTCGTTAAATTTATTCTCCTTTTTATTTTAGAAATTATTCTGGTAACGAACAGTTTTATTTGAGCCCATAACGTTTAAAGAAGTGGCTCTTTCAGCTTCGCCAAGTTTTAGTTGTTGTTTAATGGATTCACTGAGACGTACCTTTTCTATAACTTTTGTTAATGTTAATTCACTATCTAATTGTAACTTTTCGCTTAAGGCTTTATCTCTTATTCCAACTACAATTCTGTCCCTAATCAATTCATCATGTAAATTTCCATATTCTCAACTCTCAGCTAGACGATATAGTGCCGTAAAAAAATCATTAACTCTTTCTCCTTCAAGTTGAATACGCTTATTAAACTGCACTCACTCGAAAATAGTATTCTTTTTTACTACAAAATGGTCATTGAATTTTTCCAGGACTATTTGATAATCTTCTGCTTCTTCTGTGCTTAACTGGAATGAAGCAAAAATATCTTCAGCTTTATCGCCCATGATGTAAATCAATGAGTTTATTTGCTCACCATCTGATTGCTTGATCAAACCAGATGCAACTCTATATTGTTCAAAACGAGTTATCCATTTTGACCAATTAGCTGGAGTAGAAAATGTAAATGGTTCTGGTGACGTAACTTGAAATGAATGCGGTACAACACTAATTTGACCAGTTTCCATCGTAGTTGAAAATTTTAGAATAGGCTTTGCTCAATATCGGTAAATGCAAAACAAATTACTTACAGTATTTTCACTTTACTGCTTTTACTTTTTTTCCGCTGCCACCATGTGATGTTTTTCCTATACAGGTTTAACGGAGGCTCTAAATATTGCTTAACTAAGCATAGAATCCATTGCTAGCTGTTTAAATTATAACTTTATTCAACAGCCACAAAACACAAAACATAATAGAACAAGAACCATTTTCAAACTCTAACCTAATAACAATTTTAATACAGAACGCACGCTCGCATGATTAAACCATGGAGTTACATTATAACACACTGTGAGTTATATGATGTTGCTGATCCCTGTAATGCCACAAACTGTAGCCTAGCAGCCAACAGATATGAAGCACGTGAAATTAGAAAAAGAGTCCTCGAGTCCATAAAGAATGTGTCACCAAGAAAATGAAAATTGGATAAAGTTGTTTCTACAGAGGATCTTTCAAGTGCTTCAACTGAGGAACAAGATTTACTGAAGCGTATTAGTTTATTGGAGAAACAGAATGAAAAATTAATTCTTGAAACAATAAATTAAAAGCACAGTATAAATCAAGTACTAAGATACTATTGACATGTAAAGAGTTACGAAATTTTGTGAAAAATCGTGAGTTGGAGGTATCGCAAAAAATAAATAGAATTCTTAGTAAAGTGTTTACAAAAAATCAGATACGTTGTTTGCTGACAGAAATTTTTTTTAAATGGGATAAGATGGATATATGTAAAGCTATAACATTGCGTTCAGTGTCATCCAAGTGCTACAATATTTTGAGGGATAAGATGGGATTCCCTTTACCTGGAATTACCACATTAAAACGTTGGATAAATCAATCATTTAAATGTCGTCCAGATATATTACATGATGTCATTGATATCATGAAAACACAAAAAAAGAGATTCAAAGATTTAGAAAAAGTCTGTGTAATTTCATTCGATGAAATGAATGTAGATGCAAGAATGACTTATGATAAGGAAGAAGATAGAATTATTGGACCTCACAGCAATGTGCAAGTGGCAATGGTGCGAGGCCTCTTTTCAAACTGGAGGCAGCCAATATATTTTGATTTTGAGGTTCTTATGACAGCTGCTACTTTCAAGGGCATCATTTTAAGTTCGGAAAGAATTGTAACTAATGCATATTTTTAAATTCCGTTTTTACATTCAGAAAATTCACATCTCTTACACAGGCCATCTGTTTTTAAAAAACAATTATTTTTATATCTTATTTTTAGGCTGAAATATGCAAAGTTTCACTTAATTTTTTACATTGATCTATAGAAATTAACAAAATGTGGTATCGAATAGTTTGAAATGGGTAGCTATTTCTAAATGATCAAGTGTATTATTAATTCATAATAAATAAAATTAAGTTTAAATGCGTATTTATAATACAGTACCGAAGTATGAAAATTTCGTAAAATTATTCCGTTTTTACGTTAAACCACACCTTTTAATGGAAACTACCTAAAGGAAGTAATTACAAGTGATTAATGATTTTTGGTGAGGTGGGAATTCTTTCAGGACCGTTCAGAGTAAACTCAGGGGAAACTTGTTTTGTTCCTCCCCCACACGTCAATCTTATCTATAAATGATCTCATGTTTTTTTCAAAAAGATGCTTTTTCTTTTTAGAGAGAGCTTTCAAAACATATATTCTGCAATGAAAATATTGCAACATTGTAGCCCGACTTTTTAGATTTTTGTATAGTGGCATAATTTAAATTATTCACAATCCATATATATATATATATATTTTCGTGATATATGTAAGTTTGTTGTGTACACGTATATATATGCAAATGAAACAAGAGTTCCTATTAGAGTATTACATCGGGTCAGGTAAAAAAAAAAAAAAAAAAAAAAAACTATGAAGGAGAAGCTCAGAAAGGTAAAAAAAAATTATCAGGGGATGAAATACACATATTTAAAGAAACCAAATTTAATAATTATCAGCCTGCAAAACAAATAAAACAATAAACTAAAGAAAGGATGGAAGGAGGCAGGCGGCAAGACTTGTGACTTGCCTGTGGGGTTAAACTAGTTTCACGCTGGCAACACTCCCCCAGCCTGCCAAGACCAGAATAGGAGTCATATGGATTAAAAAAAGCAAAATTTCATAGCAGATAAAGAATAATGAAACTATGAAGTAACAATGAAAATTATTGAATATTATGTGTTTAATAGTATGATTAGAATTTTAAGAACAGTTGACAACTCAACAATGAAGAAACTGAAAATTTAATGGAACAAGAAAGATTGCATATTAATACAAAGTAAATGCAACAAGCCTTCTGCTTTTTTTTTTTTTTTTTTTTTTTTTTATTTAATTTCACAATTCACATATATATATATTTCAGAAGAACTTTTAATGCTTTTTCCTCTTTTTGATTAATATGGCAACCTTTTGAATGCAGAAATTGGATGGCACTTCTAAGCAACATGACTCATGGCATGAATTTAATTGCTGTTCCGTAATTATTAACACATAATATTTTAAATTTTCTATGAGGCTTGCTTCCAAATGTATATTTGCCTCATTATTTTATTATTCTTATATATATATATAAAGCAGGGGTGAAACTACCTAACATGCAAAAACCCTGAAAACTGCTACTTGCATGCAGATGGGGTAGACTTATTAATGATGTATCACATGGTTACCTTTAATAAGTGATAGTTTGAGAGTTCTTAGTATATTATAAGGCAAATTAAACATTTAAAATCAGAAATTTCTATAAATACAAAGTAATTTAATATGAAATTTAGAGATGTTTCACCCCTGATAAAGTCAAAATACTTCGAACAGTGAGTTTTTAAGTTTTAATACATAAGAAATTTTGCAATAAGATACACTGAAATTCATTGCTAGATTAGTAATTATTAATATAATTATAATTTTATATTTATATTAAAAATTACTAATTTGGTAAAAAACAAAACTTCATTAATGTTAAATTAGCAATATTTTATCCCTTAAAAGATTTGTTCAATAATGAACTGTATTTTATGTACTAAAATTTTAATTTTGTTTCTTATATAACATAAATTTAACAATACATTATCGCGGGTCGGGTTTTGGGTCTGAAGCTGCAGGTTCGTGTCGGGTTGTGGGTAGATAGTTATTTTGTGGGTCAAGTTCACCCAACTCTCTCATATTCTAGTTCATATACAACGCAGCTGATTCTGTTTTTTGAAGGGAGGCTTCGATGAATGAAGCATTTTTTATTGAGGAGATATAACACATAAATAACCAAAAATTATTACTTATTATTATTATTATTTTCACTCTACCTAAACTTGATCCTGATAAAAGAAAGGCATATATATACCGTCGGTAACAAAAGTCTCTGAACACTAGCGAAAATTCCTATATAAAAAAAAGTACACTTAATACAGTTTTGTTAAATAAATACTTGTCAAATCCTGTTCTTAGTCAGTCTAAAAACAGGATTCGACAAGGATTTATTTAACAAAACTGTATTAAGTATATTTTTTTACATAGGAATTTTTAATAGTGTTCGCAGACTTTTGTTACCGACTGTATATATTTTTTCTATTTGGATTTATTATCATTTATATTGTTTTTATTATTGTTAAATTTTTTGTAAAAATTTTTAAGCATTTTAACTATTTTATTGCGTTTTTCTCTAAAACAGCCAAACGTATTCCCTATATATATTTTTTATATTACACATGTTTTTTTGCAAGCATTATAAATTACATTGAAATCCATTCTTTATATATGAGCACAACATTTGAAAATAATAATAATAATTATTTTAGAAAAAAAAAAAAAAAAAAAAAAAAAAAAAACTCTCTTAATTCTCTTATATTTTTGCAAATATTATAAATAGTAAATAAAATGATATGAAAAAGTTATGTTATTCAAATATTCCCCCCCCCCCCCCTAATATCTGGTGCTCATTGTAATTCTCATAAAGATTAAATAATAGTTATAGAAAGTTTTATTAAAAATGGTAATCTGGTGATGAAAGAAAAATTAATTTACTTCCTTCTGGCCATCCTAGCCCCTAAGGTTTCCACAACACTCACTATAATTTTTTTATTAACAGTAAGTGATAAGTATTTAATTTTTCATTGAAATTGGTTACAAGGAGACGTAAAAACAATTATTTTCTTTCTCTCTCACTTCCCTTCTCCCACACAGGATATATAACCCTATTGCTTATTTTTCTAATACTAAGTGAATGTTGAACCAATTTGATTGAAACTTCGCACTATTGTTGCAGTATGGGCAGTTGGCAACAATCTGGGACTCACCCCGAGGATTAGGTAACAAGATGTCCTCATTTTTGGAGGATAGTCCCAAGTTTGAAGAAAAAAATCTGAATTTTGAAAAATTGTACTAAGAAAACTATGTATTTATCAAAATTATTATCTTTTTCATTCACATTTATTTAGAGTAAATATAAATATATATAACTGGGCATTTGTAATAATTTTTTATTTTACTCTATCATAAAGATAGTCTCAAGTCACCCTAGGGGCGGTTCGAAGACATGCCATCACAATTTTGATACTCCAGAGATGGTATGGCTTTATCATTTCTGTGACCCTCAGAGGTATAATTTGGGATAGGAACATGGAGGTTATTTCCATCACGGCAGATTTTACATGCACCATTCAATGTACATGATGGTCTTCAGTTGATTTGAATATCGAAATCGCTATCTTTCAATAACGAGCTTGGTGCTCTACCGACCAGGCTAACGTAATAAGAGACTCATTCTTTAATCCCCCCCCCCTTCCTTTATAAGTAATATGAAAATCATTGTTTGGTATTTATTCTGTTTTGCGACTAGCAAATCATAAAAGCATCTTTTTCTCGATGTGTCCTTGTTCCGGTATATGAACAAGAGATAATATTATATGACATGTAATGTTATTTTAAAATATATTGAGATCATAAATTGAGGTCATTTTTGGGATGCAGCATCCTCGAAAACACTAAATTCACCAAAAAAATCATGCAAAAGGAATCATAAGAGAAAATTTTAGAATTTAAAAACCTTCATTTTTACTAGTGATTTTTTTCTTTTTTATAAAACAATAATAATAATGTATTCTTATCCTTTTTTTATATTGTGCAGTGAGTAAATTCATTTCAAAATGTGCCAATAGGTGTTTTTCCATTTTACAAATACATTCTCATTTCATTTACTTAGAAAAATAAATAAATAAAAATAAAATCTCAATAGATTTTTACTATTCAATAACTTACTTATTAAATGAATGTCACTTGTCTATATTTACAATAAATATGCACAACATTTAAGATATTTTCTCTAATCAAAAATAGTAACATTCACTTTACTTCAGCATTTGTGCTATGTGCAACATTTACTACATTTTCTCTTCATTTTAGGCTTAATATTTGGAATGTGGCATTTCTTCCCTAAATTATGGTAATTAAATCCTAAAAAAAGTCCTTCATTTTTATTTTCATGTATCTCAATAATTTCTATTGTAGTATTATTGAAGCCAGGTAAATAAATAAACATATATATAGTGATCAAACACCAGGATAGAATGAATCCTTTACAAGGTAAAAGATATTTTAAAAGTTAATTGTTTTTGAAACATTTGTAGATGAGATCATACATAACAAACATGACAAATAATAATAATAATTAGAAGAAGAAGGACCAGCAACTACCACAGTTTAAGATAAGTGGAGAGGGTGTATATATATATATACTCAAGAGCCAAAACATTATGACCACCTGTCAATAACGAGTTGGCCCACAACACAGCTGCAACCGTCTTAGCATGGATGCCACAAGTCTTTGGTAGATGGCTGGAGACAGATTGTACCAGATGTTTAAGCAATGGTCCCGCAAATCCCAGATATTGCAACTTGGTGATATTTGAACTCTGAGCTGCTGTTCCATGACATCCCAAATGTGTTCTATCGGATTGAGATCCGGTGAGTTAGGTGGCCAGGACATTAACTGGAATTCAGCATCATGTTCCTGGAACCACTCCAACACAATTCGAGCCTTGTGACACAGAGTGTTGTCCTGTTGGAACATTCCATTTCCAGTTAGGAAGACAGACGCCATGTAAGGGAGCAACTGGTCCGCAATGATGTTCAGATACTCTGTAATGTAATGATGTAAAGAGCATTTCTGCTTTGGTAGTTCTTTGATGCTGCATCACTTTCCACATAAAAACTGGATGGCAAAGGCTTTGTCATTGCTTTTATTTCACTTAAACACTTGTGTCGGCTTGTTGCAATATGACGCAAACAATCATAAAGTCCACCATGATTTACGTGAAAATTGCTATTACATATTGTACAATGGGGTGATGAATCTACAGATCGCAAACAAGGCCATTTAGCAGAAAACTCCGATAGAAATTTTTGATCAGGAACTGTTTTTTCTTCTTTAGATTATCATCATCATTACTCATTTTAACTTAAAATACTTCTAAATAAAAAACTAAACAAATTTATACACTCTTAAGTAAAAAAAATAAATAAATAAATGCAGAAAATGCAAGTCTAGCCAACAACAAACACACAACACTAAAAATCGAAAGTAAACAGATTAGACTAGCTCTAGTGATAGAAAAGGAATTCTCCAAACATCCAATCAGTAGCGCGCTACTGACACGCGTGTACGCAGTCATGCTATCATCACAGTTTATGAGGAAGAAACGAAATAACCTACCAACCTCCGGAGTTTTCAAGCTACATCATCCATAACCGCAATTTGCAGATATGGTGTGAAATCGGAGTTCGCTCATTGTAAACAAGATGATGATGGGGAAAGGAAAAGTGTAGCATTAAGTAAACCATGCGTAGAGTGTAGTAGAAGCAGGCAAAGCGTAGTAATCACGCCAATTGTGTAGTTGTTGGCAGCCCTGTGTTCTAGGTCACTGTCACATGAACAGCATAGAATTTGGTGAATGAACTGTAGTTTTTTTTACAAGGACACACACACACAAAATTCTTTATCATTATGGCTAATGGGCTGAATTTATTTAAAGTGTGATAGTATCTGAATGCCTTATCCGATTGAGCTGAAAATTTATTTACAGATTATAGGTCACTGTTTCACAAACCATATAGATTTTGGTGAATCTAGCACTCACAGATTTTTTACAACAACATAACAAAAAACTCTTTATCATTATGATCTATGGGCTCAAATTATTTTAAGTGCAACAGCGTTAAATTAAACAACATACTAGTCAAGGAAAAATACTTAAACACCCTATTGTAGTTTTCTCTGTTGTTTATTTAATGATTTCTCTTATTTTAATTTATTTAAACAAAAGTTAATTTAAAAACTCGAGTGGAGTCACTCCAGATTTTTTGAGGCTTTTATTTGAGGTAAAGCTTTTAGGGTAAAAAAAGAATGGTAACATATTTGGAGTTATTAATTTTTAATTTGTAGTTGATCAATGTGTTAGATATATACAGTACAATCGCAAAAATTCCCACAGCTTTGAACAAAGGGTTATGCAGATTTTAGGATAATTTCTTTTATTTATATCTTAGAACCTTATTTAAGTCATTAAATTTGTAGTAATCAACGTGTCATTAATAAAATTTCAATTATATGTCTTTTCATTTATACATCTTTTTACTGTATATCTAAAAAAAGAACTGAAAAAGTATTTATTTCTTATTAATCTTCAAAACTGGCATTTGCAAAGTCTGAAAGAGGAGGGGGAAGAAAATTATAATAATAGTAACAATTCTTAAACATTTATCTAATTGAGAGCTAAATTCTATATTCTATTTCAATTATACTCAAACTTTTAATTAAAAAAAATTCTAAAATACTAAAAAAAAAAAAAAAAAAAACCCACAGAAATGTTTTTAAAACGGCATGTTTTTCTTATTTATTTTCTTTTATTGTAACTTGTACTAATTTCTGTATGCAAATATTTTAATTTTTTTTTTTTCTATTTTATTTTATTTATTTATTGTTGCTGTATCAAGAAAATTTAGTTATTGCCATATTTTGTTTCCAGGCAAAGCGCACGTTACCAGTGAATGCAATTTCTCTGAAGATGAGGGAGATTCAAATCAAACTGTCAACCCCCCCCCCCTCTCCCCTTAAAAAAAAAACATAACTAAATTTTAATTAAAATAGTTTGAGCAGTTTCCAGTAAAACCAAGTTTCTGTAATTTTTTTTTGAACCTAGATAAAGCACTGGTCACTAATGAATACTAAATTTTCTGAAGAAAGGGTTAATTAATATTTGAATTGTCACCAAAAAAAAAATCCTTAGATTTTTATTAAAATTGTTAAAGCAGTTTTCCAGAAAATGAAGTTTCTGCTCTATTTTGCATCAAGTGGAACATGGGTTACCAGAAAGACTGTCGCCAGAAAATTTTTTCAGAGGGGGTTCAAACTGTAGTATATAATGTTGAGTGTTTTGCACCGCTCTCTCCTTTGACTACAACATTGGTTACCAAACAGCAACTGCTCTTTTTCCTGTACATGAGCAGGGGTCTGTCCAGGTTTGTTTCCCAGGGTCTTATTTTTGTGAAAATTCATTTCACAAATTTTATCTGCACACACACATGTATATATGTTTCATCTAGACAGTTTGAGGAGGGCACTGTGCTCTTCTTGCCATCTGACTGAAAAAATAGCACCCTTCTTGCCATAAATCTAAAAGAGTTACTGCCTTTTATTGAAAATAACCTTCAAACTGACGATATGTTATAAATATAAATAAATGTAATGCATAACAATCAACAGTCGTTCATATATCAGTAACAAGCAAAATTAAGGACAGGTGTAAAGAAAGTTAAAGTTTAAAACTTGTCATTTTATTTGCACTTAAAATCAAAATTTTAGAATAAGTGTCTGGATTTTATATGTTAAATGTGCCATTAATCCAAAACTGCCCTCATGAATCTAGAAAATGCTTTTTATTAGCAGCGCCTTGTCCTTTTTTAAACCTGGGGGAAACTCTGATTATATGCTTATGCTTTTAATGGATGACTACGACACATAGGTAAAAACTCAAAAAATCAGTGTTTCAGAGGGAAAAAAAAAAAATGTCAAATAGGAAGCAAATTTTCTGCATCAGTTACACTTCGTTAAAAAAATTTTGTAATGACATTGCACCCTATAGCATCCGATGATTGTATTTTTTTAATGTAATAATCCGAAATACGGGAATTTCCCGTAAATGGCCGGCCTCGCTCCATATTTGCCAAAGTAGAAATCAAATTACTGACAAACTTACGAAAATACGAAATCGTACATCTATAGTTCCGCTACTTTACAAACTAAACAAACACCACATGGCAAAGAGATGTTGACAAAACATTCATGTAATTTTCCACACAAAAATTTCATCACATCAAGGAGATGTACGCCACACCACACCCATTATGTCTGACGTCATTCCCAAACTAATCAGCGCGGACTCGGAGAGAAATGAAGGTGTGGTTTTGTTGTCATGTAGTAGCGATAGCGACTGGTAGGAGAACATAAGAGAAAATTGGTAGGATGCAATATTTATATACTGCTGAGCAGATGGTTTTGCTCGGTGTTATTTTATAAACGCTTCGATTTTCCAAAAAATTTTGGGAAACATTTGTTTATCTCCGACTGAATTTTGTGAAGGATCCCGTTTTATGAGTATGGAATTTTGTGAAATTCTGAGTCTGTAAACGGACCCAGTTTTCCCCCTAGACACACCCCTGATGAGAATAAGTCAGATTAGTTTGTAATAAATATATATATATATATATATATATATATATATATATATAAAATGAACACATTTAATAATAAGGAGGATACATACCTCTTAAATAATTTTTTTTTTGAATTTGAATATGTATTCTTATACTAAAGTAATTTTTTCTTCATTAAAAAAATAAATAATAAATGAATAAATAGAAAATGTTTAATAAAAGTCTATTTTCTTAAAATATAATATTACTAGAAAAGCAATAACATAAAATACATATTTACAGATGTAACTGACTTAAATGTGAAATACATTTGGATATTAAAGTATGAAAATTGAACAAATTTTTGTAAATAAGATAAAATTTGCTCAAGTGGGTAAAAAATATTCTGCTGAAGTTTCACATAAACAAATCCCCAGTAGCAGAAAAGTGCAGCAAGGTAGTGAGCACTGCTTAAAGCTTTGCAAATTAATTTATTTTCTTCTTTGATGCAATTAGAAATTTCATGACTTACAAATACTTCCCTTCCTGTGATACCAGACTTGTTAAGTCTGGCATTCCTGTATTACAAATACCGTATATTTCCATGTATAAGCCGAGAATTTTTGGAAATTTTTCGGAAGCTGAAGTTGGGGGTCGGCTTATATACGAGTACACATTTTTAGAAAAAAACGTACATTAGAAACAATGATTGAATACATATATTTTAAGCTTAAAAACTATATATAAAGTAAAATACAATAGTGATATTAAACCTTATTTTTAAATAATTATCACATATAAAACTCTTAAATTAGCAATTTTAAATTTATTTCATGAAACACTCAATGTAGTCAGGTGTGTTTACATTTTTTTTTTTTTTTTTTTTTTTGAACCTGCCGGTAACTGACGTCATCGGCAGATTGCATGGAGTAACTTCTCTGTCTGATTCAGAAATAGTATAAAAGAAATGTGAAAAAACAGGACTCCAGATCGTATTTTTAATTTATACAATTAAATCATCTCTGTTTAAAATGTTTCTAGGCTTACACTAGCAAAAAAAGTGGCAAATCTTCATTTTTTTTTTTTTTTTTTTTTTTTGAAGATTGCCTTGAGGCACTGATAAAAATACTCAAAAGTAGAAATATACAAAATAATTTAGATACGTCATTAAAAAAAATCGATGCAATCGGCCTTTAAATGGCTTATTTATGTAAACATCCAGCAGCTGCATTATCGACGTTAGGGTTAGGCCTCCTGGTATTACGGCAACCATTGTTTTCAGCTGCCGGGACTTGCATGTACGAGTGTGTCTGTGCTAGCCTCCCTTCTGATAGGGTTGCCAGAGTTAAAACTATCGCTGTTAGCGAACACACTGTGATCGTTTTACGTCATAGCTAAGCAAGGTAAAGAATTCTATTGGATAAGCACGCATTTCGCGTAATTTCATTGGACAGATTATCCTGAAAGTTGTATAGATTGGCAATATTTTTGCCGTTTTGGCGATATACTTGAACTTTAAAGAGTATTTTTTAAATTTGGCTTATACACGGGTTTGCAATTTTGGGCAAATTTCTGCAGGGAAAAACATACTCTCGGCTTATATTCGGAAATCTACGGTAAATTTTGTTTCACTACAGATAGATTAAGAAAATTCCGCTAATGGGGGCAAATCTTGCAACTGTTTTAATTCATACTTAGCAGAGTTTTCCGAAATATTAATTTAATTATAATTTCAGAAATTTTAAAAAATAAAGGTAAAAACAATATAGATATTTAATGTTTTTAAATAGAGGTTCACTATATGCCTTTCAGAAGCAAACTAGTTAAAAATAAATAGAAAATTACTTACAGGAGTTAATCTAGTTTTATCTCTTAGGTCCATTTTTGTGAAAAAACAAAATAAAATTCTATTGATCTTTGTCTATC
This sequence comes from Salticus scenicus, assembly GCA_963930645.1. Lineage (NCBI taxonomy): Eukaryota > Metazoa > Arthropoda > Arachnida > Araneae > Salticidae > Salticus > Salticus scenicus. The sequence continues at coordinate 88,401,092 of OZ005650.1, read as the reverse complement.
TATTTCAGCAGTTACTTTATACAATGTTTAATAGCATGTTTATAGTGTTTCATTAAATCACATTTTTTCTTTTCATCATAATATTTTCTTTCAATTTTCTTAAGCTAAGGGAGCAATCCAAGTTTTAACTTTTGGGGCCAATTTTTATGAAAAATAATTATTGTGCAAAAATCTTCTATTTTAACAGCCACTCAATATAATGTTTCACATCAAGTTAATAGTGTTTCATTGAACCAAGTATAAGCAGTCATTAGAAATAATATTGAAAATGTGAGAAAATTTTATAAAAGAATCATTTTTATAAAACAAAATTTTGTAAAAGGGCAGCTAACAGGTTATAATTTTTACCTAACCTGGATCAACCCATTTAAACAGAATGAACTACAGTATTTAACATTTATTGTAAATTTATTATTATAGATTATTCAGTTATAACATGTATAATTTAGGGCTATGGTACAGATAATGCTTAAAGGGATTACTTTATTTCCTGTACTAACCAGATCAATATTAAAATTAAAAATACTTTTCATAAATAAAACCACCACTGCTTTTTTCATGTACACAGAAAAAATGAACATTTTTAGATTTTTTTAAAAATTAATTTTTTAATCTAATTAATGCCAAATTAGATAAAATCATTCAAAGAGAAGGCACTTTGAGTTGTATTGTTCTTTTTTATTGATAAAGCATAATCAAACTTATTAATGCTGATAAAATAAAAATAAATAAGACTAGTATTTTGAAAGCATCAAAAAGACAATAAAATACAATAATGAAGGAATCTGATACTAATGAAGCTCAATGCTAATATCTTTCAAGAAGATACGAATAATAAAAAATATGAATTTAAAAGAAATACATGCAATTTAAAGATATGCAACAGTTATTTTTCTAATATTTTTCTTTAGTTAAAAAAAAAAAAAATATATATATATATATGATTGCTTTGTTTAAAAACAAATTTCAATGCATTCGATGTATAGAAAATACATAACACAAAAAAATCTACTTCATTTAATAACAGAAAAATTCCATTCTTCAATTTTCATTAGAATTTTGTACAGAACAAGAAGATATGTTGAGCATTTTTTGCCCTACAAAATGAAAGTGATTTACTATGTACAATGTAGCAAAAAATCATGTCAACAGTCAAACAATTTGTTTTGGCATTGAAAACAAGAAATGTACACAAATGATAACTGATTTTTAAATTTTTATATGGCAATTTGAGAGAAATTGGTACTGCTGATGAAGTTGATTTGAAGTCAGCAGATATCGTCCTCACCACAAATTATTTTACAGAATGATATTCACAATTCATCTACATGGAAATCCCCTTCAAGTTCATCTTTGGAGATGGAGGATCAATCTATAAAATGTACATGAAGCACTTGCCTTCACACTACAACCAAGATTTGATATAAATATTACAAGTTGCAAAGTTTCCAGCCAGTGCAGTCCAATAGTGAAAAAGAATCTAGGAACACTGGAGTTATTTATAAACAAATTTCTTTGCTGTACATAACACTATACTTGCACCAGGCAACAAAAATACACACTTTGATCCAGTTGCCTTGGTAATGTCTAAAAGAAGGGGGAGTTTAACAATATACACTTGAAAAAACTTGCACATTAAGAGAATAATGAAGTTCAGTTTTTTAAAGTCTTGTCTAAGATAAAATGCTATGATTTTTCAGCGTTTGATTGCCGACTGTGTTTTGGATAGTTCGGTTTTAAATAATCTTCACTTGAAAGACTAAAAACATCAATTCGATCTTCTTTCCTATATTGAAGACATCGTCGAATAAATTGCTGAAAATAGAAAAAATGTAATTAATATTAGCTATAAATACATAAAATTTTGAAAGAAAAGGAAACACATACACAAAGAGAGAGAGAAAGAAAAAAGAACGTGAAAAATATTCAGAATATAAAACTTAATTATTATTTTAAAATACAATAGAACAGATAAAATTTAATAATTATTAAAAAAAAAAAAAAAAAAAAAAAAACATACCTTAGCTTCATTACTAATTACAGGTTTTGGGGGGAATTCAACTTCTTTTGCCTTAAGAATGGTATTTTCTTCCAATATAGTGGCTTGAGATTGATTGTGCCCAAAAGGCTGAAAATTTCAGAATACAACATGAGCAAGCTATTTAAAAAAATTATAAATCTAAAAACAAAATATGTATATACTCTCTGAAATTTAAAGAAAAAACACCATTTATTAAAAAAAAAAAAAAAAAAAAAAGCTAATACATAGATGTTCTAAAAGAACATTTAGAGTGCTTTTAAATAAAATAAAGGAAACGATTTCATAATGAAAAAGTTATAAATGGAATTTAAAATGTTTTATGTTAACGAAAACTTAATTAACAAGGCAGTTCTAGAATCAAAATAATCTCATAAGAAAATAATAAAAGTAGTTATCAAGTTTGCCCAATGTTTTACAATTGAGAGATTTATTGTGCAGTTGAAAGTTATCCAGACTTTGAGAGTTAAATTTCAAAAGCAGTAACCATGAAAAAATTGATGAAGATTTAAAAAAAAAAAAAAAAAGTATGTATGCTATGTCAAATTACTGAATATTTACCAAGAACAGCAGGTTTTCAGAGTAATTAAATTATAAAAGTAGTACAATACATATTTTACATGTTCAGATATTTACTAATAACTAAATATATTTATTAGCGTCATTCATGCAAACAATTTGGTAGCCAGAAAATGAATTATATAAACCTTTTATAGCAGTTGTGGGATAAAAATTGTTGGCTTGTTCATGCATATGCATTATATCAGTGTTAAATTAATCCTCAGTAAATATACTTGTTATCACATTCTATTAAGAAGGTGATGTTCATTTATGTTCTGTGAAGTGTTATTATAGATCATTTATCTAAAATTCTGTCTTTATCCTAAGTGTTATCAGTATTTTGAGACTTTGTATGTGTATCAAAACAGCAGAGTAGTTCCGAGTAAAAACAAAATTCTGAACTATGTATCAAATTTCCTGAAAGCCTATTCTATACAAATATATATACATACAGGATATTTTAAAAAAGAAAAAAAAAATATCCAAAATGAAATGTTTATATAAATGTGAAATATCACTGACTTCCTATCCCTTCATGGATTGTTTTATCAATGCTGAGTCAAATTCGTTTGGACATGTAATTTCCTTTCATAAAGCAATAAGAACTGATTTAATGAATTTAACCCTTAATGGGTTGAAAAGAGGTGTTGAGGTTTTTAAACCTTTTCGCTCTATCTCAGCAGTGGTTTCCATTAGCAGCTTGAAATTTTTAGCAAAGTGTCTTCGCATAGATCCTAATAAAAGTAAAATATGTTAATCTTCCCAAATTTAACCCTTAAAGGAGTGAAAGGGGGTGCCTAACAGTTTTACCTGTTCTTTGCAAGTGGTAAATCACAGGTTTCTAATAAAAACTTGAAATTTGGCAAAATGCCTCCTCTCAAGCCCTAATAGGTAAAAGATCGGAATCTTCCAAAATTTAATCCTTAAGGGAGTGTCTAGCAGTTCTGACTGTTCTTGGCATGTGAAAAATCATCATTTTTTATGTTACCTAAATGTCTACTCATAGGCCCTAATTAAGGTAAAAGATGAGGATCTTCCGAAATTTAACTCTTAATGGGGTGAAAAAAAGGTGTCCAGCAGTTCTACCCATTCTTCAAACGTGGAAAATCACAGTGATTTCTAATAAAAGCTTGATGTTTAGTTGAATGTCTCCTCATAGGCTCTAATTCATATTAAAAGATGGGGATCTGTTAAATTTTGGATTAACCATTGCAGCATTTCTAATTGTTCTTTGCATGTGAAAAATTGCAATGGCTGGAAATTTATCAAAATGTGTCTTCTTAAATCATAATCAGGGTAATAGATGAGGATCTCTGAAATTTAACCTTGAAGGGGATGAAAGGGGGTGTCTAGCACTTCTACCCATTCTTTACACTTGGAAAATTGCAGTGGTTTTTTGTAAAAGCTTAGAGTTTAGCAAAATGCTCCCCTCAGGGCCTAATTAAGGATTTTCAATATTTAACCCTTAAGGGGTAAAAGGAAGCATCCAGCATTTTTACTCGTTCGTCACATGTAGAAAATCACAGTGGTTTCCAATAGAATTTTAACCCGTAAAAGGGGAGGTGCGGTCTCAGAGACTGCACACTAGGTTCTTCCTATCACCCCTATTGCATGCTTTGCCCGTTTGAATGGAATCTTCCTGTAGCTTCCCCTTTCGTGACCTTCAACCTGATTCCGGCATTTCATAACGCTTGGGCTAGTGAATCTGGTTCAATTCTTCGAAAGCGGTCTCCGAGACCGCACATCCCCCTCTGCGTTAGAATTTTTGGCTGAAGTGTTACAATGGCTTTGAAGTTAGGTACGGGGAGAATAATTTAGCCTTCTGATCGGGATTATTCTGAAGAAATGCAAAAAATTCTTAATGAAGTTGGAAGTGATTTTAGTGATGAAAATACCTGTGAAGAAGATTTCTGTGAAAGTTCTCACTCAACAGACTCTGAAATTTCTTCAGACAGTGATGAATTTTCTGATCCAGAAAAAAATGATTCTGAAAAAAAAAAATACTACTATGGGTAAAATCGCTTCAAATGGTCATCCGTTGCTCCTAATATAAAAGTTAGAACTCCAGCCCATAATATCAGGAGACTTCCTGGATTAAGACCTTACGGAAAAATTGAGAATTCAAATCCAAAATATCTATGGCAACTACTTTTTACTGATGAACTTTTAAACATCGTTATGAAGCGGACAAATTTAAAAATTGAAAGAAGAAGAAAAAATATCTGTGGTCCAATTAAAGGTGAAGTTGACAACACCAGCATCGATGAACTGAAAGCACTTTTGGGTTTGCTCATTTACACATCAGTCTTCAAATCTAATCTCGAAGATATGGAATGTTAATTTGCAACGGATGGAACTGGCCATGATATTTTTCGTGCAGTAATGACAATGAAGCGATTTAAATTTTTATTATCCAATTTGCGATTTGATAATCCTGATGACAGAGAAGAACGAAAGAAAGCTGATCCGGCTGCGCTTATTTCGGAAGTAATGAATTTGTTCATCCAAAACTCACAGAAAGCGTATACTTTAGGCACCTGCGTCTGCATTGATGAAATGCTTGTTGGATTTAGAGGTAAGTGCCGCTTTAAAATGTATATGCCTCAAAAGCCTGTGAAATATGGATTAAAAGTTTTATGTTTGACTGATGCACGAAATAACTATGCCTACAATGCATATCTTTATTGTGGAAAAGACACTGATGGAATTAGCATTGAAGAGAGGTGGAAGAAATTTAGCAAACCCAGTCAAGCTGTTCTACGTTTGAGCAAGCCAATTTTTAACACGAACAGGAATGTAACAGCCTATAATTGGTTTTCTTCTATAGAACTTACTACAGAATTGTTGAAAAATGGACTAACATACGTTGGCACTGTTAAAAAAAATAAGAAAGAAATTCTGAGAGAATTTCTTCCATGTAAGTCCAGAGAAGTGAGTTCGACATTGTATGGATTTACTAAGGACATTACCTTGATTTCTTTCATTCCAAAGAAAAGGAGAGCTGTGGTTCTGATGTCATCAATGCACCATTCAATAGAAACAGATTCAGAAATACAAAAGCCTGAAATTATTTCCTTTTATAACAGAACCAAAGGAGAAGTTGATATCTTGGATGAAAAATGTTCTGTCTATTCCTGTAGTAGAAGAACAACGCGCTGGCCCATGGCCCTTTTCTACCGCTTATTAGATATAAGTACGGTAAATGCTTATATTTTGCATCAAAGTTATTCCCAAAACTCTGTTATGACAAGGGTGGAGTTTTTGAAAGAATTAGCGAAATGATTAGTTCTACCTGTATTGCACACAAGATTTCAAAATCCAAGAATAACTCGAGAATTGCGCCTGACGATAAAGCGGATTTTGGGAAAAGAAGCGGAGTCCCTGGATAAGGGGCAGTGCTCAAAAGAAACAAAAGGAAAGACAAGGAAAACTTGTCGTCTGTGCCCCCCAAGCAAAAAAAGAAAGACAGCATATTTCTGTTTATCTTGTCAAGATCCTATTTGCTTGGAATGTTCACAAAAGTTATGTAATGAATGTGCTAAAGGACACGAGGACTAATTTTTTGCTTCCCACGAGTCAGTGAGATAATGATATTTCAGGTACTGTCAAAATTTTTCTGTATTGTAATACTTTCCATTTTCTTCTGTCATAACTTGCTTTGCATATTAAATAATATAAATAAAATAGTTAATCCATAATATATGTGATCTTTTTTATGAATTTTATAAAATGTATTGCAGCATGTGATTTTTATCCAAAAATTTAAGGCCGTTAGAAAAGTTTCTAGGAAAAACTTTATTTCACTTTAAAACGTAAAAAAATATTTTATTTTGAGAAATTAATGTTCAAAGAATATCCGAATCAAATATCAAGATCATATTTCAATTAGTTAATTTTTAAAAAATTATAATGTAGCGCGGTCTCCGAGACCGCACGTCCCCTGTTATGTCATACTTTTTCACCTCCCCTGTTACGGGTTAAAATAGATTTGAACAAAGCTGACTCTTCATCAGAACTCAGAAAATACAATCTCTAGCCAACGGGTCAATTTAATTGGCTTTGCTGACAATTTTTCTTTTTAAATAAAATAATTTTCTTTATGCAAAAAAACAGATAGAACTGTTAATTACTCCTAAATTATTTTTGAATTACTACCTATTATACGATAATTGAAATATTGTACATAGCATAACAAAAAATTTACAACAGCATGTGTTCCACATGTGAACCCTGATTTCATAACAATACATTCGAGCACATCTATGAATATCGAAAAAATTTCTGTACTGATAGCAGTAAGATTAGTGAGTGTTCATGGATTATTCACATATACCAATTTTCCTTGACATAAGCCACGAGAAAAATCACATACATTGTGATTTGTCAAGTAATGGGGTTAATTTATGACTACACATGAATCTTTCTGTAACCCATAGTAAAAATCCAGTAAAAATAATAATTTATTTTTTGTCTCCAGATATAAACTCAGATTGGTGACTTTATCTGTACTGAGAGATAAATATAAGCTTTCATTTCTAGAGTTTTTTTTATCCACCCTTCATGTATGCATAATACTTCTTGATTTCAAATACGAGCTTAAACCTATAAATTGAAATATTTTAGGCATTAAACGATAAGATTATTTTCAATAAAATATCAAAACATTAGGTTTCCTTTCTCTTATTTCAAAAAACATTAAGTTTTCTGAATAGAATTATACATGAATTTAGTCATTCTTATTAAACTTTTATCATCTCCAGTATTGTACTTCCTTTCATATATCAATGCAGGGTGGCTACAGAGATTCAGAAAAAAAAAAAAAGTTCCCTGATTTCCATGACTAAATTATATTGAAACTTTTACAGTTTTTAATTTGTTCACTCCTAAAAAATTTTTGGTGATGCCATTATAACCAATTTATGTTTCAAAGAATTAAATAATTCGTTATTCTAATTTAAAAAATGCATGTGCAGTTTTCCAGTAAAATTAAAAAACTGGCTGTAATTTACACTGCTTTTTTTTTTTTTGAAAATTAAAAAAAGGAAAGAAATAATAATAGGCAATTATTTCACTGTCAAATGGCAAAACCTGTATTGTTTCTCAAAACCAATTCTAGAAATACTCACAATTAAATAAAAATTAGTGAAATTCCTGCTGTTTTTTTTATATTTGGCTGCTGAAATATGTAACATTTTGAAAGAAATCTCTTTAAATAATTCAATTTTTGAGAAGTGCCTGTTTTTTGTTCATTGAGTTTTGATGCAAATTTGAGAAAAAAAGGCATTTCTATGCACAATAACAGACAAATATTACATTTTGGCGCAAAACGTGCATTTCTTTAAAACCTGCACAACTGAAGTCCAAGTTTTACTCATAGATAATATACTTCTCTCAATCTTATCTCTCTGATAATCCCACACCTTGACCCTAAAACATTTTCAATTTGTACAAATTGAAAGAGATTTCACACAAAAGTATGATTTTTCTACAATTTATAGGAAGAAAAAAAATAAAGCTGTATAAAATAAAAATTGAGCATAGACATGAAATATAAAAATTTGGAACACTAAAAACCTGAAAATTAAAAAAATAATCATCCCTATAGGAGAAAGAAAAAATTACTATAAAAATACATTTATTTACCTTTTTACCATACAGGCACTGATAGAATATTACACCAACACTCCAAACATCTACTTTGGATGATATTTTAGGGGGATTTTTACCAACAACAAAACATTCAGGAGGTAAATACCTAAAATATTACAAAATATACAGTTCAACAAAATAAAAAAAAAATTACATACTTTTGTGATTAAATAGATTTTACACAGTTTTCTTAATAAATAAATAAAAAATAAAAGAATCAGTTTTAAGTATTAAAAATAAAATTAAAATAAAAGCATTTTTGACCAATAGACAACCTGTAAAACACACAAGACTAAAAATTTATTTATTTATTTATTTGAAAAGCAGAAAAATATTATGCAGAATTATAAGAATCAATAAAAAATCAGAAGAAAGCAGCAATGACCATACTGCATTTGAGCTTTAATTATCTTGACATGACACAAATAATGTTTGCATGTTTTTGCAATTTATGGTGTTTAATAAAAGTTTTTATTGCTCATCATTCAACATTAATTTTTTGATACATTTTATAGCAAGTTTTAAAATCCTTTACTATTTACAAAGTACATCAGCGAAATTTCCATTTTTAACATTTTGGAAAATCTTTTAATAACATAAGAAAATATTATAAGCATAAAGCAATTACTAATACATACATAATTCTTAGAGGCATAGGTGAAATATTAGCATATTTACTGGAATTTTAAGAATCAGGAGGAATTATAGAAATTTTAAAGATAATATGAACCCTGCAATTATTCAAATGCTTCTAATATGTTTCTCCAACTTATAAAATCTGCTTTAATACCAGAGAAATTCTTAGCTTAGAGAAAAACGTAAGAAAAGATCATGCGCTGTAATATATTTTCCATGTCTTTTGAGATGTTTATTCATTTACTTTGAGTCCAAAGATATTTTCTGCATTAAATTGCACGAGCGTTTTTGTGGACTGGAATCCAAAGAGTGTTTTCTATATAGATTACTCAATTTGCTTTCTTCTGTGTACAGTTTGTCTTGAAATTAGTCATCCAGAGGTAGTAAAGAACTATTACTTTAATCAAAGTGAATATAAATAAGTTATCTCATAGCTATTTGCCGTGTTACCTGAGGGACACACATAGAATATCTATAGAAACTTAAATAACTATCGTTTCACTGTAAATATGATTAATTAAAATAAAGAAATTACAGCATTCACAGGTATGCTTTCTTTTTGTACCATTCAATATGAAACACCCGGTTCAGTAATAAAATCTAAAAATAATTACATGGGAGAAATACTGAGTCCTTCTATTGCTGTATTGGCTCTAGAACCTAATAAAACTATTATGACCATTGATAATTTTGTTGTAGATTGAGAAAAATTGAGCACTGGAGAATTTTTTTATCGCTGTTTGCTAGCTGGTGTTGGAGAAGGAGGAGGGTATGAAAATAATTCACCATATTTCTAAACACAGTTTTTGAAAGGAGAATTACATTTCACATCCAAAGATACCAACTATTATTACAAGTTCTAATTTTGCATTTGCTTGCAAGTTATAATCTACAAAAAAAAAAAAAAAAAAAAACTAAGCCTGTTTTCCAAGTAATAGACATAAAATTTTGCACATAACACAATTTAATTTAGTATGACAGGTCTTATTTTAATCTATTCTTCCATATAAAGGCATGAAGTAACTATGTTTCATTTCTTAGTATCAGTAACTATATTCTTTTAGTAGAATTTCGTTGGTATAACTTTAGCATAGCAGCCCCTTAGTGGCTGTTAAACTTTTTTTGTCATTTTGGCAATCAATTAAAACGGCTGTCACAATGACATAAGTTAAAATCTTGGAGAGAAAAGTCCAAGATACTTCGGTGCCAAATTAAAAATTTCTCCAAGGGGTTCTACATTCAAGCTGTTCTATTTCATTAGTACAATTTTTTTCAGTTTTGTTTTAATATATATATATATTTTAAATGTTTGCAAGTTTTTTTTTTCCCAACTTAAAAAGAAAGATATTTACTTATTTATTTTTGGCTCATAAAATAATAGAATCTTTCAATATATAGTTTTTCTAATTTTAATGAATTTTTATTAGTCAAATTTATATCACAAAGTTTGTTTAATTTCAGAAATTTCTATTTCTTTTATTAAATTTAAGCCTTTTTTTGACCTTTTAAATTTATTTTACTTTATTAGAAATTGACATTATTTTAGAAACTTTATTTTCAGTAATTTTTAAAATGTTAATTATAAGTATTTTCAAATAAATTTCCCAATTAACTAATGATGCAATATCCTTCTAATATCATAATATACATGCAAGTTAACTTTTCTTGCAATTTTCCTTTTTTAAACACATAAATAATACATAATATATATTGTTCTATACTGAGACTGTTCCATTTCTTTAGCACAATTTTTCTTAAATTTATTTTCATTATTTTATAAAAATGTTTGTATATTCATCCCCCCCCTTATATATATATATATATATATAATAATAATAATATATAAAATTCAAGGTGTAATACTACAAATGGCAACGACACAAAATCCCAGGTAGAAAGAAATAGTATGAGCTGTTGTACTAAAAATTTCAATGATCCCTTATACAGTCTTAGCATGCCTTCTGTTAAATTTCATAGGTTTATAACCAGTGATCCAACCAGAGCTGCCACAAAGAGAGAAAAAAAAGTTGCTTACAGGTTGGACACTCATTGTCAGCCACCATTATTACATCACGGTAAGTGATGGGTGTGAAAACCAAACAAGAGAATTCTTCACCATGGCTGTGTTGTTATGTGTATTCATTGTGATTATTACTAAGCTTGTCATTGCTACACGGTTATTACTGTTGAAATCATTCACTGCTGAGATTTTTAAATTATAAAAAGTAAGTTGAAACATTTATTTCCTTTAAACATGTTCATTGAAACAGTAAAACTTGAAGTATTTCAATTATATATTAACTCATTTTGAGCTTAAACTACAGAACAAAACTTCTTAAGCCTATACATCAATAAAAATGTGTCGACAAATGAATCAACATAATATGTTTATCGATAACTTTAAATTATTAGGTTGCTTTAATTAGAATATTAAAAAAAAAAAAAAAAAAAAAAAAAAAAAAAAATTGGAATGTTTCATTAAATTATTGAAATAATTTCTTAAACTAAATAAACTTACATAATTAGAAGGAAGAAATTAAACAATAATAAATTTTTATAAATTATTATTATTTTTAATTCTTGCTTACAGTACTCTTACTTAAAAAGTGGAAACCCAAATTAAAAAGTTATTACTATTATTGTTATTTAATGTTGAATATTATATAAATTTCATTAATATTTGAATTATATTTGAATTTATTAAATTTCATTAATTTGACCTATAATGTAGCAGAGTGAATTTTTTAAATGAATAATAATATTTTCTTTTATATTTTGAAATGATGGATATTTATTTTTCTTTCCCTTACTAATAAAACAATAAAGGAAAATTTACAAAAAAAAAAAAAAAAAGTAATAGCACTAATAAATGTGTACAAAAATGCTCCGAAATAAAAAATACATGTAAAGCTATTTTAACCACTGAAATATTTTTAAAAATGTAACAAAAGTGCCTACTAATTGTTTATTAAATCATTATGTTTTCTAGAATAATTTTTTTTTTTTTAAGAAAGAAGGAAAGAAACCACAGTCCTTTCTTTTCTTTCCTTTTTTTTTTTTTTTTTTTTAATAAGTAATAATAGATATAGATATAAAATTCTGTAAAACAGAATTTGATTTACGACAACAAGATTTTTTCCAGTCTTTTCTTCCATATGAAAACAAGTGGTAACTGTTTAGTGTTCTTTCGCAACAGTTACTATATCCATTTCTTAAAATTTCTTTTACACATTTTTACTGAAGTTGCAGTTTTTATCAATGATTACAATGTTTAATCTTAAAATTTCTTTTGTACATTTTCTCTCAATTGTATTTTTAATATATTTTTTAAATTTCTTCTATTTTATCTGAAAGCAAGAGTTTTGTCATTCTAATACTTTATAGAAATGCCTCTCATACACCTTTAATATACATTTTTTTTTTTTTTTTCTAGTCCTTGTATACAATCTAGTCACTAAATATACCACTTGTTTCAATTAAGAAAGAAGAAATGTCACAAAAACTATATTTATGGATTTAATTTTTTAAGGGAAATCTTAAAGTAGATTGCTTTTGTGTAGCTCTGTATGTTGTATGAAAAAGCAATTTTCCTCATGGAATGAATTAAAAATATCTAATAATGAAAAAGTAAATAAATGAAAGCTAAAATTGAAAATGCTTGTGAGCAATTTTAACTTACGTATCACAATGTATGTATCTAAACATTTTGTGAGACCCTGCTTTTTTTTTTTTTTAACAGTTATGCTAATTCTACTTTATTTTAAAGGAGATGTGCTCATGGGCATTTGGATAATGTATATCAATTTTGTAATGTTTTGTGCATTATAAAGAAATTAAAACAATCCTTAAACAATATTTCTCACAGACTACAGTTATATTGGAATTCTTTTTGTGAGACTCTAATCAGACTTGTAATTCTATTTTTCAAATTAATTTTAATAAAAAATATATTATTGTGAACCTGAAAAACTTAACATCAGTTCAAAATTTCTACAGGAATTAGAGCAAGGAAAAACAAATGAACCGAAGTCATAAACACTTTTTAGTCCAGTCAAAATAGGAAAAATAGAAGAAAAAAATCGTGTAGTTTTGAAATTTTGCATACTCATAGCCGAGGGGGTCCTGAACAACATACTAAAAGTCCCCGCCCGTGGGAGGTGAGCGGGGGGCAGGGGGGGCATTTAAGGGGGGCAATTTTTAGTTTTTATTAAATATCTTAAAAACTATCGCATTTAGAGAAAAACTGTCAATTACAAAATTCATCAACGTAAAATTTCCTACAAAAATGTATATTACATTTTGTTTGTACGATCATTCGTTTAGAAGATATAGGGAGATGAATTAACACATTTTCTTGAAAAATTCTTTTTTGCAATAGTAAAATCAACTAAAGTGTGCAATTAAAAGATTTCTTGTCAAATATTTTCTAATGTAAAAAACAAATATATACATAGGGAATATGCAAGGATAATACAGCATGTTTTCTAAGTTTTTAATAATTTTAAGGCTAGTAGGCGCAAGTGGCGGTTTGAGTAAAAATCTGGATAAGTCCAGTCAAAATAGGAAAAATAGAAAAAAAAAATCGTGTAGTTTTGAAGTTTTGCACACTCATAGCCGAGAGGGTCCTGAACAGCATACTAAAAGTCCCCGCCCGTGGGGGGTGAGCGGGGGGCAGGGGGGCATTTAAGGGGGGCAATTTTCAGTTTTTATTACATATCTTAAAAAATGTCGTATTTAGAGAAAAAATGTCAATTACAAAATTAATCTACGCAAAATTTCCTGCAAAAATGTATTTTACATTTGTTTGTACGATCATTAGTTTAGAAGATATAGGGAGATGAAATAACACATTTTCTTGAAAAATTCTTTTTTGCAATAGTAAAATCAACTAAAGTGTGCAATTAAAAGGGTTCTTGTCAAATATTTTCCAATGTAAAAAACAAATATATACATAGGGAATATGCAAGGATAATTCAGCATGTTTTGTAAGTTTTAAATAATTTTAAGGCTAGCAGGCGCAAGTGGCGGTTTGAGTAAAAATCTAGATAACGAAGACCCAAAACCGATCAACATAAAAAAAAAAAAAAAAAAAAAAAAAATTGTGTAGCTTAGAAATTGAGCACAGTTATAAAGTTAAGTGCCCTGAATAACATACTAAAAGTCCCTAACCATGGGGGGGGGGGGCATTTAAAGGGGGCACATTTCAGTTTTAATTAAGTATCTTGAAAACTATCGCATTTAGGGGGAAAAAATCTCAATTGCAAAATTAATCTACGTGAAATTTCCTAAAAAAATTGTATATTCTATTTTGTTTGTATGATCAATAGTTTAGAAGATATAGGGGAACGAAATAACACATTTGCTTGAAAAATTCTTTTTTTTTTTTTTTTTGCAATAGTAAAATCAACTAAATTGTGCAATTAAAAGGGTTCTGATAAAATATTTTCTAATGTACAAAACAAATATATGCATAGGGAATATGTAAGGATAATGCAGCATGTTTTGTACGTTTTAAATAATTTTAAGGTTAGTAGGCGCAAGTGGTGTTTAGGTAAAAATCCAGATAACGAAGACCCAAAACCGATCAACATTAAAAAAAATCTTATAGCCTTGATACTGAGCACAGTTATAAGGTTAAGTGTCTTGAACAACATACTAAAAGTTGCATTTTCTTTAAATCCTCTGTAAGTGATAGTAGATATAAAATACATAAAATGTGAATGTTATGATACATTAAAATACTTTAAAATTACTTATAGCAAGCATGCATTAAAAAAATTAACAATATTTTAGTATAAATATTTAGATTACTCTCTATTTATTTTAAAGTATAAAAAATTTTCATTTATCTTCCACTCTTTAAACTTCGTGCATTGCGCGCACACACACATACAAATATTTATATGCAAATATTTATTTGTACAGGGGTGTTTGCGTTCCGGGTTTTTTATTTTATTTCCCACCAGTAATTATAAATTGTATTTTTGGTTAGATTTAATAGATAATCTTTACCAGAAAAATACCACTAATATCACTATGAAAACATTCTGGTGGCAATTTCCGGGGCTACAAACACCCCTGTTTGTATGAGTAAAAAATATTTAACCTGAACCTTTTTAATTACGAAATATAGTTTTTATTACTATTGCAAATAACATAAAAAATTAAATAAAATACACAGAATAGGGTTGGGAACTTTTAGTATGTTGTTCAGTAAACTTTACCTTATAACTGTGCTCAATTTCAAAGCTACACGATATTTTTTAATGTTGATCGATTTTGGGTCTTCGTTATCTGGATTTTTACTCAAACTACCACTTACGCCTAGTAGCCTTAAAATTATTTAAAACGTACAAAACATGCTGTATTATCCTTACATATTCCCTATGTATATATTTATTTTGTATATTAGAAAATATTTGAGCAGAACCCTTTTAATTACACACTTTAGTTAATTTTACTATTGCAAAAAAGTATTTTTCAAGAAAATGTGTTATATCATCCCCCTACATCTTCTAATTTTTTGATCGTACAAACAAAATGTAACATACATTTTTGTAGGAAATTTTGCGTAGATTAACTTTTTAATTGACATTTTTTCTCTAAATGCGACAGTTTTTAAGATATGTAATAAAAACTGAAAATTGCCCCCCTTAAATGCCCCCCGCTCACCCCCCACGGGCGGGGACTTTTAGTATGCTGTTCAGGACCCTCTCGGCTATGAGTGTGCAAAACTTCAAAACTGCACGATTTTTTTTTTCTCTTTTTCCTATTTTGACTGGACTTATCCAGATTTTTACTCAAACCGCCACTTGCGCCTACTAGCCTTAAAATTATTTAAAACTTACAAAACATGCTGTATTATCCTTGCATATTCCCTATGTATATATTTGTTTTTTACATTAGAAAATATTTGACAAGAAACCTTTAATTGCACACTTTAGTTGATTTTACTATTGCAAAAAAGAATTTTTCAAGAAAATGTGTTATTTCATCTCCCTGTATCTTCTAAACTAATGATCGTACAAACAAAATGTAATATACCTTTTTGTAGGAAATTTTACGTAGAACTATTTTGTAATTGACATTTTTTATCTAAATGCGATAGTTTTCAAGATATTTAATAAAAACTGAAAAGTGCCCCCCTTAAATGCCCCCCCTGCCCCCTGCTCACCCCCCACGGGCGGGGACTTTTAGTATGTTGTTCAGGACCCTCTCGGCTATGAGTATGTAAAATTTCAAAACTACACGATTTTTTTCCTCTATTTGTCAAATTTTGGCCTTCGTTGCCTGGACTATTTCAACTCTATTGGAAAGTGCTAAAAAGCTTTTCATGATAGGAAAAAATAATTTAAAAAATATTAAAGAGAAAAAATATTTTAACCAGATATAACACAAAACACTTGCAGCAAACTGAAAATTATTTTCTGAATACATATGTAGCGATAAAAAAAAAACCCACTACGAATGAAACGAAGAAAATGCATCCGTGAGTGTAATCTCTTAGAGTGACGCCATCAAATCAGTATCCAGGCCCTGTACGCAACTTTTTCTCTTCTTTGCAGCGGCCCTGTCCAAGCTCCACAGCACACTTCCCCCCTCTTCCTTTAAAACATTGAATAATGATTTATTTTACTGTGAATTGTGAATAAAAACTATATTGCATTTCTTTATTTTTCTTCCTTTCCCCCAACTAATAGGAAAAGTAAAGAAATCAGTTTTTCCATTGAAACATATTTTAGTACAGAAAGTTACGTATAGTAGTAGGGCAGATTCATTTTCTTTTCTAAATAAAACAAAATTATGTAATTCATTTTACTTACCAGTAAGTTCCAGCACCTTGAGAAGTTAAATCCATTCCTATTTCTGGAGAATAACTTTCATCATCCATGATCTTACTTAAACCAAAGTCTGTTATTTTTATCTCACCACTTAGAGTTCCACTACCAAGTAAAATGTTGCCTGAAATTACACAAGAATCTTTTTTATTTTATTACTATTATTTATATTTTAGTACACACACACAATCAAATGTTAGTAGAAAAAAACTAATTGGCACAGGTAGACTCTGTTCAGTTCCTTTGTGTATTTGGTCTCATAAATTTTCACTACAGAGCATACTATATTCATCATAAGAGAAATGAATTTGGCTGATTGCTCGACATTGTTACAGACTGAAATGCCCCCCCCCCCTCCCACAAACTAGTAGGTTACCCACTAATACATGAGTTAAATAATTTTGAAACAAATATTCTTACAAATTTCATTTCTTTTTATTTATTTTTTTTTTATTTCTACTTTTTTCCCTTTTACAACAGACAATTTTTCATACATACTTTTAATTCTGCTATTTGGCGTATTGTGTATCATTTGTGCCATTTTTATATTTTGTATATTATTTTCTTTGATGACAGTTTGCAGCATTACAGATGCTGTACTTGTTAAAGCATGAGCTGCTTTTTCTTTGCTCTTCTTCATCCTTCCAATTCAATTAATTTGGCTTTTAATTACTCTTGTGAAATATTTCATCTCCACTGTGGCACTGAAAGCTTATATGATAGATAAAGTGGAGTGTAAGGTTAATTTTCATGCCAACTATAACTGCACATTAAGCGGAGAGCCAGGGTTTGATTCCCGGCTCTGGTATTTTTCCCATAGTTGGTATAAAAATCAATTTTCCACTCCACTTTATCTAAAATTAATTTCATGGTTGATGAATTGATAAATAAAATTTCTAAGTTGCTATATTTTGAAATTTAATTTTGATTTTAGAATGAGTGCAAGAGAATAACTGTACATAAATTTTAGTTTATTTAACAATAATTTTAAATCATATTTAAAATTAATGAGGAAATGAACCAGGGTAGTATCTCTAGAATATGATACCATGTAGAAAAAAATTTTTGTTTTCAAAGTGCACCTGTTGGATTGTTTGAATTTTTCTTCTTGGTGCATTGGCTGGAAATGTGCCCGTCCTATTTCAGAACTTTTATTTTTTTTATTGAACTGCTCCAACTGAATTTTTGGATGATAAAATTACCTCTAATATGTTTTGGATACTTCTATTTGAATCATAAGACGCAAGATATTTGAATTATAAGATGTGAGATATGATAAAAATTATAAATTCGAAACTCTAGCTTGTGGAAGCATAAGGTAAGTGGTATTTTTTAAATACTATATGATTTGATTTAAAAAAAATTACTGAATAGTAGTTTGAATAATTAAATTGAAATGAAAATTATTATAAAGGGTAGCTAGCATTTAAACTTTTCTAAATTCCCTGACTATTTTTCGAGATTTTCCCCTGCTTTTCCCTGACTCTTACTGCTTACTTCACATGAAAATTTCATGACATTAGTGAAAAATTTAATGATTTAAAATAGCATTAATAATTTATTGATTAATATCATGTATCAGCTTTAAAAACTGAAAAATGAGGGGGGGGAGGGCTAAAAATCCATAAAAAAAGCATGGGATGGAAATGAAAAACTCACAATGTTAAGTGTGTAAAAAAAAAAAAAAGCTAACACTAGAAGAAACAAAAGGCCAAAACTGATTAGAAAAGTCATCAAAGAGCGGGAAGGAACTCAGGTTGGGGCCCTGAGCATATTGTCGAGGGTTTAATAAGTCTCACTTATTATGTGACTCAGCAGTATTTTGTCAAGTAAATTCAGAGCTCTAATTTTTGAACTTAAAAAAGAAATATTATTTAAAAATAATAATAAAATACTAAGATTAAAAAAAAAAAAAAAAAAAAAAGAAATCTACATGTTTAAAGGTGAAAAAAAAAAAAAAAAAAAAAAAACTAATAAAATTACATAAGATTACATTACAACAATTAGAAAGTAAATATAATGTAAATTAATAAATGTAATATCAAGTGTTACACATACCTGGCTTTAAATCATAATGAATGACAGGAGGTTTAATTTCATTTAAATACTTTAGTGCATGTACAACTTGCATAATAATGCAACGGGCTTCTCTTTCAGGAATACTTTTATGTTGTTTTAAATAAAAGTCAAGATCATGACCATCACAGTACTCTAATACTGTACAGAACCTAGATATATAAGACAGGCTATTAAAAGTAATTCAAATAATAAAATATAATGCTACACTAAATTGATTATTCACCATAAAGTAAAGGAAATATCTAACAATTATTTTTTTTTATATAAAATGCCACTGACAACTTTATAGATAGTGCTAATTATGGCTAAAAGAAACAAAGAGCTAAAACTAATTAAATGTTGTCTCAGAGGAAAGTGGAAAGTGAATTTTTCTTTAATGAGATTATTTTTTAATTCATTATTGTTAGAGAGTAAAAACAGTTTTTTTTCCGCAAATTTTTCAGAGCAATTGTAGAGTATCAAAAGGTACTAATGCCATTTTGTTCTATGGAGTTACTCTGTGTCTGTTCAAATGAGAGTTCTTGGCAAGCCTATTTTATTTCTGGAGAGAATCATATATGTTGAAATTGAAGCAAATACATTATTTTGATGCATTAAAGTATGGACATAATCCATATATTGCAATGACTTATATATCTCATTTTGCTCAAATGATCTGATGTTGTACTGTTTAGAACCTAAATTTTAATTCCTGAATTAAGTAACACAAATTTCTAAACAGCTTTTTGTAATAAGTTCCTGTTTACAGAAGATGGCTGTCTAGAGTTGTAAAGAGAAAGAAAAAAATTATTAATTTACAGATATGCTTTAATTATGATTCCTAACCTGCTTTAATATGACTCCTAATCAACAGTAGCAAAATAATTAGAAAACAACATGCTTCGAGTTAAAAAACTGCAGAGCTTTCAGGATGGCCCAGTAAAACAAACAATATACTACTGTTGACAATTTTGGGAGCATCTATTATTTCCTTGAAGGAGAGAGAGAGAAATAAAAAGTAGAATTTTATTAAATCAGGTAGATTGTGACCCTATTTAAAAAATTTTGAAATCCTATGAAAAGAAAAAAAAAAAAAAAGGCCAGAGTGAGATTAAAATTTTTTATGATTGTAACCAATAATATAAATGTTGTAGTCCACAATTTTTAGTTTTGGAACATATTTATTAACTAAGACACTATCTAATATATGTACAATTTAAAACTTATAAATTTTGCACACATGCTACATTGCGATTAAACATTTCAAACTGACCTGACAAGTCAAAAAGAATCTTACTTCAACAACTGGCTAAAAATATTTTGTGTTATTTTACCAGAATCATTACAACTGGCTAAATAGCTTTTGTGTCACTTTACTAGAATGATGAACATCACCATCTCTTAGAAAGGATAGCAGTTAATTTGTTACAATGTTTAGTTCATGTAAATCTAAAAATATACTAGTCAGTTACAAAAGATATTTAAATATAATTTTTCTCTTAACAATCACTGTTAAAAAATTTAAAAAATCTTGAAATCAGGAAAATTATTAGGCAAAATTTCCTCAAATCAGAAAAAATTTCTACACACAATCGCCCCTGATAAATTAAACTACAAGGAAAATCTTATAAATATTAAAATTTTGCATTTTTAATTTTTTTTCTAAAATTGAAGGAAAGATTTCAGCTACATCAATATTTCAAAATTTTGTTAACCAGATTCTCAAAATATTCTTTTCTTCAAAATTCTACAGTATTTCTAAAACATATTTACAAAAAAAAAGAAAAAGGTACTTACGAATTGGGATCAATTTCAAACACATCATATAACTTAACAACTCGAGGATGATCAAGTGATTTATGAATGTTATACTCCCTTAGAGCATGTCTGTAAGCATAGATAAAATTAAATAGTATTCATTTAAAATACAAATATAAAAAATAATTCTACACTTTTGTATGGACAATAAATAAACAATTAAACAGGAAAAATTAATTTAAAAGTTATTTGCCTCAATTTTAAACTTCAACAACATAAGTGAAATGATTTTTATAATTTCAAGAACACTTAATATTTCTGCAATAACAAGCATTCCTAACATGAGCAATTAGAAAATTATAATTATTTTGAATCATCTTGATTACAGAATCTCTATAGTAAGTAAAAAAGCCTAAAAACTTCAAATATTTCTCTTCTGAATTTTACAATACAGCTATCAGGTTTTGCTCGCATTTTCAAAAAGAAAGAAAAAAAAAATTAATTAATTAATCAAAATTAATCTCTATGTATAATAAAAGAAGATGTGTGTGTCCACTACTTTGTAGGTAAAATGGCTGATCACAGAGCTACAGAATTTTGCATGGAGGTCTGTTTTAAACTCTCCTGACACATCTTGAAGCTTGATTTCAAAATTTTTGATAAGTTAAAAAAAAAAAAAAAATATATATATACATTTCTGAAATGATCGACTTGGGAGATTGAAACATAAATTTGAGAAGTTTTCCTGTGACCCATTAGCTCAGGTGGTTAGGGCATCATGCTAATGAGATGGTGGGTTCAATCTTCCAAAAGGCCTATGTGTTATTTTTTGCAGATATTTAATAGAAAAGGTGTCAATTGATAAAAGAAAAATTTTCAGTGTCTTTACAGCATCCTAATCCATAGAGATTGATTAAAGGAAGTTCTTGAAAAATAGTAGAACTATTTATCATCCAGCTAGCACCTAAATTGAAATGTCTGGTTAAGGTGCAAATGCAAGAAGTAGGGACTCGTAAACGATACAGCATAGGTGAGGATTGTAGACCCGAAGCAAGGTTTTAAGCAATTTAAGGGCTCGCTTTACTCACCGTCACCAGAAGCCGAAACTAATGTTATTCTATGGGAAATTTTCTTTACTTATAACTAATTAGATAAATAACCATCGAATAACATTACCTCAGGTTTCCAACGACGGTAAGTGAAGAGGGCCGTTAAATGGATTTTATTTATTTATTTATTTATAAAGGGATTTAAATTATAGTGACTATCGAAGCAGGCAAAGCCTGGTAATATTTAAATATTTAAATAAAAATGGTATTATGACACCAGTTTTATCAGAAAATTTTGTTGATACAGGTTTAACTTCTAAAAATCTAATAGGAATATCAAAGATCTAAATGTATGTTGCAAATCTGCACATTCTTATATCTAGAAGTTTTTTTTTTTTTTTTTTACAGTATGTGCTTAGATTTTTCTGTACAGCACACATAGACAAACACTTTCTTTTATTAACACAGATAAAAAGGGAACTATTAATTACAGAAAAAATTGTGAAATGGTAAATTAAGCAAACTTTTCACCAGTTTCACTTCTTATTTTTGAGTTTTTTTAACTTTTATTTTTGGTTCTTTCTGACTTTTAGATTAAAAAGAATTAAGTACCTAGGTAACTTTATTTTATTCACTTAAAAAAAAAAAATCTGGCAAATTTCTTAAATGTTTAGGTTTTTTCTTATTGTTAGTGTATAAAAAGAATTAAGTACAGAGATAAATTTACATGGTAAGTTTATCAACCACTAAAATTAATTTATTTTTACATTTACATTTTCTAATATGTTTAATAATAGGAGACTACATATATATACATATATTATACAAACAGAAGTTGTAAATAATAATAGCACTAGCTTTTATTTTTATAGTCAGGGTGGTTAGCATTTGATTTTTCCAGGACAGGCAAATTTAAATTTTCCTGACATTTTCAGGTCATTTCTTCCAAATTGAGATGAGATTCAATTTGAAATTACAAATCAACATTTTTATTGTCTAGAATTTTTTAAGTATTATGCTAGGTATTTCCTAGAACTAGCCAACTATTTGTAAAATTAGAGGATTTTCTGATCGGACCATCCGATGACATTATCCTCCGAAAATTCGGTGAATTTTCCCGATTGGACACATATGTGCATTCGACGCACGCGCAATCTTGTGTGAGAGAACAAAATAGGTGTTACATTTGACCATTATTACATTTCAAGATAGAAGATAGAAAGTTGTGCACGCTTTTTTTCTTTAATGCCTTCTTTTTTTCTGCACGCTTTTTTCCATTTTTTATAGTTCCAAAAATTGACCAAAAATGTTTTTTCAAAAAGTGGGAATCCTCTTTTGAGAGAGAAAGGCGGGAATCCCCTTTCATGCCTATGACTTTTACAGATTTCAATTACATTTTCTGACTTTTCCAGTGACACAAATTTAGTAATTAGGTTTTCATACAAGATTACTTTCATTTTAGTAAAAAAAATTTGAATAGTCTCTGGGCATCATATGATTAATAGTAAGGGCCACATCTGATCCACAAGTTGTGCCACTAGTTTAGCCTAATATTAACTTTCTATCCTTTATTTTGTTTTGAATAAGGCATGATGAGTATTACTACATTTTTTATTATCCCGTTAGTAGTCGCTAGTTGGTCGATTCGCCGGCCATCCCTTTAGTAGTGCCAGACTTTTTTTTTTCAATAGCCAAAAAAAATTTTTAGAAGTAGCATTTGATATACGTAATCGACGATTCTTCGAGTAGATTCGCCTTTTATGTGTATCAAATGCCACTTCTAAAAATTTTTGGCGGCTATTGAATAAAAAAATCTGGCATCACTGAAGGGATGGGCAGCGAATCGACCAACTAGCGACTACTAACGAGTTATACCTTTTGCAAAATTATTAGAGATTGTACGATGGTATGTTATCAATTATCCATCATAGTAATGTGAATTTGTGCATATTTTCAGATTACTTTCTCATCTGAAATCAGTTAAACAACAACAACAACAACAAATATATATATATAAAGTTGAGAAGGAAAAGTTTCATATTTCCTGAATTTTAATTTTATTTATATTTTTCATTTCCCCCATGAGATTTCAATGAGATTTGGAACCAAAATCCTAATTCTTTGAATAATTCAGGTTTTTCCTAAGGAGTATGAACTCTGTTATAATAATTCTTTTAATACTCCTATAAAACTCTTATAAGAATTTAAATGAAAACATTTTTACACAATTTGCTATTGGTACTGACTATGTAATCTAATCTTAATATATATAAACATAAAAAATGAAAGAAACTTTGATATTTTTAATAATTAAAAACATACTTGATATAATTAGCTTTTTTATCATCTTTCCAGTCTTTATTTAGCTGATGAATTTTGCAAGCTACATATCTCTGTTCTTTTAAATCAAAAGCCTGAAATTGAAATAAATATTTAATCCATTGCTATTCTTGCATTACAAATAAGAGCTAAAATAGAGCTAACAGCTGCATAAATTGCATAAAAACAACTACTAATAAAATAACTAATAAATAAATAAATTACACAGTACTATTATGAAAAATTAGACTTCCAGTAAATAAAATAGGTTTTCTATTACAGCTTTTAAATATCAACCAATTTTTTACTTTAAATTAAACCTAAAAGATAATTATAATAACTTACATAATTTGTCAGTACTTTTTATAACAATAAAAACACAATAGATTCATTGAAGATTACAACAACAAGTCTTTTAGAAAAATAAGTGATGCATAATATACAAACTGAAACATAACATTTTACTAAATTGGCAATGCATTCAACAATTTATTTTTGATACAAGATTGCCTCTAAAATTTTTTCAATAGTCTCTAGGCATTATATGATTAATAGTAACTTGGACTGTATACATTCGAACCTCGTTAATATGAATCTCAAGGGGAATAAAAAAATTTGTTATCAGTAGTTTATGCTATCCCAAAAACTGATCTCCATTTTGACGGGGATTGCGAAAACAGTTTATGTTAAAAATAATTCATGTTAAGCGTGTTCAACGAGTTTCAACTGTATGTACTATGGATTTTTGACTAAATAATTCTTTACAACAATGAAAAGTGATTAAATTTTGATATGAGATTGCTTTCATTTTGCTAAAATATCGGACTGGCATGTTCCCCCTCCCCCTCTACATCATATCATCATGCCGAGATCTCTGGAATCATACTAATGAGAAAATTTAGTTGTAATTGTGTGGTTTACAGTTTACAGCCCCATGATATGTCAGAAAAGTGACAAAAATGACATTTGAAGATTCCCATAAACCAAAAAGGGATGAAAAAAAAATAATTCTTTGTCCATGTATTAATCTATTATAGTTTTATGTATACTGTATATATTGTTTTGTAGCTTCGAGTAAAAAAGAATGAGCAAAAGTTTTTAGTATTTTATGACAATTCCATTAAAGTAATTTTGCACTATTATAAACAATGCTGCCAGATTTGGGGACTTTTTATTCAATATCCACCACTAAACTTTAATTGTAACGGTTGCCTAAACACTTTGAAGATTAATTGTCTATTATGTATATGAAATATCACCAATATACACAATACTTTAATAGAATAATAAATAGACAAATATATATATAATATATATAAAGATGATCTATTAAGCATAGTAGAAGCCAAGCACAGATACAAGATCACTGAAACACACACACATATATATATATATATATATTTATTTTCACATTTAATCCCTTTTTGGTTTATGGGAGTCTTAAAATGTCATTTTTCTGACATTTCAGGTGGCTTTAAACTGTAAAGGGTTAAAAAAAAAAAAAAAAAAAAAAAAATCACAGAATTCCAATTTAATTTTTTCATTTCTGTGATTCCAGAGATTAATTTGTGAGATATTTTACTTTGTGGCTTTGTCCCCTAGAAGAGTTATTCACAACAGAAATTAGTAAAAATTTTGAACTTGAACTTTGACCTATTGTAATTATTTTAGTTATTAAGCTACAGCAGTATAACAAGCATATGACACCTTTACCTTATATTCTTTAATTCTAATATTTAAAATTAGCACTCATAAATTTAATTCAAAGAGAAATATAAAAGGTCTAATAATTCCATTTTTAAACCACGAGAGCAACTTCTGATGACCTGTATAAAATCCAAGGTCAATAGTAGAGAAAAAAGTTGTTTTAAGCATCTCTCATATGTGCCTATAAGGGACACAAGTATCAAAAGAAGCAAAAATAGTCAAGCAACACACTTCAATGAAATTATATGGACTGACCCTTATATTATTTATTTAAAATTTATCCTCTTCTTATTACATAACATTGCACTTATATACAATCTAAGAGTTCCTGATATATTTTCAAAAATTTACCTCTAGTTTTTTATTTTTATCAGTGGCAATGTCATAGTGATGTTACAGCTGATGACATCACTATGACAACGTCAATACATTTAAAAATAAAACAGAATTCAAAAGATGTTCTACTTATTAATTTATTGAATCTCACTGCTCAAACTTTCAATTTCACTAACACTGCTTTATACAATCCAGTAATCACATGGCATATTCAGTAGATTGGCAGAAAAAAAAAAAAAAAAAAAGGGAATGCTGCAAGATTCCTTAATAATCGGGACTCAGCAGTGAAAGCAAGAGACAAGATGAGGAGAAGATCTTGATGACATTCTGGAAGTTTATTTGTGGTGTATCCCAGTGGCGCCAACTTTTGAAAAAGATTGGGTGGGCTGAAATATTTTTGGGTAAAAGGAACAATGCTATAAAGATTTTCCCTTTTCGAACATATTATGTAAGGAAAGTATTGTAATTGTGACAAAAATTTGAATTTGAGATTTTGGTGTAGCTTCACGTTTTGAGGTTCGCGGAGTTCAGTTTTGCTATTTTTACGGTGATGTATGAATGTGCATGTGTGTATATGTGTGTGAGTGAACACGATAGCATCTAAATACTTTGTTCCAATGTGTTAAAAGTTGGTACACGTGTTGTAGGTTTGTAGATCATTGTAGCATGAATCTTATTGATTTTGGTGAATCTAGCAATTATAGGTTTTTTTTTTACAGGGACACACACACACACACACACACACACACAAAAAAAAAAAAAAAAATCTTCATCATTATGGTCTAAGGGCTCAAATTATTTAAAATGCAGTAATGTCTAAACACCTTATTCAAATAAACTGGAAATTTATACTAATTTTATAGGTCACTTTCACATGAACTGTATAGATTTTGGTGAATAGATTTTTACTTATAGATTTTTACAGGCAACAACAAAAAATTCTTTATCATTAAAGTCTATGGGTTGAAATTATTTAAGTGCGATATTATCTAAATGCCTTACCCAACTGAGCTGAAAATTTATGCACATGTTATAGGTCACCAACGAACAAACTGTATAATTTTGGGGACTCCAGTACTTATAGATATTAAGTGGGGAGTCCCCAAATATAGGGATTTATAGGGACACAAGAAAAAATTCTTTATCATTGTGGCCTATGGTTTTAAATTATTTAAAATGGGACAGCATCTAAACGCCTTATTCAAATGAACTGAAAATTTACACTACATGTTATAGATCCCTGTCACACGAACTGCATAAATTTTAGAAAATATAGCACTTGTAGTTTTATCAGATTCAGCTGAAATTTTATATACATGTTATAAGTCAATGTTGCACAAAATGTATAGATTTTAGTTAATCTAGGATTTATAGATTTTTACAGATACAGACCAAAAGACTCTGTCATTATGATCTATGGGCTCAAAATTCTTTAAGTACAATAACGTTAAAATAAACAACATGCTATATAAAGAAAAATACTGACACACTATTATAATTTTCTCTTTTGTTTATTTAAAAACTTCTCTTACTTTACTTTTTCTATACAATCGTTAATTACTTTATGTTCGGAAACTTGAGGAGAGTCATTACAGATTTATTTTCCTTGGAGAGGATGAACGCTGATAAAGATACATTAATTCAACACTATTTAAAGTATAAAGTTTTGATGGATCTTCTGTCTGGTCAAGTTTCACTGCAGGGTGAAGGAGGGTGTGCAATATATATTCCGTGAAACGTCTGCAGCAATAACCAGAAATTTATTGTTTCAAAACCTTACATATTAAAAGAATTTACACTCTGATCATAATTCATTTGTAAAATATGAAGCTTTTAATTGATATATATTTAAATTTGGGTCCGCCGAAGTTACTTTTATGGCTTGTATTCCTAACTTTTTTCAAAGAAAACATCCAAAACGCTTCAAAAATATAAATAAATAATAAATAAGAACAATGAAAATTGGATGGGCTGGAAGAGCAAATTATTAGGTGGGCTCGTGCCACACTTGCCCATATAAGTTGGCGCCACTGGTGTATCCCACACACTCAGTGGCGGATCCAGAACTTGACTTTTGGGGGGGGGCTAAGATTTTTCAAAGTGTTATTTTAGACCAATAAAAAATTTACAATTGCAATATTCAATTGTGAATGTCAGAGTTTTGGGGGGGGGCTTCAGCCCCCTAGCCCCCCCCTTAAATCCGCCACTGCACACACTGTAGCAAAAATTGTAGATTCTTTTTAACTTTTTTTTTTTTTTTTTTTAATAAATGATTTTTAAATATCTTTCTTTTTTTGAACTGTGAATAATAATGTCCTCCCCCCCCCCTTTTTTTAAATAATATTTTACTTATTATGTTAGGCCTGATGTTTGAACTAAGATCAAAATTTTATTTTCAAATTCATTTTATTTTTTTTCCTTTATTATTTTGTCAATCAGTCCAAATGATGCTTATTATTATTATTAATTATTCTTAATTTAATCTAAATACAATTTTACGTATATATTTTCTTTTCATGCAAGCAGGAAAATGTCAAATATATCACTTGGAAAATTGTAACAAATTCATTATGTCACATACATGATGCAATCCTAATTAAAGTTGAGCATATTTAACAAAAAAATCTATTCATAAAGGTGAATGATGTATTGCACTAGCTTATCAGAAGTGCCTAACTTTACATATTTTGCATAAGGTCTAGGCAATTTTTCAGATAGTGTAAATCAACTGTGAAAGTGCAGATGTGTAACGTTTTATAACTATAAAAATAATTGTATTTTATTTTTAAAAGCTGCGATATTTTACTTTTTAGATATAGCTTATTGCATTGATTGCATAATTTATTACTACCTTTATGAAAATGACCAATAAATTGCACACTGTTTATATTTTTTAATTGTGCCCTGTCTTATTTGATCACACCTACACTACATTATTGCAGGATGAAATCTGGGGTTATTTAGCTAAGTTATTTTATGCCACGATATAGTTTAGCATTAAGTAACTACACAGAGGAATTAATGTGCAGCAAAAATGTACCGAAATCACAACATTTATTTTTAAAATAAGAAACCATAAAGACTAAGAGACAGTAAGTATTAATAGAATATTATCAATAGTGACGTTAGATTAACAGTGACTCAAAGAATTTTATTTAAGTTAAAATACACTATTATGTTCATATATATTACCTTATGGACTTCACTGAATCCTCCTTTCCCTAAAAGTATCAACAGGAGATACCTTTCATTCAAGACAGCATGATTGTTAAATCTATTAATAAATAAATAAATTACTATTATTAATTATTATAAAATCAAGATTTTAAACATCAGAATAATAACTTTTCTTTGACACTACCTAGATTATCAAAGTTAATCAAAATTTACAAGAACTAGCTTCTCATTGATACCAGTTTTGCTGCCATAAGATGCACACTACATGTTACAATGTGCTACCTTTTTGTGCCATTTACTTTAAAGATTGAAACAAAGTAATAATCTATATATATAAAAGAGTAAACTCACTGATTCACTGACTCAACACGGTTGTGGCGATCCTATGGGAGATAGAGTCGCAATTTTTGGTGAGCAGGCTGATTTTAGGACACTGACGCTCACTAAGACGGGATTTTGCGAAATACCCTCCCGTTCCCCCCCGGGGGGGCAGAAGGCAAAAACCACCTTTATAAGCATATCTCGGCTCCAAATTGCTTCACGGTGAAGAAATTGCAGATGGGGAGACTAGACTTGAATACAAAAAAATCATTTTCTGCGATTTTGGAATTTTGGATTTTTAAGGGGAGTAGGGGGTAAAAATGAGATTTTCGGGGGCGCATAAGGCAAAAACACATGTATAAGTACAACTCGGCACCGAATTACTTCACAGGGAAGAAATTGCAGATGGGGAGACTAGGCTTGAATACGAAAAAATCATTTTCTGCGATTTTGGAATTTTTGATTTTTAAGGGGGGAAGGGGGTGAAAATGATTTTCGGAGTTGCTGAAGACAAAAACACCTTTATAAGCATAACTCGGCTCCAAGTTGCTTCACGAGGAAGATATTGCAGATGGGGAGACTAGACTTGAATACAAAAGAATCATTTTCTGCGATTTTGGATTTTTGGATTTTTAAGGGGGAAAAGGTGTGAAAATGATTTTCGGAGGCGCAGGAGGCAAAAACACCTTTATAAGCATAACTCGGCTCCAAATTACTTCACGATGAAAAAATTGCAGATGGGGAGACTAGACTTGAATACAAAAAATCATTTTCTGCGATTTTGGAATTTTGAATTTTTAAGGGGGGTAGGGGGTAAAAATGAGATTTTCAGGGGCGCATAAGGCAAAAACACATTTATAAGTACAACTCGGCACCAAATTACTTCACAGGGAAGAAATTGCAGATGGGAAGACTAGGCTTGAATACGAAAAAATCATTTTCTGCAATTTTGGAATTTTTGATTTTTAAGGGGGGAAGGGGGTAAAAATGATTTTCGGAGTTGCTGAAGACAGAAACACCTTTATAAGCATAACTCGGCTCCAAATTGCTTCACGAGGAAGATATTGCAGATGGGAAGACTAGACTTGAATACAAAAAAAAATCATTTTCTGCGATTTTGGATTTTTAAGGGGGAAAAGGGGTGAAAATGATTTTCGGAGGTGCAGGAGGCAAAAACACCTTTAAAAGCATAACTCGGCTCCAAATCACTTCACGATGAAAAAATTGCAGATGGGGAGACTAGACTTAAGCACAAAAAAATCATTTTCTGCGATTTTGGAATTTTGGATTATAAGGGGGGAGAGGGGCTGAAAATGATTTTCGAAGGTGCAGAAGGCAAAAACCACCTTTATAAGCACAACTCGGCTCCAAATTGCTTCACGGTGAAGAAATTGCAGAGGGAGAAACTAGACTTGAAAACAAAAAAATCATTTTCTGTGATTTTGGAATTTTGGATTTTTAAGGGGGGAAGGGAGTATAAATGATTTTCGGAGGCATATAAGGCAAAAACACATTTATAAGTATAACTCGGCTCCAAATTACTTCACAGTGAAGAAATTGCAGATGGGGAGACTAGACTTGAATACGAAAAAATTATTTCCTGCGATTTTGGAATTTTGGATTTTTAACGGGAGAAGGGGGTATAAATGATTTTCGGAGGCAAATTTAGAAAAATGCGGATTTTCGAGTAAAAATAATAGCTCAAAGATGTAAAAAAAAAAAAAAAACGCCAAGCGTCTTCTTGAAAATATTTCCAAAAACTCATTTTTTGATTTTTTTTCTGATTTTTTTTGGGGGGGGGGGGGGGGCAAAAAAATAAAAATAGTGTCAGATCGTTTAAAATTGGTACATAGAGGTTTTCGATACTTACAAATCGATTGCGGATATTTTCGAATTTGTAAAATTATTAGAAGGGGGGAAAGGGGGGCAGTATGGGGGGGGACTATGGGCAAAAACAAATAGAAATACAGTTAGGCCGTTCAAAATTGGTACAGATAGGTTTTAAAGGCCTGCAAGTCGAATGGGGATATTTTCGAAAGTGTAAAGTTATTAGGAGGGGCGAGAAGGGGGGAGGGGAGAGGGGGGGGGCAAAAAAATTAAAATAGAGTTAGATCGTTCAAAATTGGTATATAGAGGTTTTCGATACTTACAAATCGATTGCAGATATTTTCGAATTTGTAAAATTATTAGGAGGGGCGGGAAGGGAGGGGGGGGGGGTGTGGGCAAAAACAAATAGAAATACAGTTAGGCCGTTCAAAATTGGTACAGATAGGTTTTAGAGGCCAGCAAGTCGAATGGGGATATTTTCGAAAGTGTAAAGTTGTTAGGAGGGCCGGGAAGGGGGGGGGGGCGGAGGGGCAAAAAAAAATAGAATACAGTTAATAGCATTCAAAATTGGTATATAGAGGTTTTCGATACCTACAAATTGATTGCGAATATTTTCGAATTTTTAAAATTATTAGGATAGACGGGATGGGGGGGGGGGCGAAGGGAGAAAATAATAGAAATAAGAGTTAGAGCATTTTGGGAATTTTTTCCGAGGGCAGTGAGAACCCGGTGCGACATTTTTCATAATAAGATTTTTTTTCTATTTTTTTTTCACGTGATAAAAATTAATGCAATTTTGAGAATTCAGTAATTATAGCAATTCATTTAAAAATAGGGACCAGCGAAGCGGGCGTTGCCTGCTAGTAATAATAATAATTGTTGTCTGAAGTTAATATAAATAGTTAAAAAAATTCCCACATAAGCAACTCAGCTGTAGAAAAGCATGTCAATAGAGATGACTGGTAGAACTAATTATTCGGTAACTAAAAACAAAGTATGGAGGCAGACAGGAGTAATTTCCCCCCCTTTCTTTTTTAAATAAATTTTCTGCAAAAATGTTCAACATTATCATTTTTCTGCAGCAAGTTCCAAGATGTTTTATAATTTCAAAATACACATGTACATAAAAAAAAAAAAAAAAAATCACAAAACCAATAATTATGTGTTAGTGCTTCTCCCCTACTTTATTAAAGAATTATTACATGCCCTAATATTGTTTTACTTTGTATAGAGTTTTTTTTTTTTTTTTTAAATATTTATATATATATATATATTTATATTTACTATAAAAATATTATTTTAAAATAACAACTATACCTAGATTGGTCTTCATTGTGAATTCTTTTTAATTCTCTAATATGAAGATTTCTTTCCCTTTCAAGTTTTTCTAATTCAACTTGTAAATCTGTATCTTCTTTCTTTAATGATGCTTGCCGTAGTTTGAGAATTTCTTCATGTTCATAGTACTCGAGCCAGGTGAGTTTCTGAAGCATGCTGAAAATACAGTAAATTTTTTTTTATATAAATATACATACTTACAAATTTATGAATAATTTATTATATATTCAAGATATTTATAAGCAAATACTAATCATGTATTATAACCTTATTAACCTTGTATTATGCCTTATAACCTTAAATAGTTAAATGTTTATATTACTTACTGAAAATATAAAAAGAAAATGAAACTTCATTTTGAATAATTTAAGAAATTTATGAATACATATGGAATTAACAGTTCTAAGTAATTAATCCTAAAACTGCCACAATATGTTATGGAATATCTGCCTCTTCTATTTTAATTTTCATCCATATTTACTTATGAAAAAAAAAATATCAATTTCATTAAAAAAAAAAAAAAAAAAAAAGAAATTGATGTTTGATAGATTTACACGATTAAAAAAAATGACCCGCAATTGACTTAAGTTTTTAACAGTCCTGCACAGATTGAATTTTGACATACAGGGTGGCTACTAAGTATTCGGAAAAAATTCGAGAAGCTTTTATGGACTACCTACTTCATTATAACCACTTTTTTGTTGTTGTAATGCTTTTATCTTTAAATATTATTTATTATAATAATTTCTATTTACTCAATGGGCAGCTTTGAGTTATCAGGGAAATCAAAATTTATTAGATAAATGAGGAAAGTTTTGTAATTTTTTCAAAGTGCGGCGCATCTAAGATATTATTTTGTGGTCCGATGAGAAAGTTTTTAGTGTTGAAATCGCTAAGAACTCTCAAAATCATCGCAAACTTTTGGGTCCAGCTCTCAAGAACACCAGAAAATGAAAAAAATGGAACAAGGTCTTTGTTTCCGAAAAGTTTAATGGTTTGGGCTGAGATTAAGGCCAATGGGAAGACTCAACTGTTTTTTATAGAAGAAAACATAAAAATTAATGGAAAAGTTTATCAAAAAGAGATTTTAAAGAAAGCTGTACATCCATGGAAGCTAAATCACCTGGCTGTGATCTTTCAGCAAGTTTGTGCTCAGGCCCATGGAGTCAAATGAATGCTTGATTTTATCGATGTCAAAATGAAAAGATATCTGACCAAAAATCTGAGTCCTTCTAACAGCTCTGATTTGTATCCAATGGATTTTTCAGTGTGTGTGTTCTTAGAAGAACAATGCAAACATTTTCATGTTCGCATTGGTTTGTCATGTTTCATCATACATTTGGATAGACTCAAGAAAGCTCTGAGCAAAATATGGCCTGATTTAGATCCAAACTACTTGGGACACACTGTCACTTAACTTCTGAAGAGGGTTGCAGCTTGCATCAAAGCCGATGACCGCCATTTCGAAAACTCATAGTAAAAAATGATTTAGACATTAATTGTAGTTTCAAAAATAAAAGCTTTAACTTTGTTTGCCAATTCACCATTTGTTTATTATCAAATACTTTTTCTGGATACTTAATAGCCACCCTGTATATTGCCCAATAGATTAAAAGAAAAAAAAATGTTATTGTTTCAGATTTCATGGCATAGAATCACACCTAATTTAAATACATAAATATGTTTATTACAAAAAACTATGTTAATTTAATTTCATTTTTACCAAATCTCAATTTTATCAATGTAACATTCCAATTTTACTAAATTTAATTATTTGAAATTATTACTATATCAAGCAATTTCAATACGGTTTCGATAGCTAAACCATTGTGAGTATTTGCATTTTTAATTTTATTTTTCCTGATTATTTTTATCCATTTTGGCATGTGACATTATGGTTTGGAATTTTATGATCTTTCTCCCCTCCCATCCCAGTTTCTGGACACCTTTCTGTCAACAGGATACAATACTTTTGCGATGAACAATGGAGTTATCTTTGCAATTATTTATATAAAATTTTAGCTATATCTAATATGCATAGCTGCCAACCTAGTGATTTAAAAATTAGGAGCACAAGACTTAAAAAATAGGAGCAAACACGAAAAAATAGGAGCAAATTTTATAATACCAAATCCTTGAATGCGACTCCCACATATAAATCATAATTACACAGTTTTAATGTTAATTTACATTAAAACTGTGTAGTAGTTAGTAAGTGTTAATGTTAGTAAATTTTAAAATCATTCTAAGTATATTAGAGTAAAAAAATCAAAGAAAAGAGAAATATTTACCTTAAGTTAGTGAGACTTTTTTTTTCCATTGATCTAAAACTTTCTCTACAATGTGCAACTGATATGAATGACTGATATAATAATTCTATAATTTTTTATTTTATTTATTTATTTTGTGTGTGCGCTACTAACTGAATGTGCCATATTCTGGCAGCTGATAGCTGAAATGTGGAATCATTATGCCACTGGTAAATAAAAGCAAGATTTCAACTGCTAAAATCCTGTTTCGGATAAATTTCGGAGTAAGAAAAAAACTCACTTTGGAGCATTAAATTACTGTTTTACAGCATATTTCTTAGTTTGGAATAGTTAAATTGTACTTTCTGATGAAAAACATCCAATTTTTTATTTTTATAAAATTTTTTTGCTTAATATTAAGAAAAAATTATATCACCATAGACATGTTTTTGCACATGCACACATCATCATCAAATCTAATAGAAAATTTACTTATCACATCATACTCATAGCCCATGATTCTTATAAGTTTTATATGGTGTTGAATAACAAATTGGACACAGAGAGCTGTCTAGCTTGCTTTTTTTTTTTTTTTTTTCAATCTCATAGGGAAAAATTTATATATAGAATGAAACTGTTTAATTACTTCATGGTGAGATTTTAAATAGGCTAGAATGCCATTTTTTCAGCTTTTTTTCACCATTAATTAATACTGTTTTATCTTATCAGCTGATGATTATCTTCGAAGCCATTTATTTGGCAAATTATATGCAATATTTCTGCAACTGATTGCCAAAATAAGTGACTATTTCGCTAGTAAGTGACAAAACTTATATTTAATTGCAACTAGTTACTGAAACTAGACTATAATTTTTGTCCCTACATATTCAAAATTTGAGTTTTTTTTTTTTTTTTTTTCCCATAGCTGATTCTCAAAATACGTGCTTTTCGCGATCGATCGACGAAATACGCGATCATTTCAGCACTAACTTATAAAATTTGCGCTATTTTTCAAATTCCCGGAAGAGCAAATAATTTTGAGACCTATCGTCGAAATAGACGATCATCTCATTGCTAATTGAAAAAAATCGCGCTTTTTTCAAAGCAGATTCCCGAAATATGTAATATTGCGAATGACTGCCGAAATACGCGGTCATTTTGGTGCCTTTTTTTCTTTTGTGCTTTCGATCTTTTTTAAATCAGCTCTTAAAAAATAAATAAATAAATAAAATAAAAAAATAAATTATCTTTTTAAAGCAGATTTATAATAGGCAATTTTGCGATCGATCGCTGAAATACGTAATCATTTCATCGTTAATTGATAAAATTCACTTTTTTTTTTTTTTTCAAAATAGATTTCCAAAATAGGCAATAACTTTGCAATTGATCGTCGAAAGACGCAATCATTTCCCCATTTATTGATAAAATTCACACTCTTTCAAAGCAGATTCCCGAAATATATTATATTTGCTACCAACTGCCAAAATACGCGATCATTTTACTGCTAATTAATAAAATTCGCGCTTCATTCAAAACAGATATCCAAAATATGCGGTATTTTTGCGACCGATCGCCTAATATTCGATTATTTTAAAGTTAGTTTATAAAATCAACGCTGTTTTTCAAAGGGAATTCCCAAAATAGGTAATTTTGCGACCTACTGCTGAAATACGCGATTATTTCACTGTTAATTGATAAAATTCGCGCTTTTTCCCAAAGTAGATACCTAAAACATGTGATAATATTGCAAGTGATCGCCGAAATAAACCGCCATTTCACTGCTTGAGGAATTTTTGATGACATATTTTAAATTTAGGAATTTTTTATGACAGATATTTTTACCTAGCGGATCTAGTGGGAGCCCGTTTTCCTTTGCTGACAACAACTCTCTCCGATCCGATACTTCGATTCCCATCCCATCACGAGCATGCATAAATAATGCTCCTCTGCTATTTCCCCTCTCCACTACAAGCGCATGCGTACACAAAGGCGAAAATTTTCTCCCAAGTCAAACTCGTTCTCTTCCGTGCCCGCGCGTATATGATCTCCTCCTTCCCCCTTCCCTTTCTCTTTACGGCAATGATCTGGGGAAATCCTGCTACGTAGGAAGGGAAGATGGTTTGAAAAGAATAATAATGCTGCGTTTGCAAAATATATTTCCCAGAGTTTTCGTATTTTTAATCGGCGCGTAGGCTAAATTGTCGAATGGATATTTTAGAAGAGTGACAAAAAAAAAAAAAAAAAAGAAAAAAAGAAAAAATTTCAAGTTTGAAAAATCGGAGTTTTTTCGATAATATTCGGATTACCGGAGTACACTAAAAAAATCGGGTAAACTCCGATTAAATCGGAGCAGTTGGCAGCTATGAATATGCATAATACAGAAAATAACATGACCACCTTGCAATTGAAATATTTTAATATTATTCAGGGGAAAAAATAAAAATAAATTATGAGATACTACTGCATTCTAATTCTAAATTAATTCAAAATATGCAACACTACCAACAAATTACAAATAAATTATTGTTAGAAAATTATTTATTTATTTGTGGAAATCATAAACAAAATATAAAACTAAAGAGTTAAGACATTCTGTAGAATATTATGAATTATTTTATGCTTGAATTTAAAATAAGAATTATTACAAACCCAAAATATTTTTTTATGAATGAAGTATTTTGATTTTAATACATTATTATATTTTCTTTTCTTTTTCAGAGATGCCAACTTCTAATGACAAAAAAGCAGGAGATTTTTTGACAGAAATCATGAGACATTTTTCAACAAGAAAGTTTGTAAGAAAAATGAGTAAAATAATGCAAATTTAATTTTAAGTAAAGCTTTATAAGCTTAGGAGGTATTTACAAAGCATCAGTATTAAAATTAAATGAATAATATGTTTCTTGCAGTAAAACAAACTATAAAAAAAAAAAAAAAAATCCTCAGACGTACAGTTGTTTAAAATTTAAGTCAAAATAGACAGATTTGATCATTCTGCTCCTAATATAAAACAATAAGAACCTTAATTATTTTTGTAAAAGAAAAGGTAATAAAGAAATGAAAATATCACCTATATTCTAATAAAATTTGAATTCTTTAAGTTTTCAATAGTTATGGTATTTAAAATAAATAAATAAATAAATAAAAATCTTTTGATAATAGGACATTTTTCATTATGCAAAAATGAAAATTAAAAATTTATTCTTAGTAAAAATTAGTTTCAAAGCATTGTATAGTAATTCACATTCAAACTGAACTTGATAAATTGCAGGGCAAGATAAATTTCAATTTTCTTTCAAATTTTTTTTTACCCAATCCCACAAATTTTAAGCATAAATTATGCTAAGAGGGATAGATAAAAATTACATCAGAAAAGCAGGAGAAATGAGTGGAAAATCAGGAGTATAGAAATACAAGCAAAAAGGAGGAGACTCCTGCCAAAAGCAGGAGATTTGGCATGTCTGTATGAATTACTTTATGCTTGAATTTAAAATAAGAATTATTACAAACCCAAATTAATTTTTTATAAATGAAGTATCTTGATTTAATCCATTATTATATTTTCTTTCCTTATTAATAGGTTGAAAAAAAGAATTTGTAAATTACTCTTTTGGTGGATCTGGTTTAGCAAAGTCTCCATTAGGTAACGCAACAGCTGTTCCATTATTCGCTCGTCCTTTCGGCTGAGCAGTACTTGGTTTTCTTTTCCCTAAAAGTTTTCTCTGTCGCTCTATTTCTTCTCTTTCTGCAGCAATTTGCTCTTGTTTTCTTGAAAAGAAAAGAAAGTATTTTATTAATTTTCATTTTTTCACTTATAAAAAAGAAGATCCTAAATAATCATTAAAATTTTTAATAGTCTAATTATACATAGTTATTCAGGAAATGTTTCAACGACATTTCTTTACACACACAAAAAAAAGGTATAAGTTTGAAGCCTTTCCATCTGTGGCACTGTAGCTCCCAAACAAATGGATTGACTTCAATATATTATTGTTATTAGAATACAGATTTAATTGGGATGATTCTTAGCTATGTTTGATTAAAGTCAGTCTGAAAGATTTTTTAAAATTAATTGGAAATATATATATATATATATTTTTTTTTCAAGCCACTTTTGCACTGAAATATTGAAATTTGCAAGCTGTCAATTTTCGACTTTCAATTGGAGTATGAAAAAATCTTCTTAAAACTGCAAAATTTCAACTGATTTTGACAAAAATTAAATTTTGGCTATAAAGTGATCTCACAGTTCAAATATCTTTAAATTCTGTTGAAAATTAATGGTTCTATAGAGATTTTTTAAGACTAATTAATTAATTAATTTTTTTTTTCTTTTTCAGACCACTTTGCAATATTTTAAAAATTGCGAGTTCTCAATTTTCTAACTTCCAACTCATATTAGATGATAAGTCATGTATATTTGAATTCTTAAAGGTCAGAATTGCATAAACCCAGTTTTAAAACGAAAATTCAATTTATAATTTCAGATGAAAAATGTTCGTTTAAATAAGAAAAAATTCTCACAGATTATTATTTTTTTAAAGATAAAAATATTATTAGCAGGATCAGGGGTGATTATTAATAGGTAAAACACCTGAAAATGAAGAATCTCAAATAGAAAACCTTGTAACACCAAATGATACTCAAATTATTTGGACCTGAAGCCCTCAATCTTTTTGCATCTTGTATCAGCCAATCAATAAAAATATAAAATTTGTTTAGATAACACCTAGATGACAAATGATCAACCAATGAAAACATGATGGATAAGATTAAAAGCCCTAATATCAGGGGTAGTCCTTGAACAAAAACACCCCTGCAGAATGATTATATGCTATTTTTTATTAATATCATTAAGAGTAAACATTACATTAAAATTATTCTTGTTTTCCAAAAACTGATTTTTAAGTTTTTAATATTTTGTTTTGAAGCTAGTGCAAAAAATTATTTTTTTGTACTTTATAGCTTTAAAGCGAAATATTAAATTTTAATCAAAACAAGAATAATTTTTACAGTTCTGAATTTTTTGAATGTAAAAACAGAATAATAAAAAAATATATATTAGGTAATAAGTAATTTGTATAATAAATTTCTCCATAGAATAATATGGGATTTGGTGCTGGAAATGATAAATTAAGACTTCCCTTAAATTGTGGTATTATTTTTATTTAGTTTTATGTTTCAATTTAATTTGAGTTAAAGGTCTAAACCGTCTATAAAGATTTGATAATTTTTATGAGTGAATGATCCTGATGTCAGTTCTAAAAATGAGCTGTTTTGCCAATTAAGTTCAAATCTGAAAGAAAATATCCAAGACATTCAAATACATTTTTAATGTGTTAATTCAATTATAAGTTACTTCATTCTATACTTACTTAATTAGTTCTGTAAATGCATAGCCATCAACCCAGTTTTCTACAAAGGAAGCTCCTTGACGTTGTGTTATGAATTGACCAAGTCTTAACCTATTCTGCATACATTTTTGTCGAGCAGCTTTTTTCTCCATTGTGCTCTGAAACAGAAAAATAAATAAATAAATACATAAAATAAAAAATAATAGTAATAAATTAATTAATTATAAAAAATAAGCAATTTATCAATTATTAAGCAATTTATTAATTAAGCAATTTTTTATTATTATTATTATTTTTTTTTTTAAGGTGGGGAAAACTTAAAATTTATTAATAGATTCTGGAATGTATGCTTTTGAATATTTTAGCTATATTTTCATGACACACATAAAGAATAAAAGTACTTTTTTTAAAAGCCCATTTGGATTATTATTTTTTCTCTTTTAATTAGAAATTAATGTTATTAAAAAAAAAAAAAAAACACTGAATATTAATACCTAATAATAATAACAAAAGAAAATATATTGTTTCAGTATAACAAGCCTTAAAGTGTATGAGCAAGTTCTAATTTCAATTATGACAAATTTTGAAACCAGTCACTGTTTTATTGCACTGCTTCCAGAATATTCGTTGAATAGCGGTTTTTGTTATACAAGTAGTTTTGAGAATTGAATGTTAATTGAACTGACAGTTTTGTGAATATCCATTGAATAAAGTGCATTCAGCAACTAGAATCTGCCTGTTTCTTTACAAACAACTTTTTTTCATGTAAGAGAGTTAAAGTTTTTATAACAACACTTAGTTGTCAGCATATTTATATTTAGTATACATATATCATTTAAGCAGCTATATTTATCACAGGCACATTTCTATTTATTATTGTAAAAATAAATAAATAAATAAATAATAATAATAAGTTTAATCCAACCAAACTAGTTAAAATCTAAACCTATGCAAAACTCAAACCACAAAAAAAAAAAAAAAAAGAATCTAAATAAATTTAATTTGGAAAAAGAAATTAAAATCAACCTGACCTGCAACTTAAATTAGGTTAGTAATTCATGCTATCTGACCTGACACAGGACCCTGGTTTTGAATTCACTGTGTTTGCCAATTTTAAAATCATATGCTAATTTAAAACTAATATGATGTGGCAATCAAAAAATTTTATTCTAAATTTTCCTATATAAATTCACATAGTACAAATTTATTATTAAAATTGCTTTCCAAAATGAATGCAGATGAAGTATCTCAGAGAAGTATAATACTAAATATGTCCAGAGAAAGCCGGTTTTATGACATCTGTTTAAAAAAAAGAAAAAAGAATGATAACTTTATTTTAAAATTGTTATAAATCTATTCTTCAACCATTCATTTTGATGAGTTCTTTTGAAAAATATTCATATTGAAAATCTCTCTCTCTCCCCCCCCCCCCCACATACTCAAAGGGAGGAACACTATGTATCCTTCTTTTTTTTCTTTTAATTAATTATTACTACTTCATTTCCCCCCTCCCCCCACAGTAATTCATTGAAAATTATTCTCATTAATGTGTACTTTTAGATGAAAATTTGACCCATACTGACAAGGGACACTCACGAACTGTGACATGCCGATCGTAACCAAACTTTACATGTAGTTAAAGAGGATAAAGATACACACTCCTATCAATTTAAATCAGCAAACGTTACTTCAGAATGGAGATATTTGTGTTCGAATTTGGAACTATTTTTTTTCAATATTGTGACGTCATTCAATATATCTAGTTGATTTTTTTTATCCCCCCTCCACAAAAAAAAAAAAAAAAAAAAAAAAAAAAACACTGCTGATTTATTTATTTAAATGGTATTTTCTAATCGTCAGTATGTGCATATTTTTCTCTTGTTCTAGAATTTATTTTATTTAAAAGATTTGAAAAATAATGTGTTTTTATATAAGAGAGATTTCAATTAGAATTTTAATAGTTTATTTTATTCTTATTTTATTGTGTAACCTTCCAGCGTGTGTGCGCATGTATGTGAGAGATACACTAGAGCTGAATATTGTTGTATATCTTAAAGTGAGAGAGCATATGGAACACTTATCCTTGGCTATTTACTCAGTATAATTGATCTATTTTTAGTTATCTTTTGAACCTCAAGGTAATGATGTTAAGCTGTATATTTGCTATTTGTATTTGAAAAATACGCACAACCGTTCAAGTGATGTTTTGTTATATTTAATTTTTTTTTTTCCCTGTTTAAAATGATTCTTTATTGTTTTTGTTTTAAACATTATTATTTTAAATATTTTAAAAATTAATTAGCTTTTAACTTTACATTTTTTATTAAAAATGGCAAAACATCAACTACATGCTCTATTTAATTTTCAGATAATTCCGATGTTTCTTTGATTACTTTATATTGATTTTGTGCTTTAAGTTTCATTGTTTCAGATTTTTTTTAAATGAATAAAAGTTCCAACTGAATGTTCTTATTAATCTTCAAATGATTATAGTATAATTAAAATATTCAGATACTTGAAAATATATATTTTACAATAGTGTATGTGAAAAATACACACGTCTTTTCATGTTCGTATAAGTAGCGTGCCTGCTAGAAGGATAATATGGTAACATGGAGCGTATCAAGCAGTTAATAATAGAGTAAATAGCTAATACAAATATTGAT
The DNA here is from genome assembly GCA_963930645.1 of Salticus scenicus. NCBI lineage: Eukaryota > Metazoa > Arthropoda > Arachnida > Araneae > Salticidae > Salticus > Salticus scenicus. Next base: position 88,358,211 of record OZ005650.1, on the reverse strand, counting down.
AGAATGATTATGATTACATTGTTGGTATCAAAATCATTTGCTTTCTTTATCATAAATACTTTTAAAAAATATTAATAAATAATTTAATAGAAGAAAATATAGAGGAAAATTTTGTGATGTTCGCAAAATACTAGCTAATATCCACGTGGCGGGTGGATATTTTTAGGTCTATATTTTGGTAGAATTTTACAAACATTTATGTCTACATTCTTTCTTGCAAGCAATCAGAAATACAATATAAATAAATAAACAGCATGTGTCAAATAGATGTATTAAATGACGTCACAACATATTGAATAATCAACAATTATATTGGAAAAAAATAGTTCTGATTTCGAACACAAATATCTCCATTCTGAAGTAATGTTTGCCGATATAAATTGACAGGAGTGTATATCTTCGTCCCCTTTAACTATCTGTAAAGTTTGGTTACGATCTGCATGTCACAGTTCGTGAGTGTCCTTGTGAGATAGTACAGGGTGATTAGCATTAGAACCTTTCCAAATTCCCTGACTATTTTTCACTATTTTCCTTTACTTTTCCCTGACTTATGCTATTTGCCACGAAAATTTCACAACAATAATGGACAGTTTAGCAATTTACCAGGTGTATGCATAAGTTTTTTCTGGTTTAACTAAAAAATGGCACCAGCAAAAAGTATGCAGTGGATTAATTTGACAGATACGTCATTTTGTTCGTCTGACATTTAAGCTACAAACACACACAAGTTGATTCCGCCAAAAACTAGCATCTTTGTTTTATCGTTCAGTGATCATGCCGAGTTTTGTGCCTGAAAAAGAACATTTGCTTTTCTTGTTTAATCAAAAGAAAAAGGCTGTTGAAAGTCATCGTTTGCTGGTAGAAACATATGGTGAACACGCTCCATCGATTAGAACATGTGAGACATGGTTTTGTCAATTTAAAAGTGGTGATTTCAATGTGAAAAACAGAGAGCACTCTGGTAGACCACAAAAATGCAAAGACGAGCAATTGCAGGTGTTATTGGATGATGACCCAACTCAAACTCAACAGCAATTATCAGAAGCATTACATGTGTCGCAAGAAACAATCAGCAGGCATTTACAAGCAATAGGAAAGATCAATAAACTCGGTAAATGGGTCCTACATGGTCTGAATGAAAGTCAAAAAGAAGTCACTTGTGAAATGCTGCTACAATGCCACAAAAGGAAATCATTTTTGCATCGAACTCTGATGGGTGGCGAAAAATGGATTTATTTTCAAAACCCGAAGTGGAAAAAATCGTGGCTTTTACCTGGCTAAGCCGGTCTTTCACCACCAAGGCCAAATTGCTTCGGCAAGAAGACCCTGCTCTGTGTCTGGTGGGACCACAGTGGTATTGTGTATTATAAACTATTGAAGCCCGGCAAAACCATTAATACATAATGCTATCGCCAACAAATGATTAATTTAAACTACACATTAATCGAAAGCTGACCGAAATGGGCCAGAAAGCATAGGAAAGTGATTTTGTTACGTGACAATGTGCTATCTCTCACAGGAAAACAAGTGAAAGACACCTTGAAATCGCTTGGATGGGACATCTTTCTGCACCCGCTGTACTCCCCAGACCTGGCACCATCTGACTATAACTTCTTCACATCAATGGGGCACCCGCTCACAGAGCAGAACTTCAGCAATTTCGAGGAAGTTGGAAAATGACTCGACGAATGGTTTGCCACGAAAGACAAGCAGTTTTTATGGCGTGATATTTATCAATTACTTGAAATATGGGCGAAATGTGTAGAAGTCCATGGCCAGTATTTTGAATTAAAAAATAATAATAATTTTCCTTGAAAATTACGTGTTTTGTTTTACCAAAACCCCCCCCAAAAAAAACCTATGCATACACCTGGTACAATAATGAGCTTTCAAATATGGCTTATTTCCACAAAATCTGTCAAAATTCCTTGACTTTTGGACTCCAGACTAGCTTAAATTCCCTGACCAGTGACCAACCTGTAGTAAAATTTTTGAAAAAAAAAAAAAAAAAAAATGGAATGACAGCATTGTTGATCAAGATATTCCAAAATATAATCAGCACTAATTTAAGTCAAGATGAGACAAAATATCAAGTTTGGTTAAATTTTGTTCATTGGTTCGCGAGATACAGCATCAACAAAATTTTGGTAACACGCACATACAGACATATCAAATTATGTTTAAGACATCACAAACCGTGTAAATCCATCGAAAATTGCACATTAGAAATTTTCAAGAATCCTGTACTTTCTTCTTAAATGTATAGAAAAAAGGGAAAGTCAGTTTAAGAGGTTAAGAAAAGAAGCCAGTTCGAAAAATTAAAAAAGAACTCACCTTTTCAATTAACAGTTGTTTAGTAACACTTAAACATTTTGCTAATTGCTCTTTCTGTTTATCTATGATTTTCTGTTGTGCAGTTACTTGTCTTTTGTACTCATCACCGGCCTACAAAAATACAAGTTAAAAATTTACATAAAAAATAGTTAAAATATGCAACCATTAAGATATATGAAGTACTAACTGTTATGTAATCATAATAAATAATTACAATATTATTTTTTAAAAATATTTATCCGTCAGGTGTAAAACATTTTATTTGATAATTTTTAAATATTTTCATGCAAAAAACTGAAGTTGAGTTTTGTGTATCTTATTTTCTTTTACTTGCCACTTTTAACAACCAGTTAATCTGTCTTTTCATGAAAGACATGCCCATATCTGCAAAAATATATAGCTATCACAACTTTTGATAATTTCTTTTTGGGAAGCAAATTCCCAAAATTAATTTATAGGTATTCACGTTTGTTATATTTTATATCATAAATTTTATGGAAAATTGTTTTTTTCGTCAAGGTATGAAGGTATATATGAACAATCCATTTTGTTCCCCTTTCTCCCTTAAGGAGCAAATTCTTGAAATTTGTTGTCAGGTATTTAGATGTATTACATTTTTTTTAAAGCAACAATCTTACAGATATCTGTCCCCTCCTCCCTCCTTTGCTATATGAAGGATTAAGAGAGAAAAAAAAGTCCCCTTTTGTCCTAAGGGGTGAATTTTTTAAATTGGTTTTTAGATATCCCCCTATTTATTACATTTAACAGCAATAAAGTTATGGTTATCTGTTTCTTTCTTTGAGATATGAAATATGTGAAAACACAATTTTCCTTCCCTTGGGAGAAAAAATTCCTTAAAAGTATCTGTTTTTCCTTTCTTTAAAATATGACAGATATATGAAAACATGTTTTTACCCCACCAACCTTTGAGGGGGGGGGGGGATTTCTGACAATCCTGAAATTTATTTTTAGGTATTTGCGTTTGTTATAATTTAAAGCAAAAATCTTCCTAATATCAATTTTTTCTCCTCCTATTTGGAGGTGAATTTTGTAAAATTGCTTCTCAGTGGTTGCGTACATCACAATAAAGATGCTTTCACCAATTTTTATGTTTCTAAGTATGGAGTTTGGTCTAAGCAGAGTTGAATCAGCCACTGAGTCAGGATAAATAATTTTATATATATATATATAGGTAATAAGACATAAATATGAATTTTGCAACACAGAAATACTAGCTGTTATACATGATTTTATTTATATTTAATATAATGCATTGAAAATATTTCTTGAAAAAAATATGTAACCAATCAATTACTTAATATCAATAGTGGCTCACATTTGCTTTTGGATACTTCTGATTTTGAAATTTGTGTCTAAAACATGTTCTAAATAATAAAAGGTTTGTCGTTTTGTTCCCATAGCTTCTCAGCTCAACACCAATGGATTACATACCATTGATTTACTTTTATTGGTTAATGAACTTATGATTGACATCTAGGTTCATTGAGATCTATCAGGACTTATGAAAAATTTTTCTTTCTCTTTCTTTCTTTTTTTTCTAACTAAAATTTTTTTCCTAGTTTTATTAAAGTCACTGTTTATAAAAAGAAAGTACTTGCTTCAGTATTTCACAAATTCATATTTTGCATGCATTTCAAGTAAATTACTAATGATTTTACTCGGCATTAATTTAAATGGAAATTTATTCACAAGCCTACTGACTGAAAATTGGAAATGGAATCTAATTAATGAGTTAAAAAATTCTAAGATAATAATAAAATATATTTTAAGCATTTAAATATAAGAGAGGAGAGAATTAAAATCAAGAAAGCCATTTCAAAAAATATTTCTCACCAATGTTAACAATAAAAAAGAAATATTCTTTAAAAAAAAAAAAGGCAGAAAAACATTAAGATTTTTTACCCGCTGTAATTCGTCAATTCTATTATCTCTTATTTCTAAATCCATTGCAGACTTGCTTTCTAGTTCTTTAATTTTATTAATTGTTAGATCTGTCTGTACAGCCCGATGGAACATTTGCGTACTTCTTTGCATTGGAGACATTAGTTGAGTATAGTCTAAACTACTACTAATAGAATGTGGAGATTGAAGAGTTGTAGCTTGCGGTGATGGAGGATACTAAAAAATAAATTCAATGAAAAGATTAAAGAAACATACAAATAAAAAAAGAGGCCAATAGAATTATGTTTTCATAAATGAAGTACACTAAAGAGGATAAAAACATAACTATAAACTAGTATGTTGTGGCCACCACAAGTCTTTCTTCTATATTTTCCTATACAAAGTCACTCAGTAACAATATTAAAAAAAAAAAAAAAAAAAAGATTTTTTTTTTTTAATTTTTTTTGTTAAAAGTAAAAAAAAAATCTATAACTTTGTTTTAAATTATCACAGATTTAGAGTTCAACCATTCGTCTAAAGGTATTGACGAGACCTTTCGAAAGATACCCATCTTGAAAATTTACCCCCCCCCCCCACAGGGGGGGAAGCGATGCCCCCACATGCACAGAATTTTTTCCCTATTTAACTATTACTATTATCAATAATTCATACTAATATTACAATCACAAGTTAAAAATAACTCTCATTATGTACATTTATACGAAATTTTGTCATATAGTGCCATTTTAAAAATTTAGAAAAAATGCGATTGAAGCGCCACCTGTTGAGTGGTTGATCCCCAAATGTAATCAGCACCAGTTTATGTCAGGGACCAACTTAATACCAAGTTCGGTTAAATTTCATTCATTGGTTCGTGAGATACAGTGTCCACAAAAATCGTGATACACACAGACAAACATTTTCTAAAAACTATCAAAATGTGTAAATCCATCAAAAAACGGAGGTCGAAAATTTTCACGAATCCAATAATTCCTCTATATTACATATACAAGAAACTAACAAAATCAGACATGTTTTTCTTTCTTCACAACAGTAAATAGTGAATGTAAAGAAGTAAACAAATAAAATAGGTTCTTTTTTCTATCAGTATGCAAAGCTATTTAAATATTTTCCCCAACCAAAGCCATGATATTACTCATATTTCTATACACAGATATCAAAAGGCACGACATATTTTAAAATAAAACTCAGTATCGCATTCAGAATTTACATTAAATTTCACAGTGGAACTGAGCACACATTAATTATGAATAAGAATCAGTTAAAAGTGTTATTTGACATAAATTTAAACTCATTAAAAAATCTTAAATTTAACTTATTCAATATTTCTTTGTACTGTGTAAGCTTTGTGAAAATAAATAGTAATATAAAGCCAAAATTTATGTTTAGAAATTTTCTTCTGTAAATTATGCAAAAATGTAATTTTTTGTTCTGAAATAAGATTTTTTTGATTTTTCCAAAATCTTTAAAATGTAGGAATCTTATATATATTATAAATGTGAATGTCCGTTTATTTGACTGAGTTTCACGCTAAAACTGCTCGATGGATTTCGATAAAATTTGTTATGGAGATAGCTTATACCCTAACTTAGAAAGTTGGCTGCCTTTTATTCCGAAAAAAAACTTTTTTTTTGCTATTTTTATGCATAAAATAGCAATTTTGTAAGCTAATAATAGCAAAAAATTAGCCATTTAAATTTTAACCATAATTTAATTGTTGCCAAAATTAAATTTAATTATCCATAATTTAATTTTTGTCGAGTTTATTTTTTTTTTTTCCAACAGGAAAATAAATACATTTATCTAAACGTGAACAATAAAAAATAAAATAAATAAATAAATTATGCATTTCACAAAAATTGACGTCATTTTAAATTTTAAATTTCTTTTACAAAGTGCTAATATAGTTTACGATGCTAATGTGTGTTGTACTAAAATCAGTTTTATTTATAGATCCTCCTGGGTGATTTTTTAAATTGTTGCGTTGAAGTACACCGAACATTTTTCGCCAAGAGGTTTAATTTAGCAACAGCGATTTTAATCTAGGTAGTTCAAGAAAAATGTAAAATTAATAAAGTTGTGTAGCACGATAATGTTTAGTTTTTTTTTTTTTTTTTAAATATATATATATACCATTCACTACGCTCATTTAACATACAAATAAATGAGCTGCTGTGTGTGACTGCCCTTGCACGCTGTCGGGCAGAAATATTTGATTAATTCAAATTAATATTTAAATAACTAAATAAAGATATGTTTAATAGAAAGCGTAGTCTTGGAGACAAACTTGGCGAGTGGGCGACCAAATTTGGTGAAAAATGATAGTTAGGGTTCCCGATGTTTCAAAGCTCTCCGACACACGGGAACGTAGACCTTGAGCTTACCAAGGGATTCTCGATGGAGTCATCTCCAAGCCTCATCGCCAAAAGTTATAAGTAGGTGTGAGTTGATTTTTGCGAAAGAGTATGTAGTCACTGCGATCCAGAGTTATTTAGAGACCTATTCTGAGTCATTGCACTTTACGGATTGAGCTCTAAGCAACTGGACATTTTTCGTGAGTCAGTGAAAATTTTTGCTCTGGTGTAGTTGATGTTATTTGCTTTACTCCTGTGGAACAAGTGACTATTTTTTAGACTGTCCCAGAACATTCATCGAATAATGACTTATACTGTACGAGTAACAGCTTCAACTGTTTCCAGATTATTCGAAGAATTAACACCAGCTATTGGACTATTTTCGAAAATATTTGTTTTAATAATAGATTTTTGTACAGATTCGAGAAGTTCAAAAAATGTTTGATATTGCCAAGGAGGTCCCTACTAAAGCTGTGACGAAAATAGTTGCCAATCGAAATATATTCAATTACAAAGAAATCATTTAAATATAGTGTCCAGCGAAGCGGGCAAAGCCTGCTAGTGAAATCATAAAATTGTGAAAAAAACAAATAATATTTTTTTTTCTTTTTGTCTTAATAGAAATAATAACATTCTTATCTACTGCATTAAAAAAAAAAAAATTAAAAGTTATATTGTAATGTATGGTCCAGAAAGAAATAATATAAAATTGAAAATTTGATTAAATTAATAAAAAGAAAAATACTCATTTTTCATTAGAAAGAAAAAAAAAAATATCACTACTGATTTTTTCACAGTGAATTTCATTGTTTACATCCAAAAAATGAACAGAGGATTATAGGTCTTGTAGGTTATAGATTTTCAGATTAAAGGGAGTTAACTGTATATTACATTTTTACTAGACAGATCATTTTCCATTGAGATTTTCATTATATTGAAATTTCTTGTTTTATTGATAGATTTTCATATTAACTTATGACTCTTATGCTTCTTACTATTTATTAGCTTCTTAACCCTTTAAGCAATAGCACTTTTTCAACATATCTGTTTAAATCACTGTTATGCACAGTACAACATACTACATGCCACAGATAATTATTAATCTTATTCTACATAAGAAATATTAATTATTTCTTGCTAATCTTAACCCATTTTTGCATGATATTATATACAAATATTTTTTTCTAAATTAAAAAAAATATATATTATTGTTTTTGAGATTATTATACAAAATTTACAAGCACTGTAAAAAAGCATTTTATTTCAGAAATTTTTGTATAAAAGTGGTTTTGTTCATTTATTGGGCCAACATGCAAGAAATGATAAGGAAATTGCCAATTTAAGTTGATTTCCGGTTTGGATTTTATTTGGATCATTATGCAGAAACCAGTTAAGGAAATCACGGTTACTAGGCTTATACCTTCACTTTCTTGACTGCACTTGCACATAAAATTCATCATAAATGTAATGACATCCATGTTCTGTAAAAATAATACTTCTTGTGGTTACCATGCCTTCAATAGAGATACTAAATTCTGACAGTATATCTCTGCACACCTCTAGGAATAAATCAGCAATTGTCTACTGCATAGCTCTAGTGCAATGTTAAACTCACACAATCTTAACATCACTGTACCTTTCATGAGTTGCAAGGAAAGGCTATGGTAGCCTAGTTGATAGAGCACTCTTAATTGGAGGTTTGCAGGTTTGATATTTAAGCCAATTGAAGACTGTCATGTACAATAGAGACTAGTACAGTCGGGGAAAAAAAAAAAACCGCAGCACTTGATGGTATTTCGTTATTAATTGACGCAGAAAAACTTAATAGACACCATTCAACAGGAAATGAAATGCACTTTCTGAAAATGTCGTCGAATTTTGAATTAGGGGTCATCTACATATTAAAATGAGTGCCAACTTTGATTTTTTCAATAGTAACACCCAATTTTGACTTCATATTCAAATTTATGAGAGTCCGGCAGTGCAGAAAAGTATACTGTTTGTATACTTTATCTTTAGTATTCATAGAGTTATGATCAAAAATGTGTTATTAGGGGGCTATCTCTAAATATAGAAAAATAAAATTAAGATCCTACAAGAACTAGACAAAATTATACTGTTTCACACCGGAAATATTTCAAGAAAAAAAGAGTTATAAAAAGAAATAAAAATATTAACACCTTTGCAGTATCTTAATTATCATGAATTTAGTTTTTTGGATATGTATATACTTTAGTACTTTTTTAGATAATTTTAGGTATATTTAAATACATTACACTTACGATTGCTCAGACAATACTTTTTATAAAAGTGCAATATTATTCAATTAAAAAGTATCTATCATGGATATACTGATCACCAATAAAGCTTAAATTTTCTTTCGTACGTGTAACATAATATACAAACTGAAATTATATAGCTATATATATATATACAACAACGCATAAACTAAATCTTTTCGGATAAATTATTGTAAGGTTTCATAAAGTAAATATTAAACAATTTTAATAGCACTTACCAGTTTTGGGTCAGTTGAACTCTTTGGAACTGTACGATTTGTTTTATAATTTCTATGAAAATATAATTTCTTAATTAACGCTTTCGCGACTGCTGACGTAGATTCACATCATTTGAAAATCTGTAACAATGCCAGTGGGCGTTTCTTTCGTAATTTGTGTGTTACTTATTTCTTAAGCATGTACCCAGTACCCAGTGTTCATATTTTTGCAATAAAATATACTATGGATAGAAATATATTAATTAGAAAGAATATAGTTATAATGTATATCCATCTGTAATATACCCATCTGTAATATATCTGTAATGGTACAGAAAATTTGTTTTGAAATATTTTATTTTGAGAGTATTTCAAACAGTAAACCCTGCCTATTTAGTTAATTTTTTTCTTCTAGTGTTCGTTTAAAAGATTCAAAATTTATCACCAGTAATCGATGAAGTAAATACCACTTGTGTATATTTTTGTCAATGTAAAATAAGGGGTTTAACACGAATACTCAAAGTCACATTCACTTTTCGTTTCTGTATTGTTTTGTTTTGAAGAACGATAAAAGGCGGGGCTTAAGAAAAAAGGAATTCTTGATACTAACACAGTCTAAAAATGAACATTTTTGTTTCATTTCTTTGCATTTGACGTTGTTGTTATATAATTTGACCCTTAAATGAAAAATAAAAATATTTTGTTCAATTTTCTCCGTTATTTTTTAAGATTTGCTTCGTTATCTCATTCAAGAATTTTTAAGAGACGCCCCCCTAAACCATTCCAAAAGAAAGATTTATTTATATCTCGAAAACTAATAACTGGAATGAGCTGCAAATTTGCACACCCATATTTTTCAGCATTAGGATTCATTTTATGTAAATATTAATATAGGTCATAATTCATAATTTTTATGAATATGAATTTATTAATATTTTTCAGAATCAAAATTAATGATGGATTATGTTTGGGTTTCTTCACTGTATCTCATAAAAAAAGAATTATATCGATCAAGTTATTTTTTGTGAAGACATTAATAAAAGTTTGAAATATGAATTTAACATTAGCACCTTCAAACTTTAAACGCTTGTAACTCTGTGAAAAAATAAGGAAAATATACAACCAATATACTTTTTCGCATTGTCGCGATCCCAGGAATTCAAATATAAAATAGAAATGGGGCATTACCATTGAAAAAATCAAAGTTGGTGCACGTTTTAATATGTAGACGACCCCCAATTAAAAATTTCCATTCATTTTCTGAATCTACTCTCAATTCCCCGTCGAATGATACCTATTACATTTTTGTGCATTGATTAGCAACGGAGTTACATCGAGTGCTGCGTTTTTTTTTTTCCCGACTGTACATTTAAAATCTATGGTAGCTGCAATGTCCTATAAGTTCTATTAAATATATACATTAAATTTAAATGTATTTTGTTTAATATAAACAGTTTTTTCATTAATTTTAAAATCTTGTTTATGTTTCATTGTACAGTAGAGAGTCAAAAATCCACACAGCTCGGGACCAGAGGTTGTGCGGATTTTAGGATTTGGTGGATTTCGGGGCCCTTAAAATATGATTATCACTTTTAATAATAAAAGCAGAATATTATTCAAACTAAACACACACTAGTGAACACACAATTTTACTTGAATATTAAATTATTAGGTATGTAGGAGTAATACTGAAAATTAAGAATGTACATAGCAGAAATAATAAATAAGAATGAAATTTATTTGTCAAATTTTGATAAAATCTGTTCTTATGTAGTTTGTTTTCAAAACTACACTAGTGCATGTATGTATACATACATCTTTGAGATTTTCTTTTTTTTCTTCTGTATATTGTAAATAGTCATCTATTCTTATTTTGTGACACAAATATATTGTTTTAAGAATTTAAGTTAGTTCTTTCCTATGGTTATGTCTTCATAAGATAACATTTTTAAAAATTATTTTGTTATTGTATACCTCATTGATGAATTTAATATACTGTCAATAATTTCATTATTAGTAACTTGGTTCTGATAGTCTTTTATGTTACTGTTTTTTTTTATAATCATAAAATGCAAGTAAAAAATCTACGTTCAAGGTTATTTAAAAAAAAAAAAAAAAATCTGATTTGCAGTTTGTAATTTATTAATAGTAAATTTTATTCTTATATCTGACAAGCTATGCGGATTTCGGACTTCAGCGGATTTCTGGCTCTCTACTGTATATATAATATATATATATATACATAACTTTGCCAATTTGGCTTTATCATTAATTTTTTAAAAGTTTACATGCACTTTGATTACAGCTGCAATAGCGTTTTTTCTTATGTGTATTATTTCAATTTTTAATCATTTACCTTATTTGGCTGTTTGTGGATCTATGCTTTTACTAGCTCTTTGATGTAGAATTGTTTTATTTAAGTTAAATATTGGGATATTCCTTTAGTGGTTTGAATGTGCCTGATTGAGTATTGACTTTTATCATCCAATTTAAAAGTTTTTTTAAATGTTTCATGCACAATATTCTGAACAACTAAGATTAAGTGACTTCTAATGTTTCATGTGGTTAAATTCTGACATTATGAGCATTTATTATGCACACTGTCCAATATAGATTTTCAATGGTTAATTTATTCAATTTTAGTCTTTTACTTTTGGTTGTAAGCTTTTTAATCTTATTGCTTTGGGATGATTTATACTTTGGATTGGAACTTTTTGTAAATATTGTGTATAGTTTATTATGTACTTAACCCTGATTAACTGCAAGGTTAAACATATATATATGTATATATATATTATCTTACTTATGTAATGCCTATTTTAATCAAGATTTTTTAATTTTCAATTATATTATCTTTCTCTTTTTCTAGCCTTACTAATCAAGAAATTTTAATTTTCAATTTTATAATATTTTAATTTTCAATTTTATTATCTTTCTATTTATTCAAGCAATTTTATTTTTTGATTTTCAATCTGATTGTGTTAATGTATTTTAATATGTATAGTTTGATGACTTTTAATTTAAATTTAAAATTGATTTAGATATTTTCTATAAAATCACTCTTTTATTATGGAATGTTCTTAGTAAGTTTGCAGTGCCTGGCAAGAAATGCTTTGGTTTCCCTCAGTATTGTGCCCAGTACAGGAATATTTATAGGGATATTCCTGGATCGAAATCAAGCTACCTATATTCTCTTCCTTCCAATCTTAAGTTTAGAAAGTGTGATTCTTCTAGTTGCAAAACTTGCCCTAATGCATTACAGTCCCAAATTTATGATGATTTAAAATTGGTTCCTTTGGTATATAATGTCATATACAAATTAAGTTGAGGTATGTGTAAAATGCAGTATATTGGTGAAACTTCTACCCCTTTACACATTAGAATTAATCAACATCGCTTAGACTCTAAAAAATTATCATCAACTGTCCTTACTAGTAAATCAACTATTAAGTTAAGACATTTTAATTTACATAATTTCTGTTCATGTACTATTGAAATTCTTCGGATTAAAAAAAAAATAAAATAAAAGTGAACGCCTTTTCTTTGAATCTCACTACATGAAATATTTTAATACAATTTATCCATATGGTCTTAATCATGAACATTTTAATAGGGTTGTTAAGGTTTATTCTAACATAAATCCCCTTCATGATTATTCCCCTGTTTACTCTGTCCTTAATCATAGTGAGTGTCAACCAGAAAACTTCTCGATGAAAACAAGGTCAAAAATCTAATAAATCTAATGACTGTTTAATATCAAAAAATCTCATTATTAAGAATATAATTGCTTTACAGTCTAATTATCTTAACAATTATGATTGGCTTAACATTAGAAAGTTTTTATTTGCTATAAAAAAAAAAAAAAAAAAAAAAAGCATTTGTCCATTTACATCTTCAAAAACCAATGTTATAATCAACATTTTTCTGATATTTTCTATGATTTACTATTATACCGACTAAAACACTTCAATTTAAATATTTCTAAAAAACATCACAAAATCCAATCTAATTCACTGCTTATTCTAAATTATTCTAATCAAATATTTAATAGCATTAATATTTCATCCATTCTTAATGATAAATCTTGCATGTTTCCAATTAAAGACATACATATTTCTCGCACTTTTAAATATCCTATTACATTTGGACGCCTGATTTTTAACTATAATTCAGTCTCTAAGTCTAATTTATCTTCTGTTGTGACTTGTAGTTGTGCTGATCCCTCTTATGTTAAATATGTTGACAGGGACCATGGACATATAATCACTGGTGATCTTAATATTATTAATGACTCTAAATTAAAGAAATTTATGGATTATGGTACTAAATATCGACTCCCTTCAAAAACTAATATTTCACAGATTCTACAACAGTTATCATATGATATTGATTTTTTATTTATAAACTCTCCATCTCTTATGATAAACCTATTGAATATTTCAATCAATGGAAATTTTTAGTGATTTCAAAATTTAAAGCTGAATTAATTCAACATCGATCAAATCTCACACATTATAATAAATCAAATTTCATTAACTCTATTAAAGAATTGCAACAAAACTTTGTTATTTCTTATGTAGATAAATCTCCTAATAATTATGCTATAATCTGTAAACACTATTATCTTTCTTTACTCAGTTCATCCATATCTTCAAGTCTTAACTTTCATCCTACCAATAATGATCTTAAAATCAATAACTGTAAAATTCACTGCTTTTATAAATTGCTAAAACTTCCATTTAATAATTTTAAATATCCTTATATTGTACATGTACTTATTCCTAAATTTCACAAAACTCCTATTAAATTTAGAACAGTCCCTGTTGATTGTAATACTTACAATAATAACGCTAACAAAATTTTCCTTGATATTCTCAAACAAATCTGTGACTTAATTAGTAAATCAAAAAATTTCTATTGCCTTAAAAATAGCTATCACCTTAAAGATAAAGTCTTACCGATGAACAATGTCACTGATATCATGACATATGATTTTGCTGACCTGTTTAATAATATTAATTTAACAGATCTTCATTATATCATCTTTAACCTTTTTGAAAAATTTAAAAGTCAAATTTCTTTACCAAAATGCTTTTCTGCAACATCATTTAAGACATTTTTTAATTTTATTATTCATAACAATTACATTCTACACAATAATAAAATTTATATTCAAAAAGTTGGTATTCCACAAAGAGGATGTAGCTCGAGTATGTTAGCTGACTTATACCTTTACCATTATGAACAGGGATTATGTATTGAAAATGTACATTTTTACCGATACATTGATGACATTAAAATTTTTTATGTCAATAATTTTTCCCCTAATTTATTCAAATTTGAATATCCTTCTCACCTTACCTTAACTCATAATCTTCTCAACAACAACTGTATTAGTTTCTTAGATTTAAAACTTAAACTTGATGGAAGTAAAATTTATACTGATCTGTATGACAAAAGACAAGATTTTTGTTTCAGAGTAAATTTATTTACACATTTTAATTCTTGTCTACATATCTCTGTTTACAGAAATATCATTCTCAATCACCTCTTTTGCATACATAATCTTTGTTCATTTAGGTTTAAAAACAAAAATATCTCTCACATAATTAATGCTGCTACAAAAAGGGGTTATCCCAAAAAATTTATTTATTCAATTGTTTATCATTAAAGTTCTCTGTATAACACACACACACACACACAAACCCATTTAAGGTTAAAAAAAAAAAAAAAAAATTGGTGGATGGGTGGGCAGATGTTTGATTAAGGAGGATGGGTGGTGTTGTTTGGCTGATTAGTTGGGAGGGTTTGCTGTTGAATTAAAAAAAAAAAAAAAATGGGATTATTGCTATTGTAAGTTACATTCTTCTTATTTTTTCTTGTTGCTATTATGAAATATGAACTCTTTTTTCATTAAATTTAATTGTGTGCATTTGGCTATTAGTGGCTTCTCATGTTTAGTTTGAACAATCAATCCAATTTAATAACAATATTTAATGAAAAAAGGGAGAAAAAGAAACAATCATCACATTTAAAATAATAACTTTAATTATTGAAGACTGCTTTGTATTGCTTATCCTTAAATGAGTGCTTTTTGGGATTATTGCTGGTGATTGAGTCTTTTTACAACTTAACATTTAATTTGTCTTAATACTTTGACTTTAATTTTAAATAATTTAGTTTTAATAAAATTAAGATCAACTATTAGTTTAATTATTTTAGGTTTAACATTAACAAGCTCCACTAATCATAACTCTACTTAATCGATGCCACATTTCCTCTTATTTATGTAGTTAAAACTTCTTAAATATACTCCTTATTGCATTAGTTAGTTTGATCCTGAAATAATTTAACTGACTTATTGTTTATCTAGCTAAACGATAGATGGCACTTTCTCACTGCTGACTTAATGTCTTCTTTCTTTAATCCTTTCTATGAAAGTTAATGTTTCTTGATTTACGTACAATTTAAATTAACAATTAACTAGCTTAAACTTTAACTAACTTTAAAATACTTTCACTAACTCACTAAATATTACTCTGTGTATTTTATCGTTCATGAAAATGTTGAGTCGTTCATTCTTTAGTTGATGTTTGCAAAGCTTTTATTTTTATTTCATTTTTTTTTTTTTTTTGTTGGCATCATCCTATTCTCCTGTTTGTGTTAAAAGTTTTACATGTGGCTACTATGCTTTTTCTAGTTTTTTATCTGGTTTCCATGAGAATTAATTTAATATTTTAATTAATTTCTCATTCAATATGGTTTTGCTGCTTCGATCGGGGCTAAAACAATAAAAATTGCTATAATTAGCTATATTGTTTTATGAAATCATTGCAGCTTTCACTGCTTTATGAAGTACAGTCCCCCTGAAGAGTTTATACTTCAAATTTTAAGCATTTTTATTCAATTATTATTTCTGTGGTCCTTTTTTTACTTTCTCTGTCATTAAGTTTAAGGGTCCTTTTTTTTTTTTTTTTCTTCATTATTATTATTATTCATGTCGGCGTAAGTAATTCAAATTGTTTTTGTCTCTTATTGGTTCTTAATCTGTATCGCAACATTTTTGTGTAAGTCTTACCTATATGTTACAATCAGTTCTATTGTTGTTGTGTTGGTAATGTTTTGTATCTATTAATTGCTAAATATTAAGGTTAAATTTTATTACGATATCTATATTTTATATATGTTTATATATATATACCTGGGGATTACTAAACTGGAGGAGCTATCTTTTCTGCAGAGGATCAAAATTATAATGGCTTGTTTCAGGACCACTCCAAGGGATAAATCCCATATTATTACCATAATTCAATGCATATCTGTAGTGCAATGTTAAATCTATTCAATCTCAACCCAAGTTACATGTAATAAATTTTAGGTCCTCATTTTGTCAGTCTTTTTAGTTTATCTTTTTTTTTTTTAAACGGGAAAAATTTGCAAATTTTGAAATTTGAGGCTTTTTTTTTTTTTTTTTTTTTTGCATTTTACACAATTTTTTGATAAAAAAATGTGTTTGATGGGTGGGGGGGGGGGGGGTATTATTAATGCCAGGGAAATAAAGTGAGGAAATCAAATCTTGAGTTTTTATATTTTATGATGGATTTAAAATAATGTATTGTAAATATTCTTTAACCACATTTCTTGCGACCCTGGCAGCATCTGCACAAGTGCGAACTCAACTCAACAAGTCCAGTGTTAAAATAGGGGTGATTGAGAGAAAATAAGTGATAAGGGAATACGGAATGACTGGATGTTTTCTAAATCACAACCTGCTGGTCAATTTGGCACCCCTCCAAGCCTTTGGACTTGTTCTCAATGCTAGGCATAGGAATGTAGTGAAATTTTGAATTGGGAGTCGTCTACATATTAAAACACACATCAACTTTGATTGTTTCAATAGCAATGCAAAAAAATATATTAGTTGTATATTTTACTTATTTTTTTATAGAGTTATAAGTGTTCAAAGTTTGAAGGTGCTAATGTTAATTTCATATCGCAAACTTTTATTAATATCTTCACAAAAAATAACTTGATTGATATAATTCTTTTTTACGAGATACAGTGAAGAAACCCAAACATGATAATTTTTGATTGAAAAAAATATTTTTAATTATGAAAAATATTAATAAAATTCATATTAAAAAAAATATATATATATGAATTATGGCCTATATAAATTTTTACATAAAATGAATCCTAATGCTGAAAAATATGAGTGTGCAAATTCACAGTTTATTCCAAGCATTAGTTTTAGAGATATAAATAAATCTTCCCTTTTGAAGAGGATTAGGGGACCATCTCTTATAAAGTATTGCATGAGATAACGAAGAAAATCTTAAACAAACAAGAATTGTTTTCTAAAGAAAACAAGCCCCACCTTTCAGTGTTCTTCTAAAACAACAGAATATACAAAAAGAAAAGGAAAAGAGACTTTGCATATTCGTGTTAAATGCCTTAATTTACATTGGCAAAAATATACGCAACAAGAATTTACCTCATTGATTACTGGTGATAAAATTTTAATCCTTTAATTGAACACTAGAATGGAAAATTAACTAAACAGGTGAACGTAAAAACAGAAATAGGTGAACGTAAAAACTATCAATTAAAAAACCGAACTATTGAAAGACAATCATTGAAATGCAAGGCAGACTTGTTAAATTGCTTCTTAACTACCATCATAGTTAAAGGGTTAATCATTTAGTTTATATATAGCTTTATTTATTTATTTTTTTTTTTTTGAGGGGGGGGGGATTATTTTAAGGATACTTTAATCAAATTACTTTTATAAATGCACTTTAATAAGAAACTATATTTTTCTAGAAATGATAAAATAAATCACACATTTTGAAAGATTTAAACTAACTAAAAACTGGTAAGTACGATTAAAAATATTTAATGTGTACTTCATGATATCTTACACTAATTTATCTGAAAAGATGTACAGTGAACTCTCGTTAAGGCGGCACCGTTTAAGATGGATTTCTCGTTATTACATACAAAAACAGAATCCCTGGCTAAGGTCTATAGAAACTGCATGTAATAAACATAGCTTTATATGTACAATTCACTCGTTAAGATGGACATTTTTTCCCCCGCAAAGCTTACGTTCTTCGAAAAAGAGTCAGTTCCCAAAATCTTTTCAAATTCAATATATATATATATTTTTAAACATGAAAAGGTTCAATAATAAAAGGGTTAATCTCTTTCACTTTGTGCTATTACACTGCGGGAGGTAAATAGTATTGATTGACAGTGACAGTTGAGGTCAACAATTTGCACATGTCTCCACTTCTATTGTGGAGACATAACAAAGGATTTTGTTATCAAGTTGTACTATATGAAGAAAAGAAGTTTTGAAAGTAAGTATCGGTTTTCATGCTTTTATATTTTTAGTGAATAAAAGGGTTTGAGGAAACACATTTTCATCAGTGTTATACTATGTATGTGTAGATAATAGTGATTTTAGAGTTCATATAGAACTTCAGTTTATGAACTCCTGTTATAATGGACTCTCGTTAATATGGACAAAAACTGCTGGCCCTTGATTGTCTGTTTTAACGAGAGTTCACTTTAGTTGTTGTTGTATTGAATTCTTTTGTTTGCTCACTAAGTTTTTATTCATTACACAAAACCACTCCTTAATATCAAATTTGTTAAAAATTTAAGTATGTGTATACATATATAGCTAAATTATTGCAGTTTTTACATTTTGTCATGCCTAAAACATAAAGTAAATAATTTTTATTAAAGTGAAAGGAAACTGAAATTTTATTGGTGATCAGAGTTTCCATGATAGACACTTTTTAACTGAAAAACATCGCACATTTTCCAAAAAGCATTGTCTGTCTAATCTGAAGTGCAATGTATTTAAATATATTTAAAATGCATTATATTCATACATATATTTACATTTTATATTATTATCTAATATAGTATTCGAGTATACATCTAAAGAAGATCAGTGATAGTCA
Organism: Salticus scenicus; assembly: GCA_963930645.1. Taxonomy (NCBI): domain Eukaryota; kingdom Metazoa; phylum Arthropoda; class Arachnida; order Araneae; family Salticidae; genus Salticus; species Salticus scenicus. Next base: position 88,339,129 of record OZ005650.1, on the reverse strand, counting down.
AGGTGCTGCCAAGAGGATAGCACTTGTGTAATTAATTATATTTTTTAAACTTCTTTCATTAAAAAAATTTTCCAGTGTGAAACAGTAAAATTTTCTTCTGATTCTTCTATGGTCTCAATTTTATTTTTTTAGATTTATAGATATCCCCCTAAGACATTTTTTGTTATAACCCTTTGAAAACTAAAGTATACAAACTGTATACTTTTCGCATTGCCAGACTCTCAGAAATTCAAATATGAAGTCAAAATTAGGTGTTGCTATTGAAAAAGATTAAAGTTGGTGCTCATTTTAATATGTAGATGATGCCTAATTCAAAATTTCACAACATTTTCAAAAAGTACACTTAATGTTCAGTTGAATGATACCTAATAGATTTTTTATGTGTTAATTAATAATGAAATAACAGCGGGTGTTGTGAGTGTGTGTGTGGTTTTTTTTTTTTTTTTTTTTCCTTGACTGTACAAAAGACAATTTAAATGATTGATGCAATTATAAATTGCACTTTTCTTCTTTTGCTTCTTTGTTATCAGTTGGTTCGTATTTCTTATTCTTCTAATGACAGGAATCTGATCATTTTGGATTTGCTCAAAGATTTTAGCACACACTCAAATGCTTCTGATTTTTTTTTTTTTTTTTTTTTTTTTTAAAACAGCCTTTTGTTTGAATAGATAAGATTTAACATCTATATTCAGGATTTATTAAGATTATATTTTGCCTTTTCATAAAATTAAAACATATAGTTCATTATTTATCTTATAAAATTGTTATAAGTTAATAATAATTACTGCATATTATAATAACCTTTAAAAATCCTTTCATATCTTAACTTACTATTTTAAATTCTTCATTTGCTTGACTAACATACTGAATTTAATTAGAAGTTAGAAAATCATATTAAATTGTTCCCCTTCTGTCTTTTTCCCCCAAAATTAATATTAGGAGGACTGGAATGTGATTTTTTTTTTTTTTTTTTTTTTTTTTTTTTACAATAAATTAAACAAATAACATTTTTAACATGTTTTCATTTTTATTGAGTTATGTAATCACCCTTGTTATTAACAACCTTTTGGCATCTAGCACGCAAGTTTTCAATGCCAGATCGATAAAAATCAATTGTTTTTTGAGCAAAATCTCTGGAGATAGCATTCATGTTTTACTGATCTTTTCCGATTACTTTTTTCTTAGAATTATAGTACTAAGTGCAATCTGAATTGGTAGGCTAAGAAAGTTTAGGAAAACATTCAAACACAATGAGATGGAGACAGAGTTGATTGACATGGACAGGTATACAACAGCACAGGATTTCTTTGAGAGAAAGGAAAGTGACATATACTTTGACTTCCTACTTTATTTTTTAATTGCTTTTCAGAAACAAGATTTAAATTAAAAGAAACCTCCACAGATTTACAGGCGTTTTGTATACTTATGGATTTATTACTCATTTCTATATAGTACACTTGAATAGGGTACTCTAAGATTTTCTACTTCAATGTGTTCACACTTGAGATCTAACTTTTGGAGAGAGAAATTTTTTTTTCACTTTTAATTGTTAAAATTTTGTCTTTGCTTAGAAAACTAAAGACTTAATCTTTAAAAGATAATACAGAGATCTTAAGGGGAATTGACAAAGATTAGTGAAAAAATTGAATATTTCCTCTCTACATTAAATATGACTGCATATTACTTAAATTATTTGTAATCATCAATTATTAGTATTCTAAATTTCATTTAAAAGTTATTGTAATCAAACAGATAAAAAAAGAAACAATGAAAATGTATAAGATTTTTATTATTATACTAGCAGGCTTTGCCCGCTTCGCTGGTCATTATATTGAAATGAATTCTCAAAATACCATATCAAAATAATAATAAAAAAATCATTGAAATCAGTCAAAATCTAAGTTAAAGTTCTCACTATCTTCGGTAGCGGTTTTCCCACACTCCACACTTCAAGTCTGGAGAAACGATGCCTTCGGTAGCACCTTGCCTGCATTTTACTCCCTCTTCCTTGCGGGTAAAGTGGTAAGATTTGTAAAATCACATCAAAGTGTATATTAAGTACATTTAATCAAAACCCAACACCAAAATTTGTCATTCAAAGGTAATTTGGAGCACATTTAGGCTTGAACACGTGTTTTTTGCCTCGCCCACCCCTAAGAGGAAGGGGGGAGTAATTTCACAAAATCCCTTTATAGTTCATGTTGCATACACGCACATAATTGACACATTAAAAAATTGAAATCATGAGATTATTTGAAGCAGAGTTATGTTTTAAAACATGTTTTTTAGCCTCGTTCTTAAGGGAAAGAAGGGGGGGAGGGAATTTTGCAAAGTCTTTTTATATTATCAGTTAGGTACATGTAACTGACCCACACATCTAAAAGGTCCTTCCTAAGATAATTTACTGCAGAGCTACGCATGAATACATGTTTTTGCCACCCCCTAACTCCCTAAGGGGCGGTAGGATGTAATTTCACAAAATCACTGCGCATAAGCAGTCCACACATCAAAAATTGCCATACTATGATAATTTTGAACAAAGTTACGTGTGGAAACATGTTTTTTACCCACCAACATCAAAAGGGGGGGGGGGGGGAAATAAAACGAAAATTTCAAATAATCCCTTTGTAGTTTGTGTGTGTTCAGTACGCATAACCAATCAACATATCAAAAAATCGCTTTCCTGAGGTAATTTGGAGCAGAGTTAATTTTTAAAATGTGTTTTTGCCCCCCCCCCCCACCTTTAAGGAGAGGAAAGATTAAAATTCACGAAATCCCTTTATAATGCATGTTGGGAAAGCATAACCAGCCCACGCATAAAAAATCGCCTAAGATAGTTCAGAACACAGTTGCGCATAGAAAAATGATTTTCTCACCCCCACTTCCAAGGGGAATATGGTGGAATTTTACAAAAATCCTTTGTAGTGTGTGTGTCTTGAGTACGCATAACCAATCTACAAATAAAAAAATCGCTATCCTGAGATAATTTGGAACACAGTAACTCTTATAAGCATGTTTTTGCACCCTTTAAGGGGGGGAGGGAGAAATTTCGTAAAATCCCTTCGAGTGCGTGTTGGGAACGCATAAACAACCCACACATAAAATTTAATCTTACCGAGATAATTTGAAGCAAAGTTATGCTTGGAAAAGTGCTTATTCCCCCCTGCCCTTAAAAAAAGGGGGGGGGGGAAATGAGAAATTTCATAAAATCCCTGTATAGTGCATGTTGGGAGCACATAAACAACCCACACATAAATTTTAATCTTACTGAGATAATTTGAAGCAAATTTATGCTTGGAAACGTGTTTATTACCCCCCCCCCCCTGCCCTTAAAGGGGGAGGGAGGGAGAAATTTCGTAAAATCCCTTTACAGTGCGTATTGGGAATGCATAAACAACTTACAAATAAAATTTAATCTTACTGAGATAATTTGAAGCAAAGTTATGCTTGGAAATTTGTTTATTTCCCCCCTGCACTTAAAGGGGGGGGGGAATGGGAAATTTCATAAAATCCCTTTATTGTGCGTTTTGGGAAAGCATAAACAACTTACACATAAAATTTAATCTTACTGAGATAATTTGAAGCAAAGTTATGCTTGGAAATTTGTTTATTTCCACCCTGCCCTTAAAGGGGGGGGGGGGGAGGGGAATGGGAAATTTCGTAAAATCCCTTTATAGTGCGTTTTGGGAACACATAAACAACCCACACACAAATTTTAATCTTACTGAGATAATTTGAAGCAAATTTCACAAAATGTCGTCTTAGTGAGCGTCAGGGTCCTAAAATCAACCTGCTCACCAAAAATTGTGACTATCTCCCATAGAATCACCACGGCCGTGTTGAGTCAGTGATCAATGATCAGTGAGTTTACTCTTTTATATATATAGATGACCCCGTATTATGTATTAGCATGTTAAAATTAATTTTTGGTTATATAATTTTTAGGAACAGTCCCTTGAAAAACATATAAATGGTGCTCCACTGTACCATTAACCAAGTATAATTTATAAAATCCCTCATAAGAATATCTAATGACATTAGTTTGTCAGTAATAAAAAGCAACATTTATACAGGAACATATACGATCAAAAAAAAAAAAAAAAAAAAAATGGATCCTTTATGTTAGAGGTGCACAACCTACGGTCCGGGGGCCACATACAGCCCAGTAGCCATCAATTTGTGACCCACAAAAGGACCAATATTTTAGATCGCATGAATCATCAGTAGGAGTGAAAAAATAAAAAAAGGATAAAAGATTTTATTTTTTGCACAAGCAAAACTGGCATTTATAAAAACTTTTCTTTATTTGAGGGGGAGGGGGGGATGAAAATGGTGGATTTTATACATATTTCTCAGTAATGTAACCCACAATAGGTTCCTTAAATTTTTAATAGAAAAATTATGGAATAATCTATTGGTGATTATTTATCTTTATCTATCTGAGAAGATTAAAAATTGAAAAATGTAACGATCAGTAAGTAAAAACTCCTTCTCATTTTTTTTTTTTTTTCATCTATCTCCAAAACATAATTATATGGATTAAAATTAATGATGAAATAATGTAAATGATGAAGTAATGATTTAATGTAAATTTATAGTAATAATTAATTTCCATTAAAAAATAAATTAATAATAATAAAAACTTCAAATGTGCAGTTAGTTGAATTTATTTCTGTCTGGTGACATAAAAAAGAAAAAAAGACTGATTGATGCTTATTTATTTTGTAGAACTGATAAAAACACAGACCGCAATAATGATGGTGATCATTTATGATTTATGGGGTCGCAAACAGAAATGAAGCAGCAGCTAAAAGAATATATAGGGCACAATTTTATAGCAGACATAGCTGACAAAACATTCAAATGCTTTCATCTGGTGAGAATGGACCATTTTGTACTTCAAAATGACCAAGATTTTCAGTGGTTGCAAATGTACTAGAGTTGCATTCGCAAAAATATAAGACATACGAAGGGAGGTTAAAAAGTTCCTAGCTTTGCACCCAGTGAGTTGAAATAGAAGACTAAATTTGGTGGCAAATGAAAGCTAAAGGTCTTAGTATTATAAATGTACAAATCGGTACAAATCATTCCGATTTGTACAATATTTTATCTGTGCACAAATGTTTGAATTCTGACTAGAAGAAAAAACATTTTGAAAACATTTTGAAGCTTTAAAGAACTTTCTGTCTAAGTTAGTGACAAAAGACTGAACATGGCTACACATTTATTATCCTCAGACAAAGGAGCAATCAAAAGAATAGTGCTACAGAGATTCCTGCAGCTAAAAAAGTTCCACACTCAGAAATAGGACAAAAAAGTCTTGGCGTCCATTACAACGATAGTGCACCTGATGATAGTGTGCCTCTATCTATCTATCTATATCTATATATATTACACAGGGAATATATCGGCATAGTTTAATTCTTTTATATTATCTTGCCTGTGACCCTTCATGTCCCAGTCAACAGCGAGAGTGGTCCTCCAGCCAAAAAGGTTGTGCACCCCTACTTTATGTAGCATTTTACAAGACAACATTATATATCCCCTAACTAATCTTTTTGAATTAAAATAGTCTATAGCAAGAATTGAATTTAAACACTTTAATAATAAACAACCACAGCTTGAAACACCTCTAAATTATTTTAAACACAATTGTTTAAGCATCAGTCAAGTATTTTTGTTAAGTGCTATAATACCAGCAATAACAGTAGAAAACAAAAAAAAAAAAGCAAATGAAATTTCAGAAGAAAAATAAAGATCTTTCACTGATTTGAGCAGTGAAAAAGAAAATTTCACAGTAGATTCTGTCTCAATAAATGCCATAAACATATGAATTAATTTACAACTTTTTTTTTTGTCTAATGGATACACAACACGAGACTACATTACTGTATCTGGATATTTTAATTGACCAACAATAAGTTCTTATCCAACTAATTTTCCAGCTATTAGTAATTCAAATAAAATAATCGAGGAATAAGGTGCAACTGCTGATGCTTAATTTATAGTTCCTCTCATTCTGATAAGTAACATCAATCCATAAATTAATTTTAAATAGTGCCAAACTACTATACTTCTATCTCTTATCTTAATTGATAAGTGAAACCAAATGATTTTTGTCATACTGTGTAAATTTTTGCAACTGTTAAAATGCGCACAATACAAAATTGCTGCAATACATCGAAGTTCTGAAACACCAGTAACTCAATTTCCTTAAAATGTAAAAAGGATTTTGATGCCATTAATCCTTTCTTTTAATATAGAAATTTATTAAGTAATAAACATATTTCAACAGTCAGTGTAAGCAATAAATTAAAAAAGAAAAAATTAAATTTCATTCAAAATTGAAAATATGCATTTTTACCAGCATTTCTGCAATTTAGAAAACCCTTCAATCTTTACCAGCTAGGGATGAGATTAGCAAAAAGACAAGCAGCTGAAACTGCATGCAATGACAAGTCATTGAAATGAAATACTGCTATAATTTTGATGACAAAATGTATTATATTAAAATAATAAATATACTTTTTAAGCTTCATTCTGTAAAAAAGAAAGAATAAATGATTATGTTGTTTCAATAAAGTTTTATTTGATTATCTGATTTTACAAATTCACATAAGAAAGACGGGGAAAAAAAAATAGTTCAGAAGCACTAAAGCTTAAAAGAAAAAGAGCTGAAATCAGCTGAAAAACTGAAAAATCTCATTTCTGAATTAGCTTACTTGCTTTGACTTTATCAGATCACAAAATATAATAACATTTTTTTCAGAATTGGAACTTTTCAAAATTACCAACGAATTTATATATTTGTGAATCGTGTATATAATCATAACTAGACATGTCACAACAACTAGCAAACATAATTTATTCAGATTTTGGCTACAATAAATCCATTGATTTTAACAAGATGTTTCACCAATATTATACATACAAGCATATGCTTACTTAAAAAAAAAAAAAAAAAAAAAAAAAAAACTGAAGTGACTTTAGAACAAAAAACTATTATCCACCGTGTGAGTCGGGATACATCAAAATGTCTTAACTGATAATTCTTTCACCCAAAATGACAAAATTTTCATACCTACTGAAAAAATTAGGCATAATGCAATTACCTAATAAAACTGAAAAGAAAATTTGCTGATAAAAACAACACTTTAAAAAGCAATAATTTTGCACACAACTCTTACAATTTTATTTCTTTATAAACTGCAGATGCAAAAAGGGATACAAAAATTAGACCCGCTTCTCGAATGAATTATGTAAAAATTGCTTTTATTTTATAAAAAGATAAATAATGGAAACAACTTACCTCATACATCTGTAAAAGGGTTTGTACATGCTATACAATTTAAAGGCCAGGAAATTAAACAGGGATTTCAACAAATGAAGATTTACAATTACGAAAAGATATTTTGAGCTTCCCCCCCCCCCCCCCCCCCGCATAGGATATATTAAGCGAATTTTACTTTGAATTAATTTTATTACTGATTATCAAATGAAAGCCTTTAATCTTGTACCACAAGAAGATGCTAAGTCTCAAATAAAATAAATGGTTGCTGTAAAAACTAAAAAAAAAATATCACTACTTTGGCATTTGGCATGTAAAAAGGTAGACTGCTCAAGTAAACAAAAATACTGCAAGGTTCTTGATTTTCAGCGATCAAATTCTCTTATAGAACATTCAAATTACTCACTTGCCAAAATTCCATCACTTATTAGCAAAATTGCTCACAACAAATTCTTAACCTTGTTAAATATGCTTTCAGCATATCATCAAATACACTTACCAGAAAAATACTCAGACAAAATTTGCTTTATAAGTCCATGGGGGAATCAATTAATGCAAGTGTTTACCTTTTAGTCTTACAACTTTAAGTGAGCAATTTTCAGGACATGATGAATCTATCTTAGATGGAGTCAATATGCTTGGAATTCAGGGCATGTCAGGATGACATAACTATCTGCAGTAACTCCTTAGATGTAATAGTCCAAAAACTTGATAAACTTCTTGAAGATTTCTCCAAGTAAAATCTAACATTAAATTTGAAAAAAAATTGCTCATTTCACCAAACCTTAAAAAAAATTTCTAGGCTTCTTTAATGCAAATAACAGAATCAATCCAATATCATGAAACATTTAAAATTAGCTTCTTCCCTGCACCCAAAACTACCTATTGGTTAAAAAAGTATTTAGGTTTGTGTGGTTTTTACTAATCCCTTCTTTCCACAGATATCTCTGAACAATTGGCAGCACTAACAACCAACAAAGTTTCACTAAGTTATCAAATGTTGAGAATGCAGCATTCTAACAACTGCAGAAAATCTTTAAATAACTATTTTTACAACAACCTGACTTCTGTCAAACCATTTTTAATGAAAATAGATGCATCTGCTTAAATCCTAAAAGCAGTACTTTAGGATTAAAAAAAAAAAAAAAAAAGATCTTTGCTAGATGCATACTTTTTAATGTCCATTGTAATGCTAAAAGCTAAGTACACAGTTATAAAATTGGTACTTATGGCCTTTCTAAAAGAATAAATATATTTAAAAGTATTTCATACGATTAGCAGTTTTTATCATATTCTTGGATAGAAAATTACTTAAACATTACAGAAAAGATACCATTGGATATAGATGAATATTTGTTCACATTTTATAACATTCCTGGTAGGCAAAATATTATAGCTGATATTTTATAATCAACCAGGTGATCCAAATTTACTAAATAAGATCTCATCCTTTAAAACTAAATTCTAATCAAATTTTACCAATACTAGCAAGTGACTACTATAACCTGAAAATGTTCCATGTGAACATGAAATATGTAAAATACATCCATTACCAACAATCTGAAAATCCATAAACCTTTATAATCTTTCTGTTTAAGGTGCACTTATTATTCAACATTACAAAACTACCTCAAGAAACAATATAAAGGAATGATATGAAAAGGACGAAACAAAATGACTATGATCAGCCCATGATGTCGAAAAATACTGTAAAAAGAACAACATTATTTTTTATCCAAACATCTTACATTTTTGAGGAATGTATAACTATCATGGCAAGATTACAGGTCAATCTACTAACACTAGTAGTTTACTATAAGTTTAGCAGAACCCTGACTAATAAAATTTTTTTTTATTGAAAACATATATACAAGCAATTACTTCAGAATTAAAGTTTTTTTGGGAAAATCCAATGGAGTAGCAAATAGAAGCCATGGCATAAACACAACAAATGGCATTTAACCCAGCTTCCGAAAAGAATAAACCGGTCAATTGTTGCTGGGTTTGCAACAGTGGAGAAAGAAATAGAAGCCATGCATAAACACAACGTATGGCATTCAACCCTCTATCCGAAAAGAATAAACCAGTCGATTGTTGCAGGAGAACATATACGTACCTAATATAATTGTAAATAAAGGAAATGTATATGAATGTATAATGGAAATGTATATGAAAACAAAGCTATTTAAGGGTTACACCAATTTGGTAGGGCTTGCGCCTGGTATATTTTGAAACTAATAAGATTTTGATAAAAATAGGATTTATGAAATGTAACTGGACTAATTGTATATATGTTTATGAATCCAGTATAATTCTGTTAGTATTACTATGTGCAGATGACTTTGTTATTTGTTTGAAAAAGGGGAGATGGGTTGATGTTTTTAAAGCTATTAACCTTTTACCTAAACACATTGACTTAAACATTTTAGTAAAATCCGGAAGTTATTAAGCATGGAATTTCAGAATGGGAATGAAATTAAACTATAGCAGTAAACCTACATAAAAGAAATGTGTAAAAGTTCTAGGAATTATAATATAATTTTCCCATTAAAATTTCTATATAAAAATCAGTAGCTGCAGGACTCGTAAGTTTCTGCCAAGACAGTTATAAATACTGGTTATGATTAAAACTGGCACGGCAAAAACTAGTTTTATGTCAGTAAGTGGCAGTAACTGGTAGAAAATAAAAAGTAATGCTAACAAGAATTTTACTAATCTGTAATAATCAATAAAATTCACATAAGTATTTGCAGGGGCAGTACTAGAATAAAATAGAATTTCAGGACATACATTTTTGAAAATTTCAGGACATTTTAAGGACAAAATTACTAATGGATTTAAATAATATATGATTATTTTATCTTTCATATAATTCTTCAAAAGTAGGCTCAATAATATATGAACTAGTATGATGTGGCCATCACATGACTTTCTTGACATCTCTTTAAGACAATGAATTTGATATAAATAGTTTTGCCATGTGATAATTATTAAAGGAAGTAAATGAGTTTTTAGAGTTTTGAAATATGGATTTTATACTTATATATATCTCCTTTAATAATCATTGCAGGTCAAAACTATTTATATCAAATTCACTTTCTTGAAGATACATTTCCAAGGATGTATCACAAAACATACCTTCCCATGTGAAATTTTAAAGTTGCCCTCCCTAGCAGCATCCCTATAGCTACACCCTCTCCACCCTGAGCCCAAAAATGTTTCACTGAAAGAGATCCCCTCGAATTCAATGAACATGTGTTTTGCCATTTTTTGAAATTCTGAAGCATTTCCGAGACAGGATGTAAAACTATTTATATCAAATTCATTGTCTTGAAGAGACATTTCCCGGGATGTATCACAATACACACCTTCCCATTTCAAATTTTAAAATTGCCCTTCGTAGCATCCCTAGGCCCAAAATTTTTAACCAAAAGAGCTCTTGAATTCATAGAACACATATTTCAACATTTTTCAAAATTCTCATGCATTTCTGAAATAGAAGGGGTGCGTGGAACTTTTGGCGGACCCTGTATATATGCAAGGATTGATTTACATGTCTGGGGGCCCAGTGCAGTTATGGCTAATGATTCACTGAAGAACTTTTTATCTTACGGTTTTTTAGTGCAGAAGTTGTACTCAAAGCTTTATGCTATGCTTAAAGCTTCGTGATAAGGACTAAAAATCTAAAACTACCTTCAAGAATCTAAAATGTGCCTGGGGGAACCTGTATAATATTTAGTAATTTTTTACTCTAAAAATGAGAGAAATTGCATCACTGAAAAGAAATACAAAAGAAAATCAGATATAAATTGAATAAATAAATAAATAAAAATAAAAGGAGAAACACGTATTTAGAGGAACAAATTTATAATATATATACGTAAACACCAATTAAAAAACGGAAAGAACTTACCTTAAAATATTCATTTATTTTTTTAGCTGCTTCAGGCCGAGCATTTTTCCCTGCATAAACCAGATCTACATGTGAAAATCACACGATATAAATTTATATACTAAAACTAAATATTGAATACAGGTAGTTTATGTACAACAAATATAAATATCATTCATATTCCTTACTATGGCATTAATAAAAATGTATTTTCTTTTAACAAAAGTATTTCAGATCCTGATAATTATAATTTCAAAAATTCCGTCATATTTTTTTTTTTTTCTAAAATAACATATTTTTGAAACAAATTAAATCAAAGGTGAGTTAAATCTTTTTGAATACACAGGAAGACCAACATTAGAAATTTTCAAAATTCCCTGACTTTTCCATGACTATTTTTCACCATTTTCCCAGACTTTTCCCTGACTCATGTTGTTTTTTCTCCAAAAAGTGAGTAATTTAGCAATTTCTAGTAACAAGCTTTCAAATATGGCCTATTTCCACAAAATTTGTCAAAATTCCCTGACTATTCCATGACTTTTTCAGACTCACTTAAATTCCCTCATTATTCCATTATACGTTACAAATATATATATAATCAAAATCTTATCATCATGGTAACTCCCGAAATAATACTCCAAATCGAACCAACTTTGAAAAGCGAATTTATCTTATAAATATCTTGGATAAGTTCGTTAACTAAGTTGCTCCAAAATTTTGTTTTCAAGTGGCGATGTATGCATAGACCATATAAGGGTCTGAACCAAGTTTATAAATGAATTTTATCTACCATGATATTTCCAATCGCTTTTTCTGACCAAAAAATCCCTAACTCCAAACTTTCATCAAAATCGCTACGTCCAGTTTCGTGTAAACCATATTTCTGCCATACGTTGCAATTAGCCTTTAAAGGTTTAACAGCGAACGCAAAAGTTTCTGAAGATGAAAATATTTGCAATCATTTATGTACCCCTAAACTTTCATCCAAAATCTTTATATCGATTTCCGAATAAACCCAATTTTGGCCATATGTTAAAATTGGCTGATAAAGGGTTAACTGAGAATACAAATTTTTCTGAAGAGGAGGGTAAATCCAATCATTTTAGCACTTCCCCGAAAACACTTAATCTCCAACTTTCATCAAAATCGCTATATCCATTTCCGAGTAAACCCGATTTCTGCTGTCTTTTGCAATTGACTGATAAAGGGTTAACTGTGAATGCAAATTTATCTGAAGATGAGATCCAATCGTTTTTTCTCATCAAAAATCCCAACTCCAAACTTTCATAAAAATCGCCTTCTCCATTTCCGTGTAAACCCTTTTTCTGCATACACTGCAATTGGCCTTTAAAGGTTTAACTGTGAACGTGAATTTTTCTGACGATGAGGACAATTTCAATTGTTTAAGCACCCCCAAAAGCACTTAATTCCAAACTTTCACCAAAATCCTAAATCCATTTCCGAGTAAACACAATTTCTGCCATTTGCCAATAAAGGGTTAACAGCGAACGTAATTTTTTCTGAAATTGGGGGTTAATCCAAGCACCTTGAAAAACACTTAACTACAAACTTTTTTTGAAAATCGCTATATCCATTTCCAAGTAAACCCAATTTCTGCTATATGATACAATGGGCCGATAAAGGGTTAACAGCGAACACGAATTTTTCTGCCTTGCGAAATTTTCAAAGTCACATGTTTATAGTTAATTTAATAATATAAGGAGATGATGTTCATCCCGGCATCAAAACTAATATTTAAGGGCTGTTCTTATATCTTTACGATAAAAATATTTCTTTTCATGCCCGTTTAAGTGAAATTTTTCCCTATTCGCCCGTTAAGAAAATCGTAAATTTCGAATAACTTCTGAAGTTTTTTAATTAGAGTGTTGCAAATAAATAGGGTTCTTGCCAGTGTCATAAATAATATTTTAAAATTAGTCTGACCTCTCTGCGATCATTTGTTTGTGACATATCGTGTAAACAGACTAACAAACTAACGGACTAACACACTAACAGACACCCTACAGACGGACACAATACAAATTCTGTCATTTTCGGAGCCCTCACACCTAAAAACGTATAAAAAAGTAAAAAAAAAAAAAAAAAAAAAAAACGAGGTCGAAATTTTTCACGATTACCCAAGTTCCCCATACTTATAGTATGATGGGAAACTAAAAACATCTAAAAGCGGACAAGGGTGAAACTATGTAACATGCAAAACTCTGAAAACTGGAACTTTTATGCAGAATAAATAATGAAGGAAGACGACTATTACTAAATGCATTTATTTTATACCTATAATATGTGATACTTAGAGAGTTAAAATAATATAAGGCAAACAAAATATTCACAATTTATCCCTGAAGGGTTATTGTATCGTGAATTTGAAAAAAATCATTAAAAGCATTTTTGAAATATGGATTTAAATTATGTATTAAAATATGATCTGAGATATGGATTAAAATATGATCTCAACTCTGGTTTTTGAAATTTCACTAAAAATTGGCAAACTAATTTGTGCAGCAGACTTGTCTTAATTATAAAGTTTCATTGTTCTATCTTTTATCATTTTGGAGATTATTATTTTGCCATTAATCGATAAAAATCAAACTCTTTTCAAAGCTGAATTTCCAAATACTCAATTATTTTGTCACTAATCGATGATATTTGCACTCTTTTCAAAGCAGAATCCCAAAATAAGTAGTAACTTTGTGAATGAATTCGAAAATACTGGATCATTTTCCCATTAACTGTCAAAAGTTTACGCTTGATCACAATTAATTGCTGCTAATTGATAAAAAATCGCACTTTTTCAAAGCTGATTCCCAAAAATATGTGATATTTGTGCAGTCAATTGCTGAAATACGCTATTATTTAGCTGCTAATCTATTAAAAACATGCTCTTTTCAAAGCTGTATTTTTCCAATATTCAATTCTGCCATTAATCGACAAAATTCTCGTTTTCAAAGTTGAATCCCGTAATACGCAGTAATTTTACAGCAGATTTTAAAAATATGGGATCATTTCACTGTTAACAGTCAGAAATTTACGTTTAATTGAAACTAATTGCTAAAACATGCTATTATTTTGCTGTTAATTGATAAAATCCACGATTATATCAAAACAGATTTTCAAAATTCGCAGTATTTTTGTAGCTGATAGCAGAAATATGCAATTACTTTGAGGTTAGGTTAATTAACAAAATTTATGTTTAATCACAATCGCTAAAACAGGCTATCTGACACTTCTTGATGTAATTGGAGCTTTTTAAAAGATTATTTGAGATATACGTAATAATTTAATGACCAATTACTGTAATACGAGATCATTTTAACACCAATTATTAAAAATAAATACATAATCTCAACTGATTGCTAAAACAGCTGTTTAATAAAAAAGCACCACAAAACTGGCATTGTAAAGAATATTACTTACAAACTTTGAATAAACACCATAAAATGCAATAAACTCGCAACAATTGTTTTGGGTCGTGCGTTTTTTTGACCCGAAACAATTGTTGCGAGTTTATTGCATTTTATGGTGTTTATTGAAAGTTTGTAAGTAATATTTTAAAACAGCTGTTATTGTGCCCAAAATACAGAGAAAAAAAATCTACATTTTTGAGCAATTAAATTGATTAAATATAAATTTTGTGAATCCTTGCCAAAAACAATATTGCATTTCAGCAATTATTCGCAAAAAGATCATTTATTTTAGGAATCAGCTTTGAAAAAAGTTCAAATTTTATAGGATAATGTCTAATTTGTTCCAGGTGAACAAGAAAAACATTTGCTTCCCATCCCTTATTGTTGTTAAAATTATTTTTATTATGTATTTACCAGTAATTTACCAGTAAGTTTTTTATGGTGTCTTGTATCTAACTTGCAGTACTTGTAAAGTTGTCTTTATTGGGAATGAAAAATCTGTTTTTCAATTTGAAAAAAGTTACCAAATATATTTTTATTTAAAATTAGTCTTAAAAGAGATTTTTTTTTTTTTTATCATTCAAACTTAAAGCAATAATTTGTTTATTTCTCATTTCATCTGAATAGCCATCATTGATATTTTTAATCTACTAATCTATCAATTAAACCAATAGAATAGGTAGAATCGATTGCACCATGAACTGGAGTACGGTTTGGCCAATAGAAAGCAAACACGTTGCTAGTGTGGATGCTGTAGCAAATGCAGAGCTTGAATTTTGCAGGTGTTGTATAGTTGAAAAGGTATAAAAAGCAAGGCGGATTAAACTTAGATGCTAGTGTTAAACCAATGGGCAAGATTTTAGGCTGGAGATTTTTTTTAAAACTTTTTTCTTTTTTGCCACTGGGCCATTGTATTTTTATGAGATACCTTAATGATTAGCTAATGTTTTATTTACGGAATTTTCAAATCAGTTTGTGAAATAGTTATTGATTCTTGAAATTTTTTTTATACTTTCCATAGAATGAAGTTCGGCTAAATCAAGTTATGTGATTACTTCCACAGG
This sequence comes from Salticus scenicus, assembly GCA_963930645.1. Taxonomy (NCBI): domain Eukaryota; kingdom Metazoa; phylum Arthropoda; class Arachnida; order Araneae; family Salticidae; genus Salticus; species Salticus scenicus. The sequence continues at coordinate 88,323,460 of OZ005650.1, read as the reverse complement.
GTTCATACTTATATATGGGAAAAACATTCCCTGAGTTTTCCCTGAGTTCCCAGACAATTTTCAAGATAATATTAGCGACATATTACAAGAAACGCTCCTCTAGACAGGACAAAATATGTACACTTCCATTGTATGGTGTCATATTACTGTCGACCATGATAGATATTCAGGCAGAAATCATTGTTTACATGCGTATTTTCACAATACTTAATCAATTGAATTTTGATATGAAGCTAAACAAGAAAAATATAACTTGAGAGAAAGAAAATATTTGTTTTTCCAGGTTTTATAACCGATTTTCCCTGATTTTTAATGAAAATTTTTACTTTCTCTGAGTTTTTTAAACAAATTCCAAATTCCCGTTTTCCAGGTTTTCCCTGATGAGTATGAACCCTATTCCATTACCCTACTACCATAGGTAGTGGAAGTATTGTATTCAGCCTAAAAATTCAATGTCAAGTTTTCAGCAACTGATCAGTGAGTGTGTATGTATGTAAGTGTGGAATCTTCTGGCTATCATACCTCCGAAACTAATAAAGATAGAACTACGAAACTTCACAATTGATACAGGTCTGGTGTACAGATGAATTTTCAAAATTTTGGTGAAAATTGGAAAACTGGAAGTGGGTCATTGGAAACTGGAAATGGGACCTTTAGTCTGAATCTCAAAAATGGCTCTAACGATTTTCTTCAAAGTTGATACATAAACACTCTATTAGATGCCCTTTCGAATGATATAGTTGGTTAGTTCAGGAAAATTGATAGGCGTCCTGTATAAATAGCTCAATTTCAGGTCTTGCAAGTGCGTTCCTTTAAAAACAGCTGTACGGATTTTTTTTTTCAAACTTGCCCTATTAACTCCCTTTTAAATATCCTTTTGCATATAATTATTGTTTTCCAGTCAATAATTGAATATACCAAGTTTCGGTAAAAGTTGGTATCTTAAAAAGGGCTCTAACAATTTTCTTGAAAATTGTTTCATTAATCCATTTTAGATACCCTCTCTCATGTATTATGTGGTTATTACAGGAATATTAACGGTCCTCCTGATTAGGTAGTTCTCTTTTAGATCTCAGAAATTGGTGTTTAAAAAAATAACTCTATTTTTTTTTCTTATTTTTTAACTTGCTATGCAAACTCTGTTTTATATGTCTTTATACGTGTATCAAGTTTCTCTTACTGAAAAATTCCAAAAAATGCATATAATACGTGTAATGGTGGGTAATGGAAGTCGAGTGGTTGTTTCACACCAGATTTTTTTTCAATTAGAATGTGTTTTCAATATTTACTTGACAATAGTTCCCCAATATTGAATAAAAATTAAATGATTCATTTGATGCTGATTTTACAGAATGTTAAATAGATAGATTTGCCTTTTTTACTGTTTCAGATGAAAAATAAAAGTTGATGTTTCAAGAAATTTTAGTCATCATTTCAAGCTTTCAATTACACTTTCTCACCTCTGTGCATGCTCTACTAATTCATTAAAGCCTATTTTACAACATATTTCACCAATTAATTGTGATTAAACATAAATTTTGTCATTTAGCAGCAAAATTATTACACATTTCAGCAATTGGGTACAAAAACTCTTTTTAAAAGAGTTTTCAGTGTGACTAGCATCTGAATTTTCCAAATAAATTTTATTGACATTTTTTAGTTTCATGATTATTATTTTATTAATTATTATTATTATTATTATTATTTTAGGATTAAGTAAATTTTCATGACATTTTTTGATCATTGCAAACTCATGTCTTAAAAATTAGGGTCTAATGCAGGATGGAAAATTGCTTTTACTTCTAAATTTCCATTTTTAAATTTATCTTTCAGTGTAATAAAATATAACTACACATTAAAATGATTTAGTTTCTTAAAATAAAGCATAAACTTATCTTAAAACTCCCCTTCCAACAAAAAAAAAAAAAAAAAAAAAAAAAAAAACTCCAGCCTGAATTTTAATTTAGCAGTAAAAATTAAAAGTTAAATTTGTATCATTATTTTTATGCAAGTTTATAGGAACCCAATTTCACTGCAGATGAACTTAAAATAGCTCATCTCTTTCTTCCTCGTCATTTGCTCAATTTAAAAATATTTTTTATAGAAGTAACATACATACCTCTATTCTTATTTTTGTTTATTTTATTTTGGTTGTTTTCTTTTTTGCTCGTAATGAAATGTTATTTTTGATTAAATTAACTGTTATGTGAATGTTTACATCTTACGTCTACTTCAAAACAGATTTAAAAGCTTTATTTATTTATTTTTTTTGAGTGGGAGGATGGGTTATGTTAAAGCACAATGTCTATCCCCTCCCCTCACTTCTTTGGAAGGCACATTCCTAAATTCCAGAAATTGATTTTCAAGTATAGGGGAAGATGGGGTACAATGAAACAAAATTTACTAATTATTTTTTCTTAGCCACAATTTTGTGTGCACAAAAATACAATTAATGCTCACTTACAATCTTGTATTTATCCCATCTAAATAAATTTTTATAAGTTTCTAAACAATATCTTTATACTTAAAAAATAATAAAAAGTAAATGTCTAATAGTGCTTCTTTGTACCCGTATGCCGGGGTACAATGAAACACTCCTAATAATGCAAGATAAAATTCAATCTTCACCACAAATAGAATATTTTATAAACATTTTACAATACAGTGAGATAAATAGGGGGAAAAAAAGTAATTAATAAAGTTTAACAAAAGAACTTATAATTAAAATGTGAACTAAAAAAGAACAAAAAAAAACTTGATTAACCCGTTAGTAGTCGCTATAGACAGCGCCACCTATTACAGATTGCGCATTTTTTATTTAACTGTCACCAATAATTTTAAAAAGTGATGTGATTGACGTTTCTTCGAGTTTAGTCGCATTTTATGTATGTCAAATGCCACTTCTAAAAATTTTTGGTGGCTATCGAATAAAAAAATCTGACAACACTTAAGGATGGGCGGCAAATCAACCAACTATCGACTACTAACGGGTTAAACACAAAAACAGAATTTGTTTTAAGGATAATCCTAGATTAAATGTAGAATACTTCTATTATATTAAAAAATATATCATTTCTTTTTATATTAAACTGGTTCAAGTCAGTTTAGAAAATTAACATTTACGCTTTTCTTTCAGTTGCATCTAAAGGTAAATAGGTAATAATTTCAGCACAATTTAAGTTTTTTCAAAAATGTGTTTTTCTGAAGAATGTATAAGTTTGAAACTAGGCTGAAGTCTTTTTATATGTAATGCTTTTTATTCAATTTCACTTAAATTTATGATTTCTCCAATAAAATAAATTACCTTATGTTTCAGTTCTCCCTTCTTGATTAAAACCTAACCAATTATACAGATACTGCTTGTGTTGTACATGTTATGTGTTGATATCTCAATTCTTAAGATTTCAATGACGAACTTTAGCTTAAAAATAATCTAGATTTGAATCATTGACATCTTCAGAGTCTGTGCAAGATGGAGTTTGATTTGAAAACAATCTTAACTTTAACAAATCTTACCTTAATCTTTCCCCCTCTTTCTTTTTACTTTCTAATTGCTTAGTCAGAATATTTTTATTGGTATGACAAAACTTCTTTTTTGTCTTGTTTTCCTATTCTTCCTTCTTTCTCAAACCAGCCTTGGGGGTTAAGGTTTTATCTCTTGAGCAGAAATGCATTTCCTGCAGGCATAGAACCAGTGCATGGTGAATAAACAGTAGCTGAATAATCTGAATTTTGCCAATTCCTCTCAGTAAAAATGCTTTATTTTTATTAGTCACAATCAGTAATATGTTATTTTATATCAGTGATTATTTTTTTACCAACTTCCAATATACATTTTTGATTTTGGAGACAAAAAGATAACAACACAAAGATTATAATGAAATGTATTAAAAACATCATTTTTACATGTAACAAAAAGGAAAAAAAAAAAAAATTACTTTTAATAATCAAACTTAGAAGATTCAATTATGAAAATCTAGTAATGCTTCATTGTACCCCATCTACTTTTTTTTTTTTAAACATTTTAAAACAAGGAATTTTAAGGATATCTGTTTTTTCTTTGAGATATGAAGGGATACCTGAAAAACACATTGTACCTCCTCCCCCCCCCCCCTTGTTTGGTAAATTTCTGAAATCTCTAAACTGTTTTTTGATATTTATGTTTGTTATATTTTAAAGCACAAATTCTACAGATATCTAATTTTTTCTTAATAAAGAAATATGTAAAAAACCACCACCTTTATATGAAAATTTTTTGTAAAATCATTTCTTGAGCATCTATTTCATGAACAGGATGTTTTTGTTACATTTCATGTTTCTAAGTAGGAGTTTGGGTTGGCTGATGATGAATCAGTGAGTGAGAAAATAATTTTATATATAAATAACTATTCTGGTGGAATATAAACTGAAATTGAAATAATAATTTTATTTATTAGAAACTACAATTAGAAAATGTTGTAATTCAAAGCCACACAGAAAAATTGATAGAAAAACAAGTAAAAAAGAGTTAATTACCAGGGGCAGTCGGAGTATCTTCTTTTCTTTTTCTTTTCCTTTCTGTTTGTGTTCTATGTTGAGGATACTTGTCAGGAGACTATAAAACAAAAATTGAAATACATTACATATCAATTAACATAAAAAATATAAACCTTTTTTAAATTAAGACAGAGTATAAATAAAAATCACACCAGCAATGTCATAAAATATGAAGGAAAAAAAGTGGAAGTCTCCTTTTTGCATATATTGCTAATAAGTTTATAAACTAGTAAGTTGTGGCCACCACATACTTTCTTCTATATTTTCCTATAGAAATTCATTTGGTAAAAATATTTTATTAAAATTATTATTTATTAAAATTATCTAACATAATGAATGCAAACAATTTTCATCTTGGAGAAAACTAACACTAAATATAAGAAAAGAAAGACAGTTTTATTCTCTATAAATAAAGTCTTAAAAAATGCATTTCCATAATGGTTATCTTATATATCAAATTTCATACATTTATATGCCATAGAAGTAAAGATATAGCCTTCTCGTTCTCAGGGAAAATTACAGTACATAAATATATGACCTACTAGCTGATATGCACCCAAATTGAATCAGTCACATATTGGCCTTCTTACATATCAAGTTTTGTTTGATTATACACAATAGCATCTGAGATATAGCCTTCCCTGAAATTGCAGAAATCGACGTATAGTAGTGCCACTTGTTTAGAGATTGGCACCAAAAATTGTTAGACACTAATTTATGTCGAGGTACACCTACATATAAGTTTATATGCAATTCTGTTCAGTAGTTCCTAACATAGCCTGCTCTTAGATTGTGGAAATCATTGCATAGTAGCACCACCTGTTGAGCAAGTGACACCAAAAGCTGATAGGCACTAATTTTCATCAAAGTGCATCTGTATATAAATTTATGTGTTAGTGACGTAGTTACTGAGATACAGCCTTTCCTGAAAATGTGAAAATTGCAGTATAGCGGCATCACCTGTTGAGCAATTGACACCAAAAGTTAACAGGCACTAATTTAGATCAATTTGCACCTGAATATAAATTTATATACAATTTTGTGCAGTAGTTCCAAAGATAGCATCACCACAAAATTTTTGTCTCACACACATAGAGAGACATTTTCTAAAAATGTTCGTGTTCTGGAGCTCTCAAAAAGTGTAAATCAATCAAAAACCGGAAGTTGAAAACTTTTAAGAATACAATACTTTCTTCTATTTAATATAGAGGAAAGTAAAAATGATCTCTCTAAGTGACAACTGCCCAAGTCTAAGTACAAAATAGTAGATTTTAGCCTTTTTATTAACAAAACTAAATGCAAGATTTATTTTTAAGGTAAGCTTGGAAAATTCAATTCAAAAAAGATTTAATCATTAATTTATGATCTTATTATACTGTGATATTAAGGCCAGTTCTTCACAAATTTTTACAGATTCAGGGTGGTTAACATAATTTTTCATATATATTCAATAATAAATTGAAATACATAATATTTAATTTTTTTATACAACTGAGACGTTGGTCCACATTTTTTTTTTTTTTTTTCGGCTGTTACAAACCAGATGCAGTTTTAAAAAACCCGTTTTCGCCTTGTTTATGTTTGGAATACATGGCAACTATTTCAGAAAATTGCATTTTGCTGTGGTCGCCAAAATTAGGTTGTGGTCCAATGTCTCAGTTGTTCCCTTTTGTTTAGAATAGAAAGAATTTCATAATATCTAGACAATTTTGTGTTACAGCTTTAGTATATGACCCCCTTGGTGACACTTTTTAATTTTTGTCTCTATTTGGTGATGAATTTTTAGAATAATTGTTTGTTAAATATATACAGTGGAACCTGTAAAAGTGACCGCCTTGGTAAAGTGACCACCTGACTAAAGTGACCATTTTCTTGACTAATGTGACCATTTTCCAATTTTAAAGAGACTTATGTCTATACTTTTTACTACTGAATTTCTTAGTTAATTAAGGGTAGAATATAATGGTCTAAGTCTATATATATTTCTAATGTGCAGCTAGGTAATAATTTTAAACATTCGAAAATATCTGAAAAAAAGTTTATTATTAATATTGTTATTTTAATTTGAAAAATCTTCTACAGCTTCAATTTTTAATTCTTTTCTGTCTACTTCTTAAAATAATGAAGGATAAAATGTACTCATTTCTCTTTAAAAGTTTTAGGTGATGACTTTTTTTTCCTTGTCATAATTAGAAATATGAAATATATCATAGAAATGTCCAATTCTGTAATGTTAAGAAATTATCAATGCTAAATTAGAATATTTATAAATGAGTTTTAATTCAATTCTATTTTTTTTTTTTTTTTTTAATGCCAAAATACATCCGAAGCATTTAAAATATATATATATATATATATATATATATATATATAAAAGATAAATACACTTTAAAGACAAAAAGAAAGGCAGTCAATTATACAGTCACGACATTATTTCATTATTCACACACACACACAAAAAATATATATATATATAAACAACATAAGAGACTGACAGTAAAAAAATAATTTTCTAAAAGTAACACTTTTTATTTATTTGAAGACGAATTTTTTTTTTTTTTTTTTGTTACTTAGTAACAGCACAACATTGACATTTATTTTATTTTTATTACTCGATGGATCACATATTAATTTTTCCGTGGAAAATGATGTAATGACAGAAAAACGTCATTTCAAGATAGCAAATAGAGTACCTTTATAAATCTAACATTTTTAATTAATAACTTTGTTAATTAATGATAGAGATTTGTAAGCAACTGAAATGTCTTCCTTGGAATATTTGGCCAACACTGATACCTCTCAACGTGAAGGACCCTGCCCTCTGCGATGAGTTTTGTTCGCAGACAAAAAAAATTTGACACCAATGACAGTAACTTTTTTTTTATTATATAGAGTAACATTTAAACTTTTCTTTAATAACCGTACATTCCTTTAAAATTACAAATATCTTTTATCTCTGTACTCCTTATAAAAATTCCTTTGGAACTGTTTTATTTAATGTACTGCTGTTCTTATTACATACTAATAAAAAACAATTTAACTTTTTTAATTAAACAAGATTCTTTTAGCTAGGATATCAACAGACCCATACTTCAAATCAAAGAACCTCTTGGTAATGTGTTATTCTGGACAATTTGATCAAGTGTATATAAAGTATTCCTTAAAAACAAAAATTTCTTTAAAAAAGTTTTTAAAATTTAAATAAATTTATATAATGACCAGTGATATTTTTAACTCCTCCACAAGGGTATTTTAAGCATTATGATTCAGAAATATTCTATAAAATTTTTAACCATGAGTACTTTCGTGCTTTGTATTTTTAGGTTAAATTTTCTTTTGCCTTTTGGCATTGTCTTATCCTCAGAGATTTTAACCTGTTTGTGTCCCGTGTCTGTTTTCTATGTTTAATATACAATAGGAGATCTTTATAACACAATTCTCTATATAACGCAGAACTTCTCAGACATAATAAACAATGAATTTTGCAGTTAAGAAATATTTTGCAAAGAACTGTTACTTTGTAGAAAACTTGGTGTGATACATTTGTTTTTCTTTATCTCCTTAATTCAGACCTTTTCAATGAAAAAACTTCCTTTCATTACATTTTTTTTTTTCTTTTTGAAAATGAATCATAACAAATGATTTGGTACAGGCATATATGGACTATTTTTATAAACTAAATTTAACTATGAAACTTATCATACAGCACACCCAACTGCTGTTCAAAGGAATGTAACTGAAAAATACCCTACTCTGTTTTGATGTGTTTCAACATATTTGGCCATGTTTACAAGGCAAATTTAATTATGTGTGAAACGTGATCTATATAATGCAAAATTCTATATAAGGCAAAACCTTGTATTTTTAGGTTTGCGTTATAAAGATCTTCTACTGTATATATATATATATATATATATATAATAAAGATGATCTATTAAGCATAGTAGAAGCCAAGCAACAGATACAAGATCACTGAAACACCAATGACCAATAAGATTTAAATTTAAAAAAAAAAAAAAAAATCATCAGTAGATGAAATACACTAATGTAAATAAACCAGATCTATTAATTAACAGCCTGCAAAACAAACGAATCAATAAAGTAAAACAACAAATCTTAACTTGAAACCATAAACTTATCAAAATTAATGAAAAAACAACCCAAGAAACACAAGATAGGAAGAAGGAGGCAGGCGGCAAGACTTGTGACTTGCCTGTGGGGTTACACTAGTTTTACGCCGGCAACACTCCCCCAGCCTGCCCATGCCTAGAAGTGACATTTTCAATAAATATTATAGGAAATATAGGAATTGACTTTTCAAAATATAGGAATTTTATAGGAATTAATTTAGGAAGGAGATACCTTTATGCACACAAAAATTATGTATGAAATATTAAAATTATGTATACAGTATTGAGTTTTCACAAAGGGAAAATTTTATATTTTATTATAATTATTTTACATTTGAATATTTCTTAATAGCTATTTTAAAAATATCTTTATTTAAAAATAGTGGTATCTAAATTTCCCTCTGTGACAGCCCTGTGCAGTACCAAAAGTCTGGATTTTTCAAAGAAATGTGTATCATTGTTATAAAAAACGGAGTCTTTTTCGATGAAGCCTTGCGGGAATCAATTCTAGAATTAGCCACGGTTAGAGGGTAGTTAAAAAAAATTATGTGTAAGAAACACCTAGATTTTGGATCTTGGAAAAAAAACTCTCAAACAATATTAAAACGCAATATTTTTTGAAAAATACTGTATCGTTGAAAGTGGAAAAGAACTGTCTTCCTGATTCCAAAATCTTTTTTCTTTGGGAGGAGATGACGTTTTAAAAATGTGACTTCTTTTCTACTTTCCATTTTAGTGCTTCAGAGCAGCATTTATCTCCTTCGCTATTAAGAAAATCAAACAGTACAAGGTGACAAATTAATTGGTAGTTAATGTTTTAATTAATATCAGAATAACAGAGGTCTACATCTAAAATTTAGGTTTGATGATTTTGGCTGATCTTAATGTTTTTTAGTGAGCTTAAAACCAAAACTGTAGCAGTTTTTCTCTATTAAGTATAGATTTTGTCAATACAGAGTGTCTTCTGACATAATTTCATCTGCGATTTTTCTACCAATACTGTTATATGGTAACTTTTATAGTAGTATGTTAATTATAATTAATCATGAAAACATACCAGAAACTATTGAAAAGGAAAAAAAATATGTGTAGGTAGTGCATTGACCAAAAATCTATACGTTATAGATTAATTAGTTTCATTTTAAGCACACTGAAAAATCATATGTATCAGCTGAAATCATCAAATGAAATTTTTCACACATTTTTGACAGACGTCTTCTTTTATTAGTATCGATAAAGCTGTACACAAATTGGCATAATATCTAAGAAACAAGCAATTAAAAAAAGCTCAACCACGGATGTGCTAATGTTAAGCCTCAAAAACTTTATAAGTTCAACGGAAATGACATTAGGAAAACCTTAGTATCTTAAATAGGCAATGCACTTTTAAGAGGCACCATACACTTTTGAGTATTAGATACTGGCTCAACTTTTAGGAGTTGCTTGTATAATGAGAAACAGTAATCTCTCTAAAATATAAAACTGCCAATATTTGTAGATCTACGATGTGTGGTGTATAATAAGCTCATTACGGTACAAACATATGCACATAGAGACGTACAGTTATCTTGTTTTATTAATATCGATATGTTTCATAATTTTTTCTTCGTTTTGCATAATTAGTATTTATTAGAAATAATTTTGGTAAAATTTTGTGTATAATTCTTAAACAGGGACACACAAAATAATTTGAATTTATATTAACTACACAGATTCTTTATAGTTTATTTTACCTCATAGTATTTTATAATATTACAGTAAATATTTCTTGAAATGTATTTTCAGAGATATTCATTTTTTGGTTACAAATACATTTAATATTTTATATGGTGCATGTATTAACTGTTATTCTGATATAAGATGAGAATGGCACAAAATAATTTGAATGCAAAAGTACCTCATTACGATAAATATTTGAAATCCTTATTCGTGATGCTGAAAATTTATAAGCAGAACTAAATTTCTTTACTAGTGGAAAAATCTGAAGATGACATAATCACTAACCAATATGTTTGTTTACAACTTTTCTTTGATCGTGCCAAAGTATAAAGATTACATAACATTTTTTTTTTCGCATTGGAAACTGTTTTATAATCTATTCGCGAAGCATGAATTTTATTATTATTTTTTTTTTATCTCAAAAATTTTTAAATATTTATTTATGTCTTGTTTGGCAATGTTTATGTGTATATAAGTACATTTTAACAAACACTCTTTTTTTTTTTTTTTTTTTTTTTTTTTTATGAGAACAAAGGGAGAGTTAATAAAATATATTAATAAAGGGCACTGAAATTTTTCTTTGTCTAGGGGCGACATGTACCCTTGTGCCGGCCCCTGCTCTTGGCCAAGATTTAGAGTTAAAATTCATATACTGTGCATTGAATCAGACGTTCGTAATTAGTCAAAACAAAAATATAGGAAATATTGAGAGACAATTAAAAAATATAGGAAAAATAGGAGGTTTCACAAATATATAGGAAATACAGGAAATATAGGAGCGCTGCGAGGCCTGCCTGCCACAACCAGAACAGGAACCATATGGATTTAAAAAAGCAAAATTTGAAAGCCGATGAACACCAATGAAACCACGTAGCAACAATGAAATTCACCGATTGATCACATAACAGTATAATTAGAATATTAAATATAGTTGACAACTCAAGAAGGAAGAATCTGAAATTTTATTGGAAAAAGAAAGTTTGCATAGTAATACAAAGCAAATGCAACAAGCCTTCTACTTTTTTTTTTTTTTTTTTAAATTTAATTTCACAATCCCACCCAACCATCCAGCCTTACAACACCACCCCACCTCCATAATCAAACATCTGCCCACCCAACCGCCACCTTTTTTATTGTCTTTTATTATTTTATAATTTTTTTGTTGATATACACAAAAGTGTACACAGTTTTTTTTTTTTTTGTACTGACAGAGACATGGTTAAGGATATAAAATAGAAAATACAAAGTTTTTAGGAAAACCCATTTTAGCAGCGGCTGTGATCAGTTTATTAATATTCTTGTTTTTAAACTTTGCAGAGCATAAATTATTAATTCAAAATAAATGGTTAATGATGATGTTTCTAAATACCGAAAGATGCAGACATGAATTAAAATGTGTAAATAAGTTTACATTAAAACTAAAATCTTGCCGTTTGTCATAGATATCTGTGTAAAGTTTATTACCATCGATGATTATTTTGAGATCTAAAAAGTTAATTGATTGATTAGTTAGAGTATTTTGAGTTAGCTTTAAATTAGGTGGATAATTGAAGGAAAAGCCATTTTGTGAGTTCTTATTGAGATAAAATACAATAATATCATCGATGTAACGATAAAATCGAACATCATCATTGCAAATTTGCTTTTCATAATAATAAAGATAGAGATCTGCCAAAGTACTGGAGCTACAACCTCCTTGTGGGATGCCTAATTTTTGCAAATAGATATCGTTGTTGTGGAAGATATAATTATTATGGATAATAAAGTTAAGAAGTGTTTTACATTTTTCTGCTTTAAAATTGTAAGGCAGATTAATTTGAGCTTTATATTCTTGAAAAAGACTGTATATGATATTAGTACAAAAAACCCTTAACGGCTTAGAAGTTTGTGACGCCGCTACTTTGTGGCTATAAGAATTTGAAATATGAGTCTTAAAAATAATGATATTAAATTTTAAGTGACGCTTTGCAATTAGTTAAAATATACATAGATTTTCTTATTTGATCATTCACTTTTATCTTTTATTTATATTTATAATGCAAACGTAATATTTTTAACTTCAAGATCAGACAGATATTTAAAATACACTCACTGATGCTTTTTCATTCGCATTTCAAATTCAAAATAACAGTTTTAAAAGGAATGATATAAAAATTCCAGTGGCGCCTCGGTGTTATTTTAAAAGATTTGTTTTTAGATTCCATTAAAATTACTTTTGTTTTGCTAATAAAATATATTTACACATTTAAACAGTGCTTTTAATTTTCAAATATACTGTCAAATAATTATACTTTCACTGAGTTAGCATTATAAAGTAAAATTATTTATTTCAATAAATTGATTTATCTTTTGCATCACGCTATCCAAAACATAGTATCATAGTGTCCAACTAAGTGAAAATTTGCTCAAAGAGGTAGTGTGACGTAAAGAAAACATTTACACAAATTTTACTTGCAGTTTTGGATAGCGTGACGCAAAGGATAAATCAATTTATTGAAATAAATAATTTTACTTTATAATGCTAACTCAGTGAAAGTATAATTATTTGACAGTATATTTGAAAATTAAAAGCACTGTTTAAATGTGTAAATATATTTTATTAGCAAAACAAAAGTAATTTTAATGGAATCTAAAAACAAATCTTTTAAAATAACACCGAGGCGCCACTGGAATTTTTATATCATTCCTTTTAAAACTGTTATTTTGAATTTGAAATGCGAATGAAAAAGCATCAGTGAGTGTATTTTAAATATCTGTCTGATCTTGAAGTTAAAAATATTACGTTTGCATTATAAATATAAATAAAAGATAAAAGTGAATGATCAAATAAGAAAATCTATGTATATTTTAACTAATTGCAAAGCGTCACTTAAAATTTAATATCATTATTTTTAAGACTCATATTTCAAATTCTTATAGCCACAAAGTAGCGGCGTCACAAACTTCTAAGCCGTTAAGGGTTTTTTGTACTGATATCATTACTTTTTAGTGGTTATTGATCAAAAAATTAAAACAAGTCCTTCTGGCTCCTAGGAAGGGTAAACTAATTTATCTTTTCGTATGAAGTTGTCACCATTTTTTTTCAAAATGGCAGCTACAATTTATTAATGGACTTAGTGGATTTATAAATGAAGGCTATTTATATATGGAGTTTTAAGCAAATCGGTTCATAAAACCTTTCTAATGTAAATTTGAAATTTTCAGTGTGTTGGCACAGGGAAACAAGAGGGTGGATTAAGTTGGCAAATGAACATATCAAATACATTTCTGAGATAAATCCACACTACAAATTTAGTGTGAATTAATTCAGTATTTCAAACGTTATCATACTCACAAATTTTCAAGTAGTCTGCCACTTGGAAACAAAATGGAGAAGCTTCGCACTAAAAAAATTTATTGACTGGGATTCTCAATCTCTTAAAAAAAAAAAAAGTAAGTAAAAATTTTCAAATTTAAGTTAGAATTACGTAATTTACATTTTGCAAGTTTCTTTCTTTTTAGAGAATTACAAATTAAACAATTAAAAAAATATATCAAGTAAATATTAAAAATGGAATTTTATATATTTTCTTTCCCCTTTTGAGGCTAAGTATACTGCTCCAATATTCACAATTTAAATTTTCATCAAAAGTGCAGGTAAAAATTACTTCCTATATATTTTCATATAAAACGTTTGGGGGGAAAAATAGACAAAATATAAATTAAGCTTTACATTTCTATAATTTTAAAAATAAGATAAAATCACCTGGAGAAAAATTTTATGGAAAATATAAGTTAAGTTTTAAAAGTACTATTTCATAAATATATTTACAACTACAATAAACAAAAAACGCTCCTTTAATTTTAAATAATTATTTCTACATGTTTCGAAGCTATTAAAAGTTTTTTTCTTTCTTTCTTTTTAAGAAAAATAAATTAAATGTAGTGGCGCCATCTAGTAGTTTTTTTTTTTAAATCATATACATACAGATTTAACTTTCTTTTTTCATTAAAGAAAAAAAAAAAAACTTGTTTAGAAACAGGTAGAAATAGTTATTTAAAATTAAAGGAGGATTTTTTGTTTACTGTAATTTTAAAGTATGAAATAGAATTTTTCATGCACAAGTTAATTAATTGAAAAAAGAAAATAAAGAATAATTTTTTTTAAATAAATTATTATGGGTTTCAAAGTAAAGATGTTATTTATTTATTTTGATGTGTTTTTTAATAATTGCTATTTGACACATTTTTCATGAATTTTACTGAAATTCATGAAAAATGAATTTTATTAAAACACTGCTTTTTCTAATAAACAGTGCAAACACTGTTTCATCCCCTAGTCATTGCTTTGAATAATAATAATAAAAAAAATTGATTATGTTAATATTTAAAATATGTATCATTTTAAAGTCTGAAAAATAAATAAATGAATAAACACTAACTGTATTTTCAAAAGAGATTTTTAATTTTTAAAAAGGAATATATATATATATGTATTTACGAAAGAGTATGTTTTAAATAAAAATGATAGATGGCGCCAAAACTGTATTTGCTGTTTTTTTCCATTTCCGGAGCATAGGGATACATGAATAGGAATCGCAAATCATTGAGTTACTATAAAATCAATTTTCATGAATGATTAAAAAAATTTTTGCTTTAAAAAATTGCAAATTCATCATTATTATGATAAAATGGAATATCTAAAATTACAAAATACTTCCTTATTTAAAATATTATCTAAATATTTCTTTGACTAAATATGAAATTTTGAAATCAAAACTATTTTTTTCATAACAGAAGAGAAAATATGTTTAAGTGAATTTGACTTAGTATATATACAATAAATATTTTAAACATGTAATAAAGTACTTTTGCGTTAAAAAAAAATTCTAAATAATTCATTGGCTGCATTCAAGTTGGTCAACAAACCAACCCACATACCTTACAAGTAAGAACCGAATAACAGCGTTTTCACCCGAAGAAACATATGTAATTGGCGGAGTAATATAGTTCCATATTTAAAGCGATTTATATAAAAAACAAGAGTTTTCCCGAAAAAAACAAAAACGTTACTAGATTCAGAAAGATCCCATTAACAACATATATTAATTAAATTAAAATCGTTCGTGCGGTTTTAGAGCTATTTTATTACATCCTTACATCGTTACACCACACATTTTCCCTTTTTCGCTTTAAATTGAGATTCAGATCTCAAAACATACTGCATGTAGAAATGTAAAATTTTCAGGATAGATTAAGACCGAAGATAAAAGACTATTTTGAAAAAATCAGAACAAAATATGGCTTATTTGCTGAGATATTAAGTGTCGGCTTTTACAAATCTCTTTGATGTCAGACTAGGCGTATATATGAGTTCGCAGCTTTCCGTCCGTTTGTCCTTCCGCTTGCGTCACTCGAAAAACTGCCGTTTTTCATGATTACTAAGATCTGATAACTCAATATTATTGAAAAGATCTTGAAAGTCAAAAGTCATAATATTGTCTATTGAATCGAGCGATTTGATGTATTGAATTAATTGAAAGCTATTTTTAAGACTGTGTAAATTATCAACTTTGCAAGTACATTTGTAAATTTGTTTTAGAATATCCAGTAGAGCTTTATTAGCATTGTTGTTATAAGTGTTACACCCAACAGTGACAGTGCGAAATTTAATTGGAGATTTGTGAAACTTAGGTATGAGAACTATATAAGGATAATTAAAGTTATTGAAGGGAAGTTGAAGTAGTTTATAGTAATTATGTATTTTTCGGTTATTAATAATAAGGTTATTATTAGTTAAACTGAAGATGTTACTATTAGTGACTGAAGAGTTTAAAATAGAGAGATAGTAGGATTTACAAATAATGGCATAATTATTAGGTGATTTGTCAACATAAGTGATCACAAAGTCATCCTGTAGTGATTTGATTGAGTTAAGAAGTATAGATTTTTTAAATAACACCAGATTTGAAGAATTGATAAATAATGCATTTTTAATTTTTTGTAACACTAAAACTTTCCATTGAGTGAAGTAGGCAATAGGTTTATTATGAGTAATAGATATTTTATAAATAAATAAATCTAGGTCATAAGAAAACTGTTGAAAGATTTGTGGAATGCTAGTTTTAACTGGAAGTCTAAATTTGGTGCCAAATTTCATGAATTTTTTTAATTGATAATTATCAATAATATTGAGATTACCAGTGATAATGTGTCCATGGTCTCTGTCAATAAATTTTGAGAAAGAAGGATCATTGCATTTGCAGGTTACAGTGTTAGTAAAAGAGGTAGACTTAGATACAGAATTGTAATTGAATATCTTTCTGCCAAGAGGAAGAGGATATTTGAAGGTACGAGATAGATTTAAATCTTTAATCGGAAACAAACATTCCTTGTCATTAATGATAGACGTAATGTTAATACTGTTCAATATTTGATTTGTAAAAGTCACAATTAATTGAGTATTTGTTTTAAATTTGTTGGGCTTTTTATTAATTTTTAAATTAAATTGTTTGATTTTGTACATTATAATATCATAAAAAATGTCTGAAAAATGTTTATTATAGGATTGGCTTTGAAAGACATGCAGAAAGTTTACTAAGTATTTCTTTTTGATTGCAAAAATAAATTTTCGAATAATGAACCAGTTATAGTTAGACAAGTAATTAGTCTGTAGATCTGAAATGAGTTTAATAATAGCACTTTTAGAAAAGATTAAATCTGTTTTTTTACTACCTCGTTTAGTTCTAGAAGTTTTATTGTTAATTTTGTGATTGAGTTGTGCATAAATAGTCGAATAATCATGTAGAGGGTTGATGTTAAAATATGCTTTAATGGTTTTATTAAAGTATTCGGAATTTAGGCCATATGGATAAATTGTATTGTAATATTGCATAAATTTTGTTTCAAGAAATAGACGCTCACTTTTATTTTTCTGAATTTTGACAATCTCTATGGTACATAAATTAAAATTATGTGATTTAAAGTGTTGTAATTCTATAGTTGATTTAGAAGGTGCAGCTGAAGATGAAAGTTTTTTAGAATCTGATCGATGCTGATTAATACGTAGATGTAGAGGAGTGGAAGTTTCACCAATATAACTTAGTTTACAAAGACCACAACTGATTTTATAACATTGTATGCCTGACAAAATGGAACCAAAGAGTGATTATTATTCAATTGTGTGTGAGAGGCCATAGGGCAAGTTTTACAGTGATTAGAACCGCATGTTCTAAATTGAAGTAAAGGAGGAGGAGATGATATATATATATATATATATATATTACTAGGATTGTCTAAATTTTTGCACGATAGCCAAGGTGCCTTTTTCAAGGAAATTCTGTCCCAGACAGGCTGAAAGGTGGATGCTTATTGTTTACAATTCCTATTTAAAAATGAAAATAAAAATTTAAGAATTTGCTCTTATAAACTGCAAAAATATCCTGGTTATCCCTAGAATTTTTTTTAAAACTGTAATGCTGTTCGCAACCTCTCTGATTTTTATGTATTTATGCTTCCGATTTCTATTAACTCCAAAATTCCTTTTATTCCCCCCCCCCTCTGTCCCCCTCCCATCCCCCCCTCCCTTTTGCAGTGAATGTGAATTTCAGGACTTCCACCCCATTAAATGCCATCTTTAGGGATCGGAAGATGCATGACTTTAGTCCCAGGTGTTCCAAACCACACATCCAAAGATCCTATTGCATTTTATTGTATGTGTCTGTAAAAGTTGATATCCTTTCTTCAATTTAACGCTCTGCATACTTTTTTTATTTTTTAAAATCAATAAAGGTTTCCTTTTATAACAAATAAAAGTTTATATAACTAAAAGTATTTTAATAAATAAAACTGTAAATAGCTGCATCATCAATAAAAGTTCTCAGTTTTATGTATGGTCTTATCACCTTTCATTGTTCATTTGAATTTGTAAATTGAGTTACATTTTATTCATACTCTGAGTTTTGATATTATACTATATAAATTATGCTGAAAGAAATATTATTACAATTGGTCATTCCCTATAATAGAACATGAATTTCAGACAGACTTAAAATATAAGAATGCTGCAATCCCTAAAAGCACGGTGGGAAGTTTCACTGCAGTTGGTTGTCATGGTTATGTTTTGAAGGTCACTGTCTAGTTCTATATACTTTTAAAATGTATATTTTTTAAACTAATTGAAAACCATGAATTTTATTTAATGAAAAATACAGAGTTCCCATAGAAAACTTTTTTTAATTAACTAAAAATAATAAAATACCTCTGATTCTTTATCACTACTCATAGAGCTGCCACTGGCAGCACTTAGATTAGAGTCTTGATTATTATTGCTATTGCTATTACTAGCACCAATTGCAAGATTCAGTCCACTTGAAGCTTGGAGGAGACCCGCATTCTGATTAACTTGTTGGGCCTGTAAAAGCTGCTCTTGAACACTATTTGAAAAACTCTGAAACAATAAACATAAAATTCAGAAATCTGCAATGTTTATTTTGAATTAAAATTACTAGAAACAATTAATTATTCTAGCAAGCAACACTACATAAATTAATGATGATGCCAACAAGAATGACATGTAATAAAAAATACATAGTTGTAGATAACTGCAGCTACACAGATAAAGTAAGCGTTGGGAATGCATAATAAAAAAAAACTGAGCTGGGAGATTAGGTTTATAATTAATGTAAGTTGAAAATATGAGTGAAGGGGAAAAAGGAAAAAAAAAAAAAAAAAGCTAATTTCTATTTGTAAAAAAATAAATAAATGAAACAAACAAACAACAATAAAGAGTTGACATATTTTTGATGAATTTTTAAAAAGAATATATTTTTACAAAGAAATTGTATGCTTTTCTATTAGATGACTGATATCAGGGCTCGATCCAGCTTTTAAATTTTGGGTCCCCTTTTTGTGAAAAACAAAAAATTTTTGTGAAATTTCTAATTATTTTTGTGAAAAAAAAAAAAAAAAAAAAAAAGAAAATATATATATATATATATATATATATATATTATATCGTGTATAAAACCTTCCAATTTTAAGTCATTCTAAATAATGTTTAATATCAAATTAATGTAGTTTCACTGAACCAATTAATTAAAAATAATACTGAAAACATGGAAACATTTTATAAAAATATCGCTTTTGTGTAAAACAAATCTTGTGAAGGGCTCATTTCATAAGTTTGAATTTTGTGAAAGGTCCTTCTTTATGGATTTTAATTTTGTTAAGGGTCCTCTTTTATGGATTTTAATTTTGTGAAGGATCCTCTTTCATGGATTTTAATTTTGTGAAGGGTCCTCTTTTATGGTGTGGAATTTTGTGAAGGGTCCCCTTTTATGGATTTGAATTTTGTGAAGGATCCTCTTTTGCAGTGTGGAATTTTGTGAAGGGGCAGCAAAGATGACCAATTTTTACCTGGATCGACCCCTGGATATGCTACACATTTGGTGACTCAGATATACAGTGAGACCCAATAATAATAGTAGTGCTACTTGAAAACCAAATGATTTGAGATTTTCTTCTCTCACACAACTCATAATCCATTTATCAATTTTCTTTTATTATTTAGTTATCATAATAATTATATTCCAGATTGTATCTAATTCAACTAAATGCTTTAAACAGAATTCCGCAATTTACTGGGACGAAAAAAAATCTGGCATGATGACAAAAAAGTAATTTTACAATTAAAGTGCCATTTGATGGAGAAAAATTAAAGTAATTTGGCAATAAATCTTTTATTACTTAAAAAAAAAAAAAAAAATCCCCCGTCTTCTGTGCATTTCAGGAAAAACCGCATAATGTTACAATCAAGTTCTCGATGCCTTTGATAATGGTTTTCTCATCCACAACATGACAAATCTGGGTCCCTACTGCCTTTGGCAACACCTTATCCATTCTTTACTTCTCCCTCCTAGTAAAATTAGAAATTTAGTGAAATTCCATCAAAGTCGATATTGCATACACTTAACCAACATCCTGAGGTAATTTAGAGCAAAGTTAAGCTTCAAAATGTGCTTACTGTCCCAAGTGAAGAAGAAGAAGGTTATTTTGCAAAATCGCTTTATAATGTGTGTTGGGTACACATAACCAACCAACCCCATAGCAGAAAATGCGAGATGCGCGACGTGCTTCGCAGATTTTTTTTTTTTAGTCTGCAGATTATTTCCACATCAGCATTATGCAGAAATTCCCAAATCTCTCGATTTTGTCAGGAAAGATAGCAATTTTCAATCTTTTTGCATCCACAGCATAATTGTCACTATTCATTTTAAACACGCTTTATTAAATTCTAGAACCTATAAAGAGGTAGAACTGTTCAATATCTCTCACTCAAGTAATTTTTTGTGAATGCCCCCCCTTACACCTATTAAAAATCAGCAATCAAACAGATCGCAGAATCTTTGCGATTTCAAATTTTTTCCCCATCAGCAACATAAATGTCAGTATTCTTTTTAAACTTACTTAATTAGATTCCAGAACCTATAAAGAAGTAGAATTGTTCAATATCTCACTCCTATTTGTTTTAGTCCCCCCCCCTCCCAATAACGATCAGTGATCCAACGTTCCACAAAAGCGTTGTGATTTTTAATCTCCCTTCATCCGCAGCATAAATGTCAATATTCATTAAAAACATGCTTTATTATATTCTAGAACCTATGAAAAGTAAAATTGTTCAATATCTCTCACTCATGTAATTTTTTGTGACCCCCCCTCCCCACCACCTCGCGAAATTCTTGTGATTTCAAATCTTTCTCCATCCGCAACATAAATCTCAATGTTCTTTTTAAACTTATTTACTTAGATTGCAGAACATATAGAAAAAAAAGTAGAATTGTTCAATATCTCTCACTCGTATATTTGTTTTACTCCTTCCCCCCCACCCCAACTCCACACTACGCTAATGATCGGCAATCAAACGCTTCATAGAAGCATGTGATTTTCAATCGTTTTCCATCCACAGCATAAATGTCAATTTCATTTTAAACTTACTTTATTAGATTCTAGAATGAATAAAGAAGTAGAATTGTTCAATATTTCTCATTCATATAATATTTTGGTGCCCCTCCCTCCTCCTCCCCATTACCATTTAGAACCGATCGGTAATGAGTGTTGTGATTTTCAATCTTTCTCTGTATGCAGCCTAACTGTCAATATTCTGTTTAAACTTGTTTCATTAAATTGCAGAACCTGTTTAGAGGTAGAATTGTTCAATATCACTCACTACTCATGTAATTTTTGTTGTTGCTTCTTTGAATATATACAAGATTTTGTATCAATTTCAAAGTTTGATGATCTTGACACCTTTTTGCTTGAACACCAGTGTTTTTGTAAATGAATCACAAGCACTATAGAAGAAGAAAGTGGATCTGAAAGGATCACAGGTTTTTTACGAAAAGTCTTTTAGTAAGCTGTCAAAGAAAATACCTGTTTGCTTATTAAGTTACTTAAATTTGCAGTTTTAATTCCAGTATCGGAAGATTTCTGTAAAAGTTGGGGCTCAGACATTTAGATGGTGAGCAAAATGCAATTAAGATGTAGAGATGGCAATGACAAACAAGCTGTAATTGTTGATAAAAGAAAGTTTATACGTCTTAATATCCGTCTATCTGGTTACACAGGAACCAGAAAATTTTAGAAAGCTGCATTAATTTCAATGTTTATAGTCTCTTACTACAAATATTTTACTAAAGTCAGTACGACAAAGTCATAAACAAAGATAGTTTTTATACAAAATGAAGGATAATGTGGCTAATGCCAATTCTTTACCTAGCTCTATGTAATCGAAATTTTATAACTACAATGCTTTGACATATCTAACAGATTAATAACATTAGATAAATGCAAACTTGTGATAAAAATATGCTTAGTGAATCTAGTAATCTTTTTTTTCTTCTTTTTTCTTTTTCTGTAACTTATTGTGAAATTATGCTGCAGATTATTTTCTAATGCCCAAATAGTTGTCGCAGATTGGCAGAAAAATTTCTGCTACTGGGCCAACCAACACATAAAAAAAATCATCTTCCTAAGACAATTTGGAGCAGAGTTATACTTGAAAACGAGTTTTTTAAGATAAATTTCACAAAAGCCTTTTCTAGCGTATGTTGGGTACGCAAAACTATTTGACACTAGGGCACTTAAAACTTTGGACAAATATCGAATGCCGAATATTTAGCAAAATACTGAATATTCGACTGGCTGATTTACTCTTATAGTCAGGTGTCAATCACCTAATTTTTTTGTGAAATTTTTCAGTAATACCATTTACATCTAGTAATATTTTATTTTTTTAATTATGAAAAAAATATTATAAAAAACTACTCTTCAGAAACGGTGGTTTACATAAATGTAGAAAAATATCATGAAATATTACTATACATAAGTAGTGGTATAATGCTGAATTCACAGTCAAAGAAAATTATTTAGGCTTCTAATACATAAAATTTCTTAAATGACAATATCTTTTCGCACCCACTTCACAAAAAAAAAAAAAAAAAAAAAAAAAAAAAGAAATGCAGCATTTGAGAAAAATCAATTTAAAAGTAACAACGTATTGGCTAGCCTATATTAAAACTGACACAAATGCCTCTCACTCCCATGTGGATAAATTGTGAGATAGAGATGTGATGCTTTTTGAGCATGTTGGGGCACTTCATATGCATTTTTCAATGACAAGTTCAAAACTTATTTTATGACTTGTGTCATTTTTCTTGCCAGATTTGGATGTGATCTTTGTTTGATCTCTTGAAGTTTACTAGATGGCAACATCATGTGAATTATGTACGCTCTTTCTTAACTCAACTTTAAAAACATATATTGTTATAGTGTAATTCATAAAGACAGTTTTTGCATAAGTAATAATTTTCCTTAATGTTACTTGAAACTAGATAAAATAATTCTTTTCATTTAAATATAATCTATTTCTTAATTACTCTGAAAAATCTTAATTTAGTGGTAATTAAAAATAGCAGAATATTTTCAAATGATTAAAAATTTTAAAAAACTGAATTTTTATATGTTCCAACTAGCCGAATAGTAGCCAAAAAATTTTATATTCGGCCAAACTGAATATTTGGCTAGCCAAATAGTTTTAGATTCGGCCAAATCGAATATTCGGTAGTATGACCGAATAGGCTGAATATCAAATAGATATCGAATATTCGGTGCACTCCTATTTCACTAGGGGTGGGAATCGATTAAGAGTTTTAACTGGGTTAATCGTATTTCATTAATCGTATTTTTAATCGGTTTTCCTTTTGCTTTATATAATTTTATTTCAATGATGAATAAAACTCTCATATTGTATATATATATATTATTATTATAAGTTTGATTATATATTATAAGTTTGACTGAGAA
The DNA here is from genome assembly GCA_963930645.1 of Salticus scenicus. Lineage (NCBI taxonomy): Eukaryota > Metazoa > Arthropoda > Arachnida > Araneae > Salticidae > Salticus > Salticus scenicus. Next base: position 88,299,734 of record OZ005650.1, on the reverse strand, counting down.
TTTTTTTTTTTTCAAAAATTGTTGTCTAATCAATTATATCTGTTTCACAGCTGAAATTTAAATCAATTTTCAGAGTAATAATTGGTGACTTTAAGTGTTAATTTAATTTAAATATTTTCACTTATTCATTTTTTTTTTTTTACATAAATTAATTTTTCAATTCATTTTGAAAGAAACATTAAATGAATTTACACATATTTTAGTTTTATATTTGCAGGCCTTGTCCATCTCGCTTGTCACTATTTTTAAATGAATTCTCAAAATTACATATCATTATCATAAAAATCTCAAATTCTTATATTTTAGTACTTCTTTGTCACTTCGGACTAGAACACAGAATGCTATTCTCTGTTTCTACTTCAATAATTACTATCAGCAATTCTGAGCAGACAATAAACGCTTGAAGATACTGTGAAAAACTCTCATAGATGAATAAAACTCTCATATTGTATATATATATATTATTATTATAAGTTTGATTATATATTATAAGTTTGACTGAGAATTTTTTTTTTTTTCAAAAATTGTTGTCTAATCAATTATATCTGTTTCACAGCTGAAATTTAAATCAATTTTCAGAGTAATAATTGGTGACTTTAAGTGTTAATTTAATTTAAATATTTTCACTTATTCATTTTTTTTTTTTTTTTTTTTTTTTTTTATAAATTAATTTTTCAATTAATTTTGAAAGAAACATTAAATGAATTTACACATATTTTAGTTTTATATTTGCAGGCCTTGTCCATCTCGCTTGTCACTATTTTTAAATGAATTCTCAAAATTACATATCATTATCATAAAAATCTCAAATTCTTATATTTTAGTACTTCTTTGTCACTTCGGACTAGAACACAGAATGTTATTCTCTGTTTCTACTTCAATAATTACTATCAGCAATTCTGAACAGACAATAAACGCTTGAAGATACTGTGAAACTCTATTGATATTTCCCCCATCAGAGGGACAGTGAAAATCTCAATCCCTTCATTTTTTTTTTTTAATTTTTAGCATTTCTACTTTTTGAAAGCTTCTTGTTTCTGAGAATACTATTACCCTAGCCAACACTTTCTGTAGAAGGCTACAGACAGGTGGTGCTCCAGCATGCACATGGAGCGGCATTTTGTTTAATAACTGTCCTCTATCAACAAAAGTGCAACAACTTCTTTTGAGAGGTTTTATTTATTTATTTATTTGGTTTTCTTTTTTTTTTTTTTTTTTTCTTTGCTTTTTCATTATTTGACGGATGTTTCTTAGAATGCTTGTTAGCAAAATATGCGAAAAAATATTTTGTAGGCAGAACATCATTTTTACTTTAATTCGTAGTTTGAAAATTTTAATCGAATTAATCGATCTGATTAACGCGATTAAAAAAATTGATCTTGATTAAGCATTGATCGATTAACCGAACCGATTAATCAGCACAGCCCTACATTTCACACATCAGAAAATCACTTTCCACAGATAATTTGGAGGAGTTACACTTGAAAACAATTTTTTGCTTTCCCTCCCCTATTCTTAAAGAGGGAGAAGGGGTAAATTTTTACAAAATCCCTTTATAGTGCGTGTTGGGTATGTATAAACCAATCCACACATAAAAATTAATCTCACTGAGATAATATGGAGCAAAGTTGGTGGTACTGATCAACAGTTAAAAAAAAAAATAATAATAAAAAATTTAGAAATTGATATTTTTGAAAAAAAAAAAAATAATAATAATAATAAAATAAAAATTTTATTATTATTTTTCAGAAAGTAACAGCAAGAAAAGTTGCCTTGTGCACACATATTTCAAAATGGAGTACATCATTTTAAACAGAAAAATATTATCTTAAAAAAAATATATATATATATGCAATGGCGGATTTAAGGGGGGGCTAGGGGGCTGAAGCCCCCCCCCCCCCAAAACACTGACATTCGCAATTGAATATTGCAATTGTAAATTTTTTATTGGTCTAGAATAACACTTTGAAAAATCTTAGCCCCCCCCCCCCCCCAAAAGTCAAGTTCTGGATCCGCCACTGTATATATGTATATATATTATTCCAGATATAGAGCACTTTAAAATTTTTGCCAAAAATCACAAGTGAGAAATAGTTCTGGAAATGTCATCTTTAGTGGCCTATATCTAAAGCCCATATATATATATATATATATATTTTTTTTTTTTTTTTTGGGGGGGGGGGGGTACAAAGCAAAAAAAAAAAAATAGAAGTATCTTCCTTTTTTTTTTTTATAAATTTTAACATATATTTACAATTCAAAAACTTCTGAGACTATAAAGATAAGATTTTTTCTTTGCCTGCCCAATTGCCATGGACAACACCAACCAATAAAAACTGAAAACAACAACTTAAGCTAATTGATATAAGACTTTTAGCAATCATTTAAAATTGCATAAATTTAAAATAGTAGAACTGATACCTATATGTTAATATTTATATTCCTTAACTTTTCAAGAAGTTATAAAATATGTTTTTTCAATATTGCTCAGATAATTAAATTAAAAGACTAATTTTTATGCTTTTCAATTGCTTATACTCTATAAAATCAAATTTGAATAAATATATTTTCCTTATCAACGCTGATAAGTTTTTGACAGCATTGGGAAATAATCACTGAAAAAAACTCATAAAATCTATTTAGGCAAAAACAGATAAGGGTGTGTTCAGTTTAGAGAGATATAATCAAATTATTTTAAGTTTTACTGATTTTGATACAGATAATTAAAAAAATAATAATAATATACATGTCATACTTATTTCATAATAATGTATTTATTTAATTAAAGAATTTTATTAAAATTTAACTATTGCATTTTTCATTAATTTAAAGAAAACGAAAAAAATTACTCAATGTATCACCAAAGTGTTTTACAATATTGCACATCTTCTTTTTTGAATTACATAAATAATTTCAAAAATCATAAGAACAAATTACTATTTCTTTAAATGGATAATTCTTAAAGAATAGTATTTCAAAGATCACTAACAACTATAAAATTAAAACATAATAATAAATAAATCTTTTATTAGTACTATTGGATATGACTCAAGATTAAAATCAATGTCTGAATCCACCAACCATATCCAATCACACATTCTGAATAAGTGTAGCCAAATGCAATACAAACACTTATGAGACCATCTCAGACAATTGGCCTTGGAAGTCATTAATAAAATTTCTAAAAGTGACATGAAGATATTTACCGAGGGCAATAGAATCGTTAATCTCGCTGGTAGTGGCATCTACACTGAAACTTCCCATGACAGATTTTTTTCTTTGTCAACATAATCCAGACTTCTGTTCTATTTTTAGATGCGAACTACTTGCAATCGATGTGGGTCTTGAGACTATTATGAATGAAAGTAACTATGGTGACCTCTCTCTGGACACTTACTGACAGCTGCAGCTCAATGCAACATCTCAATAACTGAATCACCCATAGGTGATCAAACAAGTACCTCTATCCTTCATGAGTTGAAACTCATTTCAATCCAACACGATGTCCATCTCCAGTTGATTCCATCCCATGTGGATCTGATCTTTATGGCAATGAAATGGTAGACTATCTTGCAAAGCAAGGTTGCAGTCATTTAAACCCCTCTTTTTCAGAACTTATTTACCTTGAGCTCTTCTCTCAGAAAAAATCTCAAATTAAAAAGGAAAAGCTTGCACTCTCCACTTAACACCAGCGCCTGATTATCATGCGGGTACTTGCCCAGGGCACAAAATCTGTTTTTAACTAATATGAGAAAGTCAGGTGAACAGTATTCATTTTTTATTAAAATAAAATGCATACAGTAAACTTGTCTGTTGTCATAAGAAGCTAATAACATCTGTGTTGCAGAGTATGGATAATTAAAAATAAAAATTCTTTAAGTTTAAATAATCTGGTGTGTCACTCACATAACTTTCTCTTACCTTGAAATTTAATACTATAAATACAGGTTGGAAATTAAGAGGTAAGATAACGAGTACTGTCATGTAAACCTATGTTAAAATAATTCCAATTAGGCTTAGGAAGAGTTTTATATGATAATTAGTTCTCTGTGAGGGGATCAAACTTTTCCACCAAAAACTTTATATTAATTTGAAAATACAACTTTTGGATCTCCTGAAATTATTCGTTTTTAAGTTACTCTAAGAGACACATAAAATAAGCAAACTTTAAAAAACTCAACTTTGGTAATCAGGAAACCTCAAAACATGTAAATACACCAGAAACAAGCAATTAATATTTATCTTAAAAACATACATTATTTATCATGTGTCTATGAAGTATTCATTTCCATTCCTGAGCAGCTTTCTTGGATATGGTAAAATATTATAGTAAAGCACTTCCACTAACAATAGAAAAGAATGTTATCCCCTGAATATTTGCAACCCTGTATATCTTTTGAAGAATATGTACAAACCACAAAGTGCACCTAAATACAATCCTATAGTAATAAGTAATAATATACGGCACAACCTGAAATGCACTTCCATTAATTTTCAGCTATTGTCCCACTATAATCCAGTTCTTTTGTGTAGCCCTGTAAATGAACAGTGAATGATTTCCCTGCCATATTCTACATGAGGCATGTTTTTATGCATATATAAAATATATATATTCATTTCATTTGGTTTAGTGCAGTCTATAGATGTTAAACTCTACTTATCTGCAATTTCCCCCATAGACGTAATGTATTTGAATACTCTTGAGTGTCCCTGTACACAAACCATTTGCTTCATCTCAACGAAAAGCTTATTGTAGCATCTATATATGATACACATTTGGAATATCGAGTTTGGAATTTCTGCTACTATTTGTTCTTGAGATATGCTAATAACACACATACAGACACACACACACACACAAACACAGACCATTCGCTAAAAACATGATTTTCGGATTCAGGGGACCTCAAAACGTGTAAATATAACAAAAATTCACATTTGAAAATTTGACCCTAAAACAGGGGACTGTCCAGATTTTTCACACAGGGTCCTGTTTTTGTGAAATTGTGAATATTTTTACACGTAATTTTGTGTATCTAAATTTAGTGTGAAAATAAAGTTCTGAACTTTTTGGCTAGGGTCCTCTTTTTGTGAAATATGTAATTTTGCAAAATATAATTACAATTAAGGTTTCATTTTAGAGAATGACAGTTCCGTTTTACAGAACTAAACTCACATATATGCATAGAAGCCCTTTATAAATTAGAAATTGAATGTCAGCTTTTTCGGAAAAATACGACAAAACACGTGTGATTATTCAGGCAGTCTGTTCGTTCCATTGTAGATTAGTTTTGAAAATGAAAGAGATTTATCAAAGGTCTGATTTTAAGGAGAATAATTTTGTGAAGGGTCCTGTTTTAGGATAAATAATTTTGTGAAGGGTCCTGTTTTAAGATATATAATTTTGTGAAGGGTCCTTTAATGGACCCAGGTTTGCCTCTGGACAGATCCCTGTAAAACAATACTTTCTCTACGTTATAGGTAAGAGAAAGTAAAAATTACTTATTAGATAAAGTTACTTTATTCAAAGCAATAAATTTGATATATATATAAAAAAAAAAAATGAGTTTTATCCATCCTCTTTTTTCATATGAATTCAAAAATCACAGGCTCTTACGTTTGTATATAATAAATGTGACTTTTTTGAGATAAAATATAATTTTTAAACAAATATTAATTTATATTTTAAATACATTTTCTAATACAAAGTTATATTTTTTGTACGACTATATACTCTACTTTCTTTAAATTTTGTTAAGGGACCCATTTTATGCATTTGAATTTTCTAAGTGCCCTTTTTTATGAAGCAGAATATTGTGAAGGGGAAGATACAAAACTACTATTTTCCTTCCTTGGCCCCTGTATATATGTATTAAAAAGTATATATACATATAATGAATACGGTAGAATGCTAAAATTTGCATTTACATTAAATATTAAGAAAGATACAGTAAATAATTACCCTGTTTCCAAGAAATCTAGCTTCAAGCAGCTCTTGTTTTCTAGGATCTAAACTGTGTAGATTTTCCATACTGGAAAAAACCCACCTATGAAGAATATTTATTGTTAAATAAACAATTCCTAGATTATTTAAGAAATGAAATTATAACAGTTACATTTCAAAATGCCACAATTTTAAAACTGAAATATATTTCTCATTTACATATAATTACTGCATCAAGACACAAATGGAGATTTAACAAAAATTTACTTTTCCAAATGTAACAATGGACTTTATAATTAAAATAGCTGCATTACAATACAGAATCAGCTGGGAAAGTAAAATATTTTTTTACAATTAAAGAAAAAAAAAGAAGGCATCTAATATTAATTACTTATGTTTATTTTATTATTTTAGTAAGATTATTTATTTCATATTCATTGCTTTCTAATCTTTTTTCCAATCAATATGATATCTAATTCTCTTTTTATCTCCTTGCAGTCTATATATAGTTTTGATTATATATACAGGGATGAGATTATCAAAAATAGAAAAAAGCTGAAACTGTATGCAAAGGCAAGACGTTGAAATGAAATACCAGAATTTTGATGACAAAATCTATTATATTAGAGTAATAAATATTTATTTTAATCTTCAATGTATAAAAAAAGAACAAATGCACATCAGAAACATAAAAAAAGCTGAAAAGCTAAAAGTACAAAAAAGCTAAAATCAGCTGAAAAATCTCATCCCTGTGTATAGTTTTATCTAATTTGTCTATTTTATAATTTAAAATTTACAGTTATTCACAGCTGTTTATAATTTTAAATGGTATATGTTCTTTCTGCAATCATGGATTTAATGAATATATATAAACATGCATATTGGTTTGAGGTTGAATAGGGATGTAAAATTTGCATGGGTGTTGATTAATGTAATTGGTACTGATTTAAATTCTACAGCCTCTCAGTATAAAATCTTTAATGTTTTCATTTTAGTAATTTTTGAAGATATTTAGAATATTATAAGATGAGTTTTATATATATATATATAAACAAGCTCATAATTACAAGAAAACCTATACCAACTTAAGTGATAAACAATTATAGATTTCATTGACTCAGAAATTATAAAATAACAAAATAAATAAACCAAAATAATAATACGATTATAAAAAGAATTACATATAATGAATATATTCATACATGAAATAAACAAATATTTGTACAAAGTTAATTACTTTTATGGGGAAAATAAATGATCAAGTCTGATTAAATTACTTGAACAATATTCATTATTGTCCACATAAAAAAAAAAAAAAAAAAGTAATAATAATCTGCACTAAATACAATAATATTTATAAATGTTATAAACATTAATTATATCACATTATTCAAATTATATAGGAAATACGTCTAAAACAAATTTAAGTAAATATGTAATTAAAATTGAAAAATTAATAAATAAACACATTTATATAGTAAATAATATGGATTTAATATTTTAATTTTAATCGATCACAGAAAAATTAACAAAAATTTCAATATGGATTTCAAAATAAAATTTTAAAACATTTCACTCTAACATAGTAAATAAGAATATCAAAAGAAAGAACTACAAAATTACAACAATTTAAACCTTATTTATGTTAAAAATTACGAAGATCAATGACTTCTGTCATTAAAAAGATTTTAATAAATAAACAGATCATATATTAGTGAATAACAAATTTAATTTACAATGATAAATATATTTTTATTATTTAATTAATCTTTATACTCTCATCGTATTTAATGTTTCACATTACAAAACAATTCTTAATTAACAACAACATAAATGCGAATACATCAGATTTATAATGAAAATCGGATAAAAAATTTGCACTTCCTAATTATAAGACATTTAATTAATTAACAGAAATTTTACAGAACTACCTTTGAAATTCTTTTGCAATCATTTTATCTTCCATAACATTAAATATACAACACAATTTTATTAAGTGTAATGCTATTATTATTGCAAACAAAATCATATATTCTTTATTTATCAATAATATATCACTCAGTACAAGAAAAAAAAAAAAAAAAAAAAAATACTACACTCATATGAGTAAAAGCCGAATACAATATAATAGTTTGTGCAAAATAAATAAATAATTAGAAAATACTAAAATAATTTTAATTTCCTACCTTTATCAATTTACAACATGATAATATTGCTTTAAGAACATATCTTAAAAGTACGTACTATCGCTTTCTTTTAAGTAGCCATTATTAGTAAAAAATTTCTTTACAGCGTAACTTTCATTAATAGTATTTAAAAAAAATCACAACAAACAATATTAATATATATGCTTAATATAATCCCAAATGAAATAAATCTCACGTATATTCCTTTAAAAAAATCTTACTTAAGTAAGCATCACTGACATATTCATTCACCTAATCAAAATTCCTGTGCTTTCCGATCGAGAAAATCAAGATTCATACTTTATCAAACCATAGTCATGCTTAATTACCATAACAGATGCGCTACCATTCTATAAAAAAAATAAGTTAAAATGCCCGATATAAAATTCCCTAAAACTAATTTTCAAAACAATCATGACCCATTGAATAACTAAATTGAAAAATATAATAATCCCCAATAAAAAAAATAATAATAAATATTTATATTACTGCCATTTACATGTCGCTTACCCTTAACGGTGGTACGGCTCAGATTCTTCTCTCCATCTTTATCGGTTCAGAAGAAAACAATGCGCGCAACTTTTGGTTTAGTGTATTAAATCTCTCATTCATACGATCTGACAGTAAACAATACAAAAATCGGCCATATTTTGCTTTAAACAGCCGATTTGGACAAAAAATAAAGATACAAATTAAAACTAATATTAACTACATAACCCTTTAACCACAGTTGCTAGGTATAAAACGAAATTTTATTGTAGAATACCAATCACAGATAAATACTCTATAACACATAGTTCCGATGTCACTCCCCGAAAATTAAAATATAGTTAAAGAAAACTCAATTTGTTGTCTTGTTTATCATGTTCTTAGTCAGATTTTGGTGTATACAAGAATTGAAAGTGTGTACCATAAATCTATATTCATTGAATATCTATATCATACGTTATTTCTAGCTTTTCAGATAGCTTCAACATTCTAAGGCTGCTCATCGCTCTCCATCTTTCACATTTTTGATTTTACCATGGATTTTCAGTGCATAACCTCCACTCACTTCGTTTTTTAATGTGACGTCATCAAATTATTATGATAAAGTTGCATTGTACTTTTGCTGGCTTTTGTTCTACCTTTTTTTGGGGATTATATTATTATAATAAATAGTCTTTTCTGTTCATAAAAAGCTTTAAAAACCTTTTCATGTATAACAACTCATTTTATATCTTGATTTAGACAAATATAAAATATTTAAATAATTTAAACTGAAATTAAGAAAAAATTAAATTAAAATTTCAAAATATGATTAAATTTCCCTGATTTTTCTCCGATAAAAAAATTTTAAATGTTTGTTTTATTGGATTATCAATATTTTATTCTTTTTCTTTTTATGTCGTAAGTGATTTATTACAGTTTCGTTTTTATTTTAACTTTAACTTTTGTCGAGATTGAGATTAGTAATGGATGCCTTGTTTTCGTTTTGTGACTGTTATTATTATTTATATTAAAAAATCATTGATATTTATATGAAAGAAAAGCTATTTTAAACCTATGTATGATTTTTATATTTCTTCTCTTTTCTAATTTCTGAGGAGAAAAAGGTTTGGCCTAGTCTTCCATAACTATATTGCTTATTTGTATTATTATTAGTTTTATTTAAAAAAAATATATATATATATTTGTAAGCAATAAGTTTTTATTTACGATTATTGAATATTTTAATTTAATAATTTCTCGTATATTGCTTAACCTTTGTAGTTTCAATATGTGCTATAAAATCATTTTAATGCTTTAATTAATTTCTTTATAACTTATCCACCATTCTTTTGTTCAGCATTATATCATCTTAACATAATGAATCATGATTGTGAAATAACCTTAAATTTTCTATTGTATTTGCTCCTCTAAATTCAATTTTTTTTTATTAATTACTTAAATGAAGTAAAAATCTTTAATTGTATTTTCAAAAAGGGTTTCATCACCACCTTCTTTTATCTTTTATCTTTTTATGCAGTATTCGCATAACATTTGATTTTTCAAATCATGGTTCTTCTTCGTGCTTTGGAGTAATGATGATTATCAATGACAATTTGTTACGCTATAGCTGAAGATGATGTGAAATTCTATTCATTTTAAAGGTGAGTATCTGATTTTCAAATTTATTTCATAGTACTGCATACAATTTTAATAATTATACATAATTTTGTAAGAACTTCCTGTAATTAAACGCGTTTGTTAATTAATTTTACAATTAAAATGTATTTTAATTATTTTTTTTTCTCATTTGAAACAAATGTCAAAATAATCAGAGTAATGGAAATTAACGGTGTTATGCTTATAGAATTCAATGCTGTAATAATAAATTATTACATGCATTTGCCTAGATAATATCTGCTTGACATTTAATATTCTTCTTTCTATGCCCCTTTCCCTCCCAAATGTTAAATAAAAGGATTGAAACTTAATTAAAAATATAAAGAAACACTTTGAAAAATCTCTTTTCCTAAAGTCTTTTTGGATTGGGATCCTATAGCAGCACCACTGGTTGAGTGATTGGCACCAAAAGTTGATAAGCACTTATATATGTCAAGGTGAATTGACATATAAATATATATGAAATTCTGTGCAGTAGTTCCTGAGATATAGCCTTTTTTTTAAATTGCAGAAATCTCCGTACAGCAGTGCCACTTGTTGTTCGATTTGCACCAAAAGTTGATAAGCACTAATTTATGCCATGATGCAACTGCATATAAATTTATGTGTCATTCTGTGCAGTAGTTCCAGAGATACTGTTGGAACAGAATTTTTGTCACATACCCACACAAACATTTTTTTTAAAGATCAAATCGGGTTGTGGACCTCTTTAAACATATAAATCCATCAAAATCTGGAAGTCGTAAGAAACCAATACTTTCTTTATTAAATATAGAAGAAAGTAAAAAAAAAAAAAAAAAAAAATACAAGGAGCATCACTCTGTATAACAGTGCCAGATAGCCCCCCCCCCCCCCCCCCCCCCCCGTATTTTACCTATTACCAGAAAATTTTAAATTAGGTACTTATTAAAATTCTTTATTTAAAAGTAAGTATTAAGTTTTTCTAATGTACAAAACCAAAAGCTTTAAATAATTCAAAACAAGTATTTTTTTCCCCCCTGAAACAATCTGAAACTAGAGACTTTCTAAAAATTTAAATATGTATTTTTATAGTATAATCATAAAGGATTATTGCTTATTTCAATTCAAATTAAAATACGTTATTTACACTTTCTCCAAAGGATGTAAATAAGGTATTTTAATTTGAATTGAAATATGTACTTTTATTTTAAGTAATTTAATTTTTGGGAATATATCCATGCAAGGCAACAGGGAGTTCTAAATTAAGGTGCTTTAGCAAGATATTACTTTAAAAGAGCAAATTTATATAACTTGGAAGGTTTTATTATTATTATTTTTTAGTATTATCCTAAGTAGAATTGAATTGGTAGATGGTGCAGGCAGTGCCAGAGGGTTTGCTAGTTTAAATATATTAGTGTTCATGTTATACATTTTTCCTGCCCTTTTTCGTTTTAGCGCCGATGTGCCCTGCCCTTTTTTGAAGTGAAAAATGTGCCCTGCCCCTTTTTTGAAGGGAAAATGCGCCCTTCACTTTTTTCAATTAAAATTGTGCCCTGTATTTTCCCATCTGCTATATCGCTATTTTTTAAAGATATTTTAGTGTTTTCAATCAGATATAAGATTGAAAAATGAATTTAACATTAAAATACTCAAAAATCCTAATAAGTATAATTGCTAAGCTTATTGTCTAAATTACTTCAAATTTAGTATCCGATTGTAAAAAATTTTTCTACAATTTCAAAATTGTGAATTCGTTGGAAATATAAATTTTAACATCGTTCCATGTTTACATGTGTAAATGAATGCTAAGTACATTTTTAATAAATAATTAAATTAAAATAGACATGAATCCAAGAAGGATAATACCAGCTGTGTTTCTCTGTGAATTAGGTGATGAGATAGATGAGTATTCTCTTTTTATTTGCATTTATTTCATTTTGTTTGTTCATTTAGTGGACTGTACATTTTATAAACCATTTAGTGAGTGGGAAAGAAAGTGCCCTTTCGTTTATCAATATGTGTCCTTTTACAAACAAAAAAAGTGCCCTTTTTGATAAATCCGCCCTGCCCTTTTTAAAAAAAATGTGAACACTAATCCTAAGTAGAATTGAATAGGTAGATGGTGCAGGCAGTGCCAGAGGTTTTGCTAGTTTAAATATATGGTCACAAAAATGACTTTCTTGTGTATGAAAAGGTGAATTGTAAATAAATAGACAGGTTCTAGTCAATAAATGCATATTATTTGTTGAGTCATTCTCGAAACAATAGTAAAATTTTTACTCATTTAACAAAAGTCATGAAAACAGATGCACCACAGAGCATGAATATCATTTTTTCAAGAACAGCAATCAATGGCTCTTTTTTTAATGGGGAAGATTAGGAGTAGAGATGTAATATTTCCAGAAATTTTGAGGCGGCAGAAAAAACTAGTTTTTTTCCTTTTTTTTTTTTCTGGAAAAAATGGGGAAAATTGAATCTTTACAGACAAAAATAGGGTTTCTCAATAGGTATAATATCTTAGAAAATATAAAGTGTTAAACATTTAAAAATACATGCAATCTATATTATTTTTTCTTAACAGAAATATACAAAAAGCTTTTACTATTAAAAAATGAGTCTTTCAGTTTCATAACTGCCAGTACCTTTGCTTGTGCAAACCATCAAAAACTAGTCACATCATCATTCAGCCATTAATTTTGTGTAGGGTGTGCATTCCTATAGAAGGTTCATCTTCCAGCAGCATTAATACAATGAATTTAGATTAGAATCGAACCAACAACAACAAAAAATAAATAAAAATTCATCGACCCAAACCAAATTTCTTTATATCCGAAACCTGAAAACTAAATGAAATTTAAAGATTCATCTGAAAATCATGCAAAACGTTTTAAAGTTATAAAATAAAATAAATTTTCATTCTCACAGAGTTAGTAAATCAAAAAAAAAAAAATTAAATGAAGTTATTGATACACTAAGTTGTAAATTTAAAAATCTGAAAAATAGATGAATAATTTTTAACCATTTATGTGTGTTATGCACTTCAAGAGTGCAAAAATATGCTTTAAGTTTAGTATCTATGTATACATATATATATATATATATACGATTTTTCTTTGTTTATTGCCTTACTGCAATATGTATGTAATAATTTGTGTACAAGTACATTTAATCATGGGAATATGTAGTATGTATATTAATTAATTATATCAAACAAATTTCAGCTTATTATGGTAAAATTTTTAGAAAGATGTTCTAATGTCAATCTGACTCATTGAAAACTTAACATAACCCACAGGAAAAATAAGTCAGTCAGCCCAGCCCCCAGGAAAAATATTCAGTCAACCTGACCCATAAGAAAAATAAATCAGTCAACCTGAACCGAACCTCACATGCAAGAGAAAAAATTTAGTCAACCAGACCCAAACCTGGCTGGATCCAGGCTTGGGTTAAATCGGTTTATCGGACCCGATGCTGGACTCTAATTCAGATTCTGACTTACAATGAAGTTATTATATTTATTATTTTTTTATAATATAAAAGTTATTAACTCAGACGTAAATGACATAAATGAAGTAGGTTTTTGCACATATAATTTTTGTGAAATAAATTTTTTGACAGAACGCAGTTTCTTAGAGTTTTTTTTATATTTTTTTACCTGTTACATGCATTTATATATATATATATATATCAGAGGTTAATCCAGAACAAATTTAGTGCCGCATTGAGGCACTTTCACAAAGTCAATTTTTAGCAATGAGGTACCTTCACAAATTCAACTTTCAGCAAAGAGGTACCTTCACAAATTCAACTTTCAGCAAAGAGGTACCTTCACAAAGTCAATTCTCAGCAATATAACTGCACACTAAAAGATTTTATAAGCTTCACTGCATTGAACTCAGAAAAATACCCTCAATTTGAATATTTACTGGAGACAATGTATATATATATATATTTACAACTGTTTCATTTTATTTTTTAAATGTATTTTTAAATGTATTTAAAAAAAAAACTGCTTTACGTATTTTAGTTAATTGTTCTGAAGTATCATTAATTTTCACAAACTTACTTGATGTTTTCACAAATTATTTTATAAATTCACAAATGGGTTACCATTTTTAAAAAGCTGGATTAATCCCTGTATATATATGTATATATATATATATATATGTGTGTGTGTGTGTATAATATATATCCACACACAATAAAATAATACAATTAGACAAGTCTGGATATATATTCAGGAAAAAAGACTGAAATATAAAGAAACTTTAAAAGAATAAATGATTTCAAATGATTGTGACGGGAAGGAGGTCATTATAATACTTAAATATTTCAAGATTACCATTTGATTATATGGTTAAAACTTTGTTCTTGAAATATAAACTTTATCAGAATCAGTATTTTCATGTAAGATACTGAACATGAAAAAATATTTCAAGAAAAAAACATCAGAATGTAAATATTATAAATTTCTAAATATGTTATTTTATAAAATAATTTTTTATTTTTCTGGGTGGAAAAAAAAAACAGAAAAAAACTCCCCCCCCCAGAATTTCTGTTTTTTTTTTTTTTTTTCTTTAGGACCATTCCCATCTCTTAATTAGGAGGAATGTTATAGATCATTCTGGTAAAACCTAGCTAATCCTGTCTAAAATTAAAATTGGGCTTCTATATTTTTTAGACCTGAAGCTATTACTTTTGGCCAAATTTGTTTGCTAAAGTGGTCAAATTCGACTTTCAAAGAAGTCAACTTTTTTTTTCTTTCTACATTTACAAGCTGCAATTGATTTAAAAAAAAGTATAAAAATTTGTCGCAAAATTTTCATCTGAAGGAAGTTTAAGCTTCAATTTTCTCCTTCAGATATCTGTCGAATATCTGGCTTGAAATTGTTGGATGTCTATATCTGGAGTGCTGATATCCAGTACCCCGTCGGATATTTCAAATTCAGCCTGATACCGGATACTTACCAGATATCAATATTATCCGTAATATTTTTTCTCCTTACGTGCCCATCTGGGCATGAAAATATTTAATCAAAAATACCTCTCTTAAAATAATGCATGTTAATATAGTGTTTTGTCTTTGACTTTGATTGAAATTAAAATAAATTTAAGCAATGTCAGTATAGGGATGATATTGTTAAATTTTTTTCAACAGATCTGTACCTACTAAATATTAGGGATGGGATAAACAGTTATTTTTCAGCTTCATTCCATAGTACCTTTGGAGATAGATTCTGATAACATATTATTTTTATAACCTATTACTGTTTAGTTTATACATGGCTAATGTCTTTCTAATCCTTTTGGGGTGTACATATACAAGTGTATTGCATAATAGATGCAGTTTATGCTTTCGAAGAGTAATCTTCACTTTATTTAACACTAAAACTTCTGCAAATAAAGAAAGAAAGAAAAAAAAAAAAAAAACGCTGATATGAAATAGTGGTAGAGTCAAAGTTTTAAAAGTTTTACACAAATGTTCGTCCCAAGCGAGTAAGTGCAAGATTCTGTTAAATTAACTAATTATAGAATATTTCAAATAATATCAAGTAACATGTATATGAGTGCCATTTAATGTAAAAGAAAAAAAAATCTGATGTGGCCACCACATGACTTCCTTATACAACCATTGCAAGTGAGTTGTTCCCATATGCTTTAATTACACCAAATTTATTTCAAGAATATTAAATAACTAATTAGTTACAAATTAAAATAATTAACTTTTATTAATCCTCTATATATGTATCAGATTTATTTCAAATTATTAAATTCCTAATTAGAAATTAAAATAAATAATCTTTATTAATATTAAGAAAGAATTCAGTAATAAATTCATTAAGGCGGGTCTCCACCTTTCCCGTTTTTCCATCCAAGATAGCGGACGTGTAAAAAAGTGGTTCGGAACAAGATATGGGGGTTGGTCTAAATTTCAGAATTGATAGTTACCTCCACCAATCCCAAAAAAGCGTGTGAATTCCCTATCCCGTAAAAAATTATCTGTCAAGTACTGACAGTTTCAATTCAATCCCCCAGAAGGGTTCTGTTATCTGTAACAGGTCCGGAGTGAGAGGTGACACTTCCGCTAATTATCTACCCTAAAAGAAGCTTTAAACCAACATTCCATATTACTGAAATGCTCACACATTACAACTGAAATTCTGCTGTAATATATATATGTGTGTGTGTGTAATATATATATATTTATTTAATACAACTTCTAAAATCAATAAAAAAAAAAAATAGAGAAAGTACAAAAAGAAATTAATGAAATGAATTAATCGTTGCTAAAGAGTGCAACTTTCCATTGGGATTTTTTTTTATTTTTTTAAAGAACAATTGGGGGGGAAAATTACACTACCCCTCCGATATGAGATCAAACTAAAAATCAGTTAAAAATAAAATTGAATGAAAAAATGCTAAATATGTTTTTAATAATCTGGTGTGTCACTCACACGACTTTCTCTTACCCTGAAATTTAATACTATAAAGACAGATTGGCGATTATGAGGTAAGATAACGAGTACTGTTATGTAAACCTATGTTAGACAATTCAAATTAGGCTTCGGAAGAGTTTTATATGATAATTAGTTCTCTCTCTGTGTGTGTGTGTGGGGGGGGGGGGGCTACCGCCCCACTCAATCCCCCCGTTTCATTAATGCACCTACATTTATATAGAATTTAAATCTGTTATTAAAATTAAAAGTTTACTTAAAATTATTCAGACAATTTTCACACGCAACATTCCTTGAAACTTATCAATCTTGATCAAACTTTCCCAACAACAAACTCATATTAACTTCAAAATACAACATTTGGATCTCCTAAAATTATTCGTTTTTAAGTTACTCTAAGAGATACAGACAAAAATCAAACCTTAAAAAACTTGACTACGGTAATCAGGAAACATCAAAACGTGTAAATATACAAAAAACAAGCGATGAACATTTAGCTTAAAACATACATTATTTACCATATCTCCACGAGGAATTTATTTCAATTCCCGAACAGCTCTCCTGGAAATGGTAAAATATTATTAGTAAAGCACATCCACTAACAACAAATAACTAGCATATTGTGGCCACCACACGACTTTCTTCTATATTTTCCTATACAAATTCTCTCGGTAAAAATAATTTATTAAAATTATTATTTGAAAAAAAATTATCTTCCATGATAATGAAGACGATTTCCATATTAGAGAAGTAGTATAACACTAAATGAATTTATTCTTAATATTACACTTAAATATATATATATATATATATATATATTTGTTAAAAATGAAAAAAATCGATAACTTTATTTTAAATTATCGCAGATCGGTGGTTAAACCATTCGTTTTAAAGGTATTGGCGAGCTCTTTTGAAAGATACCCATCATGAAAATTTACTCCCCTCGAGGGGGGGGGGGGGGGCGAGGCTCCTACATACACATTTTTTTTCCCCAATTGATTATCTATAATACAAAATATATATATTCGTTTCATTTGGTTTGGTTCAGTCTGTACTTGTTAAACTCTACTTACCTGCAATTTCCCCCATGGACGTAATGTATTTGAATACTTTTGAATGTCCCTGTACACGAACCATTTGCTTCATCTCAACGAAAAGCTTACTGCAGCATCCCTACATGATACACATTTAGAATACTGAGTTTGGAATTTCTGCTACTATTTGTTGGGGAAGTATGAAAACTAGATTGTCAAACATAAAATTTATTTTGAAAATTTCCTTTGAATGATTTAGTTTAACTATCATTAGCATTTCACCCCCCAAGATTAATAATAATTCGGATTCTGATGAATTAAAATTAAAATTTGGCAGCGAGGCTCCTACATACGCAATTTTTTTTTTTTTTTTCCGCAGTTGACTATCTCTATTACAAAAAATATATATTCGTTTCATTTGGTTTAGTGCAGTCTATAGATGTTAAACTCTACTTACCTGCAATTTCCTCCATAGACGTAATGTAGTTGAATACTTTTGGATGTCCCTGTACACGAACAATTTGCTCCATCTCAACGAAAAGCTTACTGTAGCATCCCTACATGATACACATTTAGAATACTGAGCTTGGAATTTCTGCTATTATTTGTTCTTGAGATATGCTGATAACAGACACACACACATCCACAGAGATACACAGACCATTCGCTAAAAACATGATTACAAACAATTTTGTAGAAACGATATGATAGTGGCTTAATAAAATACGCGAGGATAAAAAAGAAATAATAATACATAAGCAATATTTAAGCACGCAGACTCAGTTGAGTGATCTTATTAAAAAAAGTAATCTGGTGTGTCACTCACACGACTTTCTCTTACCCTGAAATCAGTGGCGGCTCGTGCACCGAAAATAGGTGAAGAGGCACACTGTATTTTACACTGTATTCATTTATAGAATATAAATTTACATTTAAATAAGTATTTTTAGTTAATTTTAGTTAAGACCATGCTTAATAAAAATTATGCATTAAAAATACTTAAATATTATTTTTAAGCTCTTCACCTATTTTCGGTTCACGACCCGCCACTGCCTGAAATTTAAAACTATAAATACAGGTTGCAGATTAATAGGTAAGATAACGAGTACTGTTATGTAAACCTATGTTAAACAATTCATATTAGGCTTCTGAAGAGTTTTATATGATAACTAGTTCTGTGTGAAACTTCATTAATGCACCTACATTTATATAGAATTTAATTCGGTTATTAAGAAATATAATTCCCTTTTTAAAAAGTAATTTATTAAAATTATTATTTAAAACAATTATCTTTTATGATAATGCAGATGATTTCCATATTAGAGAAGTAGTATAACACTAAATAACCAAAAAAAGTCCTTTTTATTCTCAATATATAAAAAAAAAAAAAAAACGATTTTTTTCTAAGTTTTTTTTTCGTTAAAAGTAAAAAAGAAAAATCGATAACTTTGTTTTAAATTAGCACAGATCGATCGTTCAACCATTGTTTTAAAGGTATTGACGAGCTCTTTTGAAAGATACCCATCATGAAAATTTACTCCCCTCGAGAGGGGACTTCCCCCCCAGGGAGGGGGGGAGGCGAGGCTCCTACATGCACAAAAAGTTTTTCCCAGTTAACTATCTCTATTACAAAAAATCTATATTCGTTTCATTTGGTTTAGTGCAGTCTATAGGCGTTAAACTCTACTTTCCTGCAATTTCCCCCATAGATGTAATGTATTAGAATTCTCTTGATTGTCCCTGTACACGAACCATTTGCTTGATCTTAACGAAAAGCTTACTGTAGCATCCGTATATGATACACATTTAGAATACCAAGTTTGAACTTTCTGCCATAATTTGTTTTTGAGATATGCTGATAACAGACAGACGCACACACAGACATACACACAGACCATTTGCTAAAAACATGATTTTCGTATTCAGGGGACCTCAAAACGTGTAAATATAACAAAATCTCGCGTTCGAAAATTTGACCCAAAAACAATACTTTCTCTACCTTATGGGTAAGAGAAAGTAAAAAGACGACATTTGTTTGATGAGATCATCTTATAGAAAAATCTTTTTTTTTTTTCTTTAAGTTGCATTTTTACAATCTTTGCAAGCGTCATTTTAAACCTAGCAATACTTTAAAGGTATAAACAAAATATGAACCTTTGTCATATATTGACTGAAAAACGCAATAACAAAAATTATAATAATAATAGGCATTAAGTAAATTTTAACAAAAAATTATGCCAAAATGGATAATTCGAAAAATTAAATTAAAAAGCATTGCCACCATGGCGGCAAAAGTTTAAAAGTCGCCATAGGGTCCTTTACTAATGCTGCCTTGCATGGGGAAGTATGAAAACTAGATTGTCAAACATAAAATTTATTTTGAAAATTTCCTTTGAATGATTTGGTTTAACTATCATTAACATTTCATCCCCCAAAATTAATAATAATTCGGCTTCTGATGATTATTTCTGAGTGATGAGTATAATTTCCCAGGATTTATTTTGTCACTGGTGTCACAAAGAAAAACAAATTCTGTCCGTAGTGGAGAGAGAGAAAAAAAAAAAAAAAAGACAGAAAGAAAGAAACCGAAGCTCCTGTCTATTTCTTAGAAAATACAAATAGAGTTCTGAGTAAAATAGAAATTAATTTAATTTAGGGTGATGTAACTTTTTTTTTTCTAAGTTTTTTCTCTCTATAAAAGCATGCCGTAACAATGTTACGTTTCTTAGCAACGGTTACTATATCAGAATTGGATTCGGTAAAGTAAAAGAAAAAAAAGTAATAAATTTGGGGTATTTAGGCATTATATTTTTTCAACAAAGAGCTGTCGACGATTTTCATGAAGTTGCGACAGTTATATTTAGTTTATTTAAAATAAATAATTTTCATAAATAATTAAATTTAAATTACGTTTCATTACTAGAATTATAAAAAACGCATTACTCAAATAAAAAAGATAATTTCACAGGATTTATTACGTCATTGTCCGTCGTCACAAAGGAAAGCAAATTCTATTCATAGTGGAGGAAAATAAATCTATATATATAAAAATGAATGTTTGTCTGTATGTTATTTATAAAATCGTAAACGGCTTGACCGATTTCGATCATTCTTTTTTTGTTTTTTTCCTTATAGGTCAGGGATGGTTTAGGAAAAAAAAAAAATTGAAAAAATCTTTAAAATTAATTAAAATATGAAAATAATAAACTTATTGACTTATATTGACTTAAATTTTAAAATAAAATAGTAATATTACAAATCTAACATATTTCTTCTGAATTTTATTTCACAGCATTTTTTTTATATACCTCAACTTCAGATATTTTTTTTTTTTTTTCTTTTTAGTATGGCGGATGAAACACGCTTGGCATAAAAGTTAATTCAGCATTATGGTAAAGGTATTTTCTTATTGATAATTCTTGACAATTTTTTATAATTTTGATGCTGAAGTAGATCGGACATTTTTCGCCAAGGAAAATATAGAAAGAAATACGCAAGCGAAGTGATGACGTCATTGGCCGTTCGTGGATGCAAGAAAAATATTTCCTATGTTAAACGCCCATTGGATTTTTTTGTAAAAAATTATTAAAAATCGAGGAAAAATATTTCCCGATTTTAATCCGAATATTTAGGTATAGATATGTATTAGATATCATGTCCATGCATTAGATTAAGTTATTTTTGTTGTAAAATTGACAAAATTTGAAATTTTAATTTCAAAACTCTAGAAGAAAAAAAATGGCAAACTTCCATATTCGATTGAAAACACAAACATTTAATTTCAAAGGATGATATTAACACAATAAATATCCAACTAATATACTGATTAAAAGGGAAATGATAAATATTCTATCATAATTTGAAGTCAAATTTCTTTTCAAATGTCTAAATAAAGTATCTGATATAAGATAGTAATATGTTGTAGCGGAATAGATTTGATATCGGTCATCCTTGGTAGAAAAATAAAATATCGCCAAATTATTTGGCGAACATAATTTAATTCCTTTCAAAAATCATGGTTATTTTAACAACTTATTTTAAGACAGTAATGAATAATATGAAACAATATTTCGTACAATGCATATTACGAAAATATATATCTGGCATGTATATTTTCGTATTACGTTTTTGATCACCAAATACAAGAAGTGCCAAGAACGACAGAGTTTTGAAATTTAAAATTAAAATTTTGTGAATTTGACAGCAAAATAACTCAATCTAACACATGCACATGATAACTAATACATATATGTACCCAAATATGGGGATTAAAATCGAGAAATAATTTTCCTCGATTTTTAATTATTTTTTACAAAAAATCCAATGGGCGATTAACATGGGAAATCATTTTCTTGCATCCACGGACGGTCAGTGACGTCACACTTCGCTTGCGTATAGGAACAATAATCGCATAAATTATATTTTGGTCTAAAACGGCAAAAAAAATTTAAAAGTCGCCAAGGGCATTAAGGCTGTACCATGATCAAGTTTACATACTAATTTATTTATTTTTCTGTATACCAACTACTATTAACTAAACATGAAGTATATATAACCACAAAATAATAATTGTCTCATGCGATAGAAGTTGCCGATCATAGCATATTGTAATATTATATGTGGCTTGAAATTGCTGTCATTCTATGGTGATGATGATGTCGTGTCTATCAAAGTGCAATTAGATGGCTCCGAAGCTGTCGAAGACAGCTTTAGCAACCTCGACAGCCCTATCTGTATAAAGTAGGTCTACTGGGTCTTCAAAGCCGATATTAAGAAGTTTGGCCTGGATTGCTGGGCAGCTGAAGATGTGTTGGGGAGACAGTGGGATGTCGTCTGGGCAGTGAGGACAAAAGTTGGTGTAACTACGCTGCCCGTCCTCAGAAATCCTCATCCCCTTTAAATGGTTTGTCCTCAGTCTGGTTAAAATAGTTGATAAGGCTCTATCACAGTTCAATTCCGGAATGGAGTTTCGTTTAACTTGTTGACCGATTAGTCTTCGGCCAGCGACGGCATTGGCGTCAACGAGGGTTAGACATTTGGATGGCTGAGGAGAATTACGTGCAGCCTTTGCGAGCTCATCGGCCTTCTCATTACCGAAAATATTTACATGAGCCGGTATCCATTGCAAGATGCAGGATCTCTGGGCAGCAATGATTTTGTTTGTGAGCTCAATGATCTGATGGCTGAGTTGACATTTGCCCTTCTGGATCGCTTGCAATGCTGATCTGCAATCTGAGAATATGATGATGCCTTTGGAACTCTGGTCCTCCTTAGACAGATAAATCTCCAGAGCACATTTGATGGCGACGAGCTCGGATGTATAGTTGGAGGCGATTTTCCCAACAGGAATACCGTGGCATTCCTGCGCTCCGTCTGGTTCGATGAAAAAGACACCTGCTCCTCCTCTATCGAGATTAGAGTCAGAAGAGCCATCTGTGTAGGCGATCGTCAGATCTTGATTTGAGGTCGTGAGTACTTCAATGGTATGGTCGCCTTTCTCTTTAATTATTGTGGTGGGATCATTCTATGGTTGATTGATTAAATCAAATAAGTATGGGAAATAACTTGAGAGCAAATATTATGTACATCACATATAATGTTGTTCATATGTAACTGGGATTCAGATATAAAAGAGCTACTTCAAATTTTTCGATACTGTCCGTATCGAAACTGTTATGTATGATAAGCAACCAAATGGAAGCCCACGGGTAAGCCATTGTCGCAGGCAATAGGGACAGGCACCGGAAATTGCAAGGACGAACAAGGTGCTGCCTAAGGCAGCGGAAACCCAAAGCTAACTTTTGACCGATTTCATTTTTTTTTTTTTTTTTTTTTTTTTTTCTCATAAAGCATATAGAAAAGAGTTTGCCAGCGAAGCGGGCAAAGCCGTCCAAAATTGTTTAAGAACTAAAATATTATTCAACAATTCGCCGGGAAATGAAAAAAAAAAAAAAAAAGTCATTTATTTGTAAAAAAAAAAAAAAAAAAAAGTCATTTATTTGTAAAAAAAAAAAAAAAAAAATTTGAAACTCATAAATATTATATGAATTTCACCACATAGTTAAAATTTTAATTAACCAGTCACCAAATTATTATTAGAACCAGATTAATATTGTGCAACAGTGAACTAAAATCATACAAAGAAAGGTTTCGAAATAAAATTCATAATTGACGACCCAGTTTTTATACTTCCACAACGCAGTACTGTTTTAGTACAGAATCCCTATGGATGAATTTTAAATTTTTATCGCCATGTTGGCGATAACTTTTTATTTATTTATTTTGGCATTTTATTTTGGCTTTCAATGAGTTACAAATTTTTTTGAGTGTACTTTATCAGACTCTGTTTTGCACAGCACCACAATGATAAGGTTTCATTTCATTACATATTATGATCAAACCGTCAGTTCCCACACATACACATCAAAATTTCCACGTGAACGAAGTCGCGGGTAACAGCTAGTAAAGAAATAAAATAAAGAAATAAATAAAGAAATAAAATGAAAAAAGAAACCGGAGCTCCTGTCTATTTCGCAAAAAATACAATAGAGTCCGGACCAAAACCAAAATTAAATAATCTAGTTTAGGGTGATGTAACTTTCCCCCCCCCCCCCCAAGTCTATTCTTCTAAAGACATGTCGTAAGAATGTTGCGCTTCTTAGCAACGGTTACTATATCAGAATCGGATTCGGTAAAGTAAAAGAAAAAAGTAATAAATTTGGGGTATTTAGGTATCATATTCCTTCAACAAAGAAACTGTCGACGATTTTCATGATTTTGCGACAGGTATATTTAGTTTATTTAAAATTAATAATTTTCATAAATAATTAAATTTAAATTAAGTTTCAGTACTAAAATTATAAGGAACTCATTTCTCAAATAAAAAAAGACAATTTCACAGGATTTATTGCATCACTGTCGTCACGTCACAAAGGAAAGCAAATTCTATTCATAGTGGAGAAAAAAAATGAAAAAATAAACTGAAGCTCCTGTCTATTTCGTAGAAAATACAATAGAGTCCTGAGCAAAACACAAATTAAATAATTTAATTTAGGGTGATGTAACTTTTTTTCCTAAGTCTATTCTTCTATATAAAGACATGTCGTAACAATGTTGCGTTCCTTACCAACGGTTACTATATCAGAATCGAATTCGGTAAAGTGAAAGAAAAAGTAATAAATTTGGGGTATTTAGGTATTATATTCCTTCAACAAAGAAACTGTCGACGATTTTCATGAATTTGTGACAGGTATATTTAATTTATTTAAAATTAATAATTTTCATAAATAATTACATTTCAGTGCTAAAATTATAAGAAACTCATTACTCGAAAAAAGAAGGATAATTTCACAGGACCTATTTCGTCAGTGTCATCACAAAGGAAAGCAAATTCTATCTATAGTAGAAGAGAAAGAAAAAAAAAAAGAAGAAGAAGACAGAAAGAAAGAAACCGAAGTTCCTGTCTATTTTGTAGAAAATACAATAGAGTTCTGAGCAAAACAAAAATTAAATAATTTAATTTGGATGATGTAACTTTATTTTTTCTAAGTCTATTCTTCTATATAAAGGCATGTTACAACAGTGTTGCATTCCTTAGCAACGGTTATTATATCGGGATCATATTCTCTAAAGTAAAGGACAACGTAAAAAATTTGAGGTAGTTTGGTATTATATACCTATACAACAAAGAAACTAGCGATGGTGTTTATGAATTTACAATAGGTATATTTAGTTTATTTAAGTTTAATAATTTTCATAAATAATTAAATTTAAATTAGATTTCATTACTGAAATTTCAGTATTTTACCATGTTTTTATTAACTCTGTTTCTTGTTTGTGTATTTGTTTGTCCAGTACAAATCTTGCAATCGATTTTTAAGTAACTTCCCAACTTGCTAGACATTTGAAACTTTCAGAATGGCTCAGAGCACGGTGACAATGCATTTTTAAAATACTTTTAGCCAATTGTTTCGGGTAGCGTTGCCTTTGGTAGCGTTTATATGATTCAACCATAGACCTTATATATAAGGTATATGGATTCAACAATCATATAACTTCCCGACTAGCTAGACATTTGAAACTTTTAGAGTAGCTCAGAACACTATGAAAATGCATTTTTTAAAATACTTTAAGATTCTGTTTCGGGTCCCCGCTGCCTTCGTTAGCGTTGATATGATTCAACAATCATATAACTTCCCGACTAACTACACATTTGAAACATTCAGAATTTTGAAGCAGTTATCTCAGAACTGCTACATAGAATTTCATACATATTGATATGTAGATGCACTATGACGTAAATTAGTGTCTATTAAATTTTGAGAAAAAACGTCCAGCAGGTGGCGCTTTCATTCCGCTATTTCCAAATTTTAGACATGACGGAACCACAGGACTTTCTTATACACCTGTTGAAACATATATACTGTCAGGAAAACATTGAAATTTTTGAGTCAGATTATAATTAGGTTAGTAAACGGAACAAATACGAAAGAAAGAAAGAAAGAAATTTGGGGTATTTAGGTATTATCTTTTCGACAAGTAAACTAGTGATGACTTTGATAAATTTGCGCCGAAGTAATTTTCATAAGTAAATAAATTCAAACTACATTCCATTACTCGAATGATATTATTTTAATTATAATAAACAAATTTTAAAAAATAGTCTTTTTCCTTCCCCCCCCCCCCCCCCCTCATTATTTGTTATTCATCATGGAATTTGGTCACTGTTTGGAGAATATGGCAAATTTGAAAATAGGTTTACTTGGAAATATCGACCGTTATATGGACGAAGGCGGACTAGTTTTCAATATTGGCTGACAAGAAAGCACATCCCAATTTTCCCAAATTTTAAACATGTCATTATAGGACAAAATTTCCTATAAACTTGCTCAATGAGAATTATTTTTGACAAATTATTAGAAAATTAAAAAAGAGCTATTTATAATAGTAATAGCCAACTACGGAAAAAATATTTGAACACGTAAAAGAGATGCCCAATCCTCCCTTTCTAGGAGAGGAAATTTTGAATACGGGTATCTATCAGAAGAAATTATCAATGTCTTTAAAAGAATCGACTGAACCATTCATCTGTTATAATTAAAAAAAAAAAAAAAAAAAAGGGTCAAATCGATTAATTAAAAAAAATTGTTTTAATTATTATTATTATTATTATTTAAGACATTTTTTTAAAATGTTTTTACTAGAACATACAATCAACTTTCTTTGGACATTTCTATGAGGAAAAAAAAAAAAAACTTCTTCAATCAGCATGGAAGATAATTTAATAAATTATTTGTACTGAGTGGATTTTTGTATACGAAAATATAGAAGAATGTTTTGTGATGGTCACAACGAATTAATGGCAAATTCGGAAATTGTTTCATCTAGAAATATCGAGTGATGTAGTAAAGTTGACGGTAGTTGAAAACTGACTATTTTCTAAATAGTAGCTGTTTCATTTTAAATAGCGGGAATTAAAAAAAAATAAATAAATAAAAATTCGTTTTCCGTAAGACATTAAGCATTGATTTATGTCTTTGTTATTCTTCTATGCATATGTACATGGAGTGTTATTCTGATTAGATGATTAAATAACAAAAAAATAAAAGAAAATAAATAAAAAGTTTAAATAATTTATAATTGGAGATTTGTAAAGTAAAATGGTAAAGATGTTGATCAATATTCAGCCAAGTTCTTTCATTGCGCCGGACACACGTGAACCAACGAATTAACCATTTAGTATTATATCAGGTGCGGATCAGATTAGCATGCTGTTATTACCAACAATAATATTTTTGGTGAAAATTGGAAAACCGGAAGTGGGTCCATAAGTCTGTATCTAAAAAACGGCTCTAACGATTTTCTTCAAAATTACTGTATAAACACATTCTATTAGATGTCCTTTCGAATGATATAGTTGGTTAATTCATGAAAATTGCAGTCGTCCTGTATAAATAGTTCAATTTCAGGTACTGCAAGTGCGTTCCTTTCAAAATGGCTTTAAGATTTTTTTCAAACTTGCAATATTAACCCTCTTTTAAATATACTTTTGTATGCAATTGTTGTTTACCGGTCAACAACAGAATATGCCAAGTTTTGGTAAAAGTCGGTATCTCAAAAACGGCTCTAACGATTTTTTATTACATAAACCCATTTTATATATCCTTCATAATGATTTATGTGGTTATTACAGGAAAATTAATAGTCATCCTGATCAGGTAGATTAATTTTAGATCTTAAAAAATTGGTGTTAAAAAAAAAAAAAAAAAAAACTTCTACCTATTTCTTTTTTTTCTTTCTTTAACTCGCTGCGTAAACTCTATTTTATATGTCTCTACACGTGTATTTCTCTTACTGGGAAAAAAAAAAAAAATACATATAATACGTGTATTAGTGTGTAATGGAAGTCTTGTGGTTGTTTTACACCAGTTTTTTTTTTCTTCTTTTTATCTCACATACAAACTTTGGCGTATTTACGTACTATAAAACCTGTGCATAATAGCCTTCCTCTAAATAAATAAATAAATAAAAATTGGTATTAACTGAAGATAGTTTTCTTTTCTTTTTTCTTTCTTCCTTTTCTTTTTTCTTTCTTTTTTTTTCTTTATGATTTCATATAAAATATTTGTTTGAGCTACAAATTATTCAAGTAAAGTTTCTGTCATAGAAATGTATTTTTAACCCTAAGAAAGAAGGGTGTTATAAAGTTTAAAGCCTTTATCTGCATGTCTGTATGTAACACTACAGTTTGCAAATGAAATGATTGATTTCAATGTTTTTTAAAAAAAGAAAAAGAAAAACACTCGTAAACGGGATAATGTTTAGCTAGGTTTAATGTAAATCTGTTTGACAGGTAATAGTTCAGGTGAAATTTTCTGTGATATTTTGTAATGTTTAAGTTGCCAGATTTTCAAATAAACTTATAGCTCGCAAGCTTCCAATTTAACTTACACAATTGTTAAAAAAGTTAGGCATTCCAGATGAGTCATGTGTTTTTATAGATTTGAGTATAAAAACTGTATTTTCTTCATTTTTAATAAGGGACTATTAGTCTCAATATGCGGATTTTTACGATACCAGTTTTACGATATTTGAGCATTTGTTGAAAATAAATTGAATAATTTGAAAACGATGTTATAATTTAAAAAAAAAAAAAAAAAAAAAATTACTAATAATCCTTCATACTAAACTAAATTCTGCTTTACGAGATTTTTTTTTTTTTTTTTTATGACTGAGGACTATTAGTCTTAATCTGCGGATTTTTATGATACCAGTTTTACAATAGCTGGATATTTATCGAAAAAAATATAATTGAATAATTTGAAAGCGATGTTATAATTTGAAAAAAATAATAATAATAAAATAAATAAATAATAATAATAATAAATAAATAAATAAATAAATAAAACTAATAGTCCTCCATACCAAACTAAATTCTGCTTTTCTCAGAATTTCATCAAATTCTTTTCTTTTCTTTTCTTTTCTTTTCTTTTTTTTTTGAAAGAAATAGAAAAGAAAATTAATAATAATTAGTAAATAAAGTAAAAATCAGATTGCAATATTGCAACATTTCCATTGCGCAATAAATTTTCGAAAAGTAAAAAGTATTTTTTTTTTTCTCTAAAAGGAGCAAATTATTCATTTATAGATCTGAGGTAAAACCCTGTTTTGTGATACAAGCTGTAAGAAGTCCCCCCCTTTTTGAATGAACGCCTCACACAAAGATCATCAATCAATAGTAATTGCTTCCTGTAGTGCGAGAATCCTTCTAGGGAGGAGTTTGAGGGAAAAATGCCAAATTTTTAGCAAAAATTCATACTTTGCCCCTTTGTTATTAATACGCATTTAAAATTAAACTTTTTTCTTAGGAATTAATAGTAAGCCTGATCATTTAGAAGTTTTTTCCGCTTTTCAGCCTTTCGATATCATAATTTGTTAATTTCTTACGAGCTATGAAAACAATCAAGGCAAATTTCGCATTTTTTAGCTTAAAAATGAAATATTAAAATTAAAAAAATAATAATTTTTTCAAAGCGAAAAATTTTTTACTAGTTGTGCATTTACTGAATGTAAAAACAGAATATAAAAATATGTAATAGTTAACGAGTTATAAAGGGGCAAATTTTCCTATAGAAATATACGGGCTTTGGTTTCCGGCCACAGTAAGTGGAGAGTCCTCTTAATCTCTTTTTAACATAATGCAATTTATATATGGGGGATCTTAAATGCAATTTAATTTCCTGTTCCCTAAAAAGAATCATTTTATTTCATTGCAATTCAGAATAAATATATATTTCTAGCTATTAAATTACATTAAACGATTTCCATTATAATTTATTTTTGTTTGATCAACTTAAATCCATCATTTCACTCCTTATATGGATGTAGATTGTGGTTACATATAATCTAAATGTTTTATTTTTCTGACTTTATGTCGCAATAAATATTACCTAATTACTTGCACCTGCTAACGGTTCTTGTTGGCTTATAAAATCATGCCAAGTTTATGGTTGCAATTTGCAACCGTCTCTTCAAAATTAAAATTTCTTATTGAATTAAGACTAAGACAAAGAAACTTTTATTTGGCACTTTTCGCTGGTAATTTCGTAGCGCTGCTAGATCTGGCAATCAAAAATACTAAATGAGTTTTGTTCGTTTGGTCACTTTTACTCGAATCGCTTGACACAAAAAGATGTAATTTAGTTGCTCTCTCTCCCACTACTTTTACGATTTCAAATTCTGTGTCGAGCCTAGCTATAGTTATTGCATTTAATATTAATATTTAAAATCATCTTCAAGATAAACTTCAATAAATATAATTTGTTAGTTAAAGGAGATATTGACTCTGTTTTTATTGAATATTTGAAATTTATTTGTTTATTTTCAGCAATGTACTTAAAAAAAATTATTCTTCCAAGAATTACCAAAAAAAACTACTTCATAACCATATGTATACATATTTTTATGAAAATATTGACAGTTTTGTGTGAGGTAACTGATTCGTAAATAAACAGACAGGCTCCAGTCCACGAACATTCCTTTAAAAAAAAAAAAAAAAAAACTGCTATTTAAACCAATAAAATCTGGATAATACGATTATATATGCCATCAGGACAACTATACTAGTTTTTTCAGGAAAACTACTCAATGAATTGTTACAGAATATCTCATTGGCAGATGCACAGCTTGGAGTACAATGAAAATCATTCGAGTATAGATGGCCCAGTTTTGTTCCCTTTAGCAAAAATTAGTATCAGGAAAAGGGAAATTTTACTAAAATAATTAGCTCAGTTAAAATATAGAAAGGGTTTCTGGCTATCCTAAAACAGCAATTGTCACAAAATTTTATCGCTAATCTCACCATACCGCAAATTAGTAGCCACGTAGATTTTTGGTCTTGGCATAGAATTTGGCGAAAATTTGTAGTTTGGAAGCTCTAACTTCAATAATAACAGAGTTCTGGAATGTTCTTGAAAAAATTATTGGTTTATTGCACAGAACTAAATTCTTTGAAAGTTCTATAAATGACTCACAAAACTATTTTAAAACTAGTATGTTGTGGCCACCACAAGACTTTCTTCTATATTTTCCTTTACAAATTAACTCAGTAACAATATTTAAAAAAAAAAAAAAAAATACGATCTTCTTTTCAATTTTTTTTTTTTTTTTGTTGAAAGTAAAAAAAAATGATAACTTTGTTTTAAATTATCACATATTTATAGTTCAGCCATTCGTTTTAAAGGTATTGACGAGACCTTTCGAAAGATACCCATCTTGAATATTCCCCCCCACCCCCACCCCCGGGAGTACTTCCCCCGGGGGGGGGGAAGCTATGCCCCCATATGCACAAAACTTTTTTCCTAATTAACTATTATTATTATCAATAATTCATATTAATTTTACAATCACAGGCTAAGAATAACTCTCATTATGTACATTTATACGAAATTTTGTCCTATACTACCATGTTAAAAGTTTAGAAAAAATACGGTCACAGCGCCACCTGTTGAGCAATTGATCCCCAAATCTAATCAGCACCAGTTTGTGTCAGGGGCCAACTATAAATACCAAATTTGGTTCAATTTCGTAAAAAAAAGAAATGTTGTTAAAAGTAAAAAAAACGATAACTTTATTTTAAATTATCTCAGATCGATGGTGCAACCATTCGTTTTAAAGGTATTGGCAAGCTCTTTTGAAAGATACCCATCATGAAAATTTACTCCCCCCTAGGGGGGGGGGGAGGCTTCTACACATACAAAAAAATTTTCCCAGTTGAATATCTCTATTATAAATAATTCTTGTAAATTTCATGATGATTACTAAAAAATAATTCTCTTTATGCACATTTATACAAAATTTTGTCCTATATCACCATGTTAAAAATTTAGAAAAAGCAGGATGGCAACGCAACCTGTGAGACAATTTTTACCAAAAGTTGATAGGCACTAATTTATGTCAAGGTGCAACTACATACCAATTTGTATGAAATTCTGTGCAGAAGTTCCTGAGATACAGTTGCCACAAAATTTTGTCACACACACACAGACAGACATTTTCTAAAAATGGTCAAATCGTGTTCTACAGCTCTCAAAACATGTAAATCCATCAAAAACCCGAGGTCGAAAATTTTTACGAATCCAATACTTTCTTCTATTGAATATAGAAGAAAGTAAAAAAGATTGTTAATGATTATATACTAGAACTTGCCTATATCTTTACATGTTACTTTCTACACAGTATTGAAGTAAAAGTGAACACAGTTGAATGTTTTTTTATTTCCACAAAGGTGAGCTTTGACTTAGCGTCAAATTAGGCATTCAAATGTGGCAAAAATGGTAGTAAGGGATTTACAAAATTTGGAAACTTTATCTCAATAGAAGTCCAGTTCTAGAAATTTTGTAATGATGCATTGGTTTCTCGTGCAGAACTACCTTGAAAATTCCATAGATAAATTCAAATTTCATTCAGACTTCGAGATATTCGGTTGTTCCTGATTTTGCAAAATTTATGCTCTTCAGTGTATTTAACAATGTTTATTTGATTTCTGTAGTAAAAATGACCATTTTATTGAATTGTTTCAAGAATACTAATTTTTGTAGAACAAAAAAGAGATTTATTCAACTTTTGACTAATATTAATAAAGTGCATTCGTCGATTAGAACTTGCTTATTTTTTGAAGAATTACTTTCTACACACTAAAATGTCGACAACGTTTTTTTTATCAATATCATTTCAAGCTCTATCTACTTGCTGAATATTCATTAAATGAAATACATTCGTCGACTAGAACCTATTTTTGTCTTAAAGAACCAATTTCAGAACGCTAAAATGTCGACAATTTGTACAACAATAAAATTACAGGCTCTATCTACAGGCTGAATATTCATAAAATAAAATGCGTTCGTCGACAAGAACCTGATTATGTCTTTACAAATTACTTTCTACAAGCTAAAATGTCTTCAACTTTCATAACAATATCATTACTAGCTCTATCATTAGCTTCTTTTGAAATCCCTATGATGGTAGGTCACATTTAATGGCCAAAACCTTTGTATTCTTGGGAAAAATATAAATATAATTTTCCTAAATATCTCCACAACAGAAAATAATATAAAGTCCAAAATGGGAGGTGCACTGTTAGATGTTATAAAAAACCTATATACCAATTTTCAATGTTCTACATCCAACGGTTTTTAAGTTATGCACGATACATTGCAGGCTTTATCTACTGACTGAATATTCATTAAATAAAATGCATTCATTGACAAGAACCTGTTTATGTCTTTTAAGCATAACTTTCTACACACAAAAATGTCTTCAACTTTCATAACAATATCATTACTGGCTCTATCATTAGCTTCTTTTGAAATCTCTATGATGGTAGGTCATATATACATGTCAAAACCTTTGTATTCTTGGTCATTATGAATATAATTTTCTAAATATCTCCAAAACGGAAAAGCATATAAAGTCCAAAAAGGAAGGTGCATAACTAGATGTTATAAGAAACCTATGTACCAATTTGCAATGTTCTACGTCCAACCATTTTTGAGTTATGCGAGATACATTACAGGCTCTATCTACGGGCTGAAAATTCATTAAATAAAATGCATTCATTGACAAGAACCTGCTTATGTCTTTAAGCATAACTTTCTGCACACAAAAATGTCTTCAATTTTCGTAACAATATCATTACTGGCTCTATCATTAGCTTTTTACTTTCCGAACACTATAGTGAGAAAAGTATTGTAATCATGTCAAAAATCCGAATTTGAGATTTTGATATTTCTATACGTTTCGAGGTCCCCTGAGTCCGTTTCGACTATTTTTACGATGATGTATGTATGTGTGTGTGTATGTCTGTGAGTGAACACGCTAGCGTCTAAACGCTTTGTTCGAATAAGCTGAAAGTTGGTACGTATATTGAAAGTCACCATAGTACGAACCCTATAGATTTTGATGAATCTAGCACTTATGGTTTTTTTACAGGGGCATCAGGAAAAATTCTTTATCATTATGGCCTATGGGGCCAAATTTTTAAAAGTGTCTAAACCTAAACGCTTTATAAAAATTTTTACACATGTTATAGGTCACAGTTTGCACAAACTGTATAGATTTTGGTGAATTTAGCACTTACAGTTTTTTTACAGGGGCACAAAGAAAAATTCTTTATCATTATAGCCTATGAGGTCAAATTTTTAAAAGTGTAATAGCATCTAAACGCCTTATTAATCTGAGCAAAAATTTTGTACACATGTTATAGGTCACAGTTGCACCCACTGTATAGATTTTGGTGAATTTAGCACTTACAGTTTTTTTACAGGGACACAAAGAAAAATTCTTTATCATTATTGCCTATAGGACCAAATTTTTAAAAGTCCAATAGCATCTAAACGCCTTATTCAATTGAGCTGAAAATTTATATGAATAATATAAATCATTGTTGTACTAAATTTAAGCATTTTGGTGAATCTAGCATTTATAGGTTTTTACAGGGACACAACGAAAAATTCTTTATCATTATGATCATGGGCTCAAAGTTCAGTAGCGTTAAATAAAACATTGTGTACTATATGGAGAAAAATACTCAAACACTCTATTATGGTTGTCTCTCTTTTGTTTGTTTAACAACTCGTCTTTCTTTACTTTATCTACAAAACTGTTAATTACTCAATGTTCGGAAAGTCGAGTGGAGTCACTCCAGATTTTTTTGAAATTCCTATGATTCTAGGTCATATATAATGACCAAAACCTTCGTATTTTTTGTCATTATGAACATAATTTTCATAAATATCTCCAAAACGGAAAATCATAGAAAGTCCAAAAATGGAGGTGCCAATCACTTTTTTTATATACCAGAGTTATTCGCTTTAATGGAATGAAATTGTTTATCTAACTTTAAAAACTGAGATTTTTAATTATTTCTTATGTAAATTAAAAAAAAGATTTGTGAAATATAACAAAATATTTCATTAGATGAACTAATATTTATAATTTCTTAACTTTAGATTCATCTCTACTAAGCAACATTAATAAACACAAAAATAAATTACACCTTAACTCTTTTTAATTATTTTTATACATATTATTATATATTTTAATAATTCATTATATTTTAATTATTTATAAAAGCACTGGTGTATGAATTGTAAATATTTAATTAGTACGCAATTCATTAATTAATGTTATACATATATTCCAGTTCGCTTTTGCCCACCTTGCGGGTGATATTTCAAAAAGAAAATATTTCCTTGTTTATTTAGCTCTCATACCAGTTTAATGTCATTTAACAATGTCTCATATGATATTTTAAAAATAATAGCATATTTTACATTGTAGTGTTTAAAAAGCCTTGAAGGCTCCAAAAAGTTTTAAAAACATCATAATCTTTTAATTTAACAACATACAATCAGTTAAATATAGTTCGAGGCTACTCTCACTGCTTGCTTAATGAACTTTACCCTCTAAATACAAGGGTCTGTCCAGACTTTTCACACACGGTCATTGTGATATTGTGAAAATTTTTACACATAATTTTGTAAATCTGAATTTAGTGTGAAAATAAAGTTCTTCACAAACTTTTCGGCTAGGGTCTTCTTTTTGTGAAATTGTGAAAAGTGTAATTTTGCAAAATAAAATTACAATTAAGGTTTTATTTTTGACAATGACAGTTCAGTTTTATAGAACTAAACTCACACATATGCACAGAAGTCCTTAGAATTAGAAATTGAGTATCAGCTTTTCGGGTGAAATACAACAAAAACGTCCGGTTATTCATGCAGTCTACGTTCGTTCCACTGAAGATTAATTTTGAAAATGAGAGATTTATCAAAGGTCTAAGGAGAAAAATTTTGGAAAGGGTTCTTTTTTATGCTAGAAAAATTTGTGAGTGGTCCTGTTTTATGATAAAAATTTTGTGAAGGGTCCTGTTTTGGGATAAATAATTTTGTGACGTGTCCTTTTTTAAGATATAAAGTGAAAGGTCCTTTAATGGACCCAGGTTTGCCTCTGAACAGACCCCTGAAATATAAAGATAAAAGAATAAGTGAAAGTATTAAGACGGTAATGAAAATGTAAATTCTATTAATGGGTAAAGTATGAAAAAATTTTCTTGATTCAAATAATATTTGTTAAACTTAAGAAAGAATTTTTTTTCCTTTAATTCCCTATTCTTTTTATTTTGATAAGAAACTATGAGTAAAAATTTCTTTTTCTTAATCCATTGCTTCAGTTTATGCCATTTTTCCTATTAAATTATCCTTTTCCAAAGTTATTTTACGTGTTCAATACTGTGGGTAAGATTTTACTTTATTTCAATACATTATTGTAGCAACAAAGTTACAGTTGAGTGGCTCATAATACCGCATTTATGATTGCCATAAAATTACACTTATTACGAAGATACCATGTTGAATAAAAGTATTGGTAATAAATGCCTACATGGATTTTTTCTATGGGAATAGAATATGATTTATATTTTTATAGTTTAAGTAAAATAATTGATAGTGTATATATTGTGCATATATATATATAGACACATATACACACAATAAAATACAAATGTTGTGCAATAATGTATGATTACATAATAAAAATCATTAAAATCAAATAAATCTTGATTTAAATAAAAACAATCCGATTTAAATAAAAAAAAATAGATTTTTTTGAAAAAAAATCAACAACCCTGGGAGGTGCACATCTAGATGTTATAAGAAACCTAGATACCAATTTAAACTTGATAAGTAAACACCTTACTTGTCAGCTCCATTATACTTGCAAAAGCTTTTCATAGGAGGGCCCTCCTCTTTCTCAATGCATCTTGCTGAAGTGGACAGTGACTTTCCAACGCTTCATCTTGATGTTTATTAATGACCACAAATCTGCCAAAATTGATGTTCAGTGGTGCCACCTACTTAAGGATAAACATCAAGATGAAGCGTTGGAAAGTCACTGTTCACTTCAGCAAGGTATATTGAGAAAGAGGAGGGCCCTCCTATGAAAAGCTTTTGCAAGTATAATGGAGCTGACAAGAAGGGCGTTTACTTATCAAGTTTAAATTAATTATGCTTCATTTAAAAATTTAAACCTATATACCAATTTGCAACTTTCTATGCCCAACTATTTTTGAGTTATGCAAAGCGAGATACACACACATACTTACATACAGACGTCACAAAAATTCATGTAAAATCATTAATATCTCTGAAACAGAAACTCATATTAAAACCAAAGTTGCGAGTGTACAACTAGACATTATAACAGTTACACATATAAATTTGCAACATTCTATGGTCATACATTTTTGAGCTATGCGAAATACAAAATCCATTTCGCAAATCAGGATTACTGTACTTCCTCCTACTTTAGTAAAAAGGCTCATATTATAAGCCATATGATTAATAAATAAATAAATATTGATAACAAATCTTTAAAAAACATGTTTAAGACATCCCAAATTTTAAACTACTGAGTAATTTTCTCTTTAGATTTTTGGAAGAACTTGAACATTCCAGATTGACAAAAAAAAAAAAATTAATATTTTTTAATCATATTTAGCATTTAGCAAACAGTTACTCTGAATATGATTTCTAAAATTAGAAACACTTGCTTTAAAATATAAATGTTGCTTATAAAAATTGCATAAAATAATTTATTTTCTCAGACACTTAATTTTAACATACGACCATATTTAACTATTGTTAACACTTTTACTCATTTTAAATCATTAAAAATAGTCTCAAGAAAAATCAGATTAACAAAAAAAAAAAAAAATGAAAAGCTGAAAAAAAAAAAAAAAAAAAAATTTCTTATCAAATTATTCTTGATAAAACAACAATAAATAAATGCTCGCCAACTAATGCGTAATCACAATATGCAAATACACATTTTCAATTCTAGCTGTTGCAAGCAATTTCAAATATAAACAAACACTCTTCATCTTTCCGCTCCCTAGCCACTCATTCTTTCTAAGTATTTTCCGTTATCTCTAGAGATTGTTACCAATATGCAAATTGAATAAAACCTTGCACGTGTAATCTCATTCTCTATCCCCATGACGAAATAATCAGCACAAAATAATCACACCTAATCTATCTCATGATGGCTGCTTAAATTAACATTGTGACAATATTATTTCATTAAATGGTAGTATTAAGGTATCTTCGGCATTAAATGTTGCGTACCAGCTTAGACTATAATAATATTAAACCAATACACAATAATGTTCAGGTTAGAATACTATTTTGAATGAAGTATTAGAAAGATCTAAAATAATCAAAGACCTTACTTATTTCAAAAGATTGTTTGACTAATATGTAATCTACGAGGTTAAATTTCACAGGCAGACTATTTAGAGCTGTAGCAAACTTTAAGTATTCTATTCATTACTTAGATATGGGTATTCTTTCAGACCAGAACTAACAAATCGGTACTTTAGAATTTGACGTGTTACTCTTTACTTTCATTACTGTATCCTGCGTCACAGAGCAAAGCTTGAACATTAATGTGGGAAGTCTGATCTCATATAATGTGATTCGGTCTAATTGTTTTCGGATGATTTGGATTTCGGAAGCTGTGATATTCTAATCATAGTTTTGTTTTTGTAAATTCATTATGGGAAAGAGAGTAATCAAACTCGTTACTTGTTTGATGCTGTATCATATAAGTTGTTCTTGTATGATTTGGATAGTGTTTGCAATTTTGTTTTTAAACTTTTATTATGCAAAGGGAAAAAAAGTAAATTTTTAAGTTTTTTTTTTTTTTTTTAAACTAAAAATGTATGATTACAGAAGTAGGGGAAGGATGGGTAAAAATGGGTTGTAG
This sequence comes from Salticus scenicus, assembly GCA_963930645.1. Taxonomy (NCBI): domain Eukaryota; kingdom Metazoa; phylum Arthropoda; class Arachnida; order Araneae; family Salticidae; genus Salticus; species Salticus scenicus. The sequence continues at coordinate 88,260,685 of OZ005650.1, read as the reverse complement.
GGCAAAACGGAGTTTTTGATAATCCTGCTTATACAGTGCTGCCATCTGTATGTCATTGCTATAGCTTGTGCACACACCGTATCTGGTATTCATTTCCACGTGAGATACTGCTTGCAGAGTCACAGACAGATACGCTTTCAAGATTTATGTACTTTTTTATTACCCTGATATAAGGTAAGTGGTGATGTTTGGATATTTTAATTGTTAGGTTAGCTTGCAGATACGAACGTGACAGTTTGTGTTAGTTAAAAGGGATGTTTTTTAAGTGAATTGCATGAAAGAGTAGAACTACATTCAGTGTGATTTATTATGTAGGCCTAGTTGTTTTGCATGGCAGCTTGTAGGGCAAAATGAGGTATCTTGAGGTGGGGTCAAAAGGTAATGGTCAAAAGATCAAATGGCAAAAAGGTTGGGTGTCGGACAGTTCACAAGCCAAGAGACCTACCCTACCAACAGACAACATATTATCAGACAGTGATCCAAACGATGTAGATGTTACATGCATGTACTATTACAAAATTTATGCAAGATCAGCACAAGGAAAAGGATGGATCAAGTGAATGTAACAAATGGACTCATTGTGCACCAGTGTTGATGAGGACGATGACAGGTTCGTATGAGAACTCTGTCAGTAAAGTTTGTTAAGTTGAGAGATACCCCATTTTGCCCTATCCCGTAGGGCAAAATGGGGAAGTTTGCCACTTTGAATATATTCATTATTTCATTTCTTTCTATTTTTCACAGAGTTATTAGCCAGAATAACCTTAAGTACCCCATTTTGCCCACCCTTCCCCTACATTCATTTATTCAAAGAAAATTTTCTCGTGTTATTGTTATTATTATCATTATATTTATTATAAGAGGCACGTTTTTTTGCGCAGAGAAAAATAGAATAAAAATAAATAAAACATTAACTTTGAAAGCGATTTAAAAAGCAACTAAATTACCAAAATTATACACAGTGAAAGAACAAAATTAAAATTGTATCCTAAACAGAATTTGATTTAAACAAGAATTTTATTTATTTATTTATCATTAGTATGACAAAGATTAGAGACATGACTCTCTCTCTCTCTCTCTCTTTTTTTTTTTTTTTTTTTGTGTGTGTGTACAGAGAGATAAGATGGAAGCATTATTTATTTAATATAATTAGTAATATATTACAGTAATAGGTTCTTATGTAATAATAGTATTATTTATCTTATTATGTGAAATAATGTTATATCTACTAAATGTATGAATTTTTTTTTTTTAATGTGCATTTGAATAAGATATTTAGCTCATGTGCCTGACAGGACATGTAAAAATTTTGATATTTTTCAAGTCCTGCTGGGGAATTTTACTCCCAGTGGGATATAAAGCAAAATCCTGTAAATTGAGCTTTTTTTTTTTTTTTTTAATGAAAATTTTAAAAATATATACGTGTGATATATCATTTAAAAGCCTGTATTATAAGTTTTCTAATGATACCAATTTTATATCTCTAAGTTAATTGGGGAACAAAATATGCGCAAATCTTACGTTATGATATTATGAAAATACCGATGGAAGGTTACATTTTAATTTATAACTCAGCATCCCATGGTTGTCCCATATTGAAATTTATAATAATTATCTATAATAATAAAAGAAGATGTCTGTCTGTGTGCATCTATATGTTCAGCCCCTACTGAATGCAGAAGTACAAAATTTGACCTTTGGGTGCTCAGAAGCCTTCCCGAGTGCATAGTGCAAAAAGAATTTAAAAATTTTAATTAGATCCAGAGGTATTAATTAAAACATCAACATATGTCTAATCAAAAAATGATTCAAAAAGCCAGGCGACTGTAATTTTTCCCCTGAACTGCATTTCTCAAAAGAAAAAGCAGAGCGAGAAAATTTCATGGGTTTTTGTAAAGCGATTGCAGCTCAACTGTTAGAGATATTGAAAATACACCTGTACCATGAGAAAGAGCATTTATTACCAACTCTTACGGTACAATTTTTTTTTTTGAAAAAAAACGATTTTTTTATACAGTAACAGTGGAGCACCTTTTATACGTTTCTCATTTATACGTTTTTCGACTTCGGTCCCAAATCATTCCATCGAATTCTAATGTTAAAATATTTTGTTTATACGACACAAGTAAATTCTTAATTTCACTTATATGTTTTTTTTTTTTCTTCCTTGTAGAATCCCAAGTTTGAGTTTCATTCCAGGATTTAAAAAAAAAAAAAAAAAAAAAAAAAGATGGATGCTCTTATTGATAATAGTAGTATTTAACTAGGAAAAAAATTTTGTGCATGGGGGGGGGCATGGGGTTAATTTTCACAATGGGTATCTTTCATAAGATCTCGTTGATAATAGTAGTAGTTAACTAGGAAAAATTGTTTGTGCATCGGTCTGGAGGGGGGGGGGGGCAAAGTTTCAAGATGGGTGTCTTTTGAGAGGTCTCGTCAATACCTTTAAAACGAATGGTTGAACCATAATTCTGTGATAATTTAAAACAAAGTTATCGATTTTTTTTTTTTTTTTTTCACGAAATTTAACCAAACTTGTTATTTAGTTGGCCCCTGACATAAACTGGGAGCTGATTACATTTGGGGATCAATCGCTCAACAGGTGGCGCTGTGATCTCATGTTTCCTAAATTTTTAACATGGCAGTATAGGACAAAATTTCGTAGAGTTATTTTTAACTTGTGATTGTGAAATTAATATGAGTTATTGATAATAGTAATGGTTAACTAGGAGAAAATTTCTGTGCATTCATCGCTACCCACCTCCTGCGGGGGAAGTACCCTCCCCCCCGGGGGGGATAAATTCTGAAGATGGGTATATTTCGAAAGATCTCGTCAATACCTTTAAAATGAATGGTTGAACTATAAATCTGTGATAATTTAAAGCAAAGTTATCGATTTTTTTTACTTTTAACAAAAAAAAAATCGTATTTTTATTTATTTATTTATTTATTTATTTGATTGAATATGTATTGCTTTTAACAAAAAAAAAAAAAAAAAAAAAACTTAGAAAAAAAAATCGTACTTTTTTTTTTTTTAAATATTGTTACTGATTGAATATGTATAGGAAAATATAGAAGAAAGTCTTGTGGTGGCCACAACATACTAGTTTTTTCTTAGAACTATGGTAACAAAGTGCAACTTGCATCGATAGCCTGGGGGGGGAAGGGGGTTAGAGACATTTTCAGAGATAAGCCAAGTAGCCAGTGACCACTTGAAGACCTCCCACTTTCTCTTTTAATTGATTCCAGGAATGGAATATGAAAGGGAAAAAGACCACAACTTGATAGACATTTTGTAAACTTGAAGATTTATTACTCACTTCTGTTGGGCGACTTAGAAGATTTTCTTATTGTGTTTATTTGACATTACGGTTGGCGGAACATTTTTTTTTCTTTCCTTCCTTTTAATCGTTTGCATGAATGTCATCTTTGTTTAGAGAACAAAAGGCTTTGTCTTTAAAGGTTAAAATCGAAATCTTGAAAAAAATTTCTGAATTTCTATATTTTTAATTAACATTTAATTTTTATTCAACCTTTTAAAAATATTTTAAATATAATTAAAATATATCTTATTCGAATAAATGTAAAGGAAATCATGAAAATTGATTAGACTTTTATTATTAATATGATACTTTATTGTGTATTAATGTTAAAACAAATTTTCAGTTGTACGTTTTTTAGGAAGGGTTCCTTGAAAAACGTATAAACGGTGCTCCACTGTACTTAAAAAGGGTCCAAAATTTCTCTTTTTCTCAATTGTCTTTTTTGAATCGCCCTGTATAAAAAAGTAATTGTCCCATTTCTTAACGATTGGTATATTTGGAAAGGTCATTTAATCCTCTTTCGAACCATATAAACATTTTAACAAAATACAGATTAGCGATCCATATTTTTAGATTTTACGAAACATCGTTTTTTTCACAAAACATTTTATAACTCAAAATCTTTTAAAGATAAATCTTTTTTTTTTTTTTTGTACATAGACCTTGATTAGACTGATCATATTTCAAAAAATTGAGAGATTTTTTTTTCGAAAACTGAATCTGTTATAAATTTTAAAATTTTCTGCATGCCTGCGTTTCTAAATCTGCATTTCTGAAATTCTTTCGTTTGCGTTCGATCAACAGTTGGTATTTTGGTTACCATGAAAACTCTCTTTTTAGTTTGCATATGATATTTCAAAAGTAGAGCAAAAAAGAAAGATCTTTTTCTGATTGAGGTCACATCTTTTTGGACTGCAATTAAAAATTGCAAATTTCAAAATTCTTCAATTTTCCTTTGTCACACACGAAACTTACTATACAGAGTTTTCATCACAAGACAAAGTTGTAGTTCAAATTTCATCGATTTTGAAAAATAAACAAAAAATTTACATTTTAGTTGCAAATTAAATTTTATTCCAAGATGCGTATTTCAAATTCTAATTCTAATTAAATTATTTTTAATTTAATACATCATTCAAAAGATATTTTAAAGTTCTTTTATAAGTTTTGTTGATTTAGAATCGAACAGTAGATTACAGAAATTTCTGCTGCCTAATGGCGCTGTAATATTTTAAAATTTAAATATTTTAAATTCTAATGAGCGAGGAAGGTGTTGTAAGTTCTAAAACGGGGATAAGGCGCCACCGAGCGGGACTTTGCTAAAGTCATAAATTTCAAAGATCATAACATTGTGAGCGAACAGGCCGTTTGAAATATTGAAACTGGAAGAGGGTGCCGCAGGCGCTACTAAGTGGGAATTTACTGTGATTAAATTTTTCAATAAAGCTATTTTCACTATTTTTCAATAAACTGTTGTAAGACTGTAACTGTTGTAACTGAACTGTCAGTAACTGTTGTAACTGAAGATCTGAAACGGGAAAAAGGCACCACCGAGCAGGAGTTTTGTAAAGTCGGATTTATCAAGGATCGTGAACCAGCTGGTCGCCGACGGCGGCTAGTAGATAATAAAAGTAAAAATAACATATAATTTTTAAAAGAAAATTAAATATGTACTTTTTGAGATATTGAAGGTCAAAGGTCAAAATGTTTGACTTTAACATGAAAATTTTTAAGAAATATATACATGTGATATATCATTTGAAAGCCTGTATTATAAGCTTTCTAATGATACCAATCTTTTATCTCTAAATTAATTAGAAAAGAAAGTATGGGTGCATTTGTAGTAGAAGAATTTCGGAAATTTGCATTTTTTACCCATTTTTGCAGTCTTGTATATCAAAAACTAAAAGAGATAGGGACTAATAAATTGGTATGTATTCATTTCTAAATAGGACAAATAAATGAGCCCAATTTCATGAAAATCTGAAGGGGTCAGGTTCAAAATGCTTTTTTTTTTTTTTTTTCCTTGATTTGACTCGATAGTGTTATGAAAGTTGTCGACATTTTTGCATTTAGAAAATAATAGTTACAAACATATACAGATTCTAGTCGATGAATGCACTTTATTTAATGAATATTCAGGAAACAGTTGAATAAAACTCTTTTTTGTGCCACAATAATCAATGAAATATCCTTGAAACAATCCAATGAAACAGTCATTCTTACTACAGAAATCAATTAAACATTGTTAAATGCACTACAGAGCAGAAATTTTGGTAATTCAAGAACAACCAAAATTTTTGTGGAATTTAAATTCATCGGGAGTATTGTCAATGGTTTATAGAATTTTCGAGGTAGTTCGGGGCTAAAAAACAATTAATCGTTACAAAATATTCCAGAACACAACTTTTATTGAAGTTAGAGTTTCTAAATTTTGGAATCCTGAACTACCACTTTTCATCATATTTGAATGCCTAATTTGATGCTAAGTCAGTGCCTACCTTCGTAAAAATGAAAAAACTACCATCTGTTTCCACTTTTACTGTAATACCATATAGAAACTAGCACATAAAGATATAGGCAAGTTATAATGTACAATAATCATTCTGTTTTTTATAGTCTTGTTAGTCATTTATAGAGCTTTTGAAAAATTTAAATCTGCTCTAGAAACCAATGAATCTTTCTGAAAAATTCCAGAACTCTTTTCTTATTGAACTCCCTTTAAATATCTTTATAATATTCAGTGTGTAATCTTTGGCAATGTATGTAGGTATGTAAGTAAATTTTAACAATGCCCTAATGATATAATAATTTAGGGGCATTAGTTCTTATAAAGGCCACTGAAATTTTCCGATGTATAGAGCACCAAGTACCTTCACGCCGGCCCTGCATCAAGAGGTCAAACAAAGATCATGTTGACATCTAAAAAATATTTAAGTGTTTATTAAGAAATCTTATTGTTAATAATTTTCTTTGCTGTACCTTTTCATACTACTATTTGTATAATATATAGTAATATTGTCAAAGAATTTTCTACATTTAAATATGGCACTGTTTCTGGAGAGTAATTTTTATTTTTTTATATATTCAAAAGAAGAAAGTATTGCACTCTTAAAAATTCTAGACTTCCTGTATTTGATGAATTTACACATTTATAATTTTAGAGGTCCAGAACATGATTTAACCATTTTTAGAAAATGTGTGTGAGACATAATTTTGTAGTAGCTCTAGCTCAAGAACTAAAAAACAGAATTTCATATAAATTTTTTATATAGTTGCACTTTAATATAAATTATATCCTTTCAACTTTTGGTAAAAATCATCCAACAAGTAGCATTGCCATCTGGATTTTTCATAATATTTAATATGGTAGTATTGGGCAAAATTTCGTATAAATTTGCACAATGAGAATTTTAATGAATCATTGTGAAGTTAAAAAGAATTATTTATATATAGTAACAATCAGTTAACTAAGGAAAAATTTGTTTATGTGGGAGCATATATCCCTCACCGTCTATGGAGGTGTGTGTTTGTGTGTGGGGGGGGGGGGGGAGGGAATACCTCCCCTAGTGTAATTTTTCAGTGTTAGTATTTTTCAAATAGAACTCATCAATACCTTTAAAATGAGGGATTGAACTATAGATCAGTGACAATTAAAAACAAATTTCTCTTTCTCCTCCCTCTCTGTATATATTATAAGGAAATATAGTAAATATAAATGGGGATATTATAAAAGAAAGAAAAAAATTAGGACACCGACACCTGAATAAGAGTAAAAAACTGCCCAAATATTCACTGTTCACTGAATAGTTACTATTTGGTTTGCTGGATAGTCGGTATTTGGCTGAATAGTTAGTATTCAGTTGGCTGAATATTTGACATTCAGTATTTGGCCAAAACAGTCTTTTATTAAGAACCTGTTTGTCACACTTGAAATTAACAACTTATTCAGGGTGGCGACAATCAAGGGAAATCATGGGGCGAGTCCAGCCTCTGGAACACTTCGACCAATCCAACTGGGCCCTGAGTCATTTGATCCACGACCGGTCGAAAGCAGAGGCTGGACGATTCCGATCCTTTTATTGGATCAAAATCAGTGCTGCCATCTGTAGGCTTAGTTTGAAATTAGCTATAGAATATTATAAAGTTAAATTAATTAAAGAAAAATTTAATTCATTATTTAAAAATGTAATTTAACTATGAATAATAAAAAAAAAGATGCATAACAATTTTTTTTTTTTTTCTGCGTAGTTGGGTACATATACACTGAAATACAATAATATTAATTATATAATTCTTTTTTGAAAATTATTTAAATAATAAAATAATAATAAAATTTTAATTTTAGAAATCTTTTCAGCAAAAAAATTTTTTTAATTACTTCCCTCAATTATGTATTATTGTATTTTAATGATATACTGTAAACAATTATAAGTTTTATTTTATGGATTTATTATCAAGCTAATTTTTGTTAAATATTTTTAAGTTGGAATGCTGAAATTTAAAACAAATATTTAGCATTCAAATATTCCATGTAAATAAGAAGTAGGTTCACATTTTATTATGATCTAAGGTAAGAAATATAAAACTATTACACATTGCAAAAAATTATAAAATTTAAATTTAAATCAATGATTACAATTTAAAAAAAAAAAAGTTTTTATAACAGTTTTTTAAATTATCATTCATTTGATTCAAATCTTCATTAATTTGGTTTGTTAAATTCAATTAATTCTCATTTGAATCAATAATATTTTAAATGTTTAATATATTTATGATTTTTTATTATTATTATTATTATTTAAATACAAATTAAATGTTGATTTTTAAATATTGTTAATTATTTTTATGTTTGCATGTTGAAATTTAATGCAAATATTTGGTATTTAAACATAAAAATGTTCCATAAAAATTAACTGATCGATAAATTGTTAGCAGGGAGCATTTTAAAATTTTATTTTATTTTAATAATATTCGATGAATTTTAATTTGAATTATTGTATATTTCAATTTATAATTCTAAAACAATTATATAGTTATTTACCAAATAAAATGCTTGTATGCATATTAGCGTTTCTAAGAACCGATAGATGGCGTAACCAGAGCAGTAACCAACGTCCAATCATAGCAATGGATTTGTAAATGGATCAAATGACTCGGAAAAATTTCTTGGGCAATTTGATCCATGACCGGTCCATGGAACACATTACACTGGACGACTTTGATCCAGACCGGTCGATGAGACTGGACGCATTGTTCCACGACCAATTGGATCGATCCTGGATCGGTCGAGAGCCTGAACCCGCCCATGGAAAAATCAGGGTACTTTATCAATCTGGAAAAATCAGGGAATTTTGTAAAAACACCCAAAAATCATGGAGATTTTCATTTTTACCCAGCAAGCATGATTGAAAGATCGCCAAACAGGTGTTATCTTAACCATGATTGCACAGGATTGGCTACTTTGTAGTTGAATCTCACCAAGTTAACATTAAAAAAAAAAAATATTTTTATGTCTTGATGTTAGTATGTTGAGTAATTAAAATGAGTAATAGTTTTAAAATTTTGTTAATTTCTCCAAAATTTTGAATTTTTCATTTTATTTTCATTTTTGTAAGTGAACAAAGAAAAAAGTAAAAAGATTGAGATATTTTGCCCATTAGTATAGTTTTTTGAATTGCAGTGGTTTAGTGAGCATGTTACACAAGAGTGTGATGCACACAAAATTTTAGAATGTATATAATAGGTAACGGAAATTATGGAAATTTGTCAAAATTAATCATGGAAAAATCAGGGAATTTTATTCCTGAATCCCTGTAGCCATCCTGTTATTAAACGCTCTCTTGACATTTAACTGGACATTCCATTATGTTGATAAGGCCATGATACTATAAAGAAACATTTTAATAAATTGTAGCTAGTGCTGTTTTTTAATAAGGATGAAAGTCCTCTACATGCTTGTCAGTAACTCTTTTGCACCATTCTTCTCCAGCAGTGATCCCCCCCCCGCTTAGATATTACTTATATCCCACTCAGTTATATTATGCAAAAATATATGCACAGTGCAAGCAGTTTTTGATTTCACATTCATCTTGAGAGTTTAAAAGAAGCAGTTTTTAATAAAGACAAAAGTTTTAAAAAATAACTATTTTTATTAAAATCTTACTAGTATAAAGCAAGCAACGTGATTATTTTATATTTATTAGAACATGAACTAATATAAACAAATTAAGAAAAAAAGTATGTTTAAGAAATGTATTTGCTGTCATTTTTTGTCTTTGTGCAATAATTTATGAAATAATCACAATAAAAGCTCTGATTATTCTTTAAAAGCAAAAATATATAAATGCACTAATTTTATTCAATCTCTAATGAGCTAATTACTCTTAATATTTTGTTTTAATATTTAAATCTTACTATTATTTATTTTATTTTTAATAAGCATCTATTACCCATTTTAACAGACTGACATTTTAATATTTTTATATTTAAAATAAGATGCACTTTATTTTACAACATTCCTACTAAACAGGAACGACATGAAGTAAAATTGAAAAAATTTTACTTCTTCAAAAAACTCAATACCACCCACCCATTCATTCTCTAAAAATATGAATTTAATTGTTTAATTATGTTATATAACATAATTAAACAATTAAATTCTAAAAATTAAATTCATATTTTTAGAGAATGAATGGGTGGGTGGTATTGAGTTTTTTGAAGAAGTAAAATTTTTTCAATTTTACTTCATGTCGTTCCTGTTTAGTAGGAACGTTGTAAAATTAATTTTTTTTTTTTTTTTTTCATAATGAATGTACATAGTGTTTTCAATAAAGTAAAAAAGGCTAGCAAAAAGCTGATAAAATCCGAGAGAAATGTCCAATTTTTAAAAGATTGTAAATATTTCAAAATAACACCCAATTTTATGAAAATAAGAAACAAAACACTATTAAAAAGTTACAAAAATGATATAATAAAATTTGAACGAAGATTACTTAATAAAATTATTAGACATAGAAAATCCTACATGTATAAATGTAAAGAAATTTATGATGGTTTATATAAAAATCTAAAGGACTGTTGTGGAGAAGAAGAATGGACTATTTTATCAGGAAAAATTAAAATATATAATGAAATAGAAAGAAATTCAACAATCAAAAGGCAGAATAATAAATTGTACAATTGGATACGTAAAAACAATATTAAACCCCTCACTCAAAATGATTATCCATACATTAATTTATCAGACTTGAAATTAAATAGCCACCAAGAGAGCTTATTAAAAATGGGACAAAAATTTATCTTAGACCAGCCTATCAAAATTAAAGACAGCATAGCAAAAATAGAATCAGCTATAGAGAATATCCCAGAAGAAGCCCAAATAGATATTAGAAACGTAGCAATTCAAGAAACCAGTAAAACTATCAAAAACAATAAAATTAATCAGGAGGACATTAAAGCACTTAATAATTTAAAGAAAAATGAAAAAGTAGTTTGCACCTTAACAGATAAAACCAGAAAAATAGCAATATTAAACAGACAGGAATCCACAAATAAAATGGAAGAAACCATCAATGAAATAGGTACAGAAAAAATAAAAAAAGACCCTATTAACAAAATATTTGAAAAAACACAAAAAATAATAAAAGAAGGAACCTGGCCAGATAACAAACCACCCATAATAAATAATTTTGCACCAAATACACCAAGAATTTTTGGCAGATATAAAGATCATAAGAACCCCCCTAAAGTTAGACCAGTTGTTAACAAAAGCGAAGGACCCACTTACACAATGGAAAAATATATGGCCGAAATTTATAAAAACTTACTTCCCCCCTCACAACATAGCCTAAACTCTACTGAAGATTTTATAAGTAAAATTTATGATATTGAAATACAGGAAAATTTTAAATTTGTAAGTTTCGATGTAGTAAACCTTTATCCGTCAATAGATATAAAAAATGTTACTAAATTAATAAATGAAAAAATAGATGAACATTACACAAACCCATCAATAGCCCAAACTTTAAACATAGCTACCAATTTTTTGTTGAATGAAAATTATTTTACTTTTAATGAAAAATATTACAAACAAATCAAAGGAGTCCCAATGGGGTCTCCTATATCAGGTTTTCTTGCAGAATTTAAACTACGTAAAATAGAAAATAATTTTGATGAAAAACTTAAAGAAAAATTTTTTTATTGGTTTCGTTATGTTGATGACGTTTTTGCAGTAATAGGCCAAAAAACAGATCCCACAGAAATTCTAAATATTTTAAATAAAATAGATCCAGATATTAAATTCACCCTTGAAGAAGAGAACAATAAACAACTAAACTTTCTAGACGTCACCATCAATCGCCATGCTGACAAAATAACCACACAAGTTTATAGAAAACCCAATAGCAGTAATGAAATAATCCATAAAAACAGTAAAACCCCTTTTAAATATAAGATCAATGCTATCCAAGCCCACATCAACCGTGCAATAGTAATTTGTAAAGACAATAAAATCTTAAAAAATGAAATAAAAAATATAAAACAATTCACACAAAAATCTGGAGTGACTCCACTCGACTTTCCGAACATTGAGTAACTAACAGTTTTGTAGATAAAATAAAGAAAGAGGAGTTGCTAAACAAACAAAAAAGAGAAAACCATAATAGAGTGTTTGAGAATTTTTCTCCATATATCACACGAGGTTTTATTTAACGCTACTGAACTTTGAGCCCTTAGATCTTAAGGATACAGAATTTTTCGTTGTGCCCCTGTAAAAATCTATAAATGCTAGATTCACCAAAATGCTTATAGTTAGTGCAACAGTGATTTATAATAGTCATACAAATTTTCAGCTCAACTGAATAAGGCGTTTAGATGCTATTGCTGGTCTCATAGGCCATAAAGATAAAGAATTTTTCTTTGTGTCCCTGTAAAAAAACTGTAAGTGCTAGATTCACCAAAATCTATACAGTTGGTTCAAATGTGACCTATAACATGTGTACAAATTCTTTGCTGAGATTAATAAGGCGTTTAGACTCTATCACACTTTTACAAATTTGGCAAAGAATTTTTCTTTGTGTCCCTGTAAAAAAACTATAAGTGCTAGATTCTCCAAAATCTATACAGATTGAGTATCTGTGACCTATAATATGTGTATAAAGTTTTTGCTCAATTCAATAAGGCGTTTAGATGCTATCGCACTTTTAAGATTTTGGTCCCTTGGCCATAATGATAAAGAATTTTTCTTTGTGTCCCTGTAAAAAAACTATAAGTGCTAGATTCACCAAAATCTATAGGGTTCGTACTATGGTGACTTACAATATACGTACCAACTTTCAGCTTATTCGAACAAAGCGTTTAGACGCTAGCGTGTTCACTCACAGACATACACACATACATACACACACACATACATACATCATCGTAAAAATAGTGAAAACGGACTCGTTGGACCTCGAAACGTATAGAAACATCAAAATCTCGAATTCGGATTTTTAACATGATTACAATACTTTCCTCACTATAGTGTTCGGAAAGTAAAAAGCAGGATACTCTAATAAATTAATAGATAAATTATTTAAAAAACGATTAAAAACTCTTAATGAAATTAACAATTTTCAAAAACCAAAGCTTAAATATACTACCTCCATACCTTATGACCGTGGAATATCTAATAAAATTAAGAAGATTGCAACAAAACATAATATAAACGTACCCATAAAGCCTAACCCTAACATTTTTCAATTAATAAGAAGTGACAAAGATAAAACAAAACCTTTAGAAACTGCAGGAATATATAAAATACCATACACTAACGAACAAGATAAAGAAAAGTGTTATATAGGAAAAACAAAAAGAAAAATAAAGACCCGTATCAAAGAACATAAACATGATATAAAAACAGGTAAATTAACTACAGCCTTAACCCAAGTAAACAAAAAAGAAGAAATTAATATTAAATTCGATGAAGTAAGAAAGTTGGCCAACTACCACAACCACGGATACGCAGCGATCAGGGAGTCTGTAGAAATTTTGGCAAATTCTAGCAGTTGTAATGGCAACGATGGAGCTATCCTTAATCGTCAATGGCGCAAAGTCTTTAAAAGAACAAGAAGACAGGAAAACTACAGTTTCGAACACCAACAAGGTAGTGACCAAGGTGGGGCGCCCCAGATTAAACTAGTCTACCAAAGATGAACGTGAAGATAGTAAAAGGTTGTATTTTTCAAAATTATATTAATTAAATTTTGTAGTAGCTCTAGCTCAAGAACTAAAAAACAGAATTTCATATAAATTTTTTATATAGTTGCACTTTAATATAAATTATATCCTTTCAACTTTTGGTAAAAATCATCCAACAAGTAGCATTGCCATCTGGATTTTTCATAATATTTAATATGGTAGTATTGGGCAAAATTTCGTATAAATTTGCACAATGAGAATTTTAATGAATCATTGTGAAGTTAAAAAGAATTATTTATATATAGTAACAATCAGTTAACTAAGGAAAAATTTGTTTATGTGGGAGCATATATCCCTCACCGTCTATGGAGGTGTGTGTTTGTGTGTGTGGGGGGGGGGGGGGGGAGGGAATACCTCCCCTAGTGTAATTTTTCAGTGTTAGTATTTTTCAAATAGAACTCATCAATACCTTTAAAATGAGGGATTGAACTATAGATCAGTGACAATTAAAAACAAATTTCTCTTTCTCCTCCCTCTCTGTATATATTATAAGGAAATATAGTAAATATAAATGGGGATATTATAAAAGAAAGAAAAAAATTAGGACACCGACACCTGAATAAGAGTAAAAAACTGCCCAAATATTCACTGTTCACTGAATAGTTACTATTTGGTTTGCTGGATAGTCGGTATTTGGCTGAATAGTTAGTATTCAGTTGGCTGAATATTTGACATTCAGTATTTGGCCAAAACAGTCTTTTATTAAGAACCTGTTTGTCACACTTGAAATTAACAACTTATTCAGGGTGGCGACAATCAAGGGAAATCATGGGGCGAGTCCAGCCTCTGGAACACTTCGACCAATCCAACTGGGCCCTGAGTCATTTGATCCACGACCGGTCGAAAGCAGAGGCTGGACGATTCCGATCCTTTTATTGGATCAAAATCAGTGCTGCCATCTGTAGGCTTAGTTTGAAATTAGCTATAGAATATTATAAAGTTAAATTAATTAAAGAAAAATTTAATTCATTATTTAAAAATGTAATTTAACTATGAATAATAAAAAAAAAGATAGATGCATAACAATTTTTTTTTTTTTTTCTGCGTAGTTGGGTACATATACACTGAAATACAATAATATTAATTATATAATTCTTTTTTGAAAATTATTTAAATAATAAAATAATAATAAAATTTTAATTTTAGAAATCTTTTCAGCAAAAAAATTTTTTTAATTACTTCCCTCAATTATGTATTATTGTATTTTAATGATATACTGTAAACAATTATAAGTTTTATTTTATGGATTTATTATCAAGCTAATTTTTGTTAAATATTTTTAAGTTGGAATGCTGAAATTTAAAACAAATATTTAGCATTCAAATATTCCATGTAAATAAGAAGTAGGTTCACATTTTATTATGATCTAAGGTAAGAAATATAAAACTATTACACATTGCAAAAAATTATAAAATTTAAATTTAAATCAATGATTACAATTTAAAAAAAAAAAAGTTTTTATAACAGTTTTTTAAATTATCATTCATTTGATTCAAATCTTCATTAATTTGGTTTGTTAAATTCAATTAATTCTCATTTGAATCAATAATATTTTAAATGTTTAATATATTTATGATTTTTTATTATTATTATTATTATTTAAATACAAATTAAATGTTGATTTTTAAATATTGTTAATTATTTTTATGTTTGCATGTTGAAATTTAATGCAAATATTTGGTATTTAAACATAAAAATGTTCCATAAAAATTAACTGATCGATAAATTGTTAGCAGGGAGCATTTTAAAATTTTATTTTATTTTAATAATATTCGATGAATTTTAATTTGAATTATTGTATATTTCAATTTATAATTCTAAAACAATTATATAGTTATTTACCAAATAAAATGCTTGTATGCATATTAGCGTTTCTAAGAACCGATAGATGGCGTAACCAGAGCAGTAACCAACGTCCAATCATAGCAATGGATTTGTAAATGGATCAAATGACTCGGAAAAATTTCTTGGGCAATTTGATCCATGACCGGTCCATGGAACACATTACACTGGACGACTTTGATCCAGACCGGTCGATGAGACTGGACGCATTGTTCCACGACCAATTGGATCGATCCTGGATCGGTCGAGAGCCTGAACCCGCCCATGGAAAAATCAGGGTACTTTATCAATCTGGAAAAATCAGGGAATTTTGTAAAAACACCCAAAAATCATGGAGATTTTCATTTTTACCCAGCAAGCATGATTGAAAGATCGCCAAACAGGTGTTATCTTAACCATGATTGCACAGGATTGGCTACTTTGTAGTTGAATCTCACCAAGTTAACATTAAAAAAAAAAAATATTTTTATGTCTTGATGTTAGTATGTTGAGTAATTAAAATGAGTAATAGTTTTAAAATTTTGTTAATTTCTCCAAAATTTTGAATTTTTCATTTTATTTTCATTTTTGTAAGTGAACAAAGAAAAAAGTAAAAAGATTGAGATATTTTGCCCATTAGTATAGTTTTTTGAATTGCAGTGGTTTAGTGAGCATGTTACACAAGAGTGTGATGCACACAAAATTTTAGAATGTATATAATAGGTAACGGAAATTATGGAAATTTGTCAAAATTAATCATGGAAAAATCAGGGAATTTTATTCCTGAATCCCTGTAGCCATCCTGTTATTAAACGCTCTCTTGACATTTAACTGGACATTCCATTATGTTGATAAGGCCATGATACTATAAAGAAACATTTTAATAAATTGTAGCTAGTGCTGTTTTTTAATAAGGATGAAAGTCCTCTACATGCTTGTCAGTAACTCTTTTGCACCATTCTTCTCCAGCAGTGATCCCCCCCCCCCGCTTAGATATTACTTATATCCCACTCAGTTATATTATGCAAAAATATATGCACAGTGCAAGCAGTTTTTGATTTCACATTCATCTTGAGAGTTTAAAAGAAGCAGTTTTTAATAAAGACAAAAGTTTTAAAAAATAACTATTTTTATTAAAATCTTACTAGTATAAAGCAAGCAACGTGATTATTTTATATTTATTAGAACATGAACTAATATAAACAAATTAAGAAAAAAAGTATGTTTAAGAAATGTATTTGCTGTCATTTTTTGTCTTTGTGCAATAATTTATGAAATAATCACAATAAAAGCTCTGATTATTCTTTAAAAGCAAAAATATATAAATGCACTAATTTTATTCAATCTCTAATGAGCTAATTACTCTTAATATTTTGTTTTAATATTTAAATCTTACTATTATTTATTTTATTTTTAATAAGCATCTATTACCCATTTTAACAGACTGACATTTTAATATTTTTATATTTAAAATAAAATGCACTTTGTTTTACTGCTAATTTTCTTAAATATTTAAATGAAATATATATTATATAAACTTTCTTATAATTCTTTTGAAAAGCTCAGTGTTGACTAATGTAGGTATATATGAAAGTATAAAGAATCATAAAAATTTAGTTATTGTGAGTGTGACCATTCCTTTATATAATATTTTGTTGTAAAAAGAAGAGGATGAAATAATGAGTATGAAATATAGTTGTAGTTTAGTTTTAAATCATTCTTGTTATCTTACAGCTTTTCTTTGTATTACCTATGTTTAATATTTTTTGCAGGTTCTCACCCATTTTCCAGAAGTTTAAAATGTCTGATAGTGATGTTTGTGAGGCTCCAATTATTCATGTGTTTGTTATAGGTTTTCATCATAAAAAAGGATGTGTTGTAAGTTCATTTTTTATCATTTTAATAGTTCCCAATGCTTATGTATTTAAATATTTCCCCCCTTTTTTCCCCCCTTTTTCCCCCCCATCTGTAAGTTTGTTTATTGAAATTTTTTATTAATTTTTTCATAATTTCCTCCTTATATAGGTGGAATATTCATATCCAGCTATATCTGAAGGAGAAAGTGTTAAAGGAAGTGATCTTCCAGAACCATGGAAGCACTTGCCAACACTTGCATTACCAGATGGTGCCCATAATTATGAACAAGGTAAACTTATGACTTTAATCTGTTAATGTTGTAATGAACAGTGATTTGTTTAAATAGCCAAAATTTTAGGCCATATGCTTATTTTTTCAAATTATAATTAAAAATAAAATAAATATTAATAAAATTGATTTTTATTGTTTGTATTTATATACATTATATATATATATATCCTTCTAGGTTTGAGTATTTTTAAAATTCCAGTTCCAATTTCAAAGAATATTTTTGCTCTAATTTTT
Organism: Salticus scenicus; assembly: GCA_963930645.1. Taxonomy (NCBI): domain Eukaryota; kingdom Metazoa; phylum Arthropoda; class Arachnida; order Araneae; family Salticidae; genus Salticus; species Salticus scenicus. Next base: position 88,242,917 of record OZ005650.1, on the reverse strand, counting down.
ATAAATTGCTGGTTTCTGATCGATGACTTTCTTAATTTCAAGCGATAACTTCATTCCTTGTTGCCTTACGTGTATTGGTTCTAATAAGTAAATATTAGAGTAAGTAGTAAATTACTACTTTCTCTAATTTTATATATTAAATATAATATATGTAATATGTAATAATATATAATATTATTATATTAATACTAACAGTGTGCTCACTAGCCAGGGAATCATGGAAAAGCTAGAGGATTTAAGTGAGTCTGGAAAAGTCATGGAATAGTCAGGGAATTTTAACAAATTTTGTGAAAATAAGCCATATTTGTAAGCTCATTTGCCTAATTTTTCACTACTTTTGTGAAAAATAAACAGTGTAAGTCAGGGAAAAAGGTGAAAAATAGTCATAGAAAAGTCAGGGAATTTGGAAAAGTTCTAATGTTGGCCACTCTGCTAATTTCAAATTTAATCTCCAATAATGGCTTTAGTCAATTAATTTAATGAAAAATTCATTCCTTGTTGGCTAAGTAGTAATTAGTAGTTATTAGTACCAATACTAAGTAGCAATTAGTATTGGTACTAATAAATAAAATTAGCATAAGTATTAATTTCAAATTTCAGTTTGAATGTTGTTGGCATTAACAATGTATCTATTGAATGCTAAATTTTATAATGATTTACAATTTTTAACATACAGTGCGTTGCATGAATATAAACGCACCTTAGATTTAAGAATTAGAATGATATAGAAGAGTAATAAAAAAATCTGAATAAGTGACAATTGATGCAAACTGTATGTGTATGATTCAAGAAATGAAATTACTAGTCAAAACAATGAAAAACCAATATGATTTTTTAAAAAATAATTTTATTGAATTTATGACAAATATACATGTTGCATGAATTTAAACGCACATGTAAAAAATAAATAACTGAGTAACAAATACTGTATCTAATACTTTGTAAAGCCACCATGGGCTTCTAGAAGAGCCAACGCCTTGGCATTGACTGATATAGTGGAATTAGGTCATCCAAGCTGATTGTCTTCCAAGCTAACAGAATTGCCGATTTTAGTTCCTCTTTCGTGTTGTGCCTTCCGTTTGCGTAAACAAGGCGAACCAGATTACCCCACACATTCTCCATTATGTTTAAATCGGGGATCTTTGAGGGCCAATCTAGAACTTTAATTTTATTGTCACGGAACCATTTTTTCACGATATGTGCTGTATGTACAGATGCACAATCTTGCTGAAAAATATAATTTCTTCCAGATTTTTTGACTGCTTGACGGCGAGATTCCTTGTGAGCATCTGGACATGATCTACAGAGTTCATACTGTTCTCCACGAACTCTAATTCGAAAGTCCCTTTAAAAACTATGGCTGCCCACACCATGACAGACCCTCCTCCAGATTGACGTTTTGAACAGTACATTTCTTCGGTTATCATATCGTGCCAGTAGCTATGAAATCCATCCTGGCCATCGAGATTAAACATTTTTTCATCTGTGAAGATGACTTTTTCCCAATTTAGTCAATCTAAAATCCATTTTCTTGCCCTTTCCAACCGCATACCCTTGTGCTTTTGAGTGAGGGGTGGTTTCGCCTTCATTATCTTAAATTTAATTAGTGTTGCAGCTTTGATAGTTCTCCATATGGCTGTCCGAGGAACACCCAGCTTGTATTGAGCCTTTATCTTTGCACAGGAAATATTCTTATTTTTTTCAGCGTTGCATATTCGGCATTTGTCGTAACTGGTGAGCTTTCCTGTTCGCTTCTCATACGCTTTTTTCCCATAATTTGCTCCTTTCTTTATATAATTTCGCACAAAACTCTCACTACTTCCGATTCAGAGCCCTGTTTCGCGATTGCTAAAGCCTTACCACACATAAAGTCGATTTTTATCCTCTCGTCTACTGTCAAAGTTTTTCCTCTTGCCATCCTGTACAAACTCCATAAAATTTGCACTCAAGCATTAAAACTGATTTTAGAGAATTTTAACAACACGACTATTTATGTTTTAATTTAATTCCGGCGGCTCTGTTAAACGCAAAATACAGAGTGCGTTTAATTTCGTGCAACAAACGAAAAACAATGAAAAATAAGAAAATACTTAAACATTCATTACATAAGCTTGCATGAGCCTAAAAATACTTGCTCAAAGCACCTTATTCATTTCTTAGTCATATGCAATAACTGCAAGTCACATTCCTTCTCTAAAAATTTAAAAAATTCTATTTCTGGTTATTGGAAAAAGTGCATTTATATTCATGCAACGCACTGTATATATATATATATATTGAAAACCTTTTCAAACATTGCAGTAGATGAAACCAAGTATCACATGAAGTATGAACAACTTTATGTATTTTTATACTAATAAGGGAAATTGTTTGTCTGTCTGCAACGTACAGAAAAAATTATGGCATGTGCATGCACAGTTCTGAAATTTTTATCTAGATAAAGGAATAAGTGTAATTTTGGAACATATCTTTTGATATACTTGAAATAATTAATCCATGAAGCAATTTAATTAATATAATTTTGAAAAATACAACCTTTTACTATCTTCACGTTCATCTTTGGTAGACTAGTTTCATCTGGGGCGCCCCACCTTGGTCACTACCTTGTTGGTGTTCGAAACTGTAGTTTTCCTGTCTTCTTGTTCTTTTAAAGACTTTGCGCCATTGACGATTAAGGATAGCTCCATCGTTGCCATTACAACTGCTAGAATTTGCCAAAATTTCTACAGACTCCCTGATCGCTGCGTATCCGTGGTTGTGGTAGTTGGCCAACTTTCTTACTTCATCGAATTTAATATTAATTTCTTCTTTTTTGTTTACTTGGGTTAAGGCTGTAGTTAATTTACCTGTTTTTATATCATGTTTATGTTCTTTGATACGGGTCTTTATTTTTCTTTTTGTTTTTCCTATATAACACTTTTCTTTATCTTGTTCGTTAGTGTATGGTATTTTATATATTCCTGCAGTTTCTAAAGGTTTTGTTTTATCTTTGTCACTTCTTATTAATTGAAAAATGTTAGGGTTAGGCTTTATGGGTACGTTTATATTATGTTTTGTTGCAATCTTCTTAATTTTATTAGATATTCCACGGTCATAAGGTATGGAGGTAGTATATTTAAGCTTTGGTTTTTGAAAATTGTTAATTTCATTAAGAGTTTTTAATCGTTTTTTAAATAATTTATCTATTAATTTATTAGAGTATCCTGCTTTTTACTTTCCGAACACTATAGTGAGGAAAGTATTGTAATCATGTTAAAAATCCGAATTCGAGATTTTGATGTTTCTATACGTTTCGAGGTCCAACGAGTCCGTTTTCACTATTTTTATGATGATGTATGTATGTGTGTGTGTATGTATGTGTGTATGTCTGTGAGTGAACACTCTAGCGTCTAAACGCTTCGTTCGAATAAGCTGAAAGTTGGTACGTATATTGTAAGTCACCATAGTACGAACCCTATAGATTTTGGTGAATCTAGCACTTATAGTTTTTTTACAGGGACACAAAGAAAAATTCTTTATCATTATGGCCAAGGGACCAAAATCTTAAAAGTGCGATAGCATCTAAACGCCTTATTCAATTGAGCAAAAACTTTATACACATATTATAGGTCACAGATACTCAATCTGTATAGATTTTGGAGAATCTAGCACTTATAGTTTTTTTACAGGGACACAAAGAAAAATTCTTTGCCAAATTTGTAAAAGTGTGATAGAGTCTAAACGCCTTATTAATCTCAGCAAAGAATTTGTACACATGTTATAGGTCACATTTGAACCAACTGTATAGATTTTGGTGAATCTAGCACTTACAGTTTTTTTACAGGGACACAAAGAAAAATTCTTTATCTTTATGGCCTATGAGACCAGCAATAGCATCTAAACGCCTTATTCAGTTGAGCTGAAAATTTGTATGACTATTATAAATCACTGTTGCACTAACTATAAGCATTTTGGTGAATCTAGCATTTATAGATTTTTACAGGGGCACAACGAAAAATTCTGTATCCTTAAGATCTAAGGGCTCAAAGTTCAGTAGCGTTAAATAAAACCTCGTGTGATATATGGAGAAAAATTCTCAAACACTCTATTATGGTTTTCTCTTTTTTGTTTGTTTAGCAACTCCTCTTTCTTTATTTTATCTACAAAACTGTTAGTTTCTCAATGTTCGGAAAGTCGAGTGGAGTCACTCCAGATTTTTGTGTGAATTGTTTTATATTTTTTATTTCATTTTTTAAGATTTTATTGTCTTTACAAATTACTATTGCACGGTTGATGTGGGCTTGGATAGCATTGATCTTATATTTAAAAGGGGTTTTACTGTTTTTATGGATTATTTCATTACTGCTATTGGGTTTTCTATAAACTTGTGTGGTTATTTTGTCAGCATGGCGATTGATGGTGACGTCTAGAAAGTTTAGTTGTTTATTGTTCTCTTCTTCAAGGGTGAATTTAATATCTGGATCTATTTTATTTAAAATATTTAGAATTTCTGTGGAATCTGTTTTTTGGTCTATTACTGCAAAAACGTCATCAACATAACGAAACCAATAAAAAAAAATTTCTTTCAGTTTTTCATCAAAATTATTTTCTATTTTACGTAGTTTAAATTCTGCAAGAAAACCTGATATAGGAGACCCCATTGGGACTCCTTTGATTTGTTTGTAATATTTTTCATTAAAAGTAAAATAATTTTCATTCAACAAAAAATTGGTAGCTATGTTTAAAGTTTGGGCTATTGATGGGTTTGTGTAATGTTCATCTATTTTTTCATTTATTAATTTAGTAACATTTTTTATATCTATTGACGGATAAAGGTTTACTACATCGAAACTTACAAATTTAAAATTTTCCTGTATTTCAATATCATAAATTTTACTTATAAAATCTTCAGTAGAGTTTAGGCTATGTTGTGAGGGGGGAAGTAAGTTTTTATAAATTTCGGCCATATATTTTTCCATTGTGTAAGTGGGTCCTTCGCTTTTGTTAACAACTGGTCTAACTTTAGGGGGGTTCTTATGATCTTTATATCTGCCAAAAATTCTTGGTGTATTTGGTGCAAAATTATTTATTATGGGTGGTTTGTTATCTGGCCAGGTTCCTTCTTTTATTATTTTTTGTGTTTTTTCAACTATTTTGTTAATAGGGTCTTTTTTTATTTTTTCTGTACCTATTTCATTGATGGTTTCTTCCATTTTATTTGTGGATTCCTGTCTGTTTAATATTGCTATTTTTCTGGTTTTATCTGTTAAGGTGCAAACTACTTTTTCATTTTTCTTTAAATTATTAAGTGCTTTAATGTCCTCCTGATTAATTTTATTGTTTTTGATAGTTTTACTGGTTTCTTGAATTGCTACGTTTCTAATATCTATTTGGGCTTCTTCTGGGATATTCTCTATAGCTGATTCTATTTTTGCTATGCTGTCTTTAATTTTGATAGGCTGGTCTAAGATAAATTTTTGTCCCATTTTTAATAAGCTATCTTGGTGGCTATTTAATTTCAAGTCTGATAAATTAATGTATGGATAATCATTTTGAGTGAGGGGTTTAATATTGTTTTTACGTATCCAATTGTACAATTTATTATTCTGCCTTTTGATTGTTGAATTTCTTTCTATTTCATTATATATTTTAATTTTTCCTGATAAAATAGTCCATTCTTCTTCTCCACAACAGTCCTTTAGATTTTTATATAAACCATCATAAATTTCTTTACATTTATACATGTAGGATTTTCTATGTCTAATAATTTTATTAAGTAATCTTCGTTCAAATTTTATTATATCATTTTTGTAACTTTTTAATAGTGTTTTGTTTCTTATTTTCATAAAATTGGGTGTTATTTTGAAATATTTACAATCTTTTAAAAATTGGACATTTCTCTCGGATTTTATCAGCTTTTTGCTAGCCTTTTTTACTTTATTGAAAACACTATGTACATTCATTATGAAAAAAAAAAAAAAAAAATTAATTTTACAACGTTCCTACTAAACAGGAACGACATGAAGTAAAATTGAAAAAATTTTACTTCTTCAAAAAACTCAATACCACCCACCCATTCATTCTCTAAAAATATGAATTTAATTTTTAGAATTTAATTGTTTAATTATGTTATATAACATAATTAAACAATTAAATTCATATTTTTGATTTTTAAATTGAAAAAATTTTACTTCTTCAAAAAACTCAATACCACCCACCCATTCATTCTCTAAAAATATGAATTTAATTTTTAGAATTTAATTGTTTAATTATGTTATATAACATAATTAAACAATTAAATTCATATTTTTAGAGAATGAATGGGTGGGTGGTATTGAGTTTTTTGAAGAAGTAAAATTTTTTCAATTTTACTTCATGTCGTTCCTGTTTAGTAGGAATGTTGTAAAATTATAATTTTTTTTTTTTTTTTTTTTTTTTCATAATGAATGTACATAGTGTTTTCAATAAAGTAAAAAAGGCTAGCAAAAAGCTGATAAAATCCGAGAGAAATGTCCAATTTTTAAAAGATTGTAAATATTTCAAAATAACACCCAATTTTATGAAAATAAGAAACAAAACACTATTAAAAAGTTACAAAAATGATATAATAAAATTTGAACGAAGATTACTTAATAAAATTATTAGACATAGAAAATCCTACATGTATAAATGTAAAGAAATTTATGATGGTTTATATAAAAATCTAAAGGACTGTTGTGGAGAAGAAGAATGGACTATTTTATCAGGAAAAATTAAAATATATAATGAAATAGAAAGAAATTCAACAATCAAAAGGCAGAATAATAAATTGTACAATTGGATACGTAAAAACAATATTAAACCCCTCACTCAAAATGATTATCCATACATTAATTTATCAGACTTGAAATTAAATAGCCACCAAGATAGCTTATTAAAAATGGGACAAAAATTTATCTTAGACCAGCCTATCAAAATTAAAGACAGCATAGCAAAAATAGAATCAGCTATAGAGAATATCCCAGAAGAAGCCCAAATAGATATTAGAAACGTAGCAATTCAAGAAACCAGTAAAACTATCAAAAACAATAAAATTAATCAGGAGGACATTAAAGCACTTAATAATTTAAAGAAAAATGAAAAAGTAGTTTGCACCTTAACAGATAAAACCAGAAAAATAGCAATATTAAACAGACAGGAATCCACAAATAAAATGGAAGAAACCATCAATGAAATAGGTACAGAAAAAATAAAAAAAGACCCTATTAACAAAATAGTTGAAAAAACACAAAAAATAATAAAAGAAGGAACCTGGCCAGATAACAAACCACCCATAATAAATAATTTTGCACCAAATACACCAAGAATTTTTGGCAGATATAAAGATCATAAGAACCCCCCTAAAGTTAGACCAGTTGTTAACAAAAGCGAAGGACCCACTTACACAATGGAAAAATATATGGCCGAAATTTATAAAAACTTACTTCCCCCCTCACAACATAGCCTAAACTCTACTGAAGATTTTATAAGTAAAATTTATGATATTGAAATACAGGAAAATTTTAAATTTGTAAGTTTCGATGTAGTAAACCTTTATCCGTCAATAGATATAAAAAATGTTACTAAATTAATATATGAAAAAATAGATGAACATTACACAAACCCATCAATAGCCCAAACTTTAAACATAGCTACCAATTTTTTGTTGAATGAAAATTATTTTACTTTTAATGAAAAATATTACAAACAAATCAAAGGAGTCCCAATGGGGTCTCCTATATCAGGTTTTCTTGCAGAATTTAAACTACGTAAAATAGAAAATAATTTTGATGAAAAACTTAAAGAAAAATTTTTTTATTGGTTTCGTTATGTTGATGACGTTTTTGCAGTAATAGACCAAAAAACAGATCCCACAGAAATTCTAAATATTTTAAATAAAATAGATCCAGATATTAAATTCACCCTTGAAGAAGAGAACAATAAACAACTAAACTTTCTAGACGTCACCATCAATCGCCATGCTGACAAAATAACCACACAAGTTTATAGAAAACCCAATAGCAGTAATGAAATAATCCATAAAAACAGTAAAACCCCTTTTAAATATAAGATCAATGCTATCCAAGCCCACATCAACCGTGCAATAGTAATTTGTAAAGACAATAAAATCTTAAAAAATGAAATAAAAAATATAAAACAATTCACACAAAAAGCAGGATACTCTAACAAATTAATAGATAAATTATTTAAAAAACGATTAAAAACTCTTAATGAAATTAACAATTTTCAAAAACCAAAGCTTAAATATACTACCTCCATACCTTATGACCGTGGAATATCTAATAAAATTAAGAAAATTGCAACAAAACATAATATAAACGTACCCATAAAGCCTAACCCTAACATTTTTCGATTAATAAGAAGTGACAAAGATAAAACAAAACCTTTAGAAACTGCAGGAATATATAAAATACCATACACTAACGAACAAGATAAAGAAAAGTGTTATATAGGAAAAACAAAAAGAAAAATAAAGACCCGTATCAAAGAACATAAACATGATATAAAAACAGGTAAATTAACCACAGCCTTAACCCAAGTAAACAAAAAAGAAGAAATTAATATTAAATTCGATGAAGTAAGAAAGTTGGCCAACTACCACAACCACGGATACGCAGCGATCAGGGAGTCTGTAGAAATTTTGGCAAATTCTAGCAGTTGTAATGGCAACGATGGAGCTATCCTTAATCGTCAATGGCGCAAAGTCTTTAAAAGAACAAGAAGACAGGAAAACTACAGTTTCGAACACCAACAAGGTAGTGACCAAGCTGGGGCGCCCCAGATGAAACTATTCTACCAAAGATGAACGTGAAGATAGTAAAAGGTTGTATTTTTCAAAATTATATTAATATCTTTTGATTTTTGATATTCCTGTTACATTTTTTTAATTTTTATGTTTCATGCGATTTTCTTTTGTATTTTTCCCCGATATTTTTCTTAGAGTTATAATATCAAGCTGATGCCAGCCAATAAAATATAAAATACTTGCAACTTATTATTTATTTTTTTCTATAAAAAGAAAAACTTATATAAACATGAATAAAAAAAATTGAAAGTTAAATCTGTATTATCAACATTTTCTGGTGAAACCAACATCATAATAACTTTAAATTTATTAAAATATACTTGTGGATGAGCAATTAAAAATTAAATCTATACATACATTCCCCATTTTAGATATGTTATTTTCATTTATTTATTTAGATATTTATTTGAATGAATCAAAGAGTTTAATATGTTTTTCTTTATTTTTATAATCTCTAAACTAATGTTAATGCACATTTAGTTCATTTTATATTACCCATAATAATTGATAGTATATTTTAATTTATATATTTTATCTAAAATAAGAACTTTGCCAGTTTTGCTGGTCACTATATTTAAATAAATTAAAAAAAAAAAAAAAATCCAATCCATTGAAATTGCTTAAAAATTTGCTCCGGATATTTATATATATATATTTGTAAATTTACAAATTTCTTAATTATATTACTATCAAATTTCAGACATTATTATTATTTTATTGCTTAAGATTTGTTTATATTTCAGATACTATTTATTTTCACCTACCTTCATTAGAAAATCCTCATCAAACTGTATATGGTATATCTTGTTACAGGCAAATGAATGCTCAGGTAACTTTTGTTTAAGTATTTATTTTTCCAGTTATAATATAGAAAAGTGTTGCACTTTTTTGAAAAATGTGTGTTTATTTTTTTTAATGTTACACATCTCCCCACCCTAAATAATGTCTAGTGATACTAAATTGTGGCTTTATCTTGAATTCTTGAAATGATTTTGATTTTAATTTATAAGGCATAAATAGGCACTTTTATTATTAATTAGTAAGGAAGATAGGGCACCTTAGGGCACTTTTATGATTATTAAAAAAATATATATATATATTCAGTTTTCACCAAACTCAGTTTGACATAAAGTTTAAGCATTCCTGTTACCATTAAAATTTATTCCAATGCAGTATTCCATCAAATTTCATTTCATTTAAAAAAAAAAAAAAAAAAAATTTAAATCTTTACAATGTCCCAACCTGCCTCACTAGATTAGGCAGCGTGGGACATAGACAATAAAATTTTAATGCATAAGAAACATTAAGCCCAATTGATTAATAAATCTTTATTTATAGACTTAGAGCCTAATAAAGAACAATGTATAATATACTAGTACATTGCAGTAACAAGTATTGTATTTTACATTTGAAAATTGCTCTTGTTTGAATTCTAAAGAAAAAACAATTTTCTTAATTACATAATCATTTTCCAAATATTAGCACATTTAAAATTTCAATAAATTTATATAGTACATGCAACTATTGCTTTCTTTGCATTGCATAATGGTGGGGCAGGTTGAGAGAGTGTCCTAACCTGCCCACTTTTATAAATATCATAATGTAGCTCTCAAAAAGTTAGACCTAGCAGTACAATGCATTTTTTAGCACTAAAATTATTATGAACGTCTATACTGAAAATGTCCATACTGATATTTTCCTACATGCTCAGATTTAAATTATTTTATTTCTTGCACAAGAAATTTGTTTACCCATTAATATAACTTTGAATCTGTCAGAACAAAGGAAATTGGATTAATCCTTACCTGCTAGTGAGAAATTCTAAAGTACACTCAAGAGTAAACTGTGGTGCCCACTATGATGTCCTAAGAAAACTAATTCCTATTTACAAAATCAAAGCTGAAATTTTAGATGTCCTAATGTGGGCCATGTCCCCCTAATAATAATAATTTTTAAAAATGTGGATTTTTTTTTTTTTTTTTTTTTTTTTTTTTTAACAGGGTTTGATTTTTAAGGGGCAAATGGGGAAGCGCCTGGGCTCTCAAATCAATTGCTTTTTGAAATTAAAAGCATTTTATATGCATTCAAAATTCACTCTGACACTTGTATTGTAGAAGGAGCCCCAAATAATGATTGTGCCCTAGCCCCCACTTCTGTAAGTCAGTCCCTGTTTTTTTAACTCTAGTATTATTATGTGTAGTCTGTGTAGACTCCAGATACTTATTTGTCTATATATATATATATATATATATATATATATATATATATATGTTACCGCTAAAGTGCAGAAATCAGTTAATCTGCAGATTAGCTAGGTAATCTGCACATTAACTAGGGTGATCCGTTAAAGTGAGGAAAATTGTTTTATTTCTCAAATTACCTAGGTAATCTGCGAATTACCTAGATAATCTGCACATTACCTACTAGGCACTAGTTAAAGTGAAAATAGGATATCTGGTGTTGTAATTTTACAGCACGCTGTATTGTATTTGTTTTTTCATTCGGAAAAAAAAAAAAATAGTTTTCTTTTTTAATTCTTTCTTTACTTATTTTAATCTGTATGTGTTTTAATTTTTATATCTTTTAAAGTTATATTTGTTTTATTTTTTATTTATTTCATCTTTTTTATTCTGTCAATATAAGTTTGAAGATGTTATGCATTTTTAATATGAAATATAATAGCTTTAATAGCTTTCAATAAATTCCATTTTATAAATGAATGTTAGAGTTGTAATACAGTAACGATTTCTTTTCAAAATAAAAATATTTAACAATTTAAAATTAAAAAAAAAAAAGTTTTATTAACAACTTATATTGCTATTACTATTTAAATACTAGAAATATTAAATTATATAAAATATTACTAAAAATATTAAATTAGACAAATCAGAAGCAATATTTAAGAAGTACTTCAAATAATTAAAACTGCTTTAACATTTTTTAGAATACATAAAAATTAAAATGACAGTTTTCAATGCTTTATTAGACTATATTTTGCAGCATACATATATCTGCACAAGTTTAGCAAATATATTAATTTTACAAAAAAAAAAAAAAAAAAAAAAAAAAAAAAACCTTTATTGACACTTTTTATGTGATAAACTACAAAGAAATTATCTGAAAAAGCGAACAAAATTTAAAATAAATAAATAAATAAATAAAAATATAATCATGATATATAAAATATGCACAGGAAACTTGAAAAAAATGTAACGAAATGCTAAAAAATGTACAGAAATTTCATATTAAGTATTTATTAAATGTCATAATATTTTTCAAAGTTAATAATTAATATATCTTTTTTTTTTTTTTTTTTTTTTTTTTTTTCAGTAAGTAATAGTAATTTAAATCAGTTTTAAAATAAATTAGTTTTAAAAAGTTATGGTTTAATAGTTTTAGTTCGGAAGGAAATAATTACTGTAATGTAAATCTAATATTCATAATTCAAAATGCGGAGTTTCACGAGAGACAGCTTTTAATAAAGATTACATTTCATTAATAAAATGCAGACCCTTATCAAACTTATATTGACAGAATTAAAAAAGATAGAAATAAAATCAAAATTAAAGCAATTATAACTTACTTGTAACTTTAAATGTTGTGTTAGTCATAATAATAAGCATAATCATGGCTTCCATCCTCCAAATTTTGCGTTCGCCGTGAATCGGTTTATCATCATAGCATAGCGGAAGTGCGGAAGGGAAGGGGTAAAAGTTTTAGTTATGTTTGAAGGTCATTCGCGTATCTGTATCACATGGCTGTTTGACGTCATAGGGAATGTAAAAAAAAACTAAGGCTCGAAACAAACATTTGAACTTTAACGATACTGAAACCGTTAATCTGCAGATTACCTAGTTAAAATGCGGAAAACTCTTTATTCCGCACTTTAACGGGTTATTTTAGTTAATCTGCAGATTAGCTAGGTAATCTGCAGATTAACGTATTTCGCGTTTTAACGGTAACATATATATATATATATATATATATATATTACATTTAAGTCACAGTCAGTGACATCTCATCTAAAAATGTGTGTACTTTAAGATAAAAATGTAATTGTTGAAATATCAGGTTTTTTTTTTTGGGGGGGGGGGGATATAAAACATTTGTACAGCATAATGATAGGGTTAAAACATATGAGAATTGTCTTTTGTTTTCATTGTAAACTTCATCGTTTTAATAAAGAATTAGAAATGTAGTTATGCCAGTGGCTTTACTAACAACTTGGGAGGGGGGGGGGCATTAATATGACATATGGTGGGTGGGGAAAGAGGTTACAAAATTTCTTATGTTCTGAGTTCTTTCGTTATCTTGATTGGAGACTGTTTATATGAAGATTTTTTGAAAACATCTAAATTTACATTTTAGTTTGCAATAAAGTATTTAATTTTATCATGACACAGAGACTATTTAGTTTCTTTTCTATGCACATTCTGTAATATTTGTTTTTACTTTTTATTTTTTTGCAAAAAATAGTGATTCATTGATATATTTTATAATACTAATTACAATTAAATATTTTTTCCGTAGAATTTAATAAATCGCAGTTCAGATATTACTCGAGAGACAGTTCAAAAAAGTGTTTGTGTATTGAGCAGAATTCCTTTGTATGGATTAATACAAGCCAAATTAGAACTAATTACTCATGCTTACTTTGATGAAAGAGATTTCAGCAAAGTATCACTTTTGGAAGAAACATACAAAAATCTAAACAGTTCTTTGCCTAAAGATTTGTCTGATAACCAACAGACTTTTCTAGGTAAGATATTTTTCTGATTTGTAGAAATATTTTTTTCATATTGAGTAAAATTTATATTACCTATTTTAACTACAAATCAAAAGATGAAATAAAATGACTGTCTGAAGAGAAAAATCAATAATATTATTTAATTTACTAGTTAGTTATTAGATGCAATAAATAACTAGTATACTGTAACAATCACATAAATTTCTTCTACATCATTTTATATAACAGCACCACCTACTATCAACATGCATAAAAATGTAATCAACTTAACTTTTCCCAATTAACATTTTGTATGTGCAATTTGCTGTATTTTTAACCAATGGATGCTGAGATATAGCCACATGTAAAATGACAGAATTTAATATCAGTACCACCTGTCACTCAGTATATACCCAAATCAAATCAGTTTAATTTTTCATAATATATATTTCACACACTAAATTTGGTGCATTTATGTAACATAGAATCTGTGATAAACCTTTCCCATAAACAAAACATGTTGTAGCATAGCAACACTATATGTTATTCAATATGCACCCAAATAGAATCAGCATAGTTTTACATATTATCCATCTTACATGCCATTTGGTGCATTAATGTATTTTAGAAATTGAGGTATTGCTTTTCCCATAAACAGAATTCAGTTGCAGCATAATAGTGCCATTTGTTGGCCAATATGCACCTAAATTGAACCTGCATAGTTTTATATAACATCCATCTCACATATTAAGTTTGGTGCATTTATACACTATAGAAGCTGAGATATAGCATGCCTTTAATTGAGGAAATTGCAGCATAGCAGCGTCACCTGTTGAGCAATTTATCCCAAAAGCTAATCAGCACTAAATTAAATAAACATTCAATCAAATAGCAAATTTGGTTAAATTCCGACTTTGGTTCACGAAATACAGCATCCACAAAATTTTGCTATCACAGACACACAATTTCTAAAAATGGTCAAATCATGTTCAGGACATCTCAAAACATATGGTTTTATTGAAAACTGGAAGCCTAAAATTTTCCTCAGTTCAATTCAATCTTCTTATTTACATAGAAAAAATTAAAAATAAACATATACAAAATAAATAAATGATTTATTTTTTTTTATTTTATTTTATTTATTTATTTATTTTTTTAACCATCTTTTATAGTTTTGTAAATAGTTATTTTCACATTCCATTCATTGAGTTTTTTCAGAAAATATGTAAAAATATGAATATATTTTTTATGGTAGGCTTACAATTTAATTATATTTTCACCAAATATAGTTAAATTATTTCTTTATGATCCCCTTTTCCTGTTTTTCTCCCTTCCAAAGATTATTTTCTGTTTTTCACTGATATGCATGGTCTATTGAGTTTTATGATGAGGAGTGCATCTTACAATTAACTTCTTATTATAATACTTGTTTGCTGCAATACAGGGTCTGTCCAGAAAGACGGAATTTTTCGTGTGAAGTGGAAAGACAAAGGAGTGGAGTTTGCAGGTGGTACAGGTGGTGGGGACTGTCAGCTACCAAGTCTCATGGAAGTCAATTGATCTTGAGCCTTTACAGTGCACTGATTGCTCTTGAAGCACACACATGTTTGAAAGTGGCGTTAGGCTTTTAGAATGCAGTGGAGTGCCGAGCAGCAATACTCCATAATATTTTGTGTAAAACTAAACAAATCAATTACTGAGACATTTGTCACATTACACGAAATCTATAGGAACGATTCTTTGTCCAAGACTCAAGAGTTTAGATGGCATAAAGCCTTCAAAGATGGAAGAGAAGACATTGCTGATGAACAACATGCTAAACACCATCAAGTTCTCAAACTTCAGATAATTTCGCTAAAAATAAAGTGATTTTTGACTCTGATCACCGGATGAAGGTCCAAATGATGAATGGCAGAGGCACTAGGACTAACAAAATCAGATTGTGCATCAAATCGTCATGGAAGAACTTAAAATGCGGAAAAATTTTCCTAAGCTCCCGACTCAGTTCCTGGCAAAACATAGTGTTGCAGTGCAGCTCCAATCACAGTACAGTCTTAATCTGTCAGCACTGGACTTATTTCTATTCCCTCATTTAAAATTGAGCTTAATAGGTCATCATTTTGACAAATTGGAGGACTTACAGAAAACATAACTAAGCATTCGGAATAGCATTCCGGTTGAAGACTTCCAAGTGTGTATCAGTGGGTGGCAGAACTGTTGGCAATGGTATATTAATGCACAGACCTGCCAACAGCTCTGATTTTATCATATTTAGTATGATGATTAAGCTTAAATATGAAAATACAATTTTTTTTTAATTTATGCGTTTGTTCGTTTCATTTTACGCATGGGAAAATTCTCTGATGAATATTGTATCATTTTTAATATTGTATCATTCATTAAATATTTCTGAATTCTCTCTCTCCTACACTATAATTCAGTGATCTTTGGGGGGAAAAAGCTGATATCCCAGGAAACCAATTGGGTTTTATAAAACCTCTTTTCTCTTCTCTCTTTTATCAGTGCTTTTCAGCTGTCTGGGGGCAGAATCTGGTCTTACTGGAATGTGTTACAATCAGAAATTTTAAATTGATTTTCTTAAAAAGCAGAATCTTCTACTTACATTATATTAAGTAAAAGTTAGATTTGTCTTTGTTTATGCGATTTCTATTTTTTTACTTTCTTCTATATGTAATATAGAGAAAGTATTGGATTCGTAAAAATTTTCGACCTCGGGTTTTTGATGGATTTACACGTTTTGAGAGCTGTAGAACACGATTTGACCATTTTTAGAAAATGTCTGTCTGTCTGTCTGTCTGTGTGTGTGTGTGAGTGTGTGTGTGTGTGTGACAAAATTTTGTGGCAACTGTATCTCAGGAACTGCTATACAGAATTTCATACAAATTGGTGTGTAGTTGCACCTTGACATAAATTAGTGCCTATCAACTTTTGGTAAAAATTATCTTACAGGTTGCGTTGCCATCCCGCTTTTTCTAAATTTTTAACATGGTGATATAGGGCAAAAATTTGTATAAATGTGCATAAAGAGAATTATTTTTTAGTAATCATTATGAAATTTACAAGAATTATTTATAACAGAGATAGTCAACTGGGAAAAAAATTTTGCATGTGTAGGAGCCTCGTGAACCCCCCTGGGGGTGAAGTCCCCCCTCGAAGGGAGTAAATTTTCAAGATGGGTATCTTTCGAAAGGTCTCGTCAGTACCTTTAAATCGAATGGTTGAACTATAAATCTGTGATAATTTAAAACAAAGTTATCGATTTTTTTTACTTTTTACGAAAAAAAAACTTAGAAAAAAAATCTTAATTTTTTTTTTTTTTTTTTTTAACGAAATTTAACAAAACTTGGTATTTAGTTGGCTCCTGACATGAACTGGTGCTGATTAGATTTGGGGATCAATCGCACAACAGGAGGCGCTGTGATCGTATTTTTTCTAAATTTTTAACATGGACAAAAGTAGTACAAAATTTCATATAAATGTACATAATGAGAGTTATTCTTAACCTGTGATTGTGAAATTAATATGAATTATTGATAATAGTAGTAGTTAATTAGGAAAAAAATTTGGGGCATCGCTTCCCCCCCTAGGGGGAAGTACCCCCCGGGAGGGGGGGGTAAATTTTCAAGATCGGTATCTTTCGAAAGGTCTCGTCAATACCTTTAAAACGAATGGTTGAACTATAAATATGTGATAATTTAAAACAATGTTATCGATTTTTTTTACTTTTAGCGAAAAAAAACTTTGGAAAAAAATCATATATATATATTTTTTAAATATTGTTACTGCGTGAATTTGTATAAGAAAATATAGAAGAAAGTCTTGTGGTGGCCACAACATACTAGTTTTTACTTTCTTCTATATGTAATATAGAGAAAGTATTGGATTCGCAAAAATTTTCGATCTCAGGTTTTTGATGGATTTACACGTTTTGAGAGCTGTAGAACACGATTTCACTATTTTTAGAAAATGTCTGTCTGTCTGTCTGTCTGTCTGTGTGTGTGTGTGTGTGTGACAAAATTTTGTGGCAACTGTATCTCAGAAACTACTGCACAGAATTTCATACAAATTGGTATGTAGTTGCACCTTGACATAAATTAGTGCCTATCAACTTTTGGTAAAAATTGTCTTACAGGTTGTGTTGCCATCCCACTTTTTCTAAATTTTTAACATGGTGATATAGGACAAAATTTTGTATAAATGTGCATAAAGAGAATTATTTTTTTAGTAATCATTATGAAATTTACAAGAATTATTTATAATAGAGATAGTCAACTAGGAATAAAATTTTGTATGTGTAGTAGCCTCGCCACCCCCCCTGGGGGGAAGTCCCCCCTCGAGGGGAGTAAATTTTCAAGATGGGTATCTTTCGAAAGGTCTCATCAATACCTTTAAAACGAATGGTTGAACTATAAATCTGTGATAATTTAAAACAAAGTTATCGATTTTTTTTACTTTTAACAAAAAAAAAAAAAAAACTTAGAAAAAAAAAAAATCTTTTTTTTTTTTTTTTTTTTTTTTTTTTTTTTTTAAACGAAATTTAACTAGACTTGGTATTTGACTGGCCCCTGACATAAACTGGGGCTGATTAGATTTGGGGATTAATCGCTCAACAGGTGGCGCTGTGATCGTATTTTTTCTTAATTTTGAACATGGCAGTGTAGGACAATATTTCGTATAAATGTACATAATGAGAGTTATTCTTAACCTGTGATTGTGAAATTAATATGAATTATTGATAATAGTAGTAGTTAACTAGGAAAAAAAATTGGGGCATCGCTTTCCCCCCCCCTTAGGGGGAAGTACCCCCCGGGGAGGGTAAATTTTCAAGATGGGTATTTTTCGAAAGGTCTCGTCAATACCTTTAAAACGAATGGTTGAACTATAAATATTTGATAATTTAAAACAAAGTTATCGATTTTTTTTTTACTTTTAACAAAAAAAAAACTGAAAATTTTTTTTTTTTTTTTTTTTGTTACTGCGTGAATTTGTATAGGAAAATATAGAAGAAAATCTTGTGGTGGCCACAACATACTAGATTTTTTTAATGCATAGTATTGCTTATAATTTCAGTATTATGCTTCCATTTCAAAATGTAAAACTTGATATGAGGAACTTTTCTTTACAATTTACACTGAATAGTTTTAAGATTTTGCTGTAAGGTTTTTTTTTTTTTTTAATATAACCATGAAAAAAGTAAGTACAATTTTAAATATGCTGTTGATTACATGTTTTGTTTTTATGATGCTTTTTTTTTTTTTTTTTTAATGCTGTTTTATTAGTACGCTTTTTTCTGTTTTGAGTAGGATTTTTTTTGCTTTGGGAGGTTGGCAGGTCTGAATGCAGGAGGAGGCTATTTTGAAGAATGTTAAATGTCTGTAAAATTATCTTCAAATAAACGAATTTTATGGAATCAGTTTCATTATTTTCTGGACAGACCCTGTACATTTCATCATGTGTTGAGATTTTACTATTGTTGAAGCAATGACTTCATTATATGTAAAATTTGCATCTTGTATATTTCAGATTGACAAGTTTTATTAAGAATTTATATCTGTGTTTCTGAAGTTATTTCAAAAGCTAACTTGTTTCTTTAATAATTTTAGAATTAATGAGATTTTGAAGAAAAATTAATTCATCAATAGAACTTTCTGATACATACACATACGCATAGTCAAATACTATACTATTTATTTCATTCAACCCAGTATATTTAATTTTTATTTGTTTTCTAAATTATTTTAATGAATGTATATTTTGATGCTATAGAAAACTTTAATACAGTGGAACACCATTTATACTTTTTAAAAGTTGCATTCTTAAAAAATATTGTTAGGAAAAAAAATCTACAACTGAAAAATTATTTTAACACACTAATATATAATAAATATATGTCTACACATCTAAGATTTTATTCAGATTATTCCTAAATTACATTTAAGTACAAGTACAATTTAAAAATAAAATCAACTGTTTCAGAGAACTTTGGAAAAACAACTTCCATGTGACTTTCACTTTTAAAACCATAATTTAAATAGCACAGAAAAATGAAACCATGCTCATATTTTTTAAAAAGACTCAACCTGAACTTTATCTATTCATTCACCAGGTCTAGCCTTGTTCAGGTCTATAGAAAAAAAATTGGGCCTGACTTGAATTTCAGGTAAAGAAAATGACACTTAATCATTGTATATGTTTGTTTCATTATTTAACACGTCATCTTTTGGGTAAACATGTTTTTGCATTTCTTTTTGTAAATAAATCTGTGATAACTGTACGTTAGACATTTGAATAGCTCCAGTTTATTACTCATACTGTATACATCTTAAAATTTCTGATGTGGACTATTGCATTTCTTTTGTAAATCTCAGATTTAGTTACTAAAAATTATTACATTGCTTAAACACATTTTAAATTATTTTAAATTGGTATTTACTACTTTCTTTTCATGTAATGTTTATGTCATGACTAAGAAAATAAAACATTGTAAGCCTTCCTTAATATTATATAAACATATTTTATATATTTGCATTGAGTTATAATAAAAATATTATTCACTTTTAGGCCTATCTGTTAGAGATTTTGTTCTCAGGTTTAAACACAAGACACTTTTACTTTTTAAGCTTCTTTTATTGGAAAGAAAAGTGAGTTATGTTTTTAAATTTAGCTGAAATTTTATTTTTATATCCCTATTATTATTAATATGATTTTTGTATTCCTGTTCAGGTTTTATTCTATAAAGGTCCTGTCAAGAATTTATGTTCAACGATTCTCACATTGTGCTCTCTTGTGCCTGGTATGTCATTTTATGTGAAATAGCTTTTTAAAATTATAATGCATTTTTCAATTTCTTTTCTCCTTGGTGTTATTTATCACTATTATGGATTTTCTAGTTAATTTATTATATATTAAAATATTCTGGCTTCCTTTGCTCAGCATACTTTTATTCTTTGAAATAATCATTATATGAGACAAAAGTTATACTTTTGTTACTAATAAAAATGTTAGTATTTCATGATAATTTAGCAATGTTTTATAAATTCATTAAAAGATTCCTAGAAAATCTGAACGTTAAATATATCATTCAAATCTAAATTTACTAATGAAAAAAAAAAAAAAAACTAAAGCTAATTGTACTCTAAGAAGAGGGAGTTATTTATTTAATCAAATGATAACACCTTTTCTATAAAAATTAATAAATAGCTATAGTATAAGTATAAAGATGAAACATAATTTTAAAATACTTTACTATGTGACAGTTAAATTTTTGAAAATTGTTTCTGACACCAGTTAAATTGATTTTTTTTTTTTTTTTTTTAAGCTAGAATACTTTATTTTATGCTTGATATATAAAATTATTCATTCTATGTTTGCAGAGTTGATTTTTACATTTTTTGAGTGAAATCAAACTAAGAACTGTGTGTGCAGTGCAGTGCAGCGTCTGTGTAAATGTACATTTTTGTTAAATTAAATTTTAATTAGCCTTGAATTTTCCCTAAAGGCGCAGCAATGGTATTTTGATTTCTGACAAAATTTTTCAAACTTAAATTAAATAATATTTTTAATTCTTTCTAGAATCATCATTATCTTGTATCTATTATGTCTAGAAAGCCTTCCTTATATTCCATGCTGAATTGCTGAAAGTAAACAGGGCCAACAGTATCATTTTCCTGATGCAGTTGTACTATACAACCATTTATAGTTCTCAAACCAAGAGATTTTTATATTACTTGTGACAGCTTCCAATTTTTCTTTTCTCTTATTTAGAGCAATATCTAAGAATCAGTTGATCAATTAACCCTATAAGTGTTAAGCCCGTCTTTTTCCGGCATGCATAGTCAAAATAAAAGGCTTGTGTAGTTAAATTTTGAAATATATGTTGCTTTTTTCAAGAAAATAAGGTTAATAAACATGTGTAGCAGTGGCGGATCCAGAACTTAACTTTGGGGGGGGGGGGGGAGGCTAAGAGTTTTCAAGATGTTATTCCAGATCAGTGTAAAATTTACAATTGTAACATTCAATTGTGAATGTTAAGCGCGTATCAGACATGACAAGTTTATAGGTGATTTTAGAGCCAACCACTGATCAGCGCCGATTTTTCGGAAAAAATTGTCTCTACTCCCAGTGTGATAGCGTGCACTGAATTTGCCCAACTTTTTCAGAGCTGTCTTGATAAAATTGTCTCTACACACAATTTTTCCACAGACTCATCCAATCAGGATGCTCTATTTTGATATGTCATATTTCCAAGATGGCGGATCACGGGAATCGCTTAAAGTGGAGATTTGAAGAAGAAATATTATCGTTAAGCACATTTATTTTACCGCTAAATGATAAGAATTTTGAATTAATCGTTTTTATTTTCGTATGGCGTTATGACAATAGTTGTAACAAAGATCAAAATAGAAATAATAATGCAATATTTTACACAAATGAAAGGGAATTTTAACACTAATCATCGCTTATTTTATTTGCGCCAAAAAAAGTGATAAGCGTCAGAAGTTAGTCTTCTTTCATCCAACTTTTCACCCCTCTATTGTAACCTGTACAGTGTTTTTGTCGAGAAAAAATCAGCGCTAAAGTCGGCTCAAAAATTGGTTGTTTCTAAAGTTGCTGGGTCTGATATGTCCTTTAATGCTTTTGGGCCCCCTAGCCCCCCCCCCCCTTCCCCTTAGATCCGCCACTGATATGTAGTATACAATATTAAATTCTTATACTGTGCGTCGTATTAATTTTATGAATCATTAAACAGATATACCAAAAAACAGCTAATGCTGAAAGAGTTAAGAACATTCTTTTTATATTCATCTATACATCTATTGAATAGTGTTTGTAACAAATTGCAGACTATATCATTTTCTTGATACATATTTTTTTTAATGAAAAAAAAAATTGTTTGTCAAAAGTCAATTCATTAAGTAGCAAAAGGAAAAAAAAAATAGTACTGCAGAGTGCTGAAAACTGCTTTGTTGAGTTGTTATTTATTGAAAATTAAATGTAAGTCCAAATTAAATTATAAAAAAAGAAACAAAAATGCAAAAGTATTGAAAATGCATACAGCTGTTTCGGTAGCCTTTTGCGTACCGTCTTCAGTGCAAAAAGCCTTTTGCACTGAAGACGGTACGCAAAAGGCTACCGAAACAGCTGCATGCATTTCCAATATTTTTCTTTGGCGTTTCTGATGTAGTAATTTATTCGGGTTTTAATATTCCAACGCCAAGTCTCCTGTTATTAAAAATGCAAAAGATTATTTAAATAAAATGTATGAGAAAGAAGCTCTTCCTTTATTTCCCTTAATGGGTTACCATCATAGAAAATTACATTACACTTAAGTTATACATTATAAATCTGATTTATCAAAGCATTTTTCTACCTCTTAATTCTTATGCAGGTTTTCTACGGTACCTGGGAAACTCAGAGAATTTGAAAATCTACCAAAAAACAGGGAAAACTCAGGGAATTTCAAAATTTATTGCAAAAACGGGGAATTTCAAAATTTTTTGAAAAAACATTGAAAAAATTTTTCATAATCAAATATTTTTTTACTTATTTAGTGCTTTATAACGAATCACTTATGGTTTTCCCCCCCAACTATAGTAAGTTAATAAAGTTAATTTGCCCTAAATATGTTCAACTGACTTGTAAACATGTTAGATTCTAATGTTGCATGATTGTATGTCATCTATTTTACTTCTAAAAGAGACAGGAAAAACTCAGGGAATATTTTCTCTTGATTTATGTAGCAGCCCTGTTATGTTTCAGTCTTGTGAAAATTTCTGGCTTTTACACAAGCCAGCCTTAACCTTTAGTTACTGAAGTTTTCTCGATTTATTTAAAATAATTAATAGATAGTTTAAAAGTGTAACATTTTTTTTTTTTTTTATGTTCTCTTTTTTCTTTTCCCCCTTCTTTTTGTAGGAATGATTGAAAAGGGCTTAAATGAAGCTGTAACATCAGTACCATCAAGAAGCACACCTCTTTTAACTATTAATGATAAGGAGGACTATATTGAAGTCACATACTTTGATAATAACAATGAAACTGAACATAGCAGTATTGGGGACCAAATTTCAGATATATCAGTTCTTAAAACTGAATCAGATGAATCTGTTAATCTAACAGAGCAAAATGACAATTGTAAAAATAACAATGATGAAACTTCTGTGATACCAAAATCATTAGATTCACATGAAATGGATGAACAAATTGAAAATATTAATGAACTAAAATGCAATAAAATTTCTAGGCCTAAATCTTTAACTACTAAGAAACTTGGTTTTGTTGATTCTGAAGCATCTAGTAAAGGCTCAAGTCAGAATAGTAGTGATACAGAAGGTGATAGCTGGGTCAAAGTAAATCATATAACTCCTGATATTGGCTCTAGCGCAACTAGTATTACTTCATCTACAGGTACAGAAACTAAAGTAAATGATGAAGACAAGCTTATTCATGCAATTAATGAATTATTGGACAGTGATGATAAAAAATTGAACAATTCATCTCTTGAGTTTCAAGAAGATTCTAGCTTTCCTAAAGAAAACCAAATTATACACAATGTCATTCCAGTTATTAATGATGGTATTAGTACCATAGTGTCATCACTAAGAGGTAGCAAGTCTTCTGTTTTACCTAATACTACGTCTCAAAATAATGATTCTTCTGAACATAGGAGAAGGAGTTCATCTAATTCTCAAATTGATGGAAATGAAGTCGAACCAATGAAAGATTGTGTGAATGTAATAGATATTGAATCAGATGATTGTGGTTTACCACTTTGCATATTCACAAAGGTATTTATTTTCTTTTTTCCTATTTTTCTTTTCTTTTCTTAATAATAAATATTAATTTACAGGGGGTCTGTCTAGGAGAAAAACTGGGTCCGTTTACAGACCTTTCACAAAATTCCAGGCTAAAAAAAAAGGACCCTTCACAAAATTCTATATTCATAAAATGGACCCTTCACAAAATTCAATTCGGAGATAAACAAACTTTTCCCAAATTGTTTTGGAAAAACAAAGCATTTATAAAATAATACCGAGCAAAAACATCTGCTCAGCAATATATAAATATTGCATGCCATCAATTTTCTCTTATGTTCTCGTACTAGTCACTATCGCTACTACCTGACAATAAAACCACGCCTCCCTTTCTCACGGAGTCTACGCTGATTAGTAAGGGAATGACGTCAAACACGATAATGGGTGTGGCGTACTTTTCCTTGATGTGACGAAATTTTTCTGTGGAAAATTACATAAATATTTTGGCAACATCTTTTTGCCGCATTGTGTTTTTTTTAGTTTGTAATTCTTTAGTATGTGGTTTGTAGAGTAGCTTAGCTATAGATGTGTGATTTTGTATTTTCGTAATTTTGTCAGTAATTTGATCGTTTTCATTTAGTAAAGATGAAGCGAGGCTGGCCAATTATGGGAGGAAATTCCTGTAATTCGGACTATTACGTAAAAAAAATACGTTCAAATTATGTTGCTCCTCTTTTATTGATTGACTGATAACAATATACAGAAGGATTAGGGCTTCTGTCTAAATGATTTGAGTATCATTTGAAATTCTGAGGGTTTTTTTTTTTCTGAAACACTAGTTTATTGAGGGGTTTACCTATGAGTCATAATCATCCATTAAAAGTATAAGCATATATATTATAGTTGTGCCCCGGGATTATAAAAAGGGCAATGTGCTAATGAAAAAGCATTTTCTAGATTCATGTGGGCAGTTTTGGATTCTTAAGGGCTCATTTAATATTTAAAATTCAGACATTTATTTTAAAATTTCGATTTTAAGTACAAATAAAAGAAAAACTTTTAAACATTAACTTTCTTTACAACTTAATTTTCTTTACAACTTAATATTTGTCTCTCTGAAAAGCGAAATTCTTTGAATAGTCATTAAATTTGCTTAGAGATGAAATTCACGAGTTCGTTCTCGCAGGATGGCAAGATTCGCGTCCAAATTTAAAATATCCGTCAACAAAAATTCCGCAAGCGTAAATTCCCCCCGCCATTTTTTTTTCTTTCTTATGAACTTTGTCCTTTTTTCTTTATGGACAATAAATTATCAGAAGAAGTACAAAACTGTTTCTTGCGTAAAGGTTATATCATGTTTATTTATTTATTTATTTATTTATTTTAACCGAAGTTTGCACTGATGGGACAAAAGAAATAATTGCAAGGATCAAATTTGGAAAAAAATAATTTTGGAAACATGCACTCAACTACGATCGACGATCTTAAAATAGGTTTTCACAAAAATTGGCGAAATAAAATTAATTTCTTATAAAAATATACATTTTAAAATTGTTTATTGAAAAAATTCGAATGTAAGAAAATTACATAATATTAGATGGAAAAAAAAGGGGGGGGGGGAGATTGTAATTTTTGCAGTTAGTGACTAATGAATTATTTTCGGAATATGCTTTAAAGAAAAAGAAAAAAAAAAAAAAAAAAAAAAAAAAAACGTCGAAATAATTGCTTATTTCATCAATAGACTAAGAAAAACGCAAATTTTCACAATTAGCAATGAAATGGTCCTTTATTTCGGAAATGTGCTGAAATAAATATATAAAAAATGCGGATTTTATCAGTAAACAGTGAAATGATTGTGTATGCGATCGGTCGCAAATTTTTTGTATATTTCGGGAATTTTCTTTGAAAAAAGCATGAATTTTATCAATTGTCAAATGATCGAGTATTTTAACTGTCTTGGCTGCACAATTATCGCTTATTTCGGGAGTCTGTTTTGAAAATAAAAGTGCCAATTTTATCAGTTATAGGTGAATTGTTTATTTCGGCAATCAGTCGCAAAATTATCACATATTTCAGGAATCTACTTTGAAAAAATGCATGAATTTTATCAATTAGCAGTCAAATAATCACATATTCAACAGTATAGGTCGCAAAATTACATATTTTGGGAATTTGCTTTGAAAAATAGCGTCGATTTTAAGTCACTTTTAAATAATCGCACATTATGGCAATCTCAAAAATACCTCATATTTTGGGAATCTGCTTTGATCAAAGTGCGAATTTTATTAATTAGCTATAAAATGATCCCGTGTTTCGACGATCGTCGCAAAATAATCGCATATTTCAACAGTTAGTAGCAAAAGATAATATATTTTAGGAATAGGAATCTGCATTGAAAAAGTCAAATTTTATCCATTAATGGTGAAATGATCATGTATTTCGGCAATCGATCGTAAAATTGACGATTTAGGGAAACCAGTTTTAAAAAAATGATTTTTTTTTTTTCTTTTAAGAGCCAATTTAAAAAATAAAGGGAAAGCATGAAAAATAGAATTCAAAAATAACTGCTTATTTCGATAATCATTCGCAATACTATCACTTATTTCGGGAATCTGCTTTGAAAAAAAAGCTAAATTTTTTTTTCAGTTATCGCTGAAAGGATCGCTTATTTCGATGGTAGACTCAAAATTACTTGCTATTTCGAGAATCTGTAAAATAGAGCAATTTTATAAGTTAGTACTGAAATGATCTAATATTTCATCGATCGATCGCGGAATACCGCGTACTTTGAGAATTAGCTTTGAAAAAAAGAAAAACAAAATGCAAATTTTAAGCATTAGGGGCAAAATAATAGCCTATTTTCAGCAGCTAGTTGCAATTAAATATAAATTTTCTCCGTTAGTGTAGAAATAGTCACTTATTTTGGCAATCAGTTGCAAAAATTTTACATATATCTCTTATTATTATAATTTGTCAAATAAATAGCTTCTAAAATAATCATCAGCTTATAAGATAGTATAAATTAACAGTGAAAAAATAGCATTCTAGCATATTTAAGATCTTATCATGAATTAATTAAACAGTTTCATTCTATATATACATTTTTTCCTTTGAGATAACATTCTGCATAAAAATAAAATAAGAGGCTAGACTTTGTATACAGTGTGTTATTCAACTCAAAATCATATGAAACTTTCAAGAATTATATGCTGTGAGCATGTGATAAGAAATTTTTCTATTATATTTGAGGATGATGTGTACATGGACAAACACGTGTCCATGGGGACATTAATTTTTGTTAGAATTAAGCAAAAGCATGTTATTAAAAATCTGGATTTTTTCACCACAAAATACAGTTTTGATATTCCAAACTAAGAAATCTGCTCTGAAACGACAATTTGATGCTCCAAAATGAGTTTATTTTATTTTATTTATTTATTTATTTTTTCCTTACACCGAAATTGGTCCAAGAATTTTAGCCGTTAAAACCTTGCTTTTGTCTATCAGTGGCATAATGATCCCGCATTTCAGCAACCATGCCAGAATATGGCACATTCAATCAGTTAGGCACACACACAAAGAAATTTTGAGGATTTGTAGTGAAGTGATCACATGTATAAAAAAAACAGCTTTGAAAAAAAAAAACATGAAATTTGAAGATAAGCAATGAAATTATTGCTAATTAGTTATAATTAAAATTACAGCATACATTTATTCTATTGACCTCTTAAAAAAAAAAAAAAAAAAAAAAAAAAAAAAAAAGCAATTTGATAAAGAATTTATGCATAATTTATTAATTAGCGAAAAAAAAAAAAGTTCCCCCCCCCCTTTCTGGCAATGACATACAAAAAGTTTTTTTCTTTGTGTATTACTAATCACATATTGAAGTATTCAGCTTAAAATAATAATAATAATATCTCAAATTTTGCCAGAGGCAAAAAAGATCTCATGTTTCAACAATCGCTTGCAAGAGTATCGTGTAATTAAATTTTTTAAATGCCTAGAAATTATTGAAATAAAAATTTCAATTAATTTCAGTTTTCTAGAATTGAAATATAATGTGTGTCCCCCCCCCCCCCCCCTCTTTTAAAAAAAAAAGTGTCCCGTTGATTTTGCTTTTTGAGGGTGGACAGTGCATTTTTATGACGAAATGGACGAGAGGCTTTTTTTTTTTTGGGTATATTTGGCTTTGAAGTAGGATTAAAATAGAAAGTTTTTACAATGTGCCTCTTTAATTTTGAAGTTTTGTTTAATTTAGGTACTTTTTACTTTATATTACGATTTTATGTATAGGAAGAAGTTGCTAAAAAAGTGTAGAAAATTTTCAACTTATTTTATTGATAATGCAATTCGCTAAAGTAATATTCTAATACCATAACAGTCTTGTTGGGTTTTTTTTTTTCTTAAAAAATGGTTCCCTTTAGCCCTTTTTTTTCAGAAAATGTGGTCCCCATTTGGTCCCCTTTTTCATGAAAAATAGTCCCCTTTTTATTCCTTTTTGTAACAAAAATTGAGTGGGAGCCCTGTATGTGTGTGTCCTTAAATGTTTTGTCCTGTTCTTAGCTTTGTATATAGGTTATAAATAGAATGTGCTATGCATTCTTACAATAACTTTTAATTTTTCTGAAACAGGTATGTTTGTATTCAAAGATTAAGGATTTTGGTCAACCTTTTAGAATAGATAGTATGATCATCAAAGTTTTGGGGATTGAAACTCCTCTTATTATTACATTGAATTTATGTATCTGTAGTAATAAATTTATCATAAAAATTAAAGCAATACAGTATTTATTGCTTTAAAATTATACCATTTGAAATTTGAGGCATGTTTTTGTTTTGCTTTCTTAACTGCCTTACATATTGAAAAAAAAAAAAATAATAATAATAATAATAAGCTTGCCAATTAGGGCCCCCTAGTACCTATATTTAAAAAATATATATCCCTCAACTTACATGCTTTTTTATGTTAATTTATTATTTAAACGCAGTTTCTTTTTTTACATGATAAATTAATAACTCTATGCATATATATAAACAAATATATATATATATACATACAGAGTTTCCCCCAGGTTTAAAAAAGTGCAGGGTACTGCTAGTAAAAAAGGGGCACTTTTTATATTGTTGAGGGCAGTTTCGGATTTTTGAGGACACACTTATCATTTAAAATCCAGACACTCATTTCAGGATTTAGTTATAAGTATGCCTGCAATAAATATTTTTTTTAGTTTAACTTTCTTTCTTTCTTATTTTGATATGAAAATATTTTTTCTGTATAAATATCTATGTAAACCATATATGCCCCTCCTCCTCTTAAAAACAGGCTAAAAAAGTATGACAAATTTTATGTTTGCATATTAATATATAGATATGTTTTTTACTTAGTTGTATTTTAATAACAAATTTGCAGTTTCTTCTCTCAAAAAATTAAATATCAGATT
Source organism: Salticus scenicus (assembly GCA_963930645.1). NCBI lineage: Eukaryota > Metazoa > Arthropoda > Arachnida > Araneae > Salticidae > Salticus > Salticus scenicus. Next base: position 88,213,151 of record OZ005650.1, on the reverse strand, counting down.
TTTTTTTCAAAATAATTTAGAAATTTTTAAGAAATTTAAGAAAAATAATTTTAAAAATAACAAAATAAAAAGAACTTATATACCACATTTTTAAATTTTCTGTTGAATCATGTAAACTAGACAATTCTATGTAATAAATGCTTTTTTTATTTATTTTTTTTTTTTTTTATGAGTTATCCCATCAACTTGAAAGAAAATGATCAAATGTGTAATAAAGAGAGCAATTATGAGAAATTTTCAAATATTTATTAATTGAATAAAAGTTTTAAAAGAATGCATTGCCATCATGTTCTGAGCTATTCTAAAACTTCAAATGTCTAGCTAGTCGGGAAGTTAATTAAAAATCAATTGCAAGGACAAACAAACAAGAAAGTGAGTTAATAAAAATGTAGTAAATTATTACCTTTTGCTCTAAGAAAACTGCTTTTTTTTTTTTTTTTTTTTTTGGGGGGGGGGGGGGGGCTAATAATTTTTTTCTAATTCTCATCCTTTCTTCTGATATTAAAAGATGTGATATTGAAATAATTAATTTCTGGACTTAAATATCAAGATTGCAGACAACTAATTTGCAGTATGGCGAGATTAGGTGTAAATTTTTGCAGAAAATCTTGTTTTGGGATAGCCAGAAATCCTTTCTCAATTTTAACTGAGTTAATTATTTTAATAAAATTTATCTTTTTCTTATACTCATTTTTGCCAAACAGAACAAAACTGGGCCGTCCATACACGAATGATTTTCATTGTACTCTAAGTTGTGCATTTGCTAATGAGATATTGTAACAATTCGTTGGGTATTATTCCTGAAAAAACTAGTATATTTGTCTTGGCGGCATCTATAATTGTATTATCATGATTTTTTTGGTTCGAATGGCAGTTTTTTTGTTTAAGGGATGTTCGTGGACTGGAACCTGCCTGTTTATTTATGAATCAGTTACCTCACACAAAACTATCAATGTTTTCATAAAAATATGTATATTTCTATGGTTGTATGAGGAAGTCATGTAACCACATCAGATTTTTTTTTTTTTTAATCATTTAGTGTGTATTTTCTATCAGTCTTTATTGTTATTTATCAAAATATAATATTAAAATATAGTTTGTCCTATAAAAAATAGTAAGAAAAAAAAAGTACTTTCTATGTTGTAAATATACTCATTTATAATTCTATCTCTTTAGGGTATGCTCTGCCATCCATATTTATCATTGCCTTTCATAGATATTTTAAGTGATATCAATACTAGAGGTTTTCTTATTGGTGCTACAAACATTTTATTTAAGCAAAAAAAGTTGTTGTTTGATGTTATAATTGAAGTAAGTTTTTAAACTTTATTTACAAATTTTCTTCTATTTTTCCAGCTTTAATTTAATAGATAAAATAAAATGGATTATAAGTTTTTTTATATATTGCATTAACAGTAAAATGAAGATTTTTAATATTACTTAATTAAGTATTTAAAATTGTTCATTTATTTTTATACAGTAAAACGCTGTTTATAGGTCTTTCAAGAGTCTGACCTAAAAAGACATATAAATGAAAAGACGTATAATTGAAATAAAAAAAAATAAAACTTTAATTGCTACAAGTTTAATGGCACAGAATTAAAATTTATGTGAAAATACTAAAGTTTTTTAAGATAGTAAGGGCAGATGGGGTAAAGTGTGTATACTTAAAAAATATTGCTGCATGTTTAAAATACTTCTCTTTTTTTTATATATATAAATATAAAAAGGACGAATTATCATTTTAAAACATTTAAATACCTTTAAATATCCCTTTATTTGAGCAGTGTAGATTTATATATTTCAACTCGCAATTCGCGGTCATCTTCAGATGTTTGATTTGCTGCTCTGTTGACTATCCTCTTCATCCGTTTCCACATCATCTTCCTCAGGTCTTACGTCATTCTGTCGTCGATATTTATCTATTACGTGTTGCCAATCCTTTGGTATAGTGCTATGCTCTCTTTCGTTAATGGCAGTGTTAGAGGCTAATATTTCTAGGGCTTCACTCTTTAATGTGTAGTTATGCGAGTTATAAGGTGCTATTTTAGTGGTTTTTAAAGTATTAGGTATTATTGGGTTATTTATGTGAGTGCGCGATAAAGCGGTGGAGTGTCTGTAGCGGTGGGTGAAGTAGTTAAGACTACTTTCTAATACTTTTAATGTATTTGTAGTCCTTAAATTTTAAAATTGAATTTTTAACCTTTTTAACTCTTAAAATTAAACCTTGCGTTTTTAATTTTATATCACTATTTGATATTTTAAAACTTTTAATTACCATTTTATTATTTTATGTAATTTTATAAATTTCTATAACTTAGAATTTTTCCTTTGCGATGAATCCATACGATATTTACCGCGAGCTTAAGAAAAATGCCAAAAAATTAAACCGGGAAATTGCTCATCAATCGTTTTTAGAGGATTGCCTATATTATAAAATCATCCCCAAATTCCTCAAAACACAAAATAAATTCATTAAACATTATTTCAAAGGAATGGTCCGACACTTCGAATTTTCAATTCTGAAAAAATACATTAGACAAAAAACTGGATAAATTGAAGGAACAAAATCAAAGTATTTCTACTAAATTTGAGAATTCAACGGACACCCAACTTTATGAAACTTATATCGAGAAAATTAATCATTTTATAAATATTGACAACTACAAACTTCAAAATCGTCATAATAAAAAACTTAAACTATGGTTAAAACGGGAAAAACCTAACACAGTCTCTGAAAACAAACCACATGATTACCCTTACCTAAACCTTTTGAATTATAGACTAAATAGTCATCAAGATGCACTTCTAAAAATGGGCTCAAAATTTATTCTCAATGATACTTACAACCATCTAGACACTATCGTGCACATTGAAACTGCTTTAGATCTTATCCCCCCACCTAAATGCTCTCATATCAGAAATACTGCAGTTAAATTAATAGAAAAACCTAACATTAATACATATAGCGATAAAGCTGATATTAAATGCCTAAATGATTTAAAAAAGAATCTCAATATTAAAATCCTAATGACCGATAAAACCGGAAAAATAACTGTACTTGATAGAAACAATTACAATAAAATGATGACTGATACTATTAATAAATTAGAAGTAAACAAAATTGATAAAAACCCACTCAAAAAACTAACGGACAATACTAAATCCCTAATCAAATCCGGATCCTGGCCCAATGACAACCCCCCTAAACTTAATAATTACGCTCCTATTATCCCCCGTATATTTGGCAAGTATAAAGATCATAAAACCCCTCCTTCCCTTAGACCCATAGTAAATAAATCAGAAGGCCCCACATACAATCTTGAAGTTTATATGAAAAACATCTACGAAACCCTACTTCCCCCCTCAAATCACAGTCTAATTTCAACCGAAGCTTTTATAAAATCCATCCAAAATATAAATATCAACTATGAAGATACACTCGTTAGCTTTGATGTCAAAGATTTATACCCATGAATAAACCTAAATGAAGTCACTGATTTAATACAAAACCAAATAATAAACCACTATGGTAACAATAAAATAAGCAAAACACTAATAATAGCCAATAACCTCTTACTAAACAACTCGTATTTCACTTTTAATGGTAATATTTACAGACAAACGAAGGGCGTGCCAATGGGCTCCCCTATCTCAGGTATTATAGCTGAAATTAAACTCCGACATCTTGAAAATTCCGCCCACGAATTAATAAATAATTGTAAAATCTGGTTACGATATGTAGATGACGTTTTCGCCGTTATCCCTACTAACATTGACCCCCAAAACCTCCTAAACGATTTAAATAACCTTGATCAAAATATTAAATTTACCCTCGATATAGAAACCAAAATAGTATAAATTTTCTAGACGTTAAAATTATTAAAAACCGCAATAATACCTTTAACACTACTGTATATAGAAAACCAACAAACAATAATGAAATTATCCATAACAAATGTAGAACCCCTTTCTAATACAAAACTGCCGCTATACGCTCCTACATAGATCGCGCCATACTAATATGCTCAAATAAAAATCTCCTTAACACCGAAATTAAATTCATAAAAAACATTGCTCAACGTGCAGGATACAGTAATTCTTTAGTCCATAAACTCTTTAAAAAACGCTTAAAATCGTTCAATAAAATTAATGACGCCCAAAGAATTAAACCTAAATTTACCACCTCCATACCTTTCTGTAATGGCATAGCGAACAAAATCAAAAACGAAGGATCAAAGCATAACGTGCATATTCCCATCAAGCCCAATAGAAACATTATACAGCGAATTCGAAACGAAAAAGACATAATCAACCCAAAAGAAACCCCAGGAGTCTATAAAATTGAATTTGATTTTGAAAACAATAATAAAACAGCTTCATATATAGGTATGACTAAGAGAAAAATTAAAGACCGAGAAACTGAACATATTAACGACCTTAAATATAATAGACACTCCACTTCTTTATCGCGCACTCACATAAATAACCCAATAATACCACTAAAAACCTTTACTTTAAAAACCACTAAAATAGCACCTTATAACTCGCATAACTACGCATTAAAGAGAGAAGCTCTAGAAATATTAGCCTCTAACACTGCCATTAACGAAAGAGAGCATAGCACTATACCAAAGGATTGGCAACACGTAATAGATAAATATCGACGACAGAATGACGTAAGACCTGAGGAAGATGATGTGGAAACGGATGAAGAGGATAGTCAACAGAGCAGCAAAACAAACATCTGAAGATGACCGCGAATTGCGAGTTGAAATATATAAATCTACACTGCTCAAATAAAGGGATATTTAAAGGTATTTAAATGTTTTAAAATGATACTTCTCTTTTTTTTTTTTGTGTATTTATTATATGATAACTCAATGCTTTTAGGCTAAAAATCTTGTGGCAACATTGAAATTGTCATTTAAACCAAAACTTGCCCTGCGTTTATGTGTCATAATATTATACTCTTTAAAACTTTCCTTATAGTGAAATTGTAAAATATTACAGATTATGGGAGAGGCCTGAACTGTGGCCCATAATGGTCAGTAATTTTTACTCAGAATATCCTTCCTATATTCTTTCTTTTGAGATGCTTTCTAGGAAAAGTCTCTCTTACCTAGAACAGAAAGATGTTAATATAATGGGACTGAAAATTTTTTAATAAAATGACTGTCTGAGAAATTTTACAACTTTTAGAAAAGTGGAAAAAGATATATTACCGATATTGAGCAACATTTAAACAAAGCATTTTTTGTGTTAAAATGAATATAAAGGAATTGTGACTTCGCTAAAAGGATCTATAAATCTAAAAGACATATAAACGAAAAACATGTAAACAGTGTTTTACTGTATTTTAATGTAAAAATTAATACATTTTTTATTATGAAGTATTCATATTTTACACATTTATGTGTTTTTACTTTAAAATGTGAAATTAAAATTAAAAAAAAAAAAAATAATAGTAAAAAATGTTAAAATTATTTTTCATGTTTAAGACTGCTGTTATATTCATTCAGAATTATTAAAAAAATCTATAAATAAAACAACAGTGTATATTTAGAGTGCTTTTTTATAATCTTATATATTAAAACACAAAGCTGTTTTTTAAAGACCGACATAGAAGCATCTGAACATGTGGTAGAAATTTTTGAATAAATTTGGAGTTTTTTTTTTTTTTTTTCTTTTTATATGTATGCACAACATGAAACATCAAGCAGATATACTGCCTATATTTAATTAAAGCTTGGTGATATATGAACATTTCATGCTAATTCATTGATTCATACTTGCCAAGGAAGCATATTAAACAATACAAAACAATTCATGAATTGTTGCCTCTGTATACATTTTTACTACGTGGGAACTTCATTTTTGATAGTAACTGAATATTTTTTGTTTGATGCCTACTGAAACAGAAGTAGGATATTTAAAATTAAAGATCCCCCCTCCCCCTCTTTTTTTTTTTTTTTTTGTAAAGATATATTTAATAACTAGGACTATTTTATGAGGGAATTTTATTTTAATAAAAAGCATAATTAATTAAAAAAAAAATTTCAAGTTACTTATACCATTATTGCAAGATATATATTTAAAATCCTAGAAATGTATTGTAAAATTTAGGCAAATCGGAGGTGGTACTTGTCTTTTTATTCAATATTGAGAGAATCAATATTATTGTTAACTTCAATTAAATTATTTTGCCTTATAAATTTATGTGATTGCAGAAGTATTTTTCATAAGCCTGAAACATAAATAAATAAATAAACTATGATTTTTTTTTTTATTTTTTTTTTAAGGCTTTTAAAAGAAAGGGGGATTTTTTTTTTTTTTTTTTTTTTTTCTTTACGAAAGTGTATGTTTTAACATTAACAGCTAATAGATGATGCCAAAAACCATACGAAGATTACTTGATTATTATAAATATATTTTCTACAATGACTAAAGTCTTCAATTTAAATATGAACGAGGGAAATTTATATCACATATAATGAAGAATATTTTCACTGTCAAATCTCATCTTTATTTATATATTTTAATTTTGAATTTCAGTTTGATGCTTATTTTCTAACTATTGCAATTACACTTTAAAAGAATAAGTCTGAGATTTTATTTTCATGCTATTAGTAAACATATATTTTGAATATTGATTAATTTGTAAGATAGAAAAGAACATGGCATTGATCTTTTAAGTATATTTTCTTAAACATTGCACAGTAATAAAGCTATTTTAAACAAATTCACATTATTTGACGCATAGATTTTTCTTAAACTATGTGTCAAATAAAGTATTTAAATAATAATACATTATTATAGCAAAACATAATACTTTGCTCATCCCTCATCTCCTATTTCTTACTTATCGGTACCAATTTATTTTGAAATGGAAAAGGTAACAAAGTAAGAAACCAACTGTTTTTTTTTTTTTTTTTTTTTTTTTTGTAATACCCTGTTTATATGTCTAATGATTAAAATGTTGCCTGTGTATATGAATATTGTTTTGTGCATACATCACTTTTTAAATCCACCAACTTGGGTTTAAAAGGAAATACATACCTGCCAACCTGCAAAAATTCCAAGGAGTAAAACAATTCACAAACAAAGTAATCCCCCCCCCCCCCAAAAAAAAAAAAAAAAAAAAAAAAACTAAACACATGGGATTTTTTTCTGTATTTACATACAAGATTTAAAAGTGTTTATACACTAATTTACTTTTTAAATACATTAACACTAAATAAAAGGTGATATAATGCAAAGTTTAGCATGCATACTGCATAGTGTTAATGTAACTCAGTAGGAAATAAGATATCTTTAAAATATTCATATATAATCATTCATAATTATTTACTATACTTATACATTTATATATGCATGCAGTGATGCAATTAGTCTGAATTTCACATTTAAATTAATTAGTTATAATATTTACAAACTAAAAAAAAGGAAAGATAGAAAAGATAAATTTAAAAGCTTCATTTATTAAAAACTACATTTGTTGAAAGCATTTTTTTCTTTTTTACACTATCTCAGAATGTAGTAAAATACAATTCAGCCCGCATAATAGCTGATTGATTATTTTCCTTTAGGTTGTTATGTATTTTACTCTTTTCGCTAATATTAGCTGATTTTGCATAATCCAGACATTCTTTCTTTCCAATGTATTTAGTTATATCACATTTGCCACCATGAGAAATTGTAAAACTGGATCGGCAATAAACATAATACGTAAATTTTTCACCCTGCTCTTATACATGAAAATTCAGTTGTATAGCTGTTTTTAAACACTTGATAATAAGATTGCTCCAAAAGTGCTACAAAAAGGAATTTTTGATTTGCCACCCCTGTTGATAGGCATCTTGTATAAATAGCTCAATTTAAAGGTCTGACAAGTATATTCCTTTAAAAACGGCTGTACAGGTTTTTTTCAAATTTATCATTTTAACTCTCTTTTGGATATTCTTTCATATGTAACTGTTATTTTCCTGTCAATAGTTGAGTTTGCTAAGGTGCAGTATATCAAAAATGGCTCCAATGAATTTTTTAAAAATTACTTCATAAACCCCTTTGTAGATATCTTTTCACATGTATTATATGGCTATTACAGGGAAAAATAAGTCATCCTGATTAGGTAGGTCAGTTTTATGCTTTGGAAATGGGTGTTTCAAAAAATGGCTCTACCAATATTTTTCTTTTTTTTTTTTTCTTTTTAAACTCACTATGTAAACTCTGTTTTATGTGCCTTTATACATGTATCAGTTTTCTTTTACAAATATACATTATAAGAATTTACAGTTTTCTCTTAGGTGTCTAATTTGTTAGATTAGTTTTATGTTTTCTGACCACATTATCTCCAAAAAGTGTATATAATACAGATAATCGTGGGTAATGGAAGTCATGTGTTTGCTATACATCAGATTTTTTTTTTTTTTTTCCTTTTAAGTGAGGGAATAATAAAAAAAAAAGCTTATAAGATTTGAAATTTATTCAGATTTACTTTGCTGTAGGTAGATGATGGCAAAATAGAAGTATTAGATCCAGAATTGAAAAAACAGCTAAGTTTAACTACAGAAGACTTGAGATTTGCTGATCATCTTGTTCGGCATGTTATGGAAGATAGACAAGATGTTTTTTTGGATGGAACAGGTATATATACATGGAAAGATAAGAAATTTAATATTTAAGTAAAAATTCTTTTAAAGAAATAATAATTAAGAATCCTTGTCAAAATTTGTAACTTAAAAATAATTTGTAAAACATGCTTGTAAAGTTAACTTTTCCAACTTAATGCTTTATATTGTGAAATACAATAAAACGAATAAACTTTTAAAATAATTTTAGTTGAGTAATCACATTTCTCCTTTTCTGTGGTCAAATTTAACAATATCTTGTATATATATATATATATATATATATATATATATATATATATATTTTCTTTCAAGTTTATGTAAACAATGAACATTGATTTTTAGATTTTTATGAATATTGATTTTCAGACACTCTCAAGTTAAAAAAATTTCTACTGAATTTTTATAATGTAATTTATGTATTTATGTGATAAAAATCTAATAATTTTTTAACATCTTATTTATATTGTTGCGTGCTCAGGATTCATGTATTGTTCGTGAATGAATGACAGGTTTTGTAGAGGCTTAGTTTATTTACAGAGTATTCCAGAAGATTACAGGTCTGTTAACCAAGTATCAACCATAGTTTCATCGGAAAACACAGCTTAAATAATAGCTGACAACATAAAATTCACTGCATAAACTGTACCATAAGCATAATACACAGCATATACGCTGTAATCACTAGCAGATGCCTGATGAAGCAAGGCTTTTTATACTGCAGTGACTTGGTGTGAAACTGACTACAATGGCTGTGATGTAATCCCTTTATATATCCTCGTACATTTCAAGAATTTTCTGGCATCTTCCAAAATATTCAGTGTAGAACTTAGATAATCGATAATAAGGTTAGTTTGTTGATTGGATTTAACCTTGCACTAGTACTGTGCTATGGGTATGTGACAACGTTCTAGGACTCACCCCTAAGGATGGTCCGGAGATATGCCATCACAAATTTGATTCTCCATGGAGGGGATAGCTCCCCTGCTTCGATGACCCCCAGTGGTAAAATTTGGATTATTGATAATAAGAATTTTCTTGCCAAGGAGCAATAAAGTCACCAAATTTGTAAGAAAAATTAGCTGTTTCAATGCCAGGACAAGCTAGAAATGCAGAAAAGTAACATTTTATAACCTGATTAAGCCTCTTTAAATGAAATTACAGAAAAATGATGACTACTATGTACAGATTCTTAATAATATGAACGATTTTGACATTTCATTAGTTAGTGTGCATCAACTTTAATTTTTCATTAAGTTTTTATAAATTGTCCTGTAATCATTTAAGAAATGAAAAATAAATACAGCAGAGAAAATTTTTAATAAAGATCTAGAATCTAAAGCATTTTTTTTTTTTTTTTTTTTTTTTTTTACTTTAAGACATGTAATTGATAATTATGACTTTGTGATTAAAAAAGAAATTTGAAGAATCATTGCTGCATGAATATCTGGATTTCTTTTCTTCTTAATGTATAAAATGCTTTATAACTAAGAGTCATGCTATGAATGTGTATGTGCAAGAAGTAAATAAACTGTTCTGTTGCTCTGCAAACCTTGTCAAAAAAGTATTATGAATAGGTTTATTGGGACCAAGGTGATTTTATTTGTTTTATGGAAAGAGGGATTGGGCTTTTTTAAAATTATCGTTGATGACTAACTGAAAAATAAAAATTTGTAATTTAAATACCAATATTTATTTATTAAAAAGAGCATTCTTGAAATTAATTCTTGAAAAATATTCTTTGCAGGTTGGGAAGGTGGTGATGAGTGGCTGAGATCTCAATTCAAATTGTATCTTTTAAGCATAATGAGAACTGCAGAAATTGATGGTAATTTTCTTACCTAATATCTTTAAATTTTTATAAGTAAGAAAGATAAAAATATTCTATTTATCTATAAATCTTTAACGCTTTCTTTCCTATTGACTGTTTAAATCTTTAAAAAATTAATATGATGATATTCATGATTGCAATATATAGATGAATTCAACATGAGTAGTAGTGTTGAAAATAATTATAATAATTATAATGAAGTTTTAATTTTTAAATTCTTGTAGTTCAAAAAATCTTGATTTTTTTTTTTTTATTATTATTATTCAAAGAAAAAAATTGTATAAATTTTTAAGATCAGTTCATACTTCACAATTAAGAATTTTTAAAAATGCCAAAATTGATAACTTTATATATATATACAGTGAAAAACGTTTAACACAAAACTAAGGGGACTGAAATATTTTTTCGTGTTAAAAGAATTTCGTGTAAAAAAATTTGTAGAAAAAGTACAAAATTCGCCAATGTTTTCCATGTCATCAATTTTTATTTTCATTTCCTGTAAAACTACTACTAACTTGCATCCATTAGGATAAAAATTAATTATAAATATTATTGTTTTTTGGAAAAAAAATTCAGGTATCTTTTACTGAAATGTCTTTTTCAGCACCATATTGTTCAAAAATTGATTGTGATCATCCATTGTTTTATTCATCTCTCAATTCGAATGAGATCTAAATAACTGTGGATACTCATTACTTTCTTCATTTCTGAAGCAAAGGGGACATGAACTGCATCATTGATTCAGTTGTCAGATTCGTCATCGAAATTTACATAAGCGGAATCATTTTAATTATGAACGATGTCAAAAATCTCATTATCAGTGCTGTACACACATGATCATCGACGACAACATGTAGCATAGTTGCCAACATTATAATTTATTCCGGAGCATTTTTGTCCCCGCCTTTAATCCGCACCACTTTATTTACAGACTATGTTCCTTCAATATATAACTATGATAAAATAAGGAAATATTACTCTTAAGAAAAATGTGGTATGGAAATAAAGGCGGAGTTAAAAATGCTCTGGAATAAATTAAAATGTTGGCATCTCTGTTATAGCAAACATATGTCACTGAAGATCGAAAGCGAGTTTTTTTCGTGTTAAACGATTTTTGTTTCGTGTTAAAAGAAGCAAAAATGTATTAAATAGCATAGTACACTGTGCGGACCGCTATATCATTTTGTGTTAACCGATTTTTCATGTTAAGCGTTTTCGTGTTAAACGTATTTCACTGTATATATATATAATAATGATGATCTATAAAGCATAGTAGAAGCCAAGCAACAGATACAAGATCACTGAAACACCAATGACCAATAAGATTAAAAAAAATTATCAGTGGATGAAATACATCAATTTAAAGAAACCAGATTTACCAATTAACAGCCTGCAAAACAAACGAATCAATAAAGTACCACAACAAATCCTAACTTAAAACCATAAACTTTATCAAAACCTATGAAAAAACAGTTTAAGAAACATAAGATAGGAAGGAAGAAGGCAGGCGGCAAGACTTGTGACTTGCCTGTGGGGTTAAAGTAGTTTCACGCCGGCAACACTCACCCAGCCTGCCACGACCAGAATAGGAGTCATATGGATTGAAAAAGCAAAGTTTCAAAGCAGATGAATAACAATGAAACCACGAAGCAACAATGAAATTCACTGATTGATTACATTGTGTTTAATAGTATAATTAGAATTTTAAGAATAGTTGACAACTCAAAAAGGAAGAATCTGAAATTTTACCGGAAAAAGAAAGTTTGCAGAGTAATACAAAGTAAATGCAACAAGCTTTCTGCTGCTTTTTTTTTTTTTTTTTTTTTTTTTTAATTTCACAAACCCACCCAACCATCCAGCCTTACAACACCACCCCACCTCCGTAATCAACCATCTGCCCACCCAACCGCCACCTTTTTTATTGTCTTTTATTATTTTATAATTTTTTTGTTAATATACGCAAAAGTGTACACAGCTTTTTTTTTTTTTTTTTTTTAATGTACTGACAGAGACATGGTTAAGGAAATAAAATACAAAATTTTTAGGGAAACCCATTTTAGCAGTGGCTGTGATCAGTTTTACATAAAGTGTTAGGATTGGCAAGGTATGGATTGTATGTTTATTTTATGACTGAATATATTAAAATACTTTAAGGTACTATTATTATTTTTTTTTTTTTTTTAGTGACAGATCATTGGAATTTGTTTAAAAAATATCTTTAAACCAGTTTTTTCAAGTTATACTGTGCAGCTGTTTGCACTTTTTTTCATAAGAAAAAGATTCAAAGCTCACCACATGAAAATGGCTTCACATCAATTTCTACTTTTAAATTCCTCAATTAGTCATCCAGAACATGCATTTAGTTTCTATTGTATTGTTTAAAAAGTTAAGAAAATTGAAGATTCAGTGGTCTATTTTTATTTTTGTTTATTTTCTAAGTATACAGGTTTGTTAAAACATGATTTTGTTAGACATCAAGTATAATTGATCTTAATAGCAGCATACATTGGGTATAGCCATCTCTAAATTTATATCCACATTCTTTATTTGAGGCCCCAATAATATGTTTGACACATCTCAGTGGTGGAGAATACAGCCAGTAAGTATTACAAGCCTGAAGTGTTCAATAAAACATTGAAATAATGATTGACACAGTATTGGATTCATAAAAATATTTGACCTCGGGCTTTTGATAGATTTACACATTTTGAGAGCTAGCTATAGAACACGATTTGACCATATTTAGAAAATGTCTGTCTGTCTTTATGTGTGACAAAATTTTGTGGCAACTCTATCTCAGGTACTACTGCAGAGAATTTCATAAAAATTGGTATGTAGTTACACATTGACATAAATTAGTGCCTATCAACTTTTGGTAAAAATTGTCCCGTAGCTTGTGTTGCCATCCTACTTTGTATAAATGTGCATAAAGAGAATTATTTTTTAATAATCATTATGAAATTTAAAAGAATTTGTAATAGAGATAGTCAACTGGAAAAAAAAAATTGTGTATGTAGGAGCCTCGCGCCTCACCCCCCCCCCCCCCCCCCCCCGGGGGGGAGAAGTTCCCCCTTGAGGGGAGTAAATTTTCATGATGGGTATCTTTCAAAAGAGCTTGCCAATACCTTTAAAATGAATGGTTGAATGGTTATCTGCAATAATTTAAAATAAAGTTATCTTTTTTTTTTTTTTTTTTTTTTTTTTCATTTTTAACAAGTTTTTTTTTTTTTTTTCTTCTTTAATGTAATATTGAGAATAAAATTGACTTTTTAGGATATTTATTGTTATACTACTTCTCTAATATGGAAATCGTCTGCATTATTATAGAAGACAATTTTTTTAAATGATAACTTTAATAAATTACTTTTACTGAGTGAATTTGTATAGAAAATATAGAAGAAAGTCATGTAGTGGCCACAACATACTAGTTTTCAGTGTGATTGCTTTTTATTTAGCAGTCAAAAGAGCTGTGAGACAATATCAGGAGAAATATAGTGGCATCATAATCCAATTTAAATAACAGTACATTCTGTTTGGGAACTACAAGGGAAGAGAGAGTGATTTTACTTATGTCTTTTCTATGCGATAATCTGGAGTAGTTCTGATTTCCTTTCACTAGCATAGATCTGAGATGTCTGAAGTAAAAAGCCAAATTTCAGAAGAAACAGACAAATTATAGTGCCAAATACTTTTTGTCCCTCGAATAAAATGATATAAATATTTCAAAATCAAAAATTCGTTATAAATACTTATAGCCAATTATTTTGCCAATAAAATAAATCACACTAATCAAAATCCATTACATCTGACAATTGCACTATAATTGTAATTTAGAAACTAAATAATTTCTTTAATGATATTATCTGACAGGGATTTTTAAATTTAGCTATAATGAAAAAAACTTGTGCAATATATTTGATGCTGAGTTTTCTGAAAGAGTATTTAATAAATAATACTCTGTACTGTCAGTTAGTTGATTCTGATGGATAATCAACAAGTTATTTAGTACCAAAAAGATTTAAATTGCATCAGTTAATGCTATTTATTCAACAAACAAAGTAATAAATCTTACACTTAATTATTTGAACTTAAAGGAAAATACAAATTGTTCTCTTTCAATAATAATTCTTTCTTATGATATTAACCACTTCACCGGCCATCCTGAGATAACTCGGGGGAAACGTAACCTTCCACATACTACAGTGGCTGGTGAAGTGGTTAAAAGGAAATTTGTATTACTCATTTAAAAGAATTGAAAGAACTGATATTAATAAAAGTGAGCTTCTCAGATAATTTCAAATATTTAAATAACATAATTGTGAATTAGATTTAAATTAAATTTATTTATTTAATTATTTAACTGATAATTTGATACTTAATAAATTTAGAATAAAATTAGATGTATTGAAATAATATGTGAGTAACTTCCTCACAGTGGTCATTGATGACAGGGAATGAGGAAAAACATCTGAAAGCTTAGATATAAAATAATTTTAACTGGAAGACATTTTGCCTCAAAAGAAAAATCTGTTGTAATAGTTTTTGCCACCTAAAACCAAAATTTGAAGATTTTGATTACCCGAAATTATTTACTGGAATACTTGCCTGTTGTATCCTCCTAAATGAGATGCATCAAATTTATTACTGCGCCCGTAACTGAAGCATTTGAACATAAATGTATAGATGGCTATACTAAATCTATACTATTGTCAGAATAATCATATTTGATTTATCAAACAATTTAGACTTTAAATCTGTATTCTTAGAAAAGAAACAATTCAAGTAACAGTAAACCACTGAATTCTCAGCAGTTTTGATAATTTTTAAACATAATGGAAATTATATATACATATGTACTTTGGTTGGTTGGTAAAGTGTTGGTAAACCTTGACATGCAGTTACCTTTTCAAGTGGTGAGTTTTGGTCTTTTTATTGTGAAAGAAACAACAAAGAGTTTCACAATGTAGCTTGAAAAATTGATTTCAATCAGGGGCGGCGGAACTGCCCGGGCCGACCAGGCCCGGGCATTAGTTTTGTCTTTTTTTTTTTTTTTGTACTGTATCTTTTCTGACCTGACTTGATAATAAAAGAAGGTGAAGAGTTACATAGAAGGATAACTCTCTGGTTGCCGCTTATAATACGTCTAATAGCTGTTGCAATCTATTTCCCTACAGATACGACATTCCTGAAAGGATAACAGTGTGTGTGTGGGGGGGGGGGGGGACTGGTGACGGCAGAAAAAGGATTAGTAAGCCAGTTTTCTTTACTCTCTGGAAAGCAGGGATTGCTAACAAGTTTCCCGTAATCCCCATTCATCTGTGTGTTGTATTATATTCCTTGTTCTATATGAATTTTCAGGTGAGAAGTGCAATACCCATTACTACAGTCTCAGTCACTCGCGCCTCGGGGGATGAGGTAAAGTAGAATTTAGCTGCTGAATGTGCTCCCGCCCCCTCCCCTTTCAGAGACGACTATTCTTATGTCCGTATTTTTGGGGTGACAAGTCCCCTCTCTCCTTCAGTGGCTTCTATGGTCTCAGTCACAAATCTAGGGAGAGAACGAGGAAGACGCTTTTCCTGTGCTCCATCTAAAAACGCATTTTGGTTAATTAAACTACATATTTATTTTTTTCACCTATAGAAATGAGTTCCAGAAAACGGCAAAAAATCGAGTCATATTTTAAAGTGTCTTCAAACTCCCCGATTCCAAGTTTAGAAAAAGAAACTGTGCTTGATAAAAACAATGATGATACTCGTAGAGATGAAGATAACACTAATTTTACAAAAACTGCAAATGCTGAACCTTGTATGTGCCCATTATGCAACGAACAAGAGAAATCGGCACGAAGTGTCACCTAATTTTTTCTGTTTTACAAAGTTAAAAATAAAATTTTGCTAATACAGCTTTTATAAAATATTATTCTTATGTGTTGTTTTGGTCTGGGGTGCTCGATCCCCTTTAGCCCCCCAGTGGTGCGCCATTGATCATGCTTCAATATTCCAGGCCTGGTCAATAAAATTCACGTTCCGCCGCCCCTGATTTCAATGCCTCTGTTTCAAACTGCTTGTGTGACCGATAAATATTGATATGATAAATAATGATATCTTAATTTATATCCTTTTATTATTCTGTCATAAAATAAGTATAATAATCTATAAAATGGCAATTGTAGAATTTTATGTATTGTAATTTTAAGTATATTCAGATATTAATGAATTTTTTAAATTTTATATTTCATTTCTCTTATTTAAAAAGACAAGCTCTCTGTTCTATAAAACTTTTTTAAAAAAATTTCAACTTGGTCTACTGTACAGCTTACAGTAATCTGGATGTATATGTAATTTTGTGCCTGCCTGGCTAAGTAGCCCCTTTTATAACAATGCAAACAAAGGAGGGAGCTTCATTAATTGGGCAATCATTGCTAAGAAATGCAGACAATTGAAATGAAAGACACGGATTTTGAATAAAAATTTTAAAAATCAAATGGGTGAAATAAGTGTGACATCATAACTTCTAACTGAATGTCTTTTATAATAATTATATGCTTTAAAAAAAAACTTCATTTTTTAAAATGATTAATGATTATTTATGCTTTATATAGATATATAAATAAGATAACACGAAAACAGTTGAATTTTTAATCACATTTTTTAGGAATTCAAATAAATAAAATTAATGATATTATAAGTTCCAACAGAAATCAAAACCTAATAAGCTTTAGTATGATAGTTTCAAGAATGTGAAAAAATTTACTCTATTTTTTCATTAGTTGAAAATACATCAACTTGAAAACTCAATAAATTTCAACCTTTAAAATTAATGAAAAAAAAAGAGGTGTCCCCCCCCCCTCCTTTCTTCCCTGCATGGTCCAAGTTAAGCCTTTGTCAAGTTTTGTAGCTCTGTGATCAGTGGTCTAAGTTCCAGAGTGCACACAGATATATATGGACACCTCTCTTTATTTATGTAGATTTTAACTTTTAAATGCTTTATTTCATAGTTGGTGGTAAGGAAGAAGAATCCTTCAATACTGCTTTTCTAACAGCATGGAAGGCCACGCATAATTATAAAATGTGGACCAGCAGTCAGCATCTTGGTGTGCTAGAAGTGAATCCAAGGTAATTATTTTGCATATAAATTATGGTTTCATATTATCTAAAACTTTTTATTGTGTTTACTATATTAGATTACATACAATTATCATGTCATTTGTACTTGTTTGTTAACTAATGAAGCGATAGAATTCATAAATGGCTAGCTGTTTTTAATTACTTTGCAGGTGGATTTGATCTTAATCTTCTATTTATTATAGGGTCAGGTGGGGTAAAATAAGTTAGGGGGTAAAATAGGTCAGTTTCAAAAAAACTCTTAAAAAAAACATCCAAACATTTTTTAAATTCCAATTTTGCTGGTTTTATATATTATTTATATTAGTCTTCATTTTGTATGCAAAATTAACTGTAACTGATACTTTTTAGTTACAGCCAGTAATTATTTGTGTGTTTCGTATCAATAACTCGAATGTGTTCCAAAGAAAAACTTTGGTTTTTAACTAATTCAAAAGCAAATTTTACAGTATTTTCTTGTTATATTCCAAAAAGCACATTCTTAAGATAAATTTCCTAAACTTTTGCGGGAAAAAAAAAAAAAAAAAAAAAAAAAATTGGAGTAAAAAAACACATCTGGGGTAAAATAGGTCAGGTGTTGAATCATGTTAGGCTTAGCAAACATTAAGTAACTAATTACTTTTTTTGTGTTTTAAATAACTCCATATGTATTCTTTTAATGTATTAGTTTTTAAAATTAAGCTATGTATTGTTCTGGAGCTATTTCATTCACATAGACATAGATATAAAATAATTTAATGTTAAGAGAAAAAAAAAAAAAAAGCAATACATATTAAAACTGAATAAAATTCAGTTTGTAGGTGAAATTCAAAAAGTTGTTTAATTTGAGCTTATTTAAGAAGGGTGCCAATTTTTCATACAAAGGGCAGGCAGGACACAACATTCTCCTGAAACTGTCTGAGTGAAACTCTGCAGTTTAGCATCAACTTCAAATGCAAGAGTGGATGAATCTAGATCATTATCATATTGTTCATGACAAAAGTATGGGAGAGACATAATTAAAATAATTATCTTCTTTATATTTCAAACTTATAATTTCCATAAGGCTGTTGGCTAAATATACTCGCTACCTGATAGCAGATGTAATGGCCGAAGATAATAAATAATAGATTTTATCTACTTACAGTTTCCCTTAAGTTGTGTGTAGTTGATACATCCGTAATTACCTACATAATCTTGATACTTGTCCTGGAAAAATACTTGGTAGCTAAATAAGTCATTCTTACAACATAATGAATGTAAAATATCACATTTTAATTTCTTTTAAGAAAATAGAAAGGATAATCTCATTTAGGGAGTAGGAGCTGATTGAATATAAGAATTAATTAGTCATTTTATTTGTTTTAGTTAAATTAAGGTTAGGGAATCGAGGAGGCGAATGCCAAAAAATATACATCGCTTGAGCGATGTTTCTCTTGCGACTGTTCTCGCCGGTAGCTTCGGTGGGAAAAGACGCTCTGCGGACTTCTGGCCAATCACGGCGCTCCTTTCAAAAGGTGTTCTATTTTGAATTCAAACTTATGCTATGGTCGTCAAAAACATGGACGCCGGCTGGAATCTTTATTTTTAAAGGAGAAAATAATGAGAATTATAAATTTAGATAACTTGCGTAATATTTAACGTTGGAGGTCGGTACATACGTTGAACTTTATTAAATTAAGTTTTGTATCTTTTAGTTAAGGTTTAAAGGTTAGATATTGTAATTTGAAATATTTAATATTTTGTTTATTAAATTATCGGGGATCATAACTATGTTTACCGATCGCTGAGGTAAAAAGACTATTCCGTTATTAAAAGTATATTTATGTAAATATTAATATTGTTATAAGTTAATTATAAAATCGGAGCTATTTAATTTAAAGTTTGAATAACTAGAAACGTAATGAAATAATACTTTATTTATTTATTTAGGGGATATGACTGTTAGTTTAAAAAGGGGAAAAGTATAATTTTTAAATAAATTTAAACTCTAAACGGACAATTTAATTGTTGAATTATTTCGGCGGGGTATATTGAAAAATGTCATATTTACGATATGACAATCATCAATCACCAATTTGACAAATTAATTCTAGTGTGACTTCAACAGTCATGGAACAGGATAATATTTATATATTCTCCTTTTAAGTACATAAAATCTGCTATTATAAACACTTTATCACCCAATCAAACATTGTCTTCTAAAGAAGCTTTGAAAAATGTACACAGAAAAAGAACCCATACACAACAAAAAACAGGAGTAATTTTAACAACCATCTTATTTTTCAATTGATTGTATGACGAAAAAATTAATAGAGATGCTAAAATCACAGAAACATCAACTGTAAAAGAAACGAAAAACCAAGTCTTTCTCAAGAAGAAAATTTGGACAGCATTAATACTAATCAATTCGTAAAAGTTGGAAAATGTGTTAAAGTAGAATTTCCTGGGAAAAGATCAAAGAAAATATTTCATGGCATTATTCTTTCACACAATCATGAATATTCTATAAATTTTGAAGGGATAAAAAAAAGTTTAAATGGAAGCTCCTATTGGATTTTCCAGAGAAAGATATTTCTGATGTAGATGCATCATACATTCCAAATGTTCTTCCGGAACTAATGATCGATCATAGAGACCCTTTTTTTTTTTTCTCGAGAGAACACAAAATAAAGTTTTTATCAAAAAAAAGGAATGTGTATTTGTAATTTTATTTGCATGAAGTAAATTGTATTAAAATTTAAAACAGTTTTAAAGGATGACTTATTTTACCCCAACCCATGGGGTAAAATAAGTCACAAACAGCATATTTTAAAATTTATTTTTCAGTACAAAATTTTTGTTTTTTCAGAAATATTTCTCTTAAAATGTCATGAGGAATATTCATTTACTTATATTGTGCAATTTTTTAACAAAGGGAACCAATACGTTTTCTGCTGTTTTAAGTGCAAACGTAAAATATGCTGTTTTTGACCTATTTTACCCCACCTGACCCTAATCAACTTTAAATGTTTTTTGTAGCGAAAATTGATAATTCATTTTCACTGGTACATTGATTAAATAAAATTGCTGAATTTGAAGCTTTTTCATATTATTAAAATGTATTAAAAATCAATGGAGACTTAAGAAAAATTGTCATATAAATTAGACTCTGTTTACAGAAATGCGAGAGCAAAGGTAAACGAAAGAGTCGTGGAAGATCTCAAGGAACTACACTTTTAGTCCAAATCCCCAGTTTGGCAAATTTTATTTTTTTCTTTCAATTTGTTAATTTTTTGTACATTTATTTTAATAAATTTTAAAACACCTCAGAAATCCCTTTTACTTTAAACTTATTATTATTTAATTAATAATTAATATAGTTTTATAACAATTAATATTTAATAATTTAAACAGTTTGTTGGGTACTTCGAGTGGTTTAAAAAGAAATAGAGGATATCCAGCAGTTGGCAACTTATAAATTTCAAACGGAAAGAAGTTCTTTGTTAGTTTGTTGGAAAGGTCTTCTCAGAACATCATTATTTGAAATTCCCTCTTCTATAAATTATGTTCTATATACACTCTATATTGATAAAATATTAATATAGATTAAGGTATTAAAATTTTTTCTTTCAATTTTTATTTTTTTTACATTTATTTTGATAAATTTTAAAACACATCAGAAATCATTTCTTGAAGGATTCAAATGGGTGTGTCAAAGTGTCAGATTTGTTTTTCTACTTTATTGGTTACTTGTTGAATGCATTTTTTCTGTCTTTCAACACCCATTCTGTTGATATTCAGAATGCACAATTTTTTTACATGAGGCATTTTAATTTTATTATTTTAATTTAATTAATTCATTTTTAATTTTATTTATTTATTTTAAATTTATTTATTTAGCAATGAAGTTTTAAACTTGTGCCCAAATTAGATCGATATGATTAAAGCTCGCAGTGGTAAGGGTAAATGAAGGCAGTTTTTGTTTGAGCTTCTGGCAATTCATCCGCGTATTACTTGTCATATTTGTTTTCCTTTTGTTTCACTAATTGCTACAGTTCTGCTTTTAATATTCTGTCCCCAAAAATAATTTGTTTTCATTAAAAGGCAATCACAATTTTTTTGTTTCCTCCTCAAAGTATTTGGTATTTTTTTCCTGCTATTTTAGAATGATAAAAAGCAATATCCATTATGATTACACAGTTATCTTTGAGTTTAAATAAAATACAGTAGACTCTCGATTAACCGGGATGGTCGGGAAATGCCTCATCTCGGATAATTAAATTTATACAAATTTTCATGGAACATTAAGAAAAAACTGAGAGAAAATATAAAATTACTATACAATAGGACATTAAGAATTTTATTTATTATAAAAGGAAGTGAATGAACATAAATGTTAATGTTATTTAGATTTACAATTCGAACAATTTACAAAAAAGAAAAAAATAATAAAATTTAGTTTACCTCACATTTTTGTGAAGAATGAAGTTATAGAAGTTTGTTTTTGTTTCTCATTTACTCTTCAACGAATTTTGCTACGCAAATTTCTCAACATAATTTTTTCAACAGGTGTGCTTTCATCTTCTTGCTCCAAGTAATTAAGTAAAGCCTCAGTGTGTACTAATGCGTCAACGTGATTTAATTTTTGATGAGTTACAAGATTTTCCTCATCGCTTTCAGAACATTCTTTGTAATTCCTTGTTTTTTCTGAATCACAAGCGACTCGTAACACAATATCATTGTCACTTAAAACATCGTAACATTCCATTTTAGAATCTTCATTAATCCATTGCTGCAGTGCTTCTTCGTCAACTTTTTCAGAACAGTCTAACTTTCTCAGATCCTCAAAGATTTTTCTCTGCAAATCTGTACTATCATCGTCTTCTATAGGAATTTCCTTTTCTTTATCGGTAAAATTGCCTTCTATGATTTCTTAACAGTGGTGCTTTTTATTAATTTCCAAGCATCAGCAACATAATAAATTGCATCCAAAAAGAAAGCAAACTATCAGATCCTTCCCCTACCAACTTACGGAGCAAATTTCTATGGTATGCTGTTTTAAGGTTTTGAATAACACCCTGATCCATAGGTTGGATGTCAACTGTCACATTTGGGGGCAGATATTTCACAAAGATATTACCGTCTTCTGATTTAAAAATTTCTTCATTTGGGTGACTAGGTGCATTGTCCAGCAGAAGAACAGCTTTTTGTGGAAGACCGACATTTTCCACATGTTTTGGTACTGCAGGAACAAACTTAGTTTTAAACCAGTCTAAAGCAAAATTTTAAATCTAAAACAAAAGTTTTCTGCAAAAAAAAAAAAAAAAAAAAAAAAAGCTCCTATTTCATACCTGCCAACTTAAAACTGGTAAAAATTAGAACATTTTAGGAAAAACATCGGAAAAAATCAGAAAATATTTTTAAAAAACCAGAGCATAAAAAGAAAAAAATCAGAACAATATTGAATGATAATAATAAAAAGAATTTTTATAAACATAAGAATTAAAACTTATCAAATTACTAATTCATTTGACATTTTTTGAAAGCCAATCGCATAGAAATTTATTTTATTTTTATTTTTATTTTTATTTTTTTGTCTTTTATCAATATTGTGGTATCTAGCATAATCGGAAATTATGCTCGTCTTTCTAACAAAATTAAGTTTAAAATAAATGAGATAATAAATAAAATGTTTCAAAAAACACTACATAAAAAAAAATAAAAAAAAAAAAAAATTGACGAAAATTTTGACGTGCAAGTGTAATTCACAGCCTAACTAAAATAAACAAACAGCATAGCATCTCCTTCTCTCCCGGATCCCAAGCCGGTTTTCCATTCAAAAGGCTCCCCTCGCATCCAAGCACGGCGCGTTGCGCAACAAATACCGAGTGCCGATTAAAAACCTCCCGTGATTAAAAAAGAGAAAGCTGATCGCTTCTTTTTCCTCTCCCTCCTGTCCTAAAGCGGCCGCCGCCTGCCGCAGATGCGAAAACCTAGACTTCGGACTTTGGAGTGAGCGGGAAGAAAACAAACAGAACCACTGCTCTTGTCAGTGCTTCCTGCTTTTTGTAGCGCAGACGATTGGCGTTCGCTAATAATGTATTGCACAAATAGAAACCAAAAATGAATAGTAGCCGTAGAATTTTTCCATGATCGCTGTTTGCAGAAAAATTTTCCGTAAGCTCAGCAAATTTTCCTCGAACGCCGTTCGTGCGTTCATGTATATTATGCGGGTCTGCCAGTCAGAAAAGATTTCTACAGGCAAACTTGAATCTCTTCATTTTTGAAAAAGCTCTCAGCTTTCTTGCAGTTCCAGTAACACACAAATCTAAAAAGTGTGAGTCAGAGGCATTAGCACAGCACAATACTGTTATGCACTGTTTCTGCTTCTTGTGTCCTGATGCATTTCATTCTGTTTCATATGCTAAAACACTTCCAATATAAACCAGTTTCATCCGCACTGTATATTTGTGTAACACTCAGATTTTCTTCATGTACTAAATTTTGGAATTCTAAAACAAATTTTCAGATGCAGATTTGTTACTACTGAGTTTTCACCTTGCACAGTTATTTGGCGAATACCACATCTCTGTTTGAATCTTGTTAACCAGCCACTCGGAGCATTGAAATTAGAAGGTATTTCAAACTCTTCAAAAAAAAGTTTTGCTTTTAGATGCACAAACAGCACCTGATACAGGAATTACGGCAGCTCTCTGTTGGTTAAACCACACAACCATGGCTCTATCTACATCTTCATATGTTGAGGTTTTCATTGTTTTTCACTGTTTGATGCTCCTGGTAAAGTACCAGGCATTTTTTATTGCCTATTCATATTTGCACTTGTTTAGTTTTATTCGCTCATCTTGTGAAGAGAGTACATATAAATGCAGTAGATCTTTATAACACATTCCTTTTGGACTATCTGAATTTCCAGCAAATTTGAATAATTTTTGTTTCTTTTTAATAATGTCTCGCACAGTTTGATCACCAATCTCATATTCGTGCATTAATGATTTCACTGTATGTCCATTTTCTGATTTATTAATTATTTCCAGCTTTTGATTTATACTAAGAACAACTCTTTTGCGTTTCGACATCTTAATACTATGAACAGAATGTATGGCACGTGTGAAACTAATAATCTAAACAGCGCTAATACTGTAACGATGGATGAATCATCTCCTGACCCCACATTTCAGAACGGGAGAAACACCTGTTGGCTTGGCTCAAAGTCAACTGGACGAGTCCATTACAGAATGAAGGGTTGAGAAAAAAGTGGTCTTCCAGCACATTTCCGCATTCAGCTTTTTTTTTTTTTTTTTTTTTGAGCCGTTCCGGATAATCTGCAACCCAGATAATCCGATCCCAGTTAATCGGGAGTCTACTGTATTGCTTTGAGTTCTCTAGATAATTATTTTGTCATTATCAATGAGAGTACTGTACCCTCGTCTTCATGAATATGCAAAATTTAATTATTTCAGAAGATGATAAAATGTTATATTTTTAAGGGTTGGCAAATCAAGGTCATCATTTACGACATCATTTAACTTGATTTATTGTGGGCAGTTCCTTTCTATAAAAGAATTCATGAACTTTTCTCTTAATAGCATTCTTGTCAAAATCGTCTATATCTTCTAAATCACATTTATATAATTTTGTCATCTTATGTAATAAAGAATTTAACACACCACAATTTTTATGCTCTTGCATCACTTGGAAAAAAAAAAACTTTACACCCTATATTTATTGAAAATTGGAAATTCAGGATTTAATTCAAGCACCATTTTACATATGTTCAAAATAATACCCTTTTGATACTTATTCAAAACTTTTTTTTCTTACTCCATAGCTGCCAAGTCTTCCGTTTTTAACGGAAGACTTCCGTTTTTTCTTATTTATCTTCTGTCTTCCGACCGGAAAACGAAATCTTCCGTTTTTAAGTTAAAATCTTAAAAATTATTCCAAAAGAATATTCACGGCGAAAAAATATATAAACATCGAAGAAAAAGAAAATAAATCCCGATTGCATTCAATTATAAACAGTACGGTAAGTAAACAATCAATTCTCAGTGTTTCGTTAAAGGTCCGAGAAGATGTACGCTTAGAAAAGACAAAGGATTTTCCCCAATCCCCATGCCAGTGCAAAGAACTAATCTCTTTAAAGTTATTGCAACATAGGAAGAAGAGGGGGGGGGGGGGGGGAAAGGGCACAGATAATCTTTCATTGTAAAGGGAGAGCATAATTATCTAACGTTTTACTGGAATCGTAAGGTAGGTAAAGTTTTCAAATAAGCTGTATCTGTAGAATTATAAAAATGCATGTTTGTTAGTAATAGTAAAAATGAGAAGGGAATTAAATATTGCGATTCCGATTTAATCTTATACTTGCAATATAATCTTAGAACATGGAAACAGTATTTATTTAAAAATGAATCTTGAAAATCTGAAAACGTTAAGATCACGGAAATTCTGGATTTTTTAGATCTGATGTTAAAATTAAATTTTATTATCACTACAATAATTTTTTATAACACTCTAATGCTATTTTTACCTCTTGAAAATATATGTTGATCAAAAAGCGTATTAGATAGTGAAATTCAGTAATTGATTAGATCGCGTGGAAATTCAGAATAATTAAATAATTAATAGTTAAATAGGAACCTGGGATAATTGAGTACATCGATCGAAACTCAAACAAGATCGTGAGCAAGAGAAAAGGGTGGCGGGAGAGAAAGAGTCTATAGAAATACGGAAGTGGAAAATAAATTTTTCTAAATTTGAGTAGAAATCGAAATAATAATAAATAATATCAACTGAATTTAAAACACTATTTCAAGAAATAAAAAAAATAGAAAAAAAAAAAAAGTTTTAATTCAACGCACATATTTCATTAAATAACTTTAAATATGTCTTTTCCGAAGTAGCAGCATATTTAATAGCACACTAATAAATGATCTTACAGAATTTACTTTTAAAAGACAAAGGAGATAAACTTTCTCGTGTCCACACACTACACACACACACACACACACAAAAAAAAAAAAAAAAAGAGAGAGAGAGAGAGAGAGAGAATGTTGGCCGAAAGTTTAAATTAGTCATCTCGAAAGAGGTAGTTTTTATTATCGTGTGCCTGAAAATTATTCAGTCAAGGATATTGAACAGAACAGAGTGCAGTTTGCTTAACTGATAGTGTGGATCTTTCTTTCTGAGGTCTTCAAAAAATAAACTATGCTTTAACCACACATTTGAAGTTCTTTTTTAGACGAGTTAATTTATTGTTATTCATCATTAATTAAGTTTAATGACAGATTATGGCTATTTGAGACTGATTAAATTTTATTCACAGATTATCATATTTTCAATGACTTCAAATGGATCATTAAAAAAATTAAACTAGTTTTATTTTAATTCCGCATGTTTTATTATATATATGCGTATATATAATTTTTAAAGAAATTTTTTCCCCCTCAGGCCACAGAATCAACTTTGACGTAAATATTTGTGCTAATTTTGCTAAGTTAGGTTACCTAAAAATCTTAAATAATGTGGTGTTGGGGTTAGAGTTGATAATTTACTTGGACGTGGATAGAATGCTCTATATGTGGGTCTTTCTAAAGGATCCTACTTAGTATTTATGAGAGTCTCTCCAGGTACTGAAGTACTATTGCATAATGTGTGCTATATTAAATAACTAAATCTGTGTTCGATCAATTAAAGCTTTTTTTTTTAATCGGAAGGAAGGGGAGAGGTGATTATCAAAAAATTACGATAATTAGATTTTTTTTTTTTTTTACAGCAGTTAATGTTTCTTCCCACGTGCTCTCGCGTCTGTGTTGGACAGCTAAATTATTAAAGAGTGAAAACAGTTCTTCAAAGTAGCAGACTGTCAGTCTCCTCGGTAGATCGTGTGTGCGCCACTCAAAGTAAACAAATTGAAAAAGAAAGAGAGACGAAATCAGAGAGACTCATCATCTGCTTGTTGATAGGTGTGTGTGTGTGTCTCCGTGGTGTGTGTGTGTGGAGGGGGGGATGGTTTATGGTTATCAGTTGCTCGCCATTTAAAGAGAGGGAAAAGAGGAGAAAGAAAAAAGATGTCAAAATTTTCGTTTAGTTAAATGCTGCGAAAAACTTTGTGCTAAACTATGTAGCGACATTTGAAATTGACGTTTTTAAAAGAAAATAATTTTTTCTACTAGCTTTAAGCTGTTTTTCCCCCTCTAAAATATAATTTTCTATTAAAACGAAATTGCTATGACACTTATATTTTGACCATTCTCGTTTCTCGGAATTATAAAGCAGGTTTTTTTTTTTTTTTTTTCTTTTTTTCCCCCCTCCCTCTTTTTCATTCGCTGATAAGAAAAGCGGGAGGGAAACCGCAAAGTCGAATTTTGTGGTCTGATATGAATATGATAATTGATCTTTGGGTTTTCGGTGTTTTAGCGATTATTAATTGTTCTGCTTCGCTTCGGGTTGAAGTTTGGTGTTCGGTGATGAAGTTATTAGAACGTTCTTCGGTCTTGAATTGCTTGTTATGTATATAAAGTAGATGCATGTTGTAGTATTCAAGATGAATGAAAAGAAAAAACAATATTTACAGACGTATCGAGATAGTTACTCTAAAGAATTTCCATGCATTGAAAAATCCCCTCATGGAATTTATTATGCATATTGCAGAGCTTGCGAAGCAGATTTTAAAATATGTTATGGCGGCAAAACGGATATACAGATGCATTTAGAAAGAAAAAAACATTTGGATAAAGTGAAAAATTCTAATGTGGTTTCGAAAATTGAAACATTTTTTTCTGCATCAAATAGTGAGTCTGAAAGATCAGTTACACGAGCAGAATGCCTATTTACAAATTTCATAATTGAACACAACATTCCACTGAGCGTAGCAGACCATGCTGGGCCTTTGTTTAAAAAGATGTTCCCAGACTCGGATATAGCTAAAAAATATAAATGCGGAAGAACGAAATCTTCGGCTATCGTTGGCGCTTTGGCCACAAAGGAAATTGATGAAATTGTTGCTGCATTACAGAATGGACCTTTTTCGATTGCTATAGATGGAAGTACTGATACAGATTCTAAAATTCATCCCATAATTGTAACTTTTTTTGAGAAAGATTCAGGAAAGGTTAAAAGTTGTTTACTTTCGTTAAATTCAATATCAGAAAGATCTACAGGTGAAAATATAGCAAAGACTATATTTCAGACTTTAAATAAACACAATATACCAATTAAAAATTGTATTGCTTTTGGTTCAGATAATGCACCCGTCATGCTTGGTACGAAAAAGGGAGTAATATATTTTTTAAAGGAAGAAAATAAAGAAATAATCGCAATTGGATGTAGCTGTCATCTAATAAATTTGGCGGCACGTAAAGCAGCAGAATCATTGCCAACTGATGTAGAACAGGCAATTATTGATATTTTTTATTTTCTCGAAAAAAGTGCTAATAGAAAACAAAATCTTAAAGTTTTCCAGCGCTTGCATAATGTAGAAGTAAGAAAACTCCTTAAACATGTCCCCACAAGGTGGTTGTCATTGTATAAATGTTTAACAAGGTTACTTGAACAGTGGAAACCTTTATTAAGTTTTCTTTTAGATGAGGTGAAAAAGTCTCAAATTTCTGTATCGGGAAATTCTAAAAATCAAACAGAAATTTCTAATCATCGTACTGGTAAAAATAATAAAAAAAGAAAAGCTGATGATGACACTACAAATAAGAAGAAAATGAAGTTTCGTAATGAAGAAATTGTACCAATTAAAGGTATATCTGTAAATTGTAGTGAAAAATCAACAGAACAGAAATCTGACAAAAACCATGTAGTAGTGAAAGTGTCTCAAACTTCAATACCAGGAAGTTCTAAAAATCAAACAGAGATTTCTGATCATTGTACTGGTGGAAATAATGAAAAAAGAAAAGCTGATGATAGTCCTATAGTTATGAAGAAAATTGAATTTCATAATGAAGAAACTGTACCAACTAAAAGTATATCTGTCAATTGTAATGAAAAAACAACGAAACAGAAAGCCGACAAAACTAAAGTAGCTATGATAACCAGAGAAGAAAAGATGCTTTATTTTTTATCGTCAGATATGAACAAAGCTTATGCAAATTTTTTAGTGTATATTATTCCGGAATTTGAGCGAAAAAACATAATTTTACAATCTTCTTCTCCTCATATTCATGTTTTAAGAAGTCTCCTATTTGATATGTTGAAAAATCTATTGATGAAATTTATTAAACCAGCTCTTTTGAAAAACACAGATTTAATGAAAATAGATTTTTGTAAGAAAGAAAATCAAAAAGAAAATTGTGACATTTCAATTGGCAGTGCAACATATAAAATCGTAAAAAAAATGAAAAATGAAGAACAGAAAGCCTTTTATAAAAGTGTCAGAAGGTATTACACCGAAGCATGTTCTTATATTTCAAGAAAATTTCTTATGAATGATGATAATCTTGAAAATGCTGATTTTGCTTGGAAAAAATCGATAGTCAGTCTTTCGAAAAAATTAGATATTTTGTTGATAAGTTTCCATTGCTTTTAAAATTGAATGCAGATGAAGACAAAAACAAGGCCTTTGATGAACTACAGGAAGAGTTTAATACACTTCAGGCAGAAGATTTAACAGATATTTTAAAAGAAGAACGGATAGATTTACAAATTGATGCTTTGAGCAAAATGAAAAATGCTGAAGGAAACTTGAAATTTGAACGTATTGCAAATGTTTTTAAAGGGATAGTGCTCATACCACACAGTAATGCTGAAAGTGAGAGATTGTTTTCATTAGTGAAGAAAAATAGAACAATGTTTCGTTCATCATTATCAGATTCTACATTGGAAAATTGTCTTGTATTGAAAACAAAATTAGATTCACCATGTTATGACATGCGTTTTTCGAATGAACTTCTACAAAAAGCTAAGAAAGCAACTACAATTGCACTTCAAAGTTAATAAGAGTCCTGTTTTGAAGTATTACGTACAAAACTTTGAATAATCACCATAAAATGCAATAATTTCACAGCAATTGTTTTGGGTCGAAGGAACGCACGACCCTTCGTCAGGCGAACAAAATAAGCACCAGTCATGCTTTGAGTGCAGCACTCATGCTTATTTTATTCGCATGATGAAGAGTCATGTATCCCAAAACAATTGTTGTGAAATTATTGCATTTTATGGTGATTATTAAAAGTTTTGTATGTAACACAGGTTATTCACATATTTGAAACATTTTAAAAAGTTCTTTTATGAACTTCTATGGGTTTATATTTACTATAAAATGATTTTAGCACTTAAATTTTTAGCATATTTCTTCTTTCTTAAAATAAAAATGTATCTAGCTGCTTCTGGACTTGTCATTTTAATCAGGATATTAAAAAAAGAAAAAAAAAAATGAAACTATTTGTGGAGTGTGTGCCAAGGGGTGGGGAACTGAAAATTAGTTTTGTGAGGTAAGTATTGATAATTTAATAAATTTTACATTTTTAGTAATAGTTGCATTTTCTTTGTAATTATTCTTAGTAATATTCCATTTGCATTATTTTTCTTTTCGTAATTTGTATTAGAATTGAAATAAGTTACTGATTAACTTGAAGCATTTTTTTTTCTTAAAGATTGTGGTAAATTAGAATTATTGTGAATATTTAATGCTTAAAATAATATTTAACAAGTATGATAATATCTTCTTGTTTTATTTGGAAATCTTCTGTTTTTTTACATCGATCTTCTTGTTTTTTTTGGAAATCTTCTGTTTTTTCAACATTTATCTTCTTGTTTTTGTCCGTCGTTGGTTGGCAGGTATGTTACTCTCTTTTTTAGTGGAAACAAAGAGGTTTTTTCACTTTCTGTTTGTGGGTTTAATCATTTGAAAGAATCATTAATTTTAGTAATCGTCAAAGGTTATAACAAACAGCAGACATGATAAAAAGCAGATACTGAGACTATCTTTTTAGTTCTCCTGGTAAAGTACCAGGCGTTTTTTATTGCCCATTCACATTTGCACTTGTTTAGTTTTATTTTCTCGTCTTGTGAACAGAGTAATACAGTATAAATACATAATAAATACAGTAGATCTTTATAACACAATTCTATATACTGCAATTCTCTATATAATGCACAACTTATCAGGCATAAACAATGAATTTTGCAGTTAAGAAACACTTTATAGGAAAGTGTTATTCTGTAATGAAGTAAGCGGGATACAGTTGTTTTCCTTTATCTCCTTAATGCAAAGTTTTTTAATGAAAAAATTGCTTTTTTTTTTTTCTAAAAATAAGAGTAAGTAATATAATGAATGATTTGGTACAGGCATTATGGACTATGTTTATAAAATAAATATAACAATGAAAGTTATAATCCGCCCACTTCTGTTCTAAGGAATGTAACTATAAAATACCCTACTCTGTTTTGATATGTTTCAGACGTATTTGGCCATGTTTACAAAGTGAGTTTAATGATGTGTGAAACGTGATCTACGTAATGCAAAATTCTATATAACGCACAACCTTTAAATTTTACTTCCATTACCCTACTGCCGTAGGTAATGGAAGTATTATATTTGGTCCAAAAATTCGCTATCAAGATTTCACCTGATTTACACGTTTTAAGGTCCCCTGCGTTCAAAAAAGTGGTTTTTGGCAATTGGTCAGTGTGTGTGTGTATGTGTGTATGTATGCCTGGACTGGTGTACAGATGAATTTTCCAAATTTTGGTGAAAATTGAAAAACGAAAGTGGGACATCGGAGACCGGAAGTGCAACCATAAGCCCGTATCTCAAAAACGGCTCTAACAATTTTCTTCAAAGTTGCTATATTAACACTCTATTAGATGTACTTTCGAATCAATGATCTGATTAATTCTTTACTTCCATTAGCCGAAGCAACTGAAATTTTAAATTTGTCATTTGGAAATAAATGGATGCTTAATTCTGGATTTCTTGATCCTTTGGAGTTACACTGTAGCACACAACAGTATGTGTTATCTTTTTTACCGGATTTATTCATTTTTATTCAATAAATATATGTGAAACTAAACATTGGCAAGCAACGGCGGCTGGATTAAAGCCGAATTAAAACATGTTAATTGTAATTTCACCTTAGCCCACCAGAGGGCGAGCATTTCATTACAATCACGGATTGGTCAGTATGTATGTGTGTGAGTAATCATCTGACTATCATTTCTCTGAAACTAATAAAGATAGAAATACAAAACTTCAGAATTAAGTCAGGTCTGGTGTACAGATGATTTTTCCAACTTTGAAAATTGAAAAATCAGATGTGGGACCATAAGTCCTTACCTCAAAAACGACTCAATGATTTTTTTTAAAGTTGCTATGTAAACATTCCATTAGATGCTTTTTCATATGAATTAGTTGGTTAGTTCAGGAAAATTGATGGGCGTCCCATATAAATAGCTCAATTTCAGGTCTTGCAAGCACGTTCCTTTAAAAACGGCTGGTACAGATTTTTTTTTCAAACTCGCCATATTAATTCCCTTTTACATATACTTTTGTATGTAATTATTGTTTTCAGGTCAATAATTGATTTTTTGTAAACGTTGGTATCTCAAAAACGGCTCTAACAATTTTCTTGAAAATTGTTATATAAATCCATTTCTTTCTCGTGCATTATGTGGTTATTAGAGGAAAATTAACAGTCTTCCTGCTTAGGTAGATCATCTTCAAATCTCGGAAATTTGTGTTTCAAAAAATAACTCTACCATTTTTTTCTCTTATTTTTACCTCGCTATATGTAAGCATCGTTTTATATGTCCTTATAAGTTTCTCTTACCTGAAAAATTTTAGGTTTCTACTTCTTTAGGTTACTTTTATGTTTTCTGATCACATTATCTCTCAAAAATGCATATGATACATCTAATAGTGGGCAATGGAAGTCGTGTGGTTGTTTCACACCAGATTTTTAAGTTTGTGATGATAAAGATCTACTGCATCAATATTAAATTTAATTGTTAAGTCAGGAAGTGATTAGGATTAAATGTGTTTTTATATAATGTTTTTTATAATGAAGATTTGTAATCTTTTCTCTATACGTAAAAAAAATTCTCCATTATAATTTCTTAATTATGTTAGCTTAAACTGAAGATTTTCAGAACTTTTCTTTCTATTCAGCTGCATAAAACCATGAAATTCAGATATTCATTCTATCTTACTCCAGTTCATCATACAATAGGTATCGGGAACTTAGGTAATCATGAAAATTTTTGACCTTGGTTTTTCGACTTTTTTACACGTTTTCAGGTGTGAGGAATCCGAAAATGACAAAATTTGTGTGGTATTCGCCTGCAGGGTGTCTGTTAGTTTGTTAGTCCATTATTATGTTAGTATGTTAGTCTGTGTACCTGATATCTCACAAACAAATGATCACAGAGAGGTCAGACCAGTTTTAAAATATTATTTATGACAATGGCAAGAACTCTATTCATTTGCAACATTTGAATTAAAAAACTTCGTAAGTTATTAGAAATTTATGATTTTCTTAACATGGGAAAATAGGGCAAAATTTCACTTAAACGTGCATTACATGGAAAAAATTTACTGTAAAAATATAAGACCAGTTTTAAAATATTGGTTTTGATGCCGGAATGAACATCATTAACTATAAACATGCTACTTTGAAAATTTCGCAAATTCTTGGAAATATGGAATTTCTTAACATGGCAGAATAGGGTTAATTTCACATAAACATCAATTTGGATGAATATTTTCCTCGTAAAGATGTCAGACCACTTTTGAAATATTATTTAGGATACTGGCATGAATAATTCTGAGGATTATAAATATATCAGACAATTTCAAAATAACATTTATCATACTTGTTTGAACATGATTGACTACAAATATTCTAATAGGAAAATTTCGTTAGTTATTCATAATTTAAGATTTTATTAACATAGCAAAATTGAAAATTTTCCATATAAATATGCATTTTGAGGATTGTTGCATTGGAAATATAGTAGCATGAAAACTAAACTATCAAATTGACTCTAATAAAATAAATTAATAGGTTAAAATAAGATAAATATATCAAAGTGAACAGCAGATAGCCTATTAGGCAGGGATTTCATTCTGTCACTGTGTCAAGCGTTTGGTCAAATTCATTTCTCTTAACATGATTATTATATGTCCTGCACTAGAAATTTATGAGAATATATATATATGATGGGGAACTGAGCAAAGTCCACCTATGCCAACTAGTTTTTTAATGTGATGGTTAATTTTAAATGACATAAAAGGTTAAATACAAAAAAATTATTTAACTTAATTTATATAAATTCAGCATAATATTTAGATTTACATATTTAGCAAATTAATCCCCCCCCCCCTTCTTGCCCCTGAAATCTTGCTAATTTTGATATGTTTGAATGTTCATAATTTTTTAACACCCAACAAAGCTGAAAAGTACTTGACTTTGTTTGTCTGTCTATCCGCTTTCAAATTTCTGTTAATATTTTTAGAGTTTCTTCAAACTGATAAATGTTATCCAAGTTCACTAAATCAAAAATTATCCTAAATATACCCCTGAATAAAGACAGGAAATAAGAAAACTTGGATGATTTATATTAAAACCCCAAAAATCTGGGGTGACTGTTGAGCACAGTCAGTTGTGTGTCAACTCATTTATAAAAAAAATACAGACTCATTAAGTAATAAACATTTCAAGTCATCTGTATAATTGGAGAGTAATATATAAATTTATTTATTTATTTAAGAAGTGTTTAAAATATGTGTTAAGTAAAATGAAAAAATAATTACCTAACATCTTAATTTTCTTTTTTTCTTTGTTTTTCAAGAGCACATTTTTGTTTTATATTTAAAAGTATTTCAGTATTAATAAGATCTAATGCAAATATAATTTTTCCAGACATCCATTCCAAGGACAGCTCAGTATGGCTGATATGAAACTTAAATTCTCACAGTAAGTATAAATTTTTAATTTTATTTTTAAATATATATAACATAACTATATATATATATATTTCTAATATGCTAACAAAGTGGCTCCATATCTTTAATGATTTTTTGGGAGGAAATAATTTTAAAACTATTATCTACTTCAAATTTTATATAATATGGTGATATGCAGGGGAAATTGCAATATGCAGACAAAATTGATTTGCTGCTGGCCTACAGATTTGAAAATTTAATTTTTCCTATCATTTTGCTTTTTTAAGTCATTTATGTTACTGTTATCTTTATGACGGGGAATAGTTTGTAGCAGCTGCATTTGGAAATGATCAAGCTTTTACTAAGATTGGAAGTCTGAAATTTAATAATTTTTTATTGAAGCAACTCAGTCAGTCTCTTAACTATCCTGAAATTTATGTAAAGCCGTTATTACACAGAGCAATTTGCAACAGTTGCGGAAATTCAAGGTGGCAGGATTTTGAGGTTTCCATCCCCTGTTCTCATAGTAAAGAGTTGCATGAATAGAATGAAAAGAAAGAATGACATGCTAGTCATATCAGCATTAATAGCATTTCATTGGCTGATAGAGACAATTGCTGACAGCATTGTCGCTTCAGCGAGTAAAAAAGCTTTTGGTTCAAGCAAGATTTATCGTTTTAATACTTTAATATGATATCATTTGGAATTAATACTATACTATCAGCTTAACAAATGTGTCTTAATAAAGACTTAATTGTAAACATAAGAATCGGGATCTCTGTAAAATGCAGGTTTGTTTAGCAGTTCTTGAATATGAAAATATTTCTCTTCCACCAGTGTCTAGTTAAAATTAACAGTTTTTGAAAATAATCACTGTCAGGTGAGAAAGGTGAAATATGAACAGGCCGATTTTTATTTATCATAGATATGCTGAGGGTTAATTTTTTGCACGAAGAAATCATAATTGAGTATATGGTATGCTTAATTTCGTTTTGAATTTTGGAATTTAAATTTTTATGAAAATTAGTTTTGTGTATTATTTTACTTTAAGTTATTTATTATCTCTCATGGGTGTGAGGGGTATGGACTGCCATACATGAGTATCCATATGAACTAAAAGAGTTGAATATTAATAAATTTAAATAGGGGTGATCCACTGTGCCCCGTCCTCCTTTATATATGTGTGTGTAATAGGTTTAGCTCATAGCTTTAGTGTCACCTAGTGAAAATCTCTTAAAATATGCTCTGGTTTATTAACAGAATATTCCAGAAGATTACTGGTCATTCAATCAAGTATCAACATCAGTTTCACCAGAAAACACAGCTGACAACATAAAAAAAAAAAAAATCACAGCATAAACTGTACAATAAGCATAACACACAGCATACAGGCTGAACTTAATCAATAGCAAAGGCTGAGTCAGGGAGCTCTTACATATCAGGCAAGTTGGCTTAAAACTGATCATTATGACCGGGGTGCAATCCCTTTATATAACCTCATACATTTTGAGAATTTTCCAGTATCTTCTATAATGCTCAATTTTGAGCTTAGATAATCGATATATCAATAACAAGGATTTTCTCGTCAAATTCGTCGCCGTAGTCATTATTTGCCCTGCTGAAGCTTTTTAACAGGTTTTTAAAGGAAAATGAGCTATTTTAAAGCCAAAACAAGCTAGAGATGTAGAAAACATTTTATAACGTGTTTAAGCCTCTTTAGATAAAATTACACACAAAAAAGGGCTACTATTTACAAATTCGTAACAATAAATATCTATTTAAGAAAAATATTTTCTTGATTCTATATATGTTTTGACAGCACCATGCAGAGTTCTGAAAGAGGTCGTCGAATAAATACAGCTGTGGTAAATACAGGAAAAGCTGTTGTTCAGACTGGAAAAGCTGTAGGTAAGGTTCGTGTGCATTTTGTTTCAACTTATATTTTAGAATTATTTAAATAATGATGTTTCTGCAAAATTTAATATGTCTCTCTCTCTCTCTCTCTGTCTCTTTCTTTCTTTCTTTCTTTTTCTTTCTTTTTTTTTTTTTTTGTGTGTGTGTATGTATGTGTGTTATTAATTGAATTATTGGCTTTAAATAATAATAATTTTTGGAATGTGTAAAATTAAAAATTAACATCTTTCTATAGTACACTGGCATGCAAAAAAGGAACAGCCTGTTTTGTCATTGAAACAATTGAACTTATGAACATAAAAATTGAATGGCATTTCGTTATCAAATCATTAATTAATTTTATATAACATTAACATTAACATAAATAATAATTTTTAAACTGATATTATTTCATATTTTCTCAAAAGAAAGCTTTAAAAGAATTTTTTTTTTTTTTTTTTTTTTTTTAATTTTATAAAAAAACTAAATGGTACTAAGGATGCATTACAGATAGGTAACTATGCACATGCATCCAAATGTTTGATTAAAACCAGATTTTTCTTTCTCTATTCACTTTTCTGATTTTACTTCCATTACCCTACTACCGTAAGTAATGGAAATACCATGGGTAATATTGTGTTCGGTCCAAAAATTTAATATTGAATTTTCACCTGATTTACATGTTTTAAGACCTCCTGAGTCCAAGAAAGTAGTTTTTGGCAATTGGTCAGTGTGTGTGTATGTATGTATGTGTGGAATCTTCTGACTGTCATATCTCCAGAACTAATAAAGATAGAACTACGAAACTTTAGAATTGATACAGGTCCGGTGTACAGATTAATTTTCCAAATTTTACTGAAAATTGGAAAAACGAAAGTGGGTCATTGGAAACCAGGAGTGGGACTGTAAGTCCGTATCTCAAAAATGGCTCAAACGATTTTCTTCAAAGCTGCTATATAAACACTTATTTTTTAACTCGCTGTGTAAACTCTGTTTTATATGTCTTTACAAGTGTATCAAGCTTCTCTTACTGGAAAATTCCAAAAAATGCATATAATACATGTAATAGTGGGTAATGGAAGTTGTGTAGTTTTTTTTCACACCAGATTTTTATTTCTTTTTTTCATGTGTGTGGGGGAAAAATTACATATGATAAATAAAATTTAAATTACAATGAAGCACTTTACACATAATTAATTAAATATAAAAACCTTTAAATGTACATCATATTCTGTCGTTAATATTTTCATCTGGGCGCCCAGACCTTTTCAAACGATCTTCATCTGTGCCGGATCTCTTTGAGTTGTGGTCTTTTATAGATTCCATAAGTTGATTCCACATCCGGTTGGGGGCCATTGTGTCACTGTCATTGCACACATCCGACGTTGTTGTGATTTCTATGGCTTCTCTAAACATCGTGTAATTATAGTTATTGTAGTTAGCTATCTTTTTAGTTTTTTCAAAATTTATTATAATTTCTTCATTATCAAAAGTTTTAGCTAAAGCTGTATTTATTTTTCCTGTTTTGATATCGTTTTTATGTTCTTTGAGTCTGGTTTTAATCTTTCTTTTTTGTTACACTGATGTATGAACCTGGTTTATTGTCTTGGTTATTGGTGTGCGGTATTTGATAAATTCCGGCAGTTTCCAAAGGGAGGATGGGGTCTTTGTCGAAAAGTTGAAAAGTCGTATTAGTTGAAAAATATTCGGGTTAGGTTTTATAGGGATATTTACGCCGATTTTATTTGCAGTGCTTTTAATTTTATTCGATGCTCCGCGACCGTAAGGTACGGAAGAGGTGAATTTTAAAGGGTGTTTTTGAAAATTAGGTATACAGTTACAGGCTTTTAATCTGGTTTTAATTAGTTTTTTAATAATTTTGTTAGGGTAACCCGCTTTTTTAGTGAATTCTTTAATTAAATTAAATTCATTATTTAGATCGGTAGGGTCATTACATATTAATATTGCACGATTTATATATGAACTAACAGCGTTAATTTTGTAACGGAAAGGGGTTTTAGATTTATAATGTATAATTTCATTGCTATTTGTTTGTTTTCGGTACACAGTAGTTTTAATTTGGTTTCCGGTTCTATTAATTTTAACATCTAAGAAATTTATCTGTTGATCATTTTCTTCTTCATATGTGAATTTTATGTTATTGTCTAAGCTATTTATTTCATTTAGTATCTGTTTTACATCGTAATTTTTATTGATGATGGCAAAAACGTCATCTACGTATCTTAACCAAAAAAATATTTTGTCTTTACATTTATCTAAAATTTCTTTTTCCAGCGATCTTAACTTAAATTCTGCAATAAAGTCCGATATAGGCGATCCCATCGGGACGCCTTTCTTTTGTTGATATATTCTATTGTTAAACTTAAAATAATTTTCATGGAGTAAGAAGTTTGTAGTTGCAGTCAAGGTTTGGGCTATTTTAGGATCTGTGTATTTTTCTTCAATAACATTATTAACAATCTGGCTAGCTTCTTCAATATTGATGGATGGGTAAAGGTTAATAACGTCAAAACTGACAAAATAGTATTCTTTTTTATTTTCTATATCCCTAAGTTTTTTAATAAATTCTTCTGTGGATTCCAATGAATGTTGAGAGGGGGAAATAATTTTGCGATATATATCGGCCATATATTTCTCGAGACAATAGGTTGGAGCTTCATTTTTATTTACAACTGGTCTGAATGTTGGGGGGGGGTTTATGATCTTTGAATCTGCCAAAAATACGAGGTGTATTAGGTGCGTGGTTTATAAATTTAGGAGGGTTATTGTCAGGCCATTTTTCATCTTTAATGATTGTTTTAGTCTTCTCAATTAATTTATTGTTGGGGTCTTTATCAATTTTTTTAACTCCAATATCATTTATTGTTGCTTCCATTTTTTCTACATATTGGTTTCTGTCAAAAATAGCTATTTTACGGGTTTTATCTCTAAGTGTGCAGGTTATGCCATTGTTTCTTTTTAGTTTATTCAGTTCGCGTAGGTCTTCTCTATTAATGTTTCTATTTTGAGCAGATTTTGTAATTTCGGTAATAGCCGTGCTTCTAATTTTAACTTTACTTTCTTCAGGGATTCTATAAATAGCGGATTCGAATTTCCGCTATAGTTTGCAAATTAATAATTATATTTTCCCAAAAATTTCCTTATGGAAGAAAAAGAAAAGTGAAGGGAGAAAAATCTGATTTTAATTTAAATTTAGAAGTATGTGTACCTTTACCTAATTGTAATGTATCTTTGACACCATTTCTCATTTAGTTTTCCTTGTTAAAATTATTTAAATTTTTCATTTCTTCCAATACTTACTTTTGTGAAAAATTTAAGCTATATCAGTTTAAAAATTATTACTCATGTTAAAATTATATGAAATTCGATTAATGATTTGATAATGAATATGCCATCCAAATTTTATTTTCAAATGTTCATTTGTTTAAAAATTATGCTCAAAAGAATAATCTGGGAGTACAGGTTGTTCCCTAAATTTGGTATACCAGTGAAGTACAGTTATTTATGTTAGAATGAAATTTTATGATTATTGTTAATTACTTTTAATCTTGCAACTTGGAAAAGATCTATTCACCACATGGCTCTAAACAAAGTCCAAAAAAAAAAAAAAAAAAAAAAAAAGCAACTCAACACTGTTTTTTTTTTTTTTTTTTTTTTTTCCCGTGACCATCATAAGAATGGATGTTATTAATTAATCATGTAACAATTGCATATTTTCACAATTAAAGATAAATTAAATCCAATAAAATGATCCTACATTGTGGAAATAGTTTTGAAAATATATTTCATAAAATAGATATCCAAAAAGCAGAAATTTTATGAATTTGCAGCAAAATAAATCACTTCTTTTGGGAATTTAAACAAACACTTGTTTCTTCAATTATTGATAAACAGGGTTGCCACACTACCTGGGAAACCAGGAATAGTCAGGAAATTCAAAAATTGACTATAAAAATCAGGGAATTTTATGCTATGAAATCCAAAAAAGCAATTTTTTTCTGCCAACGTATGGTAATTTTTCCTTTTTTTCTTAGCTTCCGCCGTTCTTTTAACCCCCCATCCTTCCTTTCCACTTGTGAAAAAATTTTCTTATCTTACTTATAAGTGGCCAATCACTATTCGTCACTATCCGTATCTGGTGACTAATGTCAAGTGCAACCATCTGCCCATTGTGCAGATCATCTGCCTTCTTTCTTTATCTTTCAAATCTCAGCAGTTGACCCCACCTTCCTGTCACATGACTCATTAAGCGCAGATTTGAGGAGTGTGTTATTTTTATTTTATTTATTTTGAGTTGGATGTTGGATTAACGCTGAATGTGCTTATAGAATATAGGAATGATTTATCAACTTATGTAAAAGCAGAAGACGAAGGTGAGTGCTATTTTAAATTTTTATGTCTTTATTCTTACAACTGAAAATAGGAATTCTGTAATATTTTATTTCCATTATTTTTAAAGCTTAAAACTATTATATGATCTAGTGAAATATGAGATGACAGAATTTAATAAAAGTACCCCTTATGAAGATTTCCCCTCCCCCTCATTAATGATGCATGATTTTACCATAATGTAATTTCATTACAATTAATATTTTGCAGTCTATTAGATTGGCTTGGAAATTCCCAATCGCTTCACCGGAATATCATTTTCAGATTTTAGAATTTTATTCTATGTATTTGGGAAATTGTGAATCAATACATCTTGATTAAAAACAAAGAATATGAATTGATTTTTTTGATGAAATGAGTCTTAATGGACCATATTCTCGCTTTGGGTTTGAGGCTACAAGAATATCAGCTGGGTAGGGAAACAATCCTCAACTCTACCATAACAAAGCATTGTGGCTTGCAAATTTTTATCTTGCAATATTATTTCTAAGAGTTACAGATTATATGAAATTGAAATAAGAGTGATATAGTGATAACTTTGTTTTGTTTTTAATCCAGTTTTAGTAATATACTTTAATATTAATCAACATATGTAATATTAAAAGTTGCCGTGTGAACTGTGGCGATGTTAACAAATTTAAATGGATGTTCCATTTAGTAAATTCCTTTATTAAAGTGATTAAAATTCTAATTATTTAAGCTTTGATGTCTATATATATGTGTGTGTGTATAAAATGTTCTTATTAATCTTTTATTCATTATACATATGTATGTGTGTGTGTGTGTATACATAAAATGTTGTGCAATTTTACGATATGGAATAGTCTTAACTTTATCATTCGATTCAGTCGTTTACATTTCTCTTTTGTTCTTGTTTGAACATTATTATTAAGTTTCACTGCAGAAATAGTTAGGAAAATGTTATGCGTAACAATAAAATGGCATCTTGAATCTAATTTGTTTACAAAATATCGGCCACGTGTTCGGCGATTTTACCTACGGTGACGTCACAGGAATATTGTCCATTGAAAAAAATTCACATTAGAATCCAAAGATTGTAGATTCAACTCCTTGAATTGTTTTTTTCAATCCTGTTTCATATTAAAGCCCCACCTCAAAGCTGGTAAACGGGAAGTGCCAGGTTCGATTCCATGTCCCGCTAACCGTTTGGGATTTTCTGTGGTTTTCTCTGAAACTTTTATTTTATAAGAAAGTTAGCAAAATATTTTCCGTGAATGCTCTCCTTGAGGTGGTCCTAGCGTGTATTCCTGCGTGTTTCAGAGAAAAACAGGAAATGCTTCGAATGTCTAGATCGACAAAGCTAGATTTTTCTAAACAATAACATTCTTCAAGAATTTATTTGTAATGTTTCATGACATTATAATTTTTAAATAATTAATGGTGGAGAAATCCAATGTTTATTTTCTACATTGCATTGAAGAATCTAATTTCTGATTTTATTTATCATTTACAGGGAATGTAAGTATTTAATTTGTAAATTTATGTTTTTATGCACACCAAATTGATTTTTAATTTATACTTTTAACGTTAAAAGTATAGATAAAAAACAATAATAAAATATCAACACAATTAGTTCTAATTGTGTTGACATTTTATTATAAATATCTTTCAGTGGCCGTAGGTACCTGCAAATATTTCAATTGAGCTAACAATAATTTTTGGCTTTTGCTTTTATGCAATTTTTTCATATAATTAAAAAGGGGAATTTTTTGGACTTCAATTTTGTGGTACAGTTGATTGTTGAAGAGAAAGGCCATGATGGTTATTCGAGAGTTGCAAATGAATAGGGTTCTTGCCAGTGTCAAAAGTAATATTTTAAAACTGATCTGACTTCTCTGTGATTATTTGTTCTTGAGATATTGTGTATACAGACTAATGAACTCGCTAATGGACTAACAAACTAACAGAGACCCTACAGACGGACACCATACAAATTTTGTCATTTTCGGATTTCTCACACCTGAAAACGTGTAAAAAAGTCCAAAGTTCCTTATGGGAACTTATACCCATGGGAACTAAAATGACAGACTCAAATATCACAATTTTCATTTTTAGAAAAGAAACAATTTATTCATCATGTTTTTCACCACATCCTTTACACATCTTCCTGGCACATTCCAAACATTTTGGAGATTTACAAGTCCATGAATATGCAGTTTTCTTTTTTTTTCTTTGGGGGGCACAGATGGCATGTTTTTCTTGGATTTATTTTTGTTTCACCGGAAATTGTTGTTTTATCTTCTGTCTCCTCTTTGTTTCCTAAGATACGCCTCATTGTTGTCCGTAATTTGTGATTTATTCTTGGATTTCAGATTCTATTCCGTATTTGATGAAGGCCAAGATCTTGTGCTAATGCATATAAGAATCCAATCCTTGTCATAATTGGATTGTTGAAGTATCTTTGATGCAAAATGTAGGACTTAACTGTGCTCATATCTAACAATCTATAGAATATTGCCATTGGCCTGCAAGTTGTTCTTTGCTGCAGGAATATACAGAAAATTTTTCATCCAGTGAATCAACCCCACCTTTTGTTCTGTTATAAAAAGCAATTATTTCCAGTTTTTGAGTTTCAGAATTGATTCCTTTAGAATGATGCATAGATGAC
Organism: Salticus scenicus; assembly: GCA_963930645.1. Lineage (NCBI taxonomy): Eukaryota > Metazoa > Arthropoda > Arachnida > Araneae > Salticidae > Salticus > Salticus scenicus. The sequence goes on along the minus strand of OZ005650.1, from coordinate 88,168,762 downwards.
ATGAGAACAACGGCTCTTTTTGTTTTTGTTTTTTGTATGTAAGAAATCAGTGTAAAATCTTTGGTAAATCCATATCTTGATGAATTTTCTTTTCTTGATTTATTTTGAAGGAACTCTTTAGGAATCTCTCTTTTCTTTTTATTAACAGTTCCAACATTAGTAAAACCTTTTTTTTTTCAGTTCTAATAAAAGTTCCATGGAAGAGAAGAAGTTATCTGCTGTAATGTTCCTTTTTGTGTTGAAAATTTTTTTACTTAACCGTAAAACAGCTTGTGTGGGTTTACTAAATGTCTTTAGACTTTAATCCATGCCAATATTATCGGAATCTTTTTCTGCAGTATAAGTAAACATTATATATATATATATTATGAGCGTCAGTTAGACACATGATTTTAAGCCCATATTTTGCAGGCTTTTGAGGCATATACATTTTGAACCGGTATTTGCCACGGAAACCTACAAGCATTTCGTCTAAACAAACACAGAGGCCAATAGTGTAAGTCTTCTGTGAATTTTCAATAAACAAATTTAATAATTCAGAGATGAGGGCTGCAGAATTCGATATCTTGTGGATTTTTCTGTCATTGGGATTATGAAATTGCAAATTTAGAAACAAGAATTTAAATCTTTTGATTGACATAACTGCACGGAATATATCTCGACCAGTTCCGTCTGTAGCAAAAGAACATTCAATATCTTCATAGTTAGATTTGACGATAGATGTGTATATTAAGCAAACCTAAAAGCAACCTCAATTCCATGATGTTTGTGTCACATTTGTCCATTTCATTATACTCTCCAACATTTTATTTGTAAAAAGGAGATCCCATATCTCTTTTGGATCCCATATCTCTTTTCTTTCAAAGTTTCCTATGAGCGATGTCATGGAAGACAAATTATATTATGTGCAGGAGTTCGCATATTCCTTTGTGGCTCAAGAGAAGAACTCCACTTGAATCGTTTTTTCCCGTAATAATATTTTGTTGAAGAAGTTTCAATCTCTGTTTCTATATTCTTATTGTCAGATTCAGGAATTTCAGAATCTGTGGAATACGAACTCTCTTGATTATATTCTTCCGAACACTCTTCAATGTCACTAAAATCACTTCCTATTTCTTCTAAAACCCTTTGTAACTCATCTGCATAACGCGAATCAGAAGGCTGAATAATGTGTCGTGGCCTCAATCTCAAAGCAATGTTTCTTCTCTTTGCTCAAAATTGTAATGCACTGAAGGATGTGAGGTCTCTGAGACCGACCAAAAAAAAAAAAAAAAAAAGAATTTCAAAAGGAAGCAGGTGCAAAATTTCTATGATTCCAATGAGAAATCAAGGTCAGTGTCACGAAAAAAGAAGCTACTGGATGAATCTGTCCAATCGAGCTAAAAAATAGAATAGGGGTAATAGAAAAGAATGTTAAAGTGGTCTCTGAGACCGACGCCCCCCAGTTATGGGTTAAAAAAAAGATTGGATATGGCGATTAAAAAAGGTCATGAAAATTTTTTTGAGCTCATGAATTTTTTTTCTGTCAAGTCAGTAGACACCCTGCTGGTTGACCTTTCAAAGAACAGTATTCCTGTGAGAGTCGCCAATATAAGCGATAAAGTAAAGATTGGAAAGAAAGATGATGTGTTAGCAACCTGCACTCCAGTTACATGCATTAACTGGCTCACGCAATCAAGCGAGTCCAAGTCTTCTGAGTTTTTAACAATGGAATTACTCAAGAATGCAGAGTTAGGTTTCGAACAGAGACGTGCTGCGGAGAAGCTACTCTATGAATTGAGAGACCTCTTTTTTCGAACACATGAAGACGTCAGATAGATGAACGTCACCCAGTACAGAATTGACACAGGAAATTATCCTCCAATCAAACAACATCCAAGAAGGCTTCCATTTGCTGAGCAGGAAGAGGTGGCTGAGCTTTTAAATGAGATGTAGCATAATGATATCACTGAACCATCAACGAGTCCTTGGGCCTCTCCCATACTTCTGGTGCAAAAGAAGGATGGTTCAACAAGATTCTGTGTGGATTATTGTCCTTTGAATGACATCACAAAGAAATACCCTCTTTCCACAATTGATGATCGTGAGAAGACTGCATTCACTACGGGACAAGGACTGTGGCAGTTTAAAGTTATGCCATTTGTATTATGCAGCTGCAACCTTCGAATGCCTGATGGAGATAAAAAGACTTTTCTTTGGAGCCTGTCTTGTGTACCTTGACGATATTGTCATTGTGGAGCGTACTTTTGAAGATCATTTAAGAATCATACATAAGGTGTTGGAAAAACTCAGAATGGTTAACCTCAAATTGAATCCTATCAAGTGCAACTTGTTCCGTCGTGAAGTGAGTTATCTTGGCCATATAATCTCTGCTGAAGGTATGAACTAATCCCGAGAAGATCTCTGCAGTCGAGAACTGGAGTTGCCCTGAAAACGTCCATCAACTACGAAGTTTCCTGGGATTATGTACATACTACAAGAAGTTCTATAAAGGGCTTCTTGAGTATTGCCAGACCACTCCACAATCTGATGGAAGCTAACCAGAAGTTCTTGTGGGCAGAGGAATGTGAAAAAGTATTCAAGAGACTTAAAGAGGCCTTAACATCATTGCCTATTCTGACGTATCCACAGCCCGACAAACAGTTCATACTTGATACTGATGCAAGCCATGAAAGTATTGGTGCTGTCCTGTCATAGGAAGTTGATGGCCAAGATCGTGTTGTTGCCTACTGGAGTAAATGCTTGTCTAAACTGAAGCAAAACTACTGTACCACCAGGAAAGAATTACTTGCCATCTCTATTGCAGAAGTTTCCTGCTCCAGACTGACCACGCATCTTTAATATGGTTGCTCAATTTCAAGAATCTGGAAGGCCAGATTGCCAGGTGCCTACAACGCCTCCAGGAGTATGACTTTGAAATCCGTCATCGTAAAAGAACTCTACATGGAAATGCTGCCTTGTTACGGAAGCCTTGCTCGGAAAGTTGCAAGTACTGCTCTAGAGCTGAAGAGAAGTATCACCAGATAAATCCAGTTGCTTGCCAAGCTACAGTTTCAATGTCATCGAAACTGGACTAGTGAAGTGATCAGGAACTTAGACATGCCTAGTTGGAAGATCTTGACATAAAGCCAATATTTTAATTCAAGGAGACAACCAGCAACAGACCTACCTGGCAGGACATTTCCACATTCAGCCCCATCACAAAATGTTACTGGGCTCTCTGGGACTCTTCATATTAGAAATGATGTACTGTACAGAAAATGGGAGTCTGACGATGGAAGGAGTTCCAGATGGCCGATTTTACTACCTAGATCAAAGATTCCAGATGTTCTAGAGCAGCTACATAGTAGCCCTATAGAAGGCCATTTTGGAATGATGAACACTCTCTAGAAAGTTCGGGAACGCTTCTACTGCTGCAAGGAAAGGAAGACGTGGAGAAATGGTGTAAATCCAGTGATGCTTGTGCAGCATGTAAAGGCCCAAAGAAACAAAGCCGAGGAAGACTACACCGGTATAACATGAGAACACCATTTGAACAGATCACACTTGACATCTTGGGTCCTTTGCCACAGACTTCCCAAGGAAATAAGTACATCCTTGTTGTGATGGACTATTTCACCAAGTGGCCTGAGACGTATCCCATTCCCAATCAAGAAGCATGCACTGTTGCAGTGATTCTAGTGCAGCAATGGGTGTCAAGGTATGGTACACCCTTACATCTTCATACGGATCAAGGAACAAACTTTACCTCTGCTGTATTCAAAGGACTGTGTCAGCTACTCGGCATAGAATAAACTCAGACAATGCCCCTACATCCCTAGTCGGACGGCATAGTCGATAGGTTTAACCGCTTTTATTCAGTTTCTCGAAATAGTATGGTAGCTATGGTCTCATATATCAGGGTAGTTTTTTTATAATCACCTTGTAGAAGCAACTTAGTTTTTGTATTGTAGATTGTATAGTTGTTTAGTTTTTGCTTCCTGACCAAGGGCTGTACTGGCCGGGACGTACAATCCTTGGGAGAGGGCTGTGTTACGAGTTCGTAAATAATTGTCATTTTTATGTAAATTCATTCAAAGAGGTTTAGTCAGGTGATAAAATGTTAATTTTCAGCATTTCTAACTTGTTTTTGCATTAAGATAGTTCATTTCCCATTAAAAACACGTTAAAAAGCCTCATTAAGGCAGGTAATGGCTTTGGAGCCAAATTTGGTGATTTTTCACTCCTTGGCAACTTTTCTGGCAAGAAAATCCTTATTATCGATATTCCAAATATGGAAGCTCTAACTTGACTGGCTGACAAATTTCTGGAATTTTCCACATTTTTCTATGAGGGTATTTAAGAAGTTGCTTTATGCCAAATGAGTTAGTCTCAGTTGAGTTTTTGCCAATACTTTCACTGCTACTGAAAGAGCTCCAATCCTCTTTGGATTGCAGTCGATTGCTGTATGTTAATGCTCTGATACAGTTTGTACCGTGAATTTGCTATTGATAACTGTTATTTAAGCTGTGTTTACTGGTGAAAGTGAAGTTGTTATTTGCTTTATAGACCTGTATTCTTCTAGAATTTTCTGTAAATAAACTGTTGAGTTTCTGAAAGTTTCGCCTTTCATTCAGAGACAACTCACAAACCCCCAAGTACACAACAATACCAATACTCGATCGATTTTGCATTATATAGAAGGATAACAAGCCATAGCCTGTTACCAGAGTTCGTAGCATTATCAAAAACATGCTGCAGTAGTACTGAAAAGTAAGTACAAAAGGAGTTCCTCATCATTTGAAGGCAGCACAAGACAACTTTCACTGTCGTTGAAATGAACGATATGGCTAGCCAGCCATGACAACGTTCGACTAAAAAATTTTAAGTGCATCTAAATTATGAATATAAACTCATTAAGAAAACTTCCTTCTTACAAAATCAACAGATTTTTTGAATTCAAAAAATGTTATTTAGTGGTTATCCTTTTAAGCACAAACAGGTTTCTCCCTTGAGGTATTATATGTACTCTTAAAAAATTAAAATCACATTTTAATTCTGCATTTTACAATCATAATTTTTCTGGATGTGAAAGAAAAAGAACATATATATAGAGATAGATTATATTATGAATATTAAATAAAAATTAAATGGTTACACTCTAACCTTCAGTTCACAAGCATCAAGTTTAAATCTTGTCTAGGCGAGTCGTATTAATCCTGGACGATAGGACCCATGCCCCATCCCGCTGTTCAATGTATTTTTCTAGTCAACTTTGTCCCCTTATTAGTTCCGGTGTGAATTTTTTTTTTTTTTTTTTTTTTTTTTTTTTTTTAACACACTTGACATTGTGAGTTTTTTTGCTTTTCTTCCCATGCTATTCCTATGGGGTTTTTAGCCTTTTTTCCCCTCTTTTTCTACATTCTAAAGTGGCGGTGGTTCATTGTAGTTTGGAGTCTACTTTCAGCTGTAAGCCTTAATCTAATGAGCCTTAATGTAAAAAATAAAAAATAAAAAAAAATAACATTGAGCAACACTCTAAAGCCAAACGAAATTTTTCAAATAATATACTATTTGACTTTCTATAGCAGTTTTTAATGCATTATTTCCTTAAATAATAATATTGGAATATGATATTTGATATGATTTTTTTTTTTTTTTTTCGTTTGTTTGTTTGTTGATAACATGCTAATTTACAGAAGTCCATCCAATCAAAAATTGGAGCCTGTTAACTGCCCTTTCAAAAAATTCAAATGCATGAAATTATATAGTGTTGAATGCATAAAATCTCCTTTATAAAATTCATCTTTATAAAATTCAACATAAAAAAAACAGCTCTTTCAAAAAATTTTGTTTTATAAAAATGATCTTTTTACAACACTTTTGCATGTTTTAAGTATTATTTCCAGTGAGTGCCTTTACTTAATTCAATGAAACACTTTTAGCTTCATGTTACATTATACAGAGTGACTGCTAAAATGAAAAATTTTACATAATGCAATTTCACAAAATTATTTTTTTTTTCTCAGATGTATTTGTTTTTTACAGAAATGGGCCCTAAAAATTAAAACCTAGCCCAACTCCTGACTTGTGTAAACAAGTTCCATTTAAAATAATTGTAGCTTTTGCAATGATACTACAATGGGAAATTACAAATTAATATGTTGTGTGTGGCCATCACGAAACTTTCTTCTATATCATTCTATATAACAGCGTTTCTTATTGTCAGAGACTGACAAAAGTTCCAATATTTTTATTTTAGGAGCCAAAGATAGTGAACTATTTCTATGACAGCACTGATGGCAAAATGTAGAGTGGCTAGGAAAATATTGCATTATTCTATAATGAATGCAGGTCATCCATATCTTATTTTGCGTTGGAACAAATAAACTATATTCAGTCATAAATATTATATATGAAATTTGTTCTTCAGTCAGCAATAATTGGTTTGCCAAATCCAGGCGACCTGGCATCTGGGATTTGTTGAACCTTGCTTAAAGTTTAATGTGCACAAAAATAGTGTACAGTGCGGCCACATATCCTAAAACTAGCAGTGAGGATGCATCCAAAATGTTGGAGGGATGCCAGCTTGACCGACAGTTTGAAATTTGAAAACATCCAATAATTCGATGCTCTGTGTTATTACTCATTTTCTCTGATTCAGATGACTGTCACCCCTATTTTAGCATTGGACTCGTTGAGTTAGCGCTTGCGCAGATGCCTGCATGGTTTCATGAAATGTGGTCGAAGAATAATCATAGCTTTTCACAATAAAGATTTTATGTATAGAGTTTGATACATTTTTAATTAACAGAGAGATGTAGCCATATGGAAACCACATAAGGTAAGTAATAGTAGTGCCCCTGTCAGCCAATATACGCCAAAATTAAGTTAACATTTGTTTTTATAATAATTATCTCATGCATCAAGTTTGGTGCATTTATATGCCATAGAATATGAGATAAAGCCTCCCCTTCCCATTCACAAAAAAAATTGCAACATTGTAGCAACCACCTATTGATACACACACCAAATTGAATGGCATAATGTTTCAAAAATTTCTTATATATCATGTTTTGTTAGATTATACACTTTAGAACCTGAGATATAGTCTTCCCTTAAATAGAAGAAATTGCGGTATAGCAGCTCTACCTATTAAGTGTTTTGCACCAAAAATTGATAAGCACTAATTTAGGCCAAGATCAGGGTTTTCATCAAAGGAAAAAATTAAGCAAGAGTTTCTCATCCTTACTCAAACAAAGTGAGACTTTTGAAAAACTATATGAGATTTCTGAAAATTAAGCGAGATCCCCAAAATTAACTTTGAATAATAATAGTTGATCTTTTACATGGATACAGGTCTTTTGAATGGATGGGAGAGTGGTGGGGGTAGACTGAGAAGTCGCATATAATTGAGCAGATTAGGGCCAGTTTGTTTGTCATATGTTTTATCTGTCATAAGACAAATATAAGTCTTTAAAAAAATAATAATAATAATAATAAAGATTAATTTTTTTTTTTTTTTTTTTAATCTATTCCTCAAAAATGAAAAATTGCGTGATTTTCTCTCAATATTAAAAATTTTAAACGAGAAAATGGAAAAATATTCGAGATTCTCGCTGTCTTCTGCTGTAATGAGAACCCTGAAGGTATAACTATATTTAAATCAATATGAAATTCTGTACAGTATTTCTTGAGATACAGTGGCCATAAAATTTTTGTTACTCGCACAAACACAGACATTTTCTAAAAATGGTCAAATTGTGTTCTTGAACTTTCAAAATGTGTACATACATCAAAAATCGAAAGTTGGTAATTTTTACAAAACCAATACTTACATCTTTCCATCACATAAATAAAGAAGCTATATTTCCCCCCTAGTAAATATATATGTGCCTGACAGTTTTTTTTTTTTTTTTTTTGGTGTGTATTGTATTTTGATGTACTTACCTGTTGTAGGTGGTGCTTTCACTAGTGCAAAATCAGTGGTCTCATCATGGTGGTCCAGCTTTAACGTTCCACAATCACAAGAAAAACAAGACCGAGAAGAAAGCTCAGAAACTAGTCCAACCCAAGAAAATAAAATGCAACAGCCTGAACCAATAAAAGAGTGAATCTTCAAGTATTTGTATCATGTTCCTTTCCCTCATTGTAAATAGGTTATATACATCAATTAGAAGTAATTTTTTTTAACTTGTAAAATTCATCAATTTATAAAAGTATTGTTTATTGACTTCAGTGAGATTTTTTTTCCCCTTTATTTCCAATCATTTTATAGCAATTTGTTATAAATACTCATTGTTTGTTGTGTATGAGAAGTTTATCTGAGGATTTTATTAAACTTACTGTGGTTTTTTCAGGACAAGATCTCTTCTTTTTCTTGTTTGTATATAGTTGTGTATGCTGTATTAGTACTATCTTATAGTGATTTCTATTCAAAAAATAATATAACATTTCTTATTATGTATAAATTTGTTAATTGAAGTGAGATTTTTTTTTTTTTTTTTTTCTTTGCCATATAAAACAAATGTTTTTGGATTTAATCATTATTAAAAAGCACCAATTCTTTTCCAATTCCATCCCCTTTAAAAAAAATTAATAATAATAATAAAATTGTTTATAAGCATTTTGAAGTTGATTTTAGTTTTTAAAAAAATATGGTTATATCTATTATATTTAAATATATTGGTTTAAAATAAAACTTTTCTTTAAGGCTGTTCTTGATTTATTCTTTTAACTGAAATTAAAAATTCAATCTGAGATTTGAAAATTTAAATTAAAGTGAATTTGTGTAAACAATTGGCATATTTTTAATGAAAGTAGTTTTTGATTAAGTATTTTAATTACTTAAAATATTTTGAAATCCATATATTTAATTAGGTTTAAAAAAATATGACAAAATTTAATAAAATGTACTTTATAAATTTTAAATTGAGAGACAAATATGTAAAAAAAAAATTTGATTAATTAAAGTTTTTTTTTTTTAATATAAACTACTTAAAGACTAGATTAAATTGTTAAAAATATTGTTAATATTTTATAGATACAATAATGAAATTAATTATTTTTACATAAGATTTCAACAAAATATTTATGTTTATGAAAGAATAAATGCTGGCATCTATTCGTTTTCTATCTATGATAAATTTGAGTATTAAAATGTTTCCTTAATAATTCAATTATTTTAAATGTCTTACACATGAGTTATTTTAAATATGCTTAAAAGTCGTTGAAAACATTCTCTTGAATGTTGTGATCAAACACAGGATTAAAAAGAAATTAATAATTTAAAATAATAAAAAGCAGAAAAAAAAAAAGAAATTTTATATACAACAATATAAGAACTTGTAGTTTTAATTATTTATTTATCTAAACTATTTTCTATCTAGCATTTTATTTAAAAAAAAAAAAAAAAGTTTTATAATAATACCAATTAACCATATGTCTTCAAAGAACAATAATGAAAAATCTGAACGATAAGTTTTAGGATCCTTTAAAAAAAAAAAAAAAAAAAAAAAAACTATCTGCTTTAATCTCAGATTAATTATACTTTGATTATTTAAGCTTTTCTTTAAAAACTTTTAAACAATGATAAGATGATGATAATAATAATGTTGACTGTTTAATTGGGACAGAATTGTTCATGGAAAAGGATAGAAATTGCTTAAACAAAGATAAACTTAAGAATTAGTAGAAATTTACAAATAAAAAGAAAGAAAGAAGAGATAAACATACTTAAATATTTAAATAAAATTTCCTATTTATACTATAATTTAAATCTCTAAAAAATGGCCTACTTGGAAAGTCTTGCTAAACTTTTTGGTGTGGATCCACACCATCTGTTGCGTACAGTAAAATATTTCTTAAATAAAATAATACTTAAAATACTGAAAAATCAAGGAGCCAGAAACTCGAATAAAACAGAGCTCTTACTTATATTTACAAATAGTCTGATTACATGGCTATATTAGCAAGCTATATACATATAATACAATAATTCGTAGATTCAGTAAAGGGAATAATCCGAAATCGTAATATTTCTCAATTAATATGAACATTCTTTGGAGAACATCTACATAGCACATAGCTACCTTTTTTCTCTCTTTCTCACCTAAGTCCGAACGTAAACTAACTTTTTCTTCTCTTGTAGCGAGCGCATGTGCGTCTCGCACCACCGGCAGATGTTCTTTTGTGAATCAAAACTGTTCTCTACACCATCTTCATGCTTGAACTCCGAAAATCTTAGGTGTTGTGTCGGCACTTCAGTCACCTTCCCTCTACCTTTAGTGTTTCCATTTCTCGATGTCTGTTGATGGCTCGTTTTAGTTGCAACTGCACACAATATTGATAATCTCTATTGCTTCGCGATTTATAGCATAACGGTAGTTTTCATAATTTGCAAGTTTTTTAATATTATCAAAATCTATTTTTATGTTATTGTTTTGAAAAATTCTAGTTAGGGCAGTGCTAGTTTTGTTAACACATAAAAACAATAAAGAACATAAAAACGATATAAAATTTAACAAAACTACCACAGCCATAACTAGAATTTTTTAAAACAATAACATAAAAATAGATTTTGATAATATGAAAAAAATTGCAAATTATGAAAACTACCGTTACGCTATAAATCGCGAAGCTATAGAGATTATCAATAACATGCGCAGTAGCAACCATAACGAGCCATCAACAGACATCAAGAAATGGAAACATCTGATTAAAGGTAGAGGGAAGGTGACTGAAGTGTCGACACAACACCTAAGATTTTCGGAATTCAAGCCTAATGATGGTGTGGATCCACACTGAAAAGTTTAGCAAGAATTCCCAAGTAGGCCATTTTTTTTTTAAAATTATATTATAGAAAAGATAAAAATTTTGTAGTATCTTAATTAAAAGTAACTTAAAAATCAGATAATTAAACTATGAATTTCGATCTTTTCGTACGGTATTTGATATAACTCTCTTAATTTCATAAGGAAAAGGTTTTTATATGCAAGTCTTAGTTACTGAATAATCTGTGAGGCCTAAGTAAAAAAAAAATCTAGGACTTCAGAACTGCATTATTTGTTATTTTAAAATGCATATATTATTCTATTGTTAAAATTCAGAAAAAGTAAATGTTTCGCTTAGAAATTTTCTTAAGCAAAAAAATTTATAACTTTGACTGTCCAAGAAAAAAGTGTGATATCTCTAAAACTCTTCACTTCAAAAAGCCAACTTTTTTTTTTTTTTAAGTCGTGCTATAATCAAATTATTCCAATGAATAATAGAGCATATTACTTAACAAGCACAAGTTCAATCGAGTTATTTTGGCTTTTCATTAAATAAAGTTAATTTCATGATACATTTTTAAATATTTTTTGAGCCCTGTTCATATGACAAGAACTCCTGTGATTTAAGCATAATAATTTTACTTATTACCATTATAGATATAGTAATAAGACATAGATTGATCATTGCGTGAGAAAATGTGATTCCTTTTTATTTGGGGAAAGACTGCCATTTTAATGTCTAATGGCCGTCTTTTCTCGGGTAAATACACACAGATAATTTAGCAAATAAAATTAAAGAATAATTTATGTAATAAAGCTGAATGAAAAACTCCAGATACTGTTTCACATTCAATTTTCTTTCTCCTCTTTGCTATTTCTATTAACTTAATTAATATTTAAACTTTTTTTATATATTAAAACTAGTGGGCTTTAGCTGCACCGCTGCTAACTATATTTAAAAGAATTTTGAAAATTCCATATTACTTAATGATATAAGATCTTTAAAAATATTAAATTTTAAAAAAGTAATTCCATTAAATATGAAAACAGTATTTATTTCATAATAATAAGAAAGCAACTGGTTATAAAAATTATATTTTTTCATAAATTAGTCAAATATAACTTACTTTTGAAACCTTATTCCATTTCCTTTCATATATTTATTAGAACAATTAAAAGCCACTCACTATTTCGGCATTTTCAATATTCATCAACATTACTATTGCTGAGTTTCATATCAACTAATGGCTGATGCCAAAACTTTTTTCAGCATCAAAAATCTTTGGTCGATAACTTGGGGATGATAGATCTATATTAAATTACTAAATTTATTGTCTTTTTATTTATTTATTTATTATTTTTTTTTTTTTTCTGTTTCAGAGGGATTTTTTTTTCTCTCTCTCTTTTGGTAACAGATAATATATATATATATATATATATATATATTTTTTTTTTTTCAAACTAAGTTTTAAAAATGTATAAAAAATAAAATTGAGAGAAAACATGCCAAAGTAATAGAAAGAAATGAAATAGTAACTGTTGCTAAGCTATGCCAAATCATATTTTATTTTATTTTTTAATGCTTTTTGTATATATTTAGATCAACTGAATTTTTTTTTTTTTTTCCCACTGTCACATAAAATTAAAAAATATATTTTTGTATTAAAAATGAAACATGCTAAAGTAATTTTCAGAAATGAATATATTTAACCTTTGCTAAGGAAGACGACATAGTTACCACATGTCTTTATATAGAAAAATGAATAAAAATAATAATAAAGAAAGAACATCCTGTTATCCTAAGTTAAATTCTGTTTCATACAAAATTTTATGTCTATTACTTAGAAAACTAAAATAAGCTTTGTTTACTTTTCTTTTAAGTAAAGCAAATTATCAGACCATATATTTTATGTACTCTAGGTCTACTGTCAAAACTTTAGTAATTTATATTTACTGATGCATGGGTTTTAGAAATCACTATATGTTGGTACTCCTTTTTTTTTTTTTTTTTTTAAGCAATTAAAAATTAAAGGTCATCATTTATATTTAGTAATAAATGTTGAAATTGAATCATGTTATGTTGCTTTTTTATTTTATTTTCAGAAATTTATGATCTGTTTTTTATTTGAATTTTATGTGGTTTTTTTATAAATTATTAATTTATTCTAAAGGTAGATACATAAGCATTAAAATGCTTAATTACGGAAGTTTTACATTTAGAATAGTTTGGTACCATAATTAAATTCTTTAGGCTATCACCTGTTTATAAAAATGTGCTTTTTAAAATTTGTAGTTGCATTTTTTAGAAAGAAAAAAAAAAGTTATTTATTAAACTTTGATGGAGGCAGTTTTTTACTGAAGAAAAGATGATAGATACATGCTTGCCTATACGGGATGCAAACTAAAGTCGCAAGGAGACCTTTATCTCTGCAACCATTGGCTGCAGATATTCCTCTAATTACAAAATATTAAAAATGTAAGCATTTATGATATCACACAGGGTTCCCACTCAATTTCAAAAATAAAATTCCCTGATTTTTCTAGGATTTCAAGACCTATTTTTGGAAAATTCCTGTCACAAAATTTGGTTTGCGACATAAAAAATAGCTCACGGTATAAAACAGAACATAGCTCACAACATATAAGATGATAACATAGTAACGTGACCTGTGATATAAATTGAATGCTCAAAAAGCATTTTCCAGGTTTGTATCATCACTTTTCCAGGTTTTTAAGCAATATTTACAATTTTCCCTGATATTTCCCTGACCCGTGGAAACCCTGATCACATGTTTAAATTTAAACAATCAGTTTTTTGAAAATTACAAAAACTAACTTTTTATACTGCCCCCAAGTCCCTATTGTCATATTTAGTAAAAGTTGACACTCATCCTAACAAAACTCATCCAAACTAAAAGTTTCATTTCTGTGTGCCTAAAATTGACCGGGATATTTAGTTTAAAAGTTTAAGATTTTCCTCACCTTTTTTTGGTCTTTATTAAGAGGTCGGTTAAAAAGTCAAAACCCAAGAAAAAAATCCAAATTTTGAAACTAAGTGTCTCAGTCAATTTTGGATGCACAGAAGTGACACTTTAGTGTTATATTTGGTAGGATGAGTGTTGGCTTTGCTAAATATGACTATAAAGATCTGGAAACTATATAAAAGTTAATTCTTTTAATTTAAAAAAAAAAAAAAAAAAAAAAATTGATTTTCTTAAATTAAAACATTTTATAACTAGTATATAACCCCGTCAAAAATGACAGAATGTGAAATCAGTTAAGGTAGTGACTCAACGAATGCTTTGCCAGCTTCACTGGACACTATATTTAAAGGGGACTAACGTGCAAGTTGCACCAAACGAACAAACTATTTCTTTTAACAAAAATACCTACTAACCCTGGTCTAATATAACGTATCGTATTACATGTTGTATTTATACTTAATATAACTCAGTACTTATTTTGCTTCCTTCTTCAACTCATTTTAATAAGTATTTTTTATATGCATGGGCAAATTTAATATTTTTTAATTTTTCGCGTGAAAACATTACTTTATCTTATGCCTCCTCCCCCCCCCCCTAAATATATATATAACAATAACTGGTAGATTTTTTTGGCAACAATCATAAATTTAAATGTCCAGTTTTGAAATTATTTTCATATTTTAATTAATTCTAATGAAAGGTACCATATTTGTAACAAAGTAACCTTAGGTACCTTATTTGTAACCTTATTTATTTTAACTAATTTGATAAATAAGACGTCACAATCAACTGTTTGTTTATATCAGATAAGTACATTATCATGATTGCAAGAAAATGATGCAATAACTATTAGCCCATAATTATTATGATTGAATTTTATATTACATTTTAATTTTATCCTCCATGGGTATTTTAAAATTGCAATGGTAGTTATAAACTTGAAAAGTTATAAAGTTATTGTTGAAATATTTTTATATTTTGAGATTAAGGGAAGAGTGTAAGCACAAAAATTGTTCAGTTTTGAAAGATCTTTCTAATGATGTAACATTTATGCAGATTAATTAAGAACAAAAGAAAAAGAAATAGCATTTCTCAGAAAAAAAATCAAAGGCTACCAAAAGTCTGTTTTGAAGCTGTCTAACCGGAATTGTTCCTGACAGAAGATGGTCATTATTATTATTAATTAGCAGGTGTTGCAGCATTCCTAAAATTTTACTTTTATTACTATCACCAATAACATCAATAAGAAATTTTTCTTAAACATTTTTGACTGTTTTAATGCTAAAATATTATACTAAGAATTTTTTTTTTTTTTTTATTGTGGTGACAGTATAATAAAACAAGTATAAAACTTCAGGAACGCTGCGAAACATGAATTGGATATATATGTCTGCAACCAATGGTTGTGGAGATAAAGGCCTCCTCGTATCCTGTATATGTCAGTAAATTAAATACAACGAAGTTATCATGTTGGGGGGAGGATAAATATAGGTCTATATATGCTAAATGGCACAAATCATAAAAAGCATGTTATGTATACATCAGTACTATTTATTAGTGAGCTTTAATATCTAAATGATTCTTAAGAAAACTTGATATTATTAGTATTTGTGACAGAATGCATTTTTTATACCTTTTAGTAATTTAAATACCATAACTTAGAATTTTAAAAATTGTTTTATATGCTAACTCTTATGTATGCAGTTATTAATAAATTTGATTGATTGTATTTTTTAGAAAATATATTATTGTAAATGTATACTGTTAATAAAAGTGGCTTGTTTCAATGATTATGATTTACAGTTGAATGTATAATTGTAAAGTAAAAATTAAAGTATTTCATAAAACAATGAAATATGCAAACAGTCATATTTATTAACATCTCTATAAATAATATTGTTAACTATATTCATAGAATGTTTTATTTATTGTAAATTCATCACCTTTATATCTCAATTGTTTGTATATAATACTTGTAAAACATGCTCTCTCTCTTACTGCAATATAATTAAAAATCAAGAAATATTTACAATGTCAGCGTGCAATTGATTTTGAGTATTGTGTTATTGTTAATTGAAGTATCAGTAAACTATATATTTATTGTTTTTCATGTTTTTTTTTTTTTTTTAAACATAACATTGAGCTGGTATTATTATTTTTTAAATAAATTATGCTAATAAAAGTTTATATCATTCAGCTTGCATTATTTGTAAGAAGTACACCTAAAGTATGAATTTTTTATATTATTGATATATAGTCCATATTTAAAACTGTAAAGTCCTGTCTGTAACTTCTCATGAGAAGTCACAGTGTGGGATCAGACCCTCTCCCTTCCAACGGTGCACTCATTATCATACTAACATCCAGGAAACTCAAAATTTAAAATTTTGTAAAGTAGGACCGTAACTTTCCAAGATTAGTTTATTAATACAACTGTTATGTTATTAATTTTATATTCCAGAAATATATATATATATATGTTTCAAAGTTTCATCACATCACCTTTTTATTTCAACTACAGAATGACAGAAATTGTCGTTTGATGTGTTAAAAGTATTAAACAGAAAAAAATAGATTTTCCCTTAAATTATATTTATGAGTTGAAATGCTTATCAATGTTGTTAATTTTTTTTTTTTAACTTAATAAAATGTTATTATGGATTTAAAAATATGGAAAAGTATTTTTTAAATACTTTGTGAGTGATGAGTATTATGTGGGTCGTTCATTGTAAAAGTGAATTATCTCCTTGGAAATTGATTTTGAAACAATAAGGTTTTTTTCAAATTTATGTGTAGAAAAAAAAGTCAAGATTCAGTAAGTGTTATGGATTTTTGTGTTTAATACGAATCATACTTATAAGAATTTATAAATTATATTGAAAATAATTTGAAGTAAATTTTTATAATGAATATTTTGAAGTTTTAGTTTTCTGATGAAAACCTATAATGCCATTTTTGGGATTTTAATGCAATTATTGGAGGTTTTTCTTTTTATAATGAAAAATGTGATACAATTAAGCAAAAAAATATGTAAAAAACCGCTTTTACAATGAACTGTCCATGTATTGCCTGATATAGAGTGTTGACCCGAACAAAAATATCAGATTTTTTTTTAAGGTAATTTTTGTAATGTATAATTTATCTCTAATGCACCCATTTTAATTTAGAATCACATTTCACTCCCTCTCTTTATTATTATTTTAATTTTTAAAACAAAAATATTTGTGGCTATCTTTTTAATTCCAAATAAATGAAGCTATATAAAAAAGAAAAACTGAAAACAAATTTTATTTACATCAGTTAAAAAGAACAATTCGCAGAATGCTACAGAAATTAGAAAATTGACAATGTAGTTCAACATTAATTAACATAAAAGAAAACACATTTTTACAAAAGCTATAAAATCACAGTTAACAAGTTTAAGATAATGAGATTTAAATTATAGCAAATGAAATTCAAATATATTAAAACGAGGACAAAAACTTTGATTTGATAAATTTAAAGCAAGAAACCATAAAGTTAAAACAAATGTATTTTAATAGGCATTATAACACTACAGCAACTACAATAAATATAAGCTTTTAAATATTTTAGATGTACAATAAATATGATTATTTTCAAAAACAACCATGAGTGTAAAAATATTGCACTTTTTAATACTTATTTAATTATTAATTTTTTCAGTAATATCATGTGTTTAATAATTTAAAACTGTGCATCTGAAAAACTAAATTATAGAATTGTAAATTCTAATTGTTACAATAATATTATTTTAAAGTTTTTTCTTTAGTATATTATGTACAATTGAAATATAATAATCATAGATAGGGATTTTTTAATTATTTTTATTAAACATGTGGTTAATTCAACATTCGTTAATATTAATGATCGTCATTTACTAATATTAACAATTAAATACAAATTACCATTTATTATTATTTTTTTAAATAAAGGATTTGTGAAAAATAAATTTAAGTAAATTAGTGATCACTCAGTCTTCATATCCAAGGACTGGAGTAACTGTTTTTGAAATACTGAAGTTTTATTTTTATTCAGTGCCACTAATGTGTAAATTATAGTTAAAAAGTTGTCTAACATATGTTATGAAAATCACCAACTAATCCAAACTTGAGTTCATACTGTCCTCAATTGTCACAAACATAAAATCCAATCATCATGACTCTCTGCTAAAACAAAAAGCAATCAATTTGATTGCATCAGCTTTAGAATTGGGAACACAAAAAAAGAATTCCTGATAGGAAGATTGTCTGATATAAGCAACCAAGCTTGTACTCAAGAGGGTGGGGTATCATATAAATCCGGGATAATTATAACTATTATTTGTAATAATCGATGAATGCAGTTATCTTTTATAGAAAATTCTCTAATAGATAATTTTTTTAATAATATTTCCAAGGGGGGGGGGGGTGGATGGACCTATAAGATCTCCCTTCCCTTAACCTTGTAAGCAACATGACTCAATACTGAACGAGCTCTCATTGTTTGCCATGAGGCACCCTAAAAGCAGTGTTGCCAGATTGGGGACTTTTTTTTATTCAATATCCACCCATAAGTTTTAATTTTAATGGTTTCCTAATTATTTTGATGATTTATTGTTTATTATGTATATCAAATATCACTTCTGAAACTTATTGGCGTTATTTGAA
Organism: Salticus scenicus; assembly: GCA_963930645.1. Classification (NCBI taxonomy): domain Eukaryota; kingdom Metazoa; phylum Arthropoda; class Arachnida; order Araneae; family Salticidae; genus Salticus; species Salticus scenicus. The sequence goes on along the minus strand of OZ005650.1, from coordinate 88,150,360 downwards.
TTAAAAAAAAAAAAGTCCTCAATCTGGCAACACTGCCTAAAAGTATCCCAAACATTATGACACCTAATCACTACAACTGAATGCTAATGTGTAAAAGTGATTGCCATTCATTTCAAGAAATGCTTCTTGAAAAAGCATGAACACTAAATAGTTATAAGAATTTGACCTACAATCCTAGATGGAACATTTTTTTTTTTTTTTTTTGCCTGTTTGAATGAGAATACTATATCCATTGTTTTTTTTTCCTGTGAATGAATACTGTGTAGTATAGTAGGAGCAATATTTCTAATTGGCTCGAATTTTTGCAAACTTATACAGTCGAGTCAGCCACAAATAATATATTGCATATCCTATTGAGTCATTACTTAGCCAAATTTTTTCCTTTAGTAATATTATAAATGAATACTATTATTTCTTTTTATAAAAATACCTAATTAGCACAAGTAAATCTACATTTACATCTTAAAAACTTTTAAATACTTTAAGGCAGTGGTTCTCAAAATTTGAAGTCAAGGAACATTTAAAAGCCTGCAAATTTCTGAGAAATGTGTTATAATAATTAACCTTTTTTGTGCCAAATACAACTCACAAATAAAACACTTATTTGTACAAAAAAAGATATTCACTAAATCACTGTTTTTCAAAATAAAATCAAAGCAATCATTTTTTGATGACCTAATACACATATCTGATACACTAGTAATTTTATTTCAATAAAATTTCAGTGTAAATTAGCCTAGTGTAAAATATTGAAATAACTCATCAATGGTGCCGGAAAGGTTAAGTTACATATTTAGGCAAACTCATTTTCTAGTCGATATATCAGACTCTGGCTGTGAATTTGCTTTCTTACTCATACTTAACTCTTGTCTATTTCAAGAATAAGGTGATTCAATGTACCACTTCATTTTCAGAAATGTATGCATTTTTTTATTTGGATATATTTATTGTGAAATGAGTATTATGCATAAAACATCCAGTTCCAATGGCTACTTTTTTGCAGCCATTGTCAATTTACACATTGGAAATCACAGTCAATTAACATAATAGTGATGCATTGGTAATACATCCATAAGGAAATAGAATAGAATAACCTTATATATTTTTTTATCTGACAGATATTTCTATGCAATATTACACTGAGCACATCTGGAAATCTAACGAAGATTATTAGATGTAAAGTGAATTGAGGATCAAGAGCTAGTTTTTGCAATGAAGCATCAAGTAGTTGAAAAATGAGAAAATAGTGCCTAAATTTAAAATACTTTTTACACAATTCCTGTGTGCAAATAAATGTTTAAAAGTTTTTTTTAAGCATTCAAGAAGTTGTAGTTGTTTATCTAAGAATAATACAGTAATTAACTGATTAAAAGGTAATTATTTAATAGAAATAACAACAGCAACACTCCCTGAGTTTGAAAATAACATGGTCTAATTATTATTTAGTAATTTAAAGCTTATTATAATTCTAGAATTTAAGATTTGCTAGCTTATAAATATTGAAAAATGTAAGAAATTAGAATTTTGTGCAATACATAATAATACTTTTATGTAAAAATAGTTCATATGTATTTTATTTTTAATGTGATTTTGTAGTAGTCTAGATACAAAAGGATCTGTTAATGTAAACTATCTCTATCCAGTTTACATAAAATGAAATTGAATTTAACTAAATATTCATTCATTTATAATAAAAACAACTGCTATCCAAAATGAATGAATCAAGAAAACTATGAAAGAGAATATTTCTATAAAACTCATTGTAAGCACAAGAGGACTAGAACTTCAAATTAGTGCAGTAAAAATTAAAATTTTAGTATTCAGTTAATAAAGATGCAGATTTAAAACAAAAGTAATAATAATAAAGGTTCATTATAAGATTATAATTATTTTATTTACAATTTAAAAAAAGTAAAAAATAACAAAATTAAATAGAATTATAATCGGCAACCAATAAAATAACAAAATGGCTATAATTATTGTTTTTTTTTTTTAACTTTTCCTATTTACAGGTTTCATTCAAGGGCAATCTCCCAAATTAAGCTTGAACAATGGGTATTAATCAAAATAATGTTAAATACATCATTTTTTAACAAATGGGAGATCAGACACCGCTTTTGTCACAACCTTTTACAATTAACTAGTTCTCATTTAATAAAGTCAAGAAATAACTTTTATTTAACACTGTACTTCAGAAATCACATGAATTTTCTTGGGCGATTACAATCAAAACAATAGCAACTAACAGCTTTACATAACTTCCTGTAAAATAAAAGTTATGGTAGAATAAAAGTATTGCAGTAAAAAAAGAAAAACTGGTTTTAAATGATGCATAATAAGAATTATAAACCATATAACAACTGTTTTGGATTGAACTAATTAAGCACAATCCTTCATAGGCCAAGGAAAAGGAAAGTACCAAAACATTTCAAGAATAAGAATCGCACAACATTAAAACAAATTACAAACTAAACTTGATGACTGTGCTTCCAGCACATAGTAGCTATGGTATTCTAATTAAAAGCTGTAAAAATCATGCCTATGTAAGAAATCTTTTATAACTTATATTCAATTTCTTTCTAACTTTTTCCAGAGATTTTATGCCAAAATTTTATAATAATAAAATTTCAAATTGAAATCTATTCAAAAATTTGAAGTAATAAACCTTATCTAGAAAATATAAATATGTGTTTCTTAGCATTGTTAATTTTTGCTGCAGTTACCAGGACGCATTGTCACAGATCGAAGTTGTAATTGTGCTACTCCCCTATTTCTATACATAATTATGCTCAGTAGTACTTGCTTTGATTAGGTACAAGTGCATTGCCAATTTCATACTATACCTATGCCTAATTTTTCTCATTTGATGGAAGATCATGTTCAATCACTTTGGACCAAAACAATTGTTATATGTTTCTAAATTTTATGGTATTTAATTAAAAAGCTATTATTGAAGGGAAAAAAAAAACTACTTTCTAAAAATGTAGATTTTCTGTACAACTTTTGGAAGCATATATTAATTAAATAACAATGCTAAATATGGGTACAATTATCTAGTAACATTCTTTTAGACATAAAATTTATTTTACAACATTTTAGAAAGCAGAATAAATCACTACAATTGCACCAACTAATATACCTTTAAAGGATGCACATTTTCTAAGGAAATTTCAAAAAGTAAATGTTACCTGAACAACAACGTCAAATGAATGATTAAAGAAGGTATATTTTTTAAATTAGTTTTAAAAAACTGTCTGTTTCTAAAGAAACTTAAATTTCTAAAATGCATTAAAAATGTTGAATTTATTATGCAAACTTTCATAAGTTGCATTTTTATTACACACAGTTTTTCAAAATGATATATGGTGCTTAAAAGACAGTAATAAATTTATTTTTAAACAGAAATATACTAGAACAGGTTTAAAAAGGAAATGACAATTAAAATATTTTTTTTCCCCCGCAACAGCTTGTATTGAGGTATGGAAGGAGTATGACATTGTGAAAATTGGCATCTCAGGAAAAGGCAGTGTTTTGCATTTTGAAGTATATGAAATTAGAATCTGTAATTTAGGGCTCTATGGCCATATCACACGGGAGCATATATACTCCACACAACATTATATGCAATATGTTCACTATGCTGAACGAACGAGAAACCGGTTAGCTGTCCGTAGGGTTCCCCCGAATTGATAGTGTGATGTATTCCCTTCACTAAAGGTATTCCAGGAAAAAATCCTGTTTATTCCTCCTATTGGTCAATTTTGATCAACACGCTCAACATACTCAGCTCTTTCTAAACGGCTTCGTAAAAGTTGATCATCCGAAAACTTGCTGTCCTTGAACAAAATCAGGCTGAAAATATGTTGGGTATAATGGTGTGTTTAGTAAAATGCTGAACGAAAGTCTCTCGTGTGATATGGCCATTACACAAGACAAAATGTATGGGCCACCACTGTCACACAACTTGGGAGACATATGAACATGCATAGGTAGACTCCCTGAAATCCACACCCCTAAAATCTGCACATTACAGTCATGTAAGCAATGAAATTTACAATAAAGATTTCAAGTAAAAAAAATCACAATAGCACTTATGGTGATATTTTAGAAACTGAATCTAATAAAACAAGGAAACATAATTTTAATTGAAGTCTAGGTCTTGAAGATAAGTACCTAAATTTTTTAACACAACATTTGTGTATCAAAAAATAACTATTCAAAGACTGCAAGAAAAAGATATTCTACATAACATATATATATATGTAATATAAAAAACCCCTAATTAGGTCTTTTTATATTAAGTTGTAATTTAATTAATATATTCTTTAATAATGATTCAAGTCTGTTCTTTTTAAATCGAAACTACCATTTCTGCTTTCCTAAAAACTGAACCATTAGTAAAATTTTTTTTTTTTATTATTATTATTAACGTATTTCTTTCAAATTGTCTTTTTCCCTCTAGCCAGAAAATATTCCTTCTAGACTTAATTACTGCCCAGTCTGGGCGGAAAGAACCAATTAGATAGCACTAAACTATGCCCTTTTAATCACGTGACACATTGTCACGTAAAGAGGAAAATCCCATTTCTCTTCTCATTTTCCCTCATATAAAAGTGCATACATCCCTAAATAGTTGCTCTTTTTCTACTTGTGATTGCTAAAACAGTTATATGTTGGCTCTTTTTTGTTAAGGTATTGTCTAAAGTAACAGTATGATGTTTTTATGGGAAAATGCTAAAGTATTCCTAGCCTCCTCCTATGCGAGAAACCCTATAATATTTTAATATTCAAATAAAGTTGTTGAAATGTACGGACTTCTTTTATGTCTTCCCTGACTGCGTATTTGAAAACTGAACTACGTAAACCGTTTCATATATATATATAAGGTTTTATGTATTGTAATTAAATTTATAATGCATAAGCCAATTGTATCAGTTGTTTTTATTTTTATATTTTACTTTATAGGACAAATTTTCATTTGTGAATTGAAAAAAAAAAAAAAAAATATATATATATATATATATATATACACACACACAATATAAAACTTTATATCTTTTACTGCATTTTTTACTTTTCTTTTCTTTTAATATTGTAGATATTTTACATACTTACTTATATCACTAATATTTTTAAACCGTTATAACATTAAAATTCCAATTCAGAAAGGCAAGCAAAAAAATACCTAAAATCTGCACAGTCTCTGGTTCCAAGGTGTGCGGATTTTTGGGAGTGTACTGTAAATTTTTTAACTTAGTAACACCAGGCATGCTGAAATGAGTGCGGAAAAAAATATTATCTACATGACTAGAGGAAGTCATATCAATAATGAACAGTTATGCCATAAAATAAAAATATTTGAGTTGTCCTTTCCTTTAAATTTCTTCTGGTAAGTTTTTCTTTATAACTGACATCATTTTTAATAACCATGTATTATATGCATAAACCACATTTCCAGGCAATAAATAATTTTACATTCTATATCTGATTTAATTTTCTAATTCTTAGATGAAACATAGAATTATAATCTTTACTAATAAATGTGAATACATTAATTTCACAGCAAAGCAATTATTTCCTTTTGTTTTATTATCCACTTTCTGAGATAATGATTAACATTTTCTTTTAAATATTACAAGTTCAAAAAGTGCTTCATTCCTTATTGCTTTCAGAGTAATGATATGTATTATCTTTTGATTGCCTATTAAGAACATTTAAAATGCACAACAATTAATATTGACACAACAACAGTGCTTATAACCAGCAAGCATAAAGAGCAGCAACTTGAATATCAAGTGCTAAAACTTATTAACAGTACAACAAGGAAACCTTCAGAATAAACTTTAAACATTTTTCTTAACAACCAATAGTAACAAGAAACATACAAGACTAAATTCTACTTTTTCAAATATTTTTTGCCCTCATATAAATTACAAGGTCAAAGAAGTCTTAAATGGTTATATTTTTAACCCTTTATATTTCGATAGGACTTAAAAGACCCATTGGATTTAAATGTAAATTGTAAAATCAAATTTATGGTCAGATACTTATAAGGATGAAACATACAATCACCTCTCACTAATATGTATTTCAAGGGACCAATTGAAAACTGCACATAACTGAGAGCTAGAATCAAGAAAGTAGCCAAGGGGAGAGTTAAGGAAGATCAGAGGTGAAATACCTCAACATCGGTTTTAAAATTCCTTACCAAAGTCATGATTGCTATGGTATTTATGCAAGAGATTTAACAAGATTGCATATTGTTACTCAAGGGCAAATCAATAATGCTCAGTATTACAGAACTGCAATTTTACCTGCTCTGGACAAAAGTGTCCTGTTCCCGAAAAGAGACAAAAACAGTCTTCATGCAAGATGGCAATACAACCCCTAATGCAAAAAGAATCAAGAAGATATTCAATGCAAGTAGATTCGAAGTTATTGGGATAACAAAATAGCCAAATAATTCACCCGATTTGAATACACTTGAAAACTTGTGATCTATTCTCAAGAATTCCGTTACCGAAGAATCAATTAAAAAAAAAAAAAAATTAGGAATTAACAGCAAGATTTTAAAACAGTTGGAAGAATTATCCTTTTTCACAGGCCTCAAAAAACTCGTCCAATCTTTCAAGCGTAGGACTGACAGCAAGTCAAAAGCTAAGGGTAGACTTCTCAATCATTAGATGAGATTATGTAAAATTTTGAATAAAAATTTTTGAATAGATTGAAATATTCTGCCTGAGTAGTTTTCATTATGACATGTGTCTGAGAAATTTTCGTTACACAGCTTAAGTGAGAGGTCACAGTAGGGTAAGTGCACCAGTGATTGACACTTTTAGAGCAATCTTTGATGTTTTTAATGTTCTAGTCATCAGAAATTTTTTTTAGAAATCTTAAGTTAGTACATATGGCATAAACGACATTCAGAACCACATATATGTTAAAATATATACATTTGATAACAATATTTTTTCATGAATTTTTATTTGACACCCACTCAACGTTCCAGTAATTGACACTGCCAGTTTTTCATTTTATCAGTAATTGGCTCCCCATGTTCCAGTGTTTGACACTGCTAGTTATTCATTTTACCAGTTATTAGCACCCTATGCTCCAGTGTTTGACATAAAATGTTAAAATTCTTATATGTAAAATATATTATTTTATTATTTTTCTTATTTATTAATTATTTCGGGATAGATGTCAATTACTGGAGCATGCCAATCACTGGAGCACCTACCCTATATGTTTTACTTTTATCTTACTCTATGGCAATAGAAGTCATATAAAGGTCAAGAAAATATTAAGTTCTATAGCATGTTGTAACAATTTCTGACTGTCATTTTTTATGATGAGGTGATATGCATAATTTTCATTGTTTAGGTATAAATTTAGAAATTTATCTTATCTAACTGAAAAATATGTTTGAAAAACTTTTTTTTTTTTTTCAAAATTTGAGACATAAAGGGCTAAAATAAGAAAAGCACAAAAAGATAAAATAGAATAGACTCAAAGCCCAATTCAATGATTATAGAAAGAAAATTACCTACGATAAATGATTAAAATTTCAAATTATACTGATGTTTTATAGGAGAAAGATTTTACAATAAAAAGCTTGATATAATTAATTTCATAGCCTGACAATTATAAATTAAAGATGAAAACGTATCAATTAAAAACTTCAGTATATAAAACTACATGAACATATTACTTATGTTTAACACAATAATTCAATAAAAAAAAGATACAAATATTTATACTGAATTTCTTTTAAACAGTATAAATTTTTCATATATCTTCATATAAATAAATAAAAATCATCTTACAATATACTATCAAATAATTTTATGATAAGAAAATACATTACCAGACTTCTTGACCTTTTAAAATATACTGCAAAATTTTATCACATGAAAATTATCACAATTTATAGTATTTAATAAAACCCTTCGTAATTCTTAACATTTAATGAAATACAGAACATTTTAACTATCAAGATATAATTTTACTACTACCAGGGATCGATCCAGGTTTTTAATTTAGGACTCCCTTTTTTTTTTTTTTTTTTTTTTTTTGTGAAAAATAATTTGTCATGTAAAAACTTTCATTTTAGCTTAATATTTAATTTCAAGTTAATGGTGTTTCATTAAAACAAGCATGGACACTCATTCAAAAAACACTATAAGCATAATTTTTTTTTTATATATATAAAATGGAATTTTGTGAAAGAACCCTTTTTATGATTTTGAAATTTTTGAAGGGTCCTGTTTTGTAAATTTGAATTTTGTAAAGGGGCCCTTTTTATGAAATTTCATAAAAAATGGGAGAAGGAGGGGCAGCTAAAGGGCGCTTTTTTTTTTTCTTTTCTGGATCAACCCTTTATTACTAAGATAATATTTTTCAAGATTTGGTTTTTCTTAATTCTCAAAGATTCCAATATCTACATAAAGAAATATATTTATAAAAAGAATTAATAAAAGAGCTTATGATTCTAATCTAAAACCATCAAGTTCAAATAGTGTAATTTATTAATAAAAAATTTAATGATAACTATATGACTTTTGAAAACATTTTTAACACTTTTCTAAATCTATTTTCTTTTTGATGAACAAACATTTCTTTTTTATTATTATTTACTTTAACAAATATGACACATATCAAGCATCACAGCACAAAATAACAAATTTCTGCAATTTCTTTTGCATGTTGCTTTGATAAACAAAAAATTTAGTTTTGCTCTATATTAATCTCACTCTTTTTCACAGTTTGTAATGAAAATAAAATTTAAGCCTAGCATGAGAATTTCAGTGTCTATAATACATTGTTATAACATCTTATGATACTATGCTATTATCACATTGCACATACACAGTACATGTTACAAAGAATTAGCAGCTAAATATTGTATCACAGGATTTCCCTAAAAGCTTCTACAAATCAACGATACTTAGGAATAACTTTAATATTATTAACAATTAAACCTCTGTTTAATTAAGCTTTTTTTTTTTTTTTTTTTTTTCCTTTTTATTAAACTTAGTAAGTATATTTTTAAGAATTTCCTTATAAAATAATGAACAAATAGTGAAGGGATGATTCTGAGTAAAAAAAAAAAAAACTTCTGAAACAACTAATTTTCTTTCTTTCTCTTTCTCTTTGTCACACACACACACATATATATATATATATATATATATAATGCATATATTATATGTTTCATCGTGATTTTGAATATAAGCTGATAGCTATAAATTAAAATGTTTTATTAGACATTATACACAAACTATTTTCAAATATCAAAGAATATTAAATTCCTTTTTGTTTTTCTGAACATAGAGTCTTAAATTTTCTGAACAGAATCTCCCCCTGTTCTCTATCTAATAAACTTTTTCTTTAACTTAAAATTTTTTTCACTCTGTTTGCCAAAATATCCTCTAACTTTCTAAACATTTTACAACATTTACCAAATTAAGATTGAATTTTCCCCAAAACTATACACAAATTAAGAATGTGCAAACATTAACTTAATCGGATATTTTGTACAAGATATAAAAAACAATACCACAAAAAATTGCAATGAAAATGAAAACTCAAATGATCATGATGTTGAAATTAACAAACCTTTTCATATATTAAAATCTTTTGAAACAATTGACATGAATTATGGTTTGAAGAAAACACTTCTGAAGTAGTTTTTAATGTACTACAAAAGATGAAGGTCATTGTATGAAAAGAAACACTTTTTAAACCAGGAGTGGCCAAGCCACAGGCCACATCTAACTTGCTGTGTAGTTTTCTGTGGCCTGCGAGGAGACTAACGATATTTAGACAACTTTGGTTAACAGATTAAAAATTAATAAATCTGTTCTGACTTTTCGAAGTGAAAATACCTTTCAACGATTATAATAGCTAAAGAATCTCTCTGGGTTTGATTTCAAGCTGTGGAATTTTTCACATAGTTGGTATAAAAATGAACCTTTCACTCCAATTTATCTAAAATGAATATTTATGGTTGATGAATTAATAAATAAAATTTCTAAATAATTAGGTCCACTATTCATTCTTTTTATTATAGTTATTTTATAATTCTATTTTTCATTAATGAATGAAAATAATTTAAATTAATGTATTCTGCTCCGAATTTTCACCCGTCTCTCCCCCCGTAAAAGTATATTTATATATGATTCATACACCCACAAACATATATCATCATCAATTTCAACTTTTATCAATCCACTGCAGGATGAAAGCCTCTCCTAGATAATTCTAAACTGCCCCGTTTTCTGCAATTCTTCTCTTCCAAAATTCACAATTTCATTTCTCCGACGACACTGTGGAATCTTATCTCTTGGTATCCAAAATAGGATTTTGGTGGTCCACCTATTATCATTTCTTCCGGCAAGGTGTCCAGCCCAGCTCCATTTTAACTTCTTAACTTTGGAAATAACATCAGTAACTTTGGTTTGCTCCCTAATCCAAGTGTTTCGCTTTTTGTTTCTGCGGATAAATCCTAACATGCATCTCTCTATGCTTCTCTGGGTTGCTTGAAGTTTTCGCATAGTTTTGCACATTAATGTCTAAGTATCTGAAGCATAAGTTAAAACAGGCAAAATGCACTAATCAAAAACTTTGTTTTTTTTCAAATAAATAGGGAGGTCGCTTTTGAATATAGCTCTATTTCTTCCAAATGCTCTTCATGCAAGCTTAACTTGGTTGTTAATTTCTTGCATGATATACCCATTCATCGTAAAGACTTCTCCCATATAAGTACAACTGCATACCTTTTCTAATTCATCCATATCAACAGTAATCTTCAGTGAAGAAACAAAAGAATTTGACATAATTTGTTTCGTACCGAGGTTCATTTTCAATCCAACATGCTTGCTTTCTTTGTTTAATTCATATAGAATTTCCTGCAAAATCAAACTTATATACACATACATGTATATGATGCAGCTCGCCTGAATAAAATAGGTTTCCTATGCAGTCCACCAAGTGTTTTGGGTTGGACAGACCAGTTGTAAACTAATGACTCTGACAAAATTAACAGACATTTGGTAATTAAAATGAAGGACCTAAACTGAACTTCTAATAATTATGATAATATAATTATAAAATTACTCAACTATTAAGAATATAGTAATATCATGATTATTGGTAGAATATAATTTCATCTACACTAAGTAATAATAATTATCATATTTAAAAGTAATGAATTTGTGTATTTCTGGACAGGAAATTTGTTCTGTTTATTTATATAATTGTAACAAAAGGATATAATTTATAAATAAATACACGTGTGTGCTTGTATAGTTTAATATTTAAGTGCTCATGCATTTAAAATTTGTTTTTGTATAGTTTAAAATATTATAGAAAAAAATTAATCACTAACTAATGCATTTTCCATATAATGAATATTTTTAATAAATTTGCCGACTGTTAAGTAGAGGTCTGACTATATTTTTCCCTTAATATTATGAATATTAATAATAAAATTGCAAGCATTTAAAAATTTTTATTTTATCAAACATTTTTACGACAAAATTAGATCATTTTCCCTGACTTCACCTGAGTTACGTTTTGATTGGTTTTGATAATATCTACAGCAAACTTTAATTCACAAAATATTCTAGATTAATTTATTAACAATGAATATTAATACTCACTCTACCTTAATACCTTAGAAATCTTACTAAACTGGGGTCTAAGGAGGGAATATTATAAAATTGCTTAAGAAAAAAGTTTAATAGCTACAATTATCAGAAATAGGACTAGGCTTTATATCGATGCAACACAAAATATCAATTCAATGCTAATATCGTTTATTTGATTTAAATATTTTATCTTTCGAGATATATCGATGCAGAAACATAAAAAAACGTGTGCATTTGATTCTACGCTAAACCGATATTAAATGCTGGAATAATGCCAGATTTGTATTCATTCAAGGGCTATATCGATTTAGTTAAAGCATGTGCAGACAAGCGATACTCAAACTCACTCGGCTCTAAAACCGAGGAGAGTTCAAGAGCGAAATTTTTATTGAAATGCCGTTTCGATTTAGTATTGCGCAAGCGCACTTGTAGAATGTTAAATCCATTATTCGGCAAAAGCCAACATCGGTTTTTAAACCACAACTTTCAGGCCGTCACTTCGGTTTTGCATTACGCATGTACAGTCGTCAAATAAAAACCGATACTGATAAAGTTTTGCCTACATGTAATTCATATTCATTCATTCAAAACGTGTTTGCTTTGCTGAGCTGAGATCGTCGAATTACATACGCATTTTCCCCCGTGTTCTTGTAACCTGAAAATAAGAGACTCCAGTTTTTGTGTTTATTAGGTAGTTAATTATTCTTTATTAATATTTTATTTAATTAAATAACATTTTTTCAGTACTGAAATGGACATTATAAAAAATAAATTAACTTAAACAATAGAGCCATCTTAAAAATATGATTATTCTGATATTTAAATATCTAGTTTTTCTTTACTTGGAAATCGATTACATAATATTTAGTATGAGTATTTAAAAAATAATTTTTAATATGGTGAGAGTTCATACATTTTTTTTTTCTTCAAGGGCACCGTATTATTCGGCTTTTTACTAGTTTTAATTCCCTATATTGAGCTCTACAAACTGATAATCATTTATATCTTTTTGTAATTTGTAATGTATGATGTAATTTATTCCAAAATAAGTAATAAAAGTAAGTTGATTTGAATTCGTAACTTCAGTAATAAAAAAAAAAGCTCATGATTTTTTTTAAGAATTATATTTTATAAAATTTTAATTAAGAATTATATTGATTGAGACTTTCATGAACTATAGAAATTTATTATCGAATGTGAAGCTTTTCCAAATTAGTGATTTTCTGCTGATTGCAATTTTGCAATCCCTTCGTATAAAAGGGGGAATTATAAATATTTTAATGTATTAAAAATTAATAATATAATATAAATAATAATAATACAATTTTGATTTTAACAATTAGTTAATAAGTAAGTAAATAATTAGGCTGAAAAATTTTATTTTAAATGTTCTAAAGCTCACTCACGAAATGTCATACCGCCAGTTTCGATTTATAGTATTAAAGAAATGTATTTTTATCAGAAATCTGTTTGACCTTTTTAATGATTAAAAAAAAAAAAAAAAAAAAAATTCAAAAGAAAAATTTAATTTTGTGAAACTGATGTAATTTTTCTTTAGCCAGCTATTGATACTCGCGTTTTTACTCTCTTCTATATTCAACTGAAGAAAGTATTGGATTTCAAAAATTTTCGATTCCCGGTTTTCGATGGATTTACGCGTTTTAAGAGGTATACAGCCCTATTTTACCATTTTTAGAAGTTGCCCACCTGTGTGTGTGTGAATTTTTTTTCTCTAACTTATAGCTCGAGAACTAATGAACAGGATTCTATAAAAAGATTTACAAAGTTGCGATTTGATATAAATCAACGCTTACTAACGTTTTATACATATTGCTGTACAGTTAACACTAGCGTCCTGTTGTATATTAAACGAGTCACTATAAATCTGTGTTGCCAACTCAAATTTTGCCATATCCAAATTGATATACCTCAAAATGTTCATACTTTTTGTGAAAAATCATGAAAAAAAGTGGTAAAAGTAAATTACATGCAAAATCTTATATAAAGTTTTAGAAAAGTACCTAAGAATATAAAATTCGTCCAATATTCCGAAGTCCTTTAAGTCCCTACTTGTAAGGACAAATCTCTAGAGTTGGCAACAGTGCACTAAATCGATTTATCCTTATATCGGTATTTTAGATGAACGATATATTGATTTAAGAAATGTCAATATCGTCCAGTACTAATCAGAAAGTATTTGCAAAATGACAGTTCAGATTTATATAATAAAAAATATTAGATTTATTATCCTCTGAACTAAATAAAAAGGTTAAAATTCAGAAACATAATCTGCATATCATAATAATAATGTAAATCATTGAAAAAAAATCATTTTCACTGCACTCAAATTGTAGTATTAAATCATATGATAAACAGATAAATTTTCAACTTTGATCTAAGAAAGATTATTCCATGCATCACCTCCTCTCATTTTGAGATTATTAACCTTTTCAGTGACAATATATTTGATTTTTTATTTTTTTTCATAAGGAACATATTTGTTGATAATAAAAGTAATAGATTTTCAATTCTTCTTTTTTTTTTTTTTTTTTTTTTTTTTTTTATGATATAGGTACATTGTTTTAAATCTAATTTTAATTCAAATGATACATCAGACTTGCCACTATAACTTTGGCAAAACATCTATACAGGGCTGTAGAATATAGATGCAAAACGTGGAAATTTTTATTATCTTGCGGAAAGTTAGGATTTTTTTTTTTTTTTTTTTTTTTTTTTTTAAAGGGTAAAACATTTTTAGGGGATGAGGAGAGAGAGATTACCTGTCTGTAAATTTAGTAAACTCCCGATTATTCACGGAATTGAGTCGTGCAGCAACCCATAGATAATCACAGCCCGAGGACAACTCGCAAAATTTATTTTTTATTTTTCTTGCTTTCTATAAAGTCCCTATTGACCGGTGTACGCTGTTTAGGAAGTTTACAATTTGCAATCTCCAAACATTGCAGCGACTGTTTCGCGTAAAAGGTATAACGCAAAAAACTTTTTGAGATGTTTACAATTCTGATCTAGTGCAGCGCCGACTGATGCTTTTTTCCAGCTTTTTCTAGCTTGCAGAAAATTTTTAGCTTTTAGGTCAGGTGTGCGGAAAGTTTTTTATTTTATACAAGTCTGCATCTATAAGACAAGTGTCAATTATTAAATGTATCAAAATGGTTATTTGTCAATGTTGATTTAATGCATGATTATTATTTTCAAATTTGAAAGAAAAGAAAAAAATAAATGAATAAATCTAAAATCAAGCTTTTCTACCTTTGTGGGAATCAGTGAATAATTTTTTAAGAACTTTTATCATATTCGAGGAGCGTTCCAAAAGTAAGCTTATCTTTTGGAAATCTTGACTACGGCAAGCCTATTAAAATTTTTCTGTCTTTCACGTTTCTCAATTGCTGTGCAATATCATGGACTAGAATTTTATATTTTGTATATTTTTGATTAACATTGTAGTATTCATAGATGGTTATATTAATTACATCTAATAAAACTGCTAAACATTTGATTGCTGCTGAGTCCTGAATTCATACAAATAAGCAGTACATCTTACTTTACTTATTGAATTTTTTAAACATTTTATTTCTTGTAACATGTATTAAAAATTTGAAAAATGATTACAGCAATAAACTGGAAAAAGATAATATATAAACAAGCAACATGCAAAAAGAAGTCAGAAAAATACATATGCTAAAGTAGTATTTCATAAAGCAGATGTGGCACTTTTTGTTGTTGTTAATAACACGTTTTAAAATTAGCAACAATAGATTGGCACAAACAAATAAGTTCATTTACTATCACAAAAGACATTGAATTTTTCTTTAACTCATCTTTTTCACCAAATCTAAACAATTAACTTCATCCAAACAATCTTCAATTAGAAAGCTAGAAACAAAACAGGATACAACAAGCATTAGCAATACTATCTTTAAAATAATAATATTAATTTCAAATTCTACATGACAAAAGAAAATTATTTCACAAAAAAATATCAAAACATACATAATCATGATTTCTTACATATAGGGTTCACACCAGCATGCCAACTTAATGACAATTTAATAAAAATTTACAGGTCTGTAGCAGTATTACTTTACTTGTGCCTTACTGTTCACTTACTTTCTTTATATTTCAACATTAATTTTGATGGTGCATTTTGCTGCAACTTATTATAAACCTCTCTTGCATGATAGCTATGCTTTAATCTGAAATTAAGCTTTTCTGCCTTTGTGGGAATCGGTAAACATTTTTTAAGAACTTTTATCATAATCAAGAAATGTTTGAAAGATTTTTTTAAAAGAGAAAATGGTTTACCCGGTGAAAATAAAAAAGTCACCATAAGAAACCATACTGTTGCTAATTCTATATATATAATCTGAAAAAATAGAGATGAGAAGTGCATGAACATGATAGTTACCTTTGCTTTAAACAAATAAAGTTCTCTAAATCTGACACACTCTATTTCAAATTGGCACTGTGCCAATGTAGCTCTGACTACCATAGTTACATAATATTTGAATAATTTTTTAAATACTAATAATAACAATTAACATATAAGTCTCATTCTTAAAGTGAATCAAAGCTTTAAGGTGAATACTTTCAGCATATACTTAAATGTAACAACCAGCAATGAACCAACCAAGCAAATGCATCAAGACAACATCAGATTTTTAAAATTTACCTTGATCAAATAGTAAAGTTTATCAATAAAAGTGTTCTAAATTAAATAAAATCAATATTTCATGTAGTATGTGGGGTGCTTTGTACATGTGCATTAACTAGGGATGAAACGGATATCCGGTATCCGGCCTATCCGGCTGAGGTTTAATTATCCGGCGGGGTACCGGATATCAGCACACCGGATACGGATATCCGACAATTTCAAGCCGGATATCCGAAGGAGAAAATTCAAGCTTAAACTCCCATCAGATGAAAATTTTGCGACAATTTTTAATTTTTTTTTTTTTTATATCAGTTGTAGCTTGTAAAGTTTTTTTTTTTTTTTTTTTTTTTTTTTTTAAATTTTGGACTCATTAGCAAACAAATTTAGCCAAAAGTAGCTTCAGGTCTAAGAAATATAGAAGCCCTATTTTAATTTTGTACAGAGTTAGCTAGGCTTTTTTTCCAGAGTGATCTATAACATTCCCCCTAATCTTCCCCATAACAATAAAAAGCTGTTCATTGTTGTTCCTGAACAAATGATATTTATTCTCTGCAGTTGCAGTGTATATATAACTCTGTTTCTGTTTTCATGTCTTTTGCTAATATGTTGTTAGATTGTTTAGTAATATTGTTAGTCTTGGATGTTAAAGTTGTTAGATTGTTTCGAGAATGAGTCAAATAATGTGCATTTATTGACTAGAACCTGTTTATTTACAATCCAGTTTTCCATACACAATAAAGCTGTTGTTTTTGTGACCATATATTTATACTAGCAGAAACCTGGCATTACTTGCGCCATCTATCTATTCGATTTGGATTTTTTTAAAAACCCTCCAATTTATATATATTTGCATTTCTAATGGAGTATCTTACTAAAGCACCTGAATTTAGAATTCCCTGTTGCGTTGCATAGATATATCCCAAAAAATTAAAATTACTTCAAATAAAAGTACATATTTAAATTTTCAGAAAGTCTGTACTTTCATATTGTTCATAAGGGGAAAAAAAAAAAAAAGAAGTTATTTAAAGATTTTAACTTTGTACTGCAGAAAAACTTCACTTACTTAAAGAATTTTAATAACTAATGTAAAATTTTCTTTCTTATCTGTACAGTAGAGGTGCACAACTTGTGGCCCAGGAGCCATCAATTTGCGGCCCGCGGAAGGATTGACATTTTACGCCGCATTAATCATAAGCAGTAGAGATTGTTTTCTGTTTTTGTAAGGAAAAATAAGAAAGAAAATATATTTTATTTGTTGCAATTGTAAAACTTTCATTTACAAAAACTTTTTTGGGGAAGAAGGGGATGAAAATGATGGTTTTTTATATCAGGGTTACCATGGTTCAGGGAGAACCTGGAAAAGTCAGGGAATTCGAAATTAGTGAAAAAGTTAGGGAAATTGCAGATACTGCCCAAAAATCTGGAAAAATGATGATATAGACAAGACAAGGCTTGCATTGACCTTTTGAAAAGTGGAGTGCAAAGACTCCATCACTATGAAAAATATGGGTAAAGTTTTTGAAAAATGGAGACACTTTCTTCGAAAATTAATAAATAACATTTTTGTTTTTCGACAGGTAGATGTTAATTATTTTCCATAAACACAAAGTTTTTCACAATCTTTTTTTTTTTTTCATTTTGAAGCTTTGTATCTAAAAAAAAAAAAGTGTTGACCTGATGCTTTTATCTTTTATCTCTAAGCCCTAAACATATATGTCACATAAGATGCACATCTCCGAAACTTGGTACAACCTTGCGAAAAAGCATTTTTAAAACGAGCTTTTATAACGAGCTGTGCAAAAAATATTTTCGTCAGTTATTCCAGCTAGGGAAATTAATGTTAACATTTTAAAGAAAAAAAAATAGTGTTGTTACATAAGTTAATAAATATATACATATATACATATGGTTTCTGGGGACCCATTATTTTAAAAATAATGCGTTCCTTTTATTAAAATTGGGGTCAATGGTGCTGTAATGCCGGCGAGTCCCACACCCATATGGTAGCCGCTATGGAGGGGGAATATATGTCATGGCAACCCTTAAAGGGGTCGCGAAAAGGATGCAGAAAGAAAAGCATCAGTGAATGTGTGTGAGCTGGTTTGATAAATTTTAAAGAATTTGCCAACATGGCCGAAATTTTTAACGTGAAGGGTCTTAAAAAAGAAGATTTAATAACGGTAGCAGAAGAAATAGGTGTCAGCACCACTTTAGAACTTAAAATAAAAGATCTTAAAGAAAAGATCTTAAAATCTGATGAATTTAAAACGTCACCTGATTTTGTTGCAGAATTTATTATAACTACCGTAGAAGATCGCAAGCAAAGAGACGAGCACGCTAGAGCATTGGAGCTTGCTAGAGCTCAAAGCTCAAGCCCTAGGCCGGAACCTGTCCAGCGTAGTGATAGGGATGATTTAGATCGGATAATTAAAATGATAAGGTCGCTAACGATTCCTTGCCCGTCAAAACCAGAGTTGTGGTATTTGTTCTTCACAACTCTGGAACGCGCATTCAAAACGAAAAATGTAGACGAAGGTATTCAAGCCGAAATTTTGTTAAATTTATTAGGCGAAAAAGCTGCCAATATTTTAGTTTACATTAACGATGAAGAGATCCAAGATTATGAAAAGTTAAAAACACTCGTGTTACGAGAATTCGAACCGACAGCGCCAAATTGCTTGGAACATTTCAATACAGCTAAAAGGCAGGTGGGCGAGACGCACATGCAGTTTGCATCTCGTCTTAAAACGACGTTCGACTATTACCTCCGATTAAGAAAATGCGAGGATTTCGATACTTTGCGTGATTTGATAGTAGCGGATAAGCTATTTTCTACTTTAGATCCAGAAACGCAAACGCATATAGGTATACGACAGGGTGACAATTGGTTTAGACCTATAGAAATGAGCAAGGATTGCGATAACTTTGATAAGTCGAGAGGCAAGTCAATACATAAACAAAATTTCTCAGAGATACCAAAACCACGCGAAACGGTGGAATTGTTAGATACGGAAAGGAATAACAAATACATACCTCCTCATTTGCGTACACCCAAAAACCAGTCGAGTTATGCTTATAAACCTAGAACCAAATCTTGTTATTCTTGCGGATCTAATTCCCACTTACAGCGAGACTGTGATAAACGAAAACAAAGTTTTAATAGTGAAAATATTAAATCGGAGCAAAATAATAGCGAAATATTTACCGCTATGGTCAAAACTGAATTTTTAAATTCCCAACTCGCGATTGAACCGTTAGAGCACATTGAAATAATGGTTGAGGGACGGAAAGTGAAAGCAATAAAAGATTCTGGCACAAATTTTGCGATTTTTAACCCTGTGGCTCTACCAGATATAGAACTTAAAGAGCAAGGAAAGATAATTCTCACATCAGCTTTTGGCGAACAGACCGAAGCTAAATTATGTAAACTCCCCGTTTCCCTCAGAACGAGCGCAACATCCGTTGACGGACCTCAAGAAATTCTCGCGGCGGTGACTCGAAAACTTTGCGTTCCCTGCTTACTCCCACCTAGGATATGGAATTCGCTGAGGGGGCACTTTAAAGAAAGGGATGAAAAAGAGAGAGAGAGCAGACAGAGCGTTATCGAGGGAGTGAAAGTTCAGAGGGGTAGAAAAGCGCTGGATAAAACAGTGTTGTTGCAACCTAGGGGAGAGGAAAGATTGAACTTAGCTCAAAAAGCGGTCCTATGCAAAAACGAAACTAAAGGGAGAGTTCGGGATAGTTTCGCTTGGCCTGGAATGAGGCATTCTGAAGTGCGTTTGAGAGATGTCGCGTGCGCTGAATTATGTTTAGGGGAACAGCATGGGCGGTGGCTGGCAGCTACCGAGTTAAAAACGTTAACGACCAAAGCGAGTTATAGTTCTCTATGCGATATTTTTATGCGTGCGGAGATTCCGAATGTAAACGTTAATGATTGTGGGAGGGCTAATAGAGAACTTAATTGGTTATTTGGTATTTTGAAATCATTACCTTGGGCTTGCGAAATTAGACGTTCATTTTTTTGGAATTTTAAAGCGGACGATCAGGCGATTCTATACGCTCGCTGGACCGGTCCTGGTGAAACAGCACGACAATGCTCACAACCTGAAGAAAATTTTGGCTTCATACAGGAGAATAAACAGGGAAAAGCCGCCGACTTCAGAACTATCCACGACGAAAGAAATGTGACTTCATCTTTGTATAGTGTGAAGGAGAATTGGAAAACTCCCCCAAGGGAAAGCAACCCTGTCTTCGTGCCAATTAAAGCACATAGGGCTCATGTTAAAAGTAAACATGTGTTTTTCAACTTCAAAGGATCTAGTACTCGAAATAAAAATGTGAACGCCATGGTGACAGACTATCTGGAACCTGACTTGTCATACCCCGAGGATGTCACTGAATATCCCAGTGATCAAAGAAATCACTCGAAACAGTTAATTGTGTCTTCGAAGGAGCTAAAAGCGTGTAATTGTGTGTGTGTTGTCAAGAAATTAATTTCGTTCGAAATAACATTGTGTTTTCACTGGAAAAAAAAATGGAACTTAAGCTTTTATATGTCTCAACGTGTTTTATTGAAAGTGCGAATTTAGACATTGGTTAACTATTTAGAGTTAATTGTGTATTTATGAACAAGTTAGACTCTTATTAAACTCTAAATAAACTTTGAATGAACAATTCATTGGACTTTAACTCTATAGAGACAATTTTGAATTAAAACTTTCTGTTTGTGATTTTACAACTATTTTAGTTGTTTCAGAGAAAGAACGTCGAAAAGGAATTTATTCAATCCAGTCTGTATAACATTTTTTTTATAAGGTTCTTATAATTTTATTCTATTATTTTAAATGCTAATTTCATTATTTAATTGTGGTTTTGTTATCAATATTAATTTATGTACTGTTATTTAGTAGTGTGTGATGTAAATAATATTGTGGAGTGAGAGTCTCCGGCATCCTTTTATTTCTCAGATAGTGTCATCAGACGGCCGCTGAGACACGATCTTGGGGGGGAGGTGTAATGCCGGCGAGTCCCACACCCATATGGTAGCCCCTATGGAGGGGGAATATATGTCATGGCAACCCTTAAAGGGGTCGCGAAAAGGCTGCAGAAAGAAAAGCATCAGTGAATGTGTGTGAGCTGGTTTGAAGAGACGGAGGAGGAGTGTCCTAGTCCTGCCGTTCTCTTAGCTCAGATGTTTGTAATATTGTTTTATGCACTATGAGAGTGCGGGAAACCTATTTCATGATTCAGATAGATATTTTGTATATATATGCTTGTAAATAATACTATTAAAAGTGCCATGCTTCCTGCGAAAAGAAACTACTGATTGTCATTTATCAGAAACAGACTCATTTTCCCCGTTTACCTCTACGAACCAACCCGTCGAGATCCTACAGGTGCATTATATCACTCCATCGCAAGCCCTGTATAGATCTGGAAAATACTTTTTAATCATACAATTTAAAATTTACTGTGTTAACCTTTATGTCACAAGTTATATTCTCTTTTGTCGCGAGTTATTTTTTATGTCGCTAACCAAATTTTGTGACCTGAAATTTTATAAAAATAGACCTTGAAATTCGTGCAATAAACGACAATTACAACCATAAAAGCATTTTCAATTACAAATATCGCAGTGCCATCTAATACCTCAAAGCGATGTTTTTATACCCACATATCTACACATAAAACTGGTTATTTTGGTGTCTTTAAAATTGGAAGTATGTTTCTATGACTGTTCGTTTGAGATAACTGCTGTCCCATCTATTTTGAATCACCTGGTATACTCGTATATATATATGTACTCTTTAATAATCAGAGTGAATGTGCATATATAATATGTGCATAGTCTAATTATTTTATATTATCTCGTGTGTGGCCCTTCATGGTCCACTCAACAGCAAGAGTGGCCCACCAGCCAAAACGGTTGTGCACCCCTACTGTACAGAATATAAAATAAGTAAAAAGTATAAATTCATTTTGAATTATTCCTTTCTTCTATATTAAATAGAAGGAAGTATTGGATTCGTGAAAATTTTCAACTTCCAGTTTTCGGTGGATTTACGCATTTTGAGGGAGCTAAAACACAATTTGACCATTTTTGGATAATGTCTATCTGACAAAAATTTTGTGCAGTTCAAGAGTTAATGCACAGAATTTCATATAAATTTATACATAGTTGCATCTTACCAAAAAAAAAGTACCCATCAACTTTTGGTGCAAATCACTCAACAGATGGTGCTGCTATACTGTGATTTCTCCCATTTAAAGGAAGACTATATCTCAGCTTATACTGTGTATAATTAATAATAAACTAAGTGTGTCACAGGCAGGGCTATTATGAAACATGTTCATTCAATTTTTGTGCATAATGGCCAATAGGTGATGCTGCTATGCTGCAATTTTCCCATGAATGGGGAAGTTATATCAGATTCATTCGAGTATAATTGCTAAAAATTTAGTATGGGAAAGGGTCATTTTTATAAAACATCATGTTGATTCAATTTTGGTGCATATTGGTCGATAGGTGGCTATATTATGTTGCAATTTACTCTGTGAATAGGAAGGCTAAATCTCAACATCTATAAAATTTAAGAGATAAACAAGATAAAAATAATATAAGAATAAAAGTTGGCTTAATTTGGGTATATATCGACCAACAGGTGGCGCAGCTGTTCCTCACCTTCTGTGATTCTCCACATGGCTACATCTCAAAAATTTTTGATTAAAATTGCACTAAACTCAATATCTAAAATCTTTATTGTAAGCAGCTATGATTATGTTTCTTCTGCATGTTAAACAGCATGTAGCGTTGTTATATAGAGATATAGAAGAAAGTTTTGTGATGGCCATAACATACTAGTTTGAAGCTTTTAGTTTATTTATTTATGTCTTTCTTTTATGCTTTCTTATAAATGTCTCAAAAGAAAGTATTGGATTCATAAAAATTTTCAACTTCTGGTTTTTGATAGATTTACACATTTTAAGAAGTCCAGAACCTGGTTTGACTAATTTTAAAAAAATGTCTATGTGTGTGTGACAAAAATTCTGTTCAACTGTACCTCCGGAACTACTGCGTACTACAATTACATATAAATTTATGTGTAGTTGCACCATGACATAAACCTTGCCTACCAACTTCTGGTGCAAATGGCTCAACAGGTGCTGCTGCCATACTGCGATTTCTGCAACTTAGAGGAAGGCTATTTCTCAGAAACTACTGCACAGAATTTCATATATATATATATATATATATATATATATATATATATATATGTACATGTAACTTGGCATATATTAGTGCCTATCAAATTTTGGTGCCAATTGCTCTACAGGTGGTGCTGTTATACAGTGCTTTCTGCAATTTAGGGAAGGCTATATTTTAGGTTCTATTTCCTGTAACTACACAAAACTTCTTGTTGGAAAGGCAATATGAGAAATTATGCTGGTTCAGTTTGGGTGCATGTTGGCCAGTAGGTGGCTCTGCAATACAGAAATTTCCCCCCAAAAGGGGAAGGCTATATCGCTTATTCTATTGTGTATAACTGCATAGAACTTGGTATGTGAGAGAACCAGCCATTGTGAAACACTATTGCGATTTATTTCAGGTGTATATCGGCCAACAGGTGGCAATACTGCACTACAATTTACCCAATGAATAGGCTAAGTTAATCCCAACTTCTATGACATATGTGCATGAAACTTGATATGAAAGCAAATGTTGACTTATTTATGTGTATATCAGCCGACAGGTGGAGCTTCTATTATGATTTTTCACAAGCGTACATCTCAGCATCTGTTGATTAAAATTGCATAAACTCCTTTTGTAAAATATTTATTGTGAGAAGCTATGGTTAAACTTTTATACGATTTAAACCGTAAGTGGCGCTGTTATATAGAATTATGTAGAAGAAAATTTTGTGATGGCCACAACATATTAGTTTTCATGTGAAAATAACTATATTAGTAAAATATTTTTTATTTCATTTTTTTTTTATAATAGTATTGTAAAAAATATGTAAATAATAAGTTTTAGTTTTATGATTCTGAACAAAACCTATTTTTTTGTGATTGTGCTTTTCACCAAAAATTGCAAGAGTAGGAATGAGTATGTTAGGCTTAAAATTTTATTCTTCATAGCAATATTGCACAAATAAATAGAATATTAAATAAATATGTTTAAATAAATTATATTTAAAATGTTTTTAAAAGAATAGTATATGAAATATGTTTATATTTTATCGTTTTAAAATAAAGAAAAAGAAAAGAAATATACAACACAACAAAAAACAAAACTAATGCCGGATATCCGTATCCGGCAGGCAGAAGAGCTCCGGATATCCGATATCCGGTATCCGGCAAAATCACTATCCGTTTCATCCCTAGCATTAACATGAAGCATGTTTGAAAAGTAAATTCTGATTTGCTCTTCCTCCGACGCAGCACTACTGATAGTGTTCCAAACAATGCACAAGTTTTTGTCTTGTATCTTTGTCAGGGATCATTTCAGTTGGTCTATGTTGTGGTTTCATTTTGTTGTGATTACTCAAAATGTTTAAAATAATTGAAAACCCCACCATTGCTACTTGATACTCTGATAGCTTAAAAAAAAAAAAAAAATGTGCAATTAAAAACTAAAAGGAGATGAATGTTCAGTCAAAGTATTGTCTTGCCTCCTGACAATGTTCATTCTCAAACTGCTAGTGTCGCCCAAAGGTAAATTAAGAAATTCAGTTGACAGGAATTCGAGCATCCCTCTTACAGCCCAAATCTGGCACCATTTAACTACCATTTGTTTCTGAAAGCACCACCTTCCAGGTCAGAACATTCAAGTAAAAAATGACACAAAAATCCCTGTGAAAACACAGCTGTCATAATTGGAGGGAACTTTCTTTCAGGAAGATATAGATATCCCATTATCAGTAAAAACAATATAGAAAAATATATGACTTTTCATATAAAAATCAAATTGGCAGTTTTTCAACTTACAAAACAAAACTTGCTTCTCAGACACATCTTATATATGAGCAGATTGTGAATATCAGAATACTGTATAAGTTACCGAAGAAAAATGAAACTTAATACATAATATTGATTTTTATTGCTAAAATATTTGCTACCATTTTAATAATCCAGAATTTAAAACATTTACCACAATAATATCAATAGCTATTTACCTGTACCAAAGCAAAGGCACTGGAACAGTTCCCAAATGCCATAACGCATGAGCATCAATAAGAAATTTCCAAGGAGGGAAATCCCAAAGCTCTAACAGGAGTAACATATTAACAGCTATTACTGAAGCGGCACACTTCCAAACATAAGATTTATGCCGATGTTTATGGCACCATAAAATCCATCCAAAAGAATTTAATAAGCCTGAAATTTAAGAAGCTTGTAAAATAAAACAAAATTCATTAAAAGTACCCAAAATTATTAACAAATTCTCAAGTTAATAGTAAAAAATAATGTCATAATTTACAAAAATTTTCATTTTTTTATTTTTTCATACATTGATCAAATTTACTAATAAAATTTTAGTATACACTTACCAACAAAAATGTTGACCTTTAAATTATATCCATAATCAAATTGAATAAATGATAAATAATAGATATGGTAACAAAAATAAGCAAGAAATGGAACACCAATGGTAAATGGCAACCATGATTTTTCATTACAGCATAATCTGAAATTATAAAATCACATGTATTAAAACAAAATAACAAAAATAATACAGTGTAAGCAGGGTAACTTTGATCCACTTTTTATATATTTTCAACTCTCCCTTTTATATTCTCATGATATTTTTACACTTGATTTCATAAGAATAGGGTCTGACTTATTAGTAAAGCTTATTGATGTTAACAAATATTTTTTTTTTTTAATGCAGAAAGTACTTTAACCTGCTTCAAAATTACCCTGCCATTCTAAATAACTTAGAGTTTAAAAAAAAAAAAAAAAAAAAAAAAATGTTTTTTTATTTATCAAATAAAGGTTAGAATAAGTTGAAATTTATAAAATTAAGTATAAACTAATTGAAAAAACTTAAAAAATAGTTTCTTTTAGCTCAATTTTGATTTTTATAAATAAATATAACAGTATAGTGAAGCATCAATAATTCAGCATCGGTGTATAATAGACATTGGTGGAACATTGATATCTATGGATTATAGGTGTTCTGAAAAAGTATCAAAGTTGACGATCAATCACAACATCAGGGGTGAAACTATCTAATATTGAAAAACCCTGAAAACTGTTATTTGAAATGCAGAATAAAGGACCCATTATAAAAAATATTTATTAAAACCTATAATAAGTGATATTTAGAGAGTTCTCAATACATTATAAGGCAAATTAAACATTCAAAATGAGAAATTTCTATTAAAAACAAAAGATTTTAACATGAAATTCAGAGACAGTAAAATTTTTAAAAACCCTGAATTCAGGGGTAGCCCCTGAAGAGTTTCACCCCTGCAACATCCAAAGAAATATTTCTTTAAAATGCTTTTAAAATATGTATGCTAGCCTATTGCATACCCTATCAAAAACAAATTAAAATAAGTTAAAATTTTTAAATTAATAATTATAAAACAACAATAGTGTTACAGGGCAGATGGTACAGGGAGAGACAGAGGCTCTCATGTTTATTTTGGCTTTTGGTATTGGGAACAGGAAGAGACTTACACTTTCAAGGCCCTAAGGGGTCTCACTGAGACCCCTTAGTTGGAGACCCATCACCACCTATCAAGACCCCTCTTGTACTTCTTCCCTTGAACTTTCAACAATAAAAAGGCATTAACGTCAGTTTCAAAATTGATTTGGAAGTCAAACCAACATGGTGTAAAGGCATTAGCCCTGGTTATCCTACCTTGGTGAGGCCTTGCATAAATCGGTTCTTTTGGTTTTTTATTTTCGATTTACGATCACTTTTCATACATTATAGCTTTTTATACTGGAACCTATGGCTTAAAGTAGAACTGCAGGGAATTTTTCAGGTCAAAACAATGACCAGCAACTTCACCAGGTACATATACTTAAAACTTAAGTACTTCTGAAGCCCTCTCAAGACCGGGGGCCTGACCCTCTGCCTTCACGTCAGTATGCCACTGAACAGGAACATTCTCTTTTTTAATAACTTTTGAATTTGCAATTGCGAGACAAAAAATTTGTTGTTCTTTTTCGAAATTTCGCTATCATCTTGATTTGTATGTAAAAAATCCCCGTCAATCCATAAATCAGTACAATTAAACAAAA
Source organism: Salticus scenicus (assembly GCA_963930645.1). Taxonomy (NCBI): domain Eukaryota; kingdom Metazoa; phylum Arthropoda; class Arachnida; order Araneae; family Salticidae; genus Salticus; species Salticus scenicus. The sequence goes on along the minus strand of OZ005650.1, from coordinate 88,122,781 downwards.
ATTTATAAACTTTACTGGCGATTCATAAAAGATGGCTAGTACACTGTTCCAAGGTGATCTGGAAGTAACTCATTGAGTACTATGATTTATGGGCTGAGAAAAAAAAAGGGAAAGGAAGAAAAGGTCATCAGTGTCGGATTATAGGTTTCTGGATCATCGATGCTTCACTGTATGTATACATATTTTAGGCAGAAATATTAACAAAAAAATATAAACAAATTACTTGTTATTGATATATTTATACAGGTCTACTGTATACTATTTACAATTTCTCACAAACCTGACGGTGAAAAAAAACATTTTTCCTTCCTCTTTGAAAATAAAAACATATAGCACACTTGTAGACACTCAGTAGCACACTTGTCTTGAGTATGGAGATCAATTATAAATAATATAAACAGGAAATAATTAAATATATATTTTTAATTATTAATTATTTAGATTTTGTATATTTTTTTATTAAAGATAAATCAAATTCAATAATCCTAATAATAAGCGTAGGCAATTTTTTTTTTTTTTTTTTTTTGACATCATCTTTCACATTTGATAAATGATGATTGATTACATAAAAAGATTTAACAAAATTGATTGAAAAAGAAACCTAACATATTTAAAAATGTTTCAATTTCATACAAAAGCTTGGAAATATAACAAGTTGCTTTTTAAGCATATATTTTCTTATAATAAGTTGTTTTGAGTATAATATAAAGTAATTTGAAAAAAATGTCTAAATAAAGGGGGGGAAAAACATTGTCAAGAGAGGGTTAGAGCCATAGACTTCCGAACTGAAGACAAGCTACTAAGCACATTGTAGAGGTGCCAAGTTTCAATAAGAGCTATTAGTAATCAGAGTTATATACTAATGCAATGTGGAGACGTGAACCGTATCAGGGAATAATTTTTATGCACAAGCCCACATATAATAATGAATTGCACTATTTTTGTAAACAAATATGTAATATATTAATTAAAAAATTAGAAAAAAATCTAAAACAAAAGTAAATAAATATGTATTTTTTTACCTTCTCACAAAATGAAAAGGTATTAAATACTAAAACATTGTTCTTTTTTTAATAAAATTTTTTTATTATTATTTTTTTCTTTATGTATCTTGCATAAAACCTAACATATCTTTTGTTTGATGGTATAGTATGTATTTTAAATTTATTAAGGAAAAACAAATAGATTCATCAAGTTCAGTTATAAAGCCTAAAAATAATTACATATGTGAGAAATATTGAGCATTTCTATCACTTTTTTGGTTCTAGAAGTAATCCCTGATCACTAGCTGAGAAGTGAGAGGGGTAGTCAAAATATAAATAATTGAGAAATGAAATAATTCTACTTCTTTATAGGTTCTAGAATCTGATAAAGCAAGTTTAAAATGAATATTGACATTTATGTTGCTGATGGAGAAAGATTAGGAAACTAAAAGCTTCTGCAGAGCTTTTAATCAACGATGGCTGGTTGGAGATAAGAAAAGAAGGGGGGGGAGGTCCAAAAATAATTACATAAGCAAGAAATATTGTATAATACTATTTCTTTATAGTTTTTAGAATCTTATAAAGCAAGTTTAAAATGAATATTGATATCTATGTTGTGGATGGAGAAAGATTATGAATTGGAATGCTTCCATTGTGTGTCGATCATTAGTGGAGTTTCGTTTTTTTTTAACGAATGATATCCGTGACTTTTTTAAAAACGTATAATCCGTAATTTTTATATGTTGTCCGTAATGCCATAATTATTGCCGTAAATCTGCAATAATTACTGACATATTGTAATACTTGGCACCTCTAACATTGCTCAAAGCTCTGTATCGATTGGAATTTTAAATGCATTTTTCTTGAAAATCGGTGACTAATGTGTATTACTATTTTAATATGTTGTTTCTTTAAAGGTACACTAAAATCTTATAAATGCTCATTCCCAACTAAAATTTCCAAGTCCTGATTAGTGCTGGACGATATCAGAAATTAAATATCGCGATATATCACCAAGTTAATATCGATATTATGTGATATATTGCGATATTTCTTTCAAGATAGGAAAAAATAGATATTTGTTATTTTTTAAAGACATATGCACACGAATTTTAAAGTATACAAGTATAAAGTGTTTTCCATGTATTTTCTGGTATATTACTACCATAACTTTATCATAAAAAAAAAAAAAAAAAAAAAAAATGCATAAAAAGTGAATCAATATTTTGTGTTTCTTATAACTTATACTGTTGCTTTTTAGTATACCTCTGTATAGTTTGTCCTCTATTCTTCCCATTTTAAGCTTTAATTATTTTAAAATCATATTTTAACACAGCTAATATGCGATCTGTGTTTTATTTGTACCAAGCATATCAAAATTCATAATTCTACTAAAAATAAAGCTTAATAAAAATTGTCTTAAGATGTAGGTATTAAATAAAAAGGAAAATCATTCTAAATAGTTAAGAATTGCCATTGGATACACCTTTTTTGGTCGTAGAGAGTAATATTTTTTACTTAAAACTCTTATATGCATCCTAAATGTCAGTTACTTGTCATTTTTATTTTTGTATCTGCTTACCAAATCATTACAATATTTTTTAAATGTATATGTGTTCAATTCACATTCGTAATAGTTTCATTATATATATATATATATATATATATACATTGTCAGTATAAAAATTATATTATTTAAAGAAAATTATGTTAAAGTTTCATTTTGTTACTTAAAGTAACTCATTTTGCAATTACGTGTACGGCTTAAAAAAAAAAAAAAAAGAAAGAAAGAAAGAAAGAAAGAAAAGGAAAGAGAAAAAATAAATGCTACATAAAAAAAATAATAAACTATCCAATATTATATAATTTAATAAAGAAACTGTCACTGTAAAATTACTGAAGATAAAACTTTATTTTACATCAGTCAGATAGCACCCTTTCTCCCTTCCCATGTTTTCCAATGGGATTTTTGTCGCGTCGTTTTATAAAAATATTTTATTAAAAAATGAACTTTTTCGAATTCTGTTTTTTTTTAATATTACTCTTTGAACAGGTCGTCTTTTAGCTTAAATTCTGTTTTTTAAATATTACTCTTTGAACAGGTCGTCTTTTAGCTTAGTGAACAATTTTTCGAAAAAATAAATTTAAATATTTTACTTAGAGATCCACACTTAGAGTCTTAATTAAGAGACTTAATTTACTTATTGAAATAAAATATTTAAATTATTTTTTTCGAAAAATTGTTCACCAAGCTAAAAGGCGACCCGTTCAAAGAGTAATATTCAAAAAACAGAATTCGAAAAACTTCATTTTTGAATGAGATATTTTTATAAAACGAAGCAACGAAAATCCCATTCGATAACATGGGAAAGGAGAAAGGGACTGATGTACAACCCAAACAGTGATGCCAGATGGTCGAAAATTATTTCCCCAAACAGGTCTTCAAATTTCCCCAATTCAGGAGGTTCTTTTCGAAAAAATCCCCAATTTGATTTCTACTAAAAAAGGGGAAATAAAAATTTTTTCAAAAAAAATATCAAGCAGATTTTTGTGTGATAAAAATTCAGATTTTTCCCCAAAAGAAGGCAATTAAAAAAAAAAAAAAATCCCCAAATACCAATAAAGATATTGAAAGTCTCCAGTCGTCAGGGTTGTCATTTCGTCCACTTTTTCGTCAAAAGTCCGGGACGCTGGACAAAACTGGAAAAAACCTGGACAAAACTGGAAAAAACCACATGAAACTGGACAAAATAAAATCCACTGAACTGTACATGTTCAGTGCATAAAATTATTCCGTTAAAACAATAAATTACAATTTTAACTTTAAATTACAATTTTAGCATTAGAAATATTTTATTAAAAATTAATAATTTGATTAATGAAAAGCATAATTTTATTTTAATCACGATAAAAAAAAAAATAAAAAAAAAATCACGAAGAAAATGCTAATTACATTAGTTTACAGTTTGTAGATGTAACAAAGTAAATCTATTGTGGTGGACTATTATAACATTATTATACTGGATATTAAGAGGGGGGAAAAGTTATTTAACACTATATCTAAATCCTTAAAAACAAAAGAAATAGACACGGCTGTTTAGCCGAAAAAAGATTTCGTGCCCAATGTTGAGTTATCTTCAGTACAAAATGTTGACAATTAAAAATGAAGAATAACTTAATCCCCCCCAACACCCCTATCCCCCTTCGAAAGAGACTATTTTCAATATTAAAGTTTAAAATAATTTAAGTTGTTTCTTTGCTATTTTGTACTTAAAACCCGAATAAACTACTACGTCACAAACGCCAAAGAGAAATATCTGTTTTTGAAAAATATCTATCCCTTTCTGACGTAGTAGTTTATTCGGGTTTTAATATACCAACGCCGAGTCTCCTGTTATTATTTTTACTTAACTTGGAAATATCTTATTTAACATTTCTATGCTAGGTTAAAAAAAAAACTCATAAATGTAGATAAAATTTTTTTATCAATTTATGACCACAAGTCCTTTCAAAACAAAGCTTTCATTTCTATATAACATTTTATTTGCAATACCAACATGTCACTTTTCAATCCAACAATTTAAAAAATCAAATTTACATGCTTAATTATTTAATAATTTTATATTCTTATTTATACTCTTATTAAAATATATTTTATACTCTTATTAAAAAAATATTACTTGGTAATGGAAATTCCAGATGAAAAAAATACAAAATTAAATTTTACTTCCACATAAAAAAGTTATTTATTTTTCACAAAAGTAATGTCTTTAATAATATAAATGTGACATATATGTGTATGACTGTATATATATTTAATCAATTTGATAAATATGCAGAAACTTAAAGAAAAATAATAAAAATGTTGAGTGACTCCAGTTGACTTTCTGAACATTGAAGTAATTCACTCTCCATAATATTACAGAATTTTTCGTTATTTCCCTGTAAAAAAACTATAAATGCTAGATTCACCAAAATAAATCTATACAATTCAGTCGACAGTGACTGATAACATGCGTATTAAAGTTTCAGCTGAACTGAATAAGGAATTCAGATGCTATCACACTTTAAATTATTTGAGCCCATAGACTATAATGATAAAGAATTTATCTTTGTGTCCTGGTTAAAAATAAATAAATAAGTAAAACTGTACTAGATTCTCCAAGATGTACACAGTTTGTACTACGATAACCTATAACATATGCACCAACTTTTAGCTCATTTGGACAAAGCATTTAGACAATATTGTGTTCACTCTACTCAGATATACATACATTATCGTAAAATAGCAAAAATGAACTCATAGAGCCTCAAAACATGTAGATACACCAACATCACAAGTCAAATTTTTGTCATGATTGCAATACTTTCCTTACCTATGTATTTTCAGAAAGTAAAAAATTCCATGAAAGATATGTGAATCATTGATTTCATCATGCTTAATAACAAATTTTTTAAAGGTGTTTATGACTATGAGGGAGGAGATGACAATGTAGTTGTAAGCAGTGGGGGGGGGGGGAGGGGGAAGAGGGGAATTAAAATTTTAACTATAAACTATCACTTTTGCATCCAATCCACCCTTAGAAATAGATATATTTGTTTATTAAATATTGTTAACTTTGCATGTCTATTTTGAAATATTTAAATTGATTTTATTCACATACACAGGATTCAGGAATTTATTAGAAAATATGGTCGCCAACAAAAAATTCTGGTAGCCCATAAAACAAATATTCTCCAACGTTATCTTTTTGTTCCATTTCAAAATTTACTTGAATATAGAAATTAAGATTCTATATACCAATTATTATACCAACTAAAAACCAATTATTTATTGCCTTGAATGATTTTTTTTTTTTTACACCAGGAAACACCTGTTTAAATTTAACATCATGAAACTGGTTTTATTATTTTCACTAAATCAATACACCATCGGCAATGATACATCATTATACAGATACAACAATTCAGCACCAGGTCGATAGCATGCGCAGACAGGAGCAGTGTAAACCAATTCCCTAAAACGGTGCAATAATTTAACACTGAGTTGTGAAACATGCACGGAGATGTGCAAATTCCCTAATTCAACACAGTGTCTCAAAAAGCGGTGAGAGAAGCAGGAATCAAAACAGCGAAAGTAGAATTGGAGCCCAATTTTGGGACCAATTCTTTCACCAAAATATATATTAAAAAAAAAAAAAAAAGTTTCCTTAAAATTGAAAACATTATTACTAGTTTTAAAAAATATTGGTCGCCAATGGCAACCAGGTGACCGTATTTCACGAGCTCTCACATACACATAATGATAAAGAATTGTTTTATATATATGGAAAGAATAAAGGTAATTTTTTATTTAGTACTCGCAAATAATTAATAGTGGACAAAACGGTATTTTGTCCGGGACGGTTTTAACCAGGTTTTTTCCAGTGGTTTTTTCCACTATGGAAAAAACCGTTCAACCCTGCCAGTCGTAGGGATAAATCGTTACGTTATCAACATTGACAGAGTTGAAGAACTCCCCAGATTTGTCCCCAAAAATTTTAGAATTCCCCAAAAAAGTCCCCACAAACATTTGGTCCAAAAGCCTCAAAAATCCCCAAAATGGGGACAAAATCCCCAATCTGGCATCACTGAGCCCAAAGCGAGTCAAACACATGTCGCATCTTATTGGCCAGAAGATATGGATACTTTGAAATAAACCAATATCAATGAACCAATAGCAGGAAATGAGCTAAAAGAAAAGATATCGTTTTCATTCGTCATACTCATAATAAGCGTTTGTTTTTATATCGCCTGTCTGCGGTATTACACCTACGATCCACGAGCGATGATGTGCAATATTATCAAAGAACTTATACTAACGGTAGTATAAATTCTTTCATATTATCGTTTAGAGCCAGGGAAATGCATGAATGTAGAATGAGAAGTCAATATACTCTAAGAAGTCGATATACTATGGGAAGTCGATATACTGTGATAGTTTAATTTTCCTGATGAATATCATTGACTTTTTGTTTTTGGACAGTGATATTTTCAAGAAAGTAGATACATTGCGGTATGGAAAGAGAGGATTGGAGAGGAAGGATTGTTTGGGGTTGGGAGTTTTAGTCAGTGAGTAATAGCAGGGGAAAAAGGGGGTTGCATTAGTATAAGCTATTCAGGTCTCTTTTTTTTTCGGGCTTTGCTTGGCGCGCGGTGATGCAGGTTTGTGGCGCGCACAAGAGGTTGCGTCACTTCCGCTAGCCAAACGGTTTGTTTGTTTTTTTAGAAAACACTGTGAATAAGCTATTCGGCGTTCTCTTTATTCCGAGCGTGGTGACTGGTGATAGGTGCTAGTGAGGAACATTATTTATCGGCACTTCGAGCGATCGCTGAGTTTGCGCTAAAGAAATATCGTTAGAGGGATATATCAGCAGAGCTAGATCTTTAATATCGTTATTGCGATATTTAAAAAATATTGATACTTGGGGATATATTGATAAATACTCCAGCCCTAGTCCTGATCATGGCTTGTGAGTGATTCAGATCACAAAAAATTTAAATACAATTATATATAATAAAAATGAATGATATACATACCTCACAAATAAAGAATAAAAAGAATATAGCACCAAGGAAAATGCACAAAAATAATCAAGTTTCTGTAAGGAGACAAGAAAACTATATATTAAAATATTCAGACAAAATTTTATTTAATTATCACAAAAAAATATTAGTTTATAAAATAATTTGAACGAAATACTTATTTCATTTTACAAATATTTTAAGAAAATAAAAAATATATACACTATGAAATAATAAAATAAACAACAACAAAAGTTAATCAATTAATATATATATATATATATATATATATGAAACTTCATTAGAATTTTTCAATGAAATGTGACACAGTTATTTATATTATCTGTAATTATATAAATTTACTAACAAAATCACTTTATTTATTTATTATTATTTTATTTTATTTTCTATATTCGATAGAAGAATATAACCAATTATAAAAATTTTCAACTGCTAGTTTTCAATGAATTTATACATTTTGAGATGTCCTGAGCACATTTTAACCATTTTTTTTTAAGTGTCCGTCTGCCTGTGTACATGCAAGAAAAATTTCCTGCTTTTATAGCTTGAGAATTAATGCACAAAATTTTAAAAGTTATATTTAGTTAAATTTTATCATAAATTGATGCCTATCAACTTCTAGTGCATGTCACTAAACAGGCAACATTAGTCATCCAATTTTATAATTCTTGATATAACAGCATGGGACAAAATTTCATATAAATGTAAACAATGGGGATTATTTTTAACCATTTATTGTGTGTGGGGGGAGGGGGGAAGTAGTAGTAGTAATTAATAGTAGCAGTAAACAAGGTTAGAATTTTTGTATATGTAAGAGCGTCTTGCCACCCCCCTCCTGGGGAGGGTATAAACTTTCAATTCAAGTATTTTTAAAAGAACTTGCAACTAGACTTTTAAAATGAATAGTTGAACCATGCATCTGTGATAATTTGAAATAAAGCTATCAAATTTTTCTATTAAAAAGAAAAAAAAAATCTGAAAAAGCGATATTTAGGATTATACTTTACTGAGACAAGAAACATCTGCACTTACCATGGAAAATAATTTTGATAAATAATAATTTTAATAAATAATTTGCATTGTGTGAATTTTTATAAAAAATTAGAAAAAAAAGTTTTGCTATAGTCACAATATACATACTTGCCAACCTCATAGTTTTAAAAAATAGTAAATTTTATAAATTGACATTTTTAACAATACAGACTGAATTTATATAAATAGACAATTGAAAAAAAGAAAAATATATGAATATTTACAAAAGATTTTCTATAAATAGTAATATTATTTAAATAAATCACCCATCTTTCAGGCGAAAAGAAACAAAATACTGAAATTATGTACATTAAAGAATCAATTTCAAATCCCAAAAACTGGGAAAAAACAAATGTTACCAATGATATTTACTTAAACACAATTTTTTACATTTGTAGCAGATTTTGCTTTATTAAGAAAAGAATAATTAAATTGCTGTTCATAGCAATTTTAACCACTTCACCGGCCATCCCGAGATAACTCGGGGTAAATGTAGCCTTCTACACACTACAGAGACCGGTGAAGTGGTTAAATAAAATTTTCATTGCATTAGAAATTAAAATGTTCTCCAGATTTTTATCAGATAATGAGGATCAATATTCAGTTTTTAATTATCTTATCTGACTGAAAATACACTCACAATGACTATGTAAATATATTTAATTACAAAAGCATTATTTAAAAAACCCAAAAATTTAAGACTATTTTGAGATAATTAAAATCAATAATTTTTAGGTAGATTACATTGTATAAAACGATTCATTTGTATAGATACTAAAAACAATGTATAACTTTAGTACAACTAATTCAAAACATTTTTATTAAAAATATCCAGTTAGTTGAAAAATTACTTCTGAGCTTTCGACTTATATTCGTAGAGTCTTCTTCAGAGTTTAAAATACAATAAAAACATTTTCGTCAAAAATATACAAGATAAAAATTTAATCTAAATATAAGTCCATAAATATAAAATTCATTTAAAAAGCAGACCAGTTCATTTAAAAGGTAGTAATCAGTTCAATAAAAAGGTAGATTTCATATGTCTTGTTTTACTATGTCAAAAAGTTCAAATTTATAATTCAACAGATCTTGGTACTGATAAGTATCTTCGAGAATTACCGCTGAGTACTATATATTCACATGTTTTATCATTCTAAAAAGTTCAACATTTAAAACTTAATACTCATCTGTAATGACGAATTTCATCAAAAGATATCGTTAAATTTTCCATAAATCTTGTTTACCATTCACAATTTTTTTTTTTTTTTTTTTTTTTTTTCCATATTTATAATTTAACATTCCTCTGCAACGATAGATTTCTTCGAAAATTATCACCAACCACTTAAATAAACTGACAAAAAGTTACATGTTTAACACAAATATTCATCAAGATAAGTTATAAATACACAATAGGAAATCACATTTAAACTCCATGCACATGATCATATTTTGAGTTATAACTATGGATTGAAAAGCTTATTGAGGAATACTTGTAAAGTGTTAGCATACTGCGCCCCCTGGTAGAAAAATCTTTAACATGATGTAATATTTGAAACTTTTAATTTATTTTAATAACTCTAGCCAAAGATTATGATAGAATACAAGGGATAATCATTACATATTTCTTTTTCTCTTTTTATAATTTTAGTGGTTTCTCTAATAAGAGCAATTCGTTTTTTATTAGTTTGATAAATTATTTTAGCATCTTCAAAAGAAATTTTTATGGGATTTTTACTAGCATACCTTGCAAGTGCTAATTTTTGATAGTTATTTTTTAAATCTGAAATATGTTCTTGAATTCTTTCTTTTAAAAGGCAGGTGAATAGAAGTCATACCTACATAATATAGTTGTTAATTGGTTTCATTTTGGAAGGGAATTTGATAAGTGCCAGCCATTAAATTAATTGGTAGTGGGTCGATTTTACGGGTTATAGTATTAGTAATTTTAGGGGGAGGGGGTAGCTATGAGTTCAAAATTAAAACTTTTACAAGTAGAATGTAAAATTTCATGAAGGCCTTGCCAGTAGGGGGAAAAAAGTAGGTACTAAAATCAGTATTTTAATTTTTATGCATACATTTAATAAGCCTCATTCCATTAGTATATTTATTCTCTGCATATTTCCCTCCATATATTTTACAGGAAAATTGCTCAATTTTACGATTTTTCTTGTAGGTTCCTAAAAAACAGTAGATTTAACAAAAACCAGTAGACCAGTAGAAATAGTGAAAAAACAGTAGACTTGGCAGATATGCAATATACCTTTTCTTTCAACAAGTAATTATTCATTACAAAATTGCTGAAATTCCAATAATACAAAATATTTTCAAAATGAACCTTTGAAATGAAATAAATAAGCAAATAAAACACCTGGGGATAACAATAAACCTTTCAACTTTCAATTTTTTAAATTTATGTCTCAGAAATTTATAAACCTGTTTTATTATGTAACAAATTGGTAGCAACATTATGAAAAATTGCTTTTTAGAGAAAATATTATTGTAGAAGAATTAAAATAGAAGACTAAATTTACTTTATTATTATTATTATTATTTACCTCAGTTAATGGGGTATCACGAGCATGAAACACAGCAGACCAAAACCATGCATTTATGGACAGCTAGAAAATAGATAAGTAAATACATAACATACATATTATAAATTCACAATATATTACTTAAAAAAAAAAAAAAAAAAAAATTAAAAGTGTTAGCCACAAAATGCCATGAAAAATAGTAATAATTATTCAAGATAGCTGAGAGAAAACAGAAAAAATACTTACGAAAATTGTTGCAAACGAAAGATTATTTTTTAAAATTTTCTAAATTTTTATGTTACTTCAAAATTTAATCTTTGTTTATAATTTATCTTTTTGCTTCAATGTCAATGAATCTCCGACGCCAGCAAATTCAAGTTAAATTTGCAAAATGGACATTTTTCTCTTTTTCTCTGTAAAGATATGCACAATGGATATATTTCTCAATTCAGCCTTACTTTGACGTAAACGTCACTTTTCATTGGGTCATTCATTTAACAAGGAACTGTAACTGTAAAATATGATATATAAAAGATTGATCTTTCTGTTATGGGGAATTTTCTTTGAATTCTGGTTATCGAGCTAGTTTAGCTATTGGAGCACTGAAATTCTATGCTGAGTATAGGAGATAAAGTTGAATATCTAACCATAGCCTCCTTAACTAGATGCCTGTCCCGTAGCTCGGAAACATAGCAACAGTTGAAGCGGTAAACACCGCCACCTAGTACAGATTGTAGGATTTTTTTTTTATTTAACTGCCACCAATAACTTTAAGAAGTGATATATGATTTATATAATCGACGTTTCTTCGATTCAATTTGCTTTTTATGTATATCATATCCCTCTTAAAAATTTTTGGTGGCTGTTGAATAAAAAAGTCGTCCAATCTGCACCAGGTGGGGCTGTCTACCGTTTCAACTGTTACCAAGTTTTCGAGCAATGCGACAGACATCTAGTTTAGGAGGCTATGGTCTAACCATTTTAAAAACAGCATATCATAAGTATCAGCTTTCATATATAATATTGATCACTTGTTGTTACCCAAGAGTTGGTAATGTTTTTAATTTATCTCAATTTAATGTTCAAAGAAGGAACTAAATAAAGTTCAGTGTCATGGTGAAGTCTAATGCTTTAAACTGTTTTATTTACATGAAGATTAATCAGATAGATGTTAACACAGATTGGACTTACGAAATTAACTTTACTGCTTCCATTTTAAAATTTTCTACGCAACAGAAATTTTCTTAAAGAATATTTCTCACAAAAATTGTAAAGTAGCTCTATTTTATTAGATGCAAAATAAAATAAAGCATTCACCTAAAGGAAAGTTTCTGATTCTTTTTTAGTGCAATTTATTTTTATAGTTGTTTGGAAGAAGGATAACTCATGCCATTGATAGTAATCAGTCATTGCTGTATCGTTTTTGGATTCCACAACTACTCATACATATTTGTTACATTAAAATATATGATGCAATCATTTCAAAAAATTTTCTTGGATGTTGATGCATGGAAGTATTAGTTCGTTAGACAGAGTGATATTTTGACCAGTAATTTATTTATATATGTAATATAATTATGATAAAGCATATATAGAACACAAGAAAGAGTCTTCAGGTTCCAATTCACTGCCCCATCAGTGGCTGAGCAGTTCTGCATTCAAAGCTGATAGATGAGAAGTACTGGGTTTGATTTCAGGTTGGCTCATCAACCTAGCTGTCTGGAGTTCATCAAGGTTTTCTCTAAAACTTGCACAAATACGGGCTAGGGCCCCTTACAAGGATCCCACAGAGGACATCCCCTGTTAGGCCCAGGTCCCTAGTATAGACAATTGACATTAATTAATATAAATTATCTCTAAAAAAGAGAGTTAAGTTAAAACATGTGCCATTTGCTATTTAGATTAAAAACATGTTTGTGTACAATTAAACTTTATTTAAAACATTTTAAAAATTCAGGGATTCATCAGGGATTTTTTATCCCTGATGATGAACATCCCTGATGATGCTTTGATATTTCAAAGCAAAAAGCTTTGGACAATTTTTTAAAATGTTTTAAATAAAGTTTAATTTTATACAAATGTGTTTTTAATCTAAATTGACCTTAAGCCTAACACCAAAGCCTTCGATTCCAATGAAAGTATCTTTAATCACTTATCCATAGTCAAGAGCAGGCAACAATGTTTAAAAAAAAAAAAAAAAATGCTTCCTTACGCTCAAGTCCAGCAGTAAGTTTTGATAGCTACTGAATTTTGTGCAAAATCTGTTTTACTAACCTATTAAAATACAGGCAGTGCAGCTGGGTTTTAACACGTTAGTTCCTAAACTCATCGCCAAAGGGATCTCTTGCTATGATTTTTTATTGGTTATTTGACATAAATTTTATATGACCTAATTGGCTTAATACTGTTAGCAGTGGTCTGGTACAACACTTAGACACAACATTTCTGACAAGAGTAATTAAAACTAAATATTTTCAATTGAACCCATTTGGCATTTAATTATTCTTTTTATATAAATATCAATATAAAATTTGCTAGTTATTTTTCCTATTCCCAAAAGAAGTAAAATAAAGGGTTAATATTTTAATCTTTATTTATTTAATTAGATAATTTAATTTTGTAATGTTTACTTTATAATATATATATACATTCATAGAAAAAAACAAAATAACTGTTATACTTTGTTGCTATGAATGAATGTTGGAGCAGATATAAGGAATAGACAAATTCTGGCGAATATTACATTTAGCCTGCTTTAGGAAAGAGAATAGTGTATAAAAAGAAGAATTAAGTAAATGGTTGAACACATGATTGAAATGGAGACAAGTAAGAAATGGTTGGTGAAGGATGATTTTGAGTAGCATTTTAAAGTGAAAACAGAAAAAATTATACAAAGATGGCAAAAAACAAGTTGTGGTTTTCTGTGAATTACTTGGATATATGCATAAATTAAATTTTTATCAAAGGTAGTTTAAAAGAATCTTTTAGAAATAAAGTCATAGGAGTTTGATGTTTTAAAACCAACAGTTGCTGATTCAAATGTTTCTTGATGAAAATTAGGGTAAGTTAATTTTTATATTTCTGTATTTGTTTATTATTGAATTTTATGTAAAATAAAATTAGAATACTCATTTTTTTTTTTTTTTTTATGAGCAAATTTCACAACATATACTAATTGCTATATTGTCAGTTTTGTGATTCCTGTACACTAAAATTGCAGTACACAGTTTTTTTTCCCCCCGTGTGTGTGTGTGTATGCTTTCCCATAAACAAAGCATACGACATGCAACCATCGATTGATGCATCGTCAAATTCATGTATTTTGTGATTCAGTTAGTTTTAGTTTTCCATCATTCTATAGGCAAGTATAAGGAATCTGAAAACAGTCAGTCAGTTTATTAGTATGTGTAGACTTTGTCTCAAGACTAAATCACTGTGAAGAAGTTGGATAATTTTAAAATATCACTTATGATACTAATGAATCCTTTTACCAAAACTAAATTCAAAACTGGTGTACAAACGATAAATAGACAAAAAGACTTCTTCACACACCATAAATTTTAAGCCAGCACAACCGGTTTCCAAAGGACGTAGCCTTCCTTCATCAGGTGCAAAAAAACACGTGCTACTGCCTTGGAGGCAAAAGCAAGACTGCTTTTGCCTCCAAGGCAGTAGCACGTGTTTTTTTGCCCCTGATGAAGGAAGGCTACGTCCTTTGGAAATCGGTTGTGCTGGCTTAAAATTTATGGTGTGTGAAGAAGTCTTTTTGTCTATTGAATCCTTTTAATTCAAAAACTTTGTGTAAATTATTTGAAACTTAAGACTTTTCTCAACATCGCAGAATAGGTGAAAATTTCCCCCATACACATGTATTTTAAGAATTGTTCTCATTGTAATGAAGTCAAGTTTGTTTTAAAATATCAATTTATGATACTGGCCAAAACCTCAATGAATTTCAACATTCTATTTTGAAGATTTTGTAAATTACTTGACATTAAAAAGCAGAATAGTACAAATTTTCACATAAACATGCATTATAAGAATTATTTTCATCATAAATGAGTCAAATTATTTTCAAAATATCATTTATGATACAATATTAACATTTTATTTAAAAAAATTTGTAAGTTATTAAAAATTAAACATTTTACAACATGGCAGAATAGGGTAACATTTTGAATAGATTTCCATTACAGAGAATATTGTATGGGAAATAGCATGTAAACTAAAATATGAAATTGGCATCAGAAAAATTACATAGCAAATTTGGATAAAGTAAATTTATCAAAGTAAAATAAGGGTGGCATAAAGGGTGGGATATTTCCAATTACTGATTGTGCTATGTAATCAGCAGAGTTAATGGTTTTTATCAAGAACATACAATCTTGAATGACCTATAATAGAAATTTACAACAATAAAAGTATAAGGAACTGACACAATCCAACTATGCTAGCTAGTTAAAACAGTGTTTTGTTATAATTTTGTTCCTTTATACAGTCAAACCTCCTTAACGTGAATTACTTTTAACATAAACTGTTTCCACAATCCCCATCAAAATGAAGATTAGTTTAGTTATATGAAGATTAGGTACTGATAGCATGAAATGCTGATAACATGAACAAATTTTTTATCCCCCTTGAGATTCACGTTAATGAGGTTTGACTGTATTGTTTATTTGAGAACATATTTTGAATTTATTTCATTTTTCCTTATACTCACATTTTTACATAACGCCTCTTACTGGAGACACAAGATGGCATAGCAATAGCATAAAGCAGGCAAGTTTTGAAAATTACACTAAGAATAAAACACTTGTCTTTCCTTAAAATTCTATGAAAAGAATATTTTATAACAGCCATCACAATATTTTATATTTCACATCATGATCATTTTCATAAAAAATATTTTTTACAGCTTGTGCATAATTTAAACTTTATAGTACAAAATTTTATAATGTATCATACCAATGCTTGAATGGTCCATAACTTTTTAAAAGGACACTCAGGAACATTCTTTTTAAATTTTATCCACATTCTATAATGAGTGATGCCATTCAGTATAGAAAATAACACAGACGCTGGTTCTTGCATCCCCAAAAAGCGATAAAAAGGCCACTAAAATATAAAATAATGTAAAATAATCAAAACATATATAGAAAAGTAGATAGTGATGATTAAAGAATAAATTTAAAATAAGCATCTTTAAATGTATATAATTTTACTAGGGCTGTGCCGATTAATCGGTTCAGTTAATCGATTAATGCTTAGTCCCGATCAATTCGATTAAAAATTTTCAAAATCCGATTAAAATTTTCAAACTACGAATTAAAGTAAAAATGCTGTTCTGCCTACAAAATATTTTTTCGAATATTTTGCTAACAAACATTCTAAGAAACATCCATCAAATAATGAAAAAGCAAAATAATAATAATAATAATAATAATACATAAATAAATAAATAAAAATAAATAAAACCTCTCAAAAGAAGTTGTTGCACTTTTGTTGATAGAGAAAAGTGAGAGGACAGTTATTAAACAAAATGCCGCTCCATGTGCATGCTGGAGCAACACCACCTGTCTGTAGCCATCTACAGAAAGTGTTGGCTAGGGTAATAGTAATCTCAGAAACAAGAAGCTTTCAAAAAATAGAAATGCAAAAAGATAGAAAAGAAGGAATTGATATTTCCACAATGTCAACAGAGTTTCACAATATCTTCAAGCGTTTATTGTCTGTTCAGAATTGCTGATAGTAACTATAGAAGCAGAAAAAGAAAATAACATTCTGTGTTCTAGTCCTAAGTGACAAAGAAGTACTAAAATATAAGAATTTGAGATTTTTATGATAATGATATGGAATTTTGAGAATTCATTTAAAAATAGCGACAAGCGAGATGGACAAGGCCTGCAAATATAAAACTAAAATGTGTGTAAATTCATTTAATGTTTCTTTAAAAAAAAATTGAATAAGTGAAAATATTTATATAAAATCAACACTTAAAGTCACCAATTATTACTCTGAAAATTGATTTAAATTTCAGCTATGAAACAGATATAATTAATTAGGCAAATGTTTTTGAAAAAAAAAAAAAAAAAATTCTCAGTCAAACTTATGAATTACACATATATATATATATGCAAAATCTATTAAATGCTAAATAATTAAGAATAAAATATATTTCATTTATATATATATATATATATATATATATATATATATATATATATATATAAACATATACAATATGAGAGTTTCATTCATCATTGAAATAAAATTATATAAAGAAAAATGATAACCGATTAAAAATCTGATTAATTGACCAATTAATTGATTAATGAACTACGATTAACTCAGTTAAAACTCTTAATCGATTTCCACCCCTAAATTTTATACATACTTTCTATATATCAAGAACATGAAAAATACAAAGAAATAAACATAGATATTAACAACATTTCTTATAATTTGTAACATTTTCTAATTTATGAAATAACTAGCCAGGTGGCTCCTTTTTAATATGGTAAATAAATATGCCTGCTCAGCTGCTAAGGCAGCACTGATCAGCTGAGGAAGCACCAGGTGCTTGACATGGATCCTCACAGTTTAAATAAAAGGTTGAAATAAATTCAAGTCATATCTAATAAAGAGTTTCAAATCTGTTTTTTTTTTTTTTTTTAAGGGGGAAGAAGATATGAAAATAACAGCAAGATTAAAAAAAAAAAAAGAAAAGAAAAAGAAAAAAAAGAAAGCTTTCAAGCAATATATATTTATGTAATTCATTTTCAAGGAAAAAAAAAACATGGGAAATTGTAAGTTATATCAAATATTTAATTCATAAATTCACCGGAAAAAAAAAAAAAAATAATAATAATAATAATAATAAAAAACTCCCACTTTTTTGCAACTGAGATAGAGTAAGCAATCCTAGTAATAAACAGATAAGAATTTTACAACGAAAGAAACTTTATATTTTTAATTATCCTTCCAAATTTGAAATAAAAATACTAGAAAGTTCTAGAGATATAAAGTATTCATTATTGAACATAAAATGGTCATTTAAAAGTGAAGTTTTCAAAATAAATGCAATAAATTTTACACGATTTTGAGAGAGATAAATTTGTGCCAATAGCTTTTTCTTCGAAAAAAAATATTTGACGCATAAAGTAAGAGATGTAGGTTATATATATATATATATATATAAGAAAGAAAGTAATCAAGAAGTATAGAAAATACTTCTTGACTTTATTTGGAGAAATGAAATAAACAGCATTATACATAAAACAAATCATGCACTAGTGAAAACTTTGTCCCCACTTCTATTTAGATAAATTACAGTTAGTGATCAGCTTACTTCTAACTTTTAGGATAATTACATATAAATAGTAGTTGAACAGAAAAACAAGATTCCATCAGAGAAAGGTCTAATAAAATTTTGCCCTCAATCCTCTAATAAATTAGCAATTAATATAGTACATCTAATATTGATATGCAAACATGTTCACAAAAGCCAAGAAAATTGGCAAAATCCAAAATGAGCTGGTTTTTTCCAGAAAAAACATTTTTTGCCAACCATGGTAATATTGTAAAGTCTTCCATTATAAGTGCATAATTTTTAACCACTGTTGCATTTTTATTTATTTATTTATTTTTTTTTTTTTTAAGTAACATTTCCTCAATCATTCACATCTCAATCAACTGTCATTCATTTTATCATAACTATTATCCGTATTATTATTTTTTTTTTTAAAGGTGTTTTAAAATTAAAAAATGAATTATTTTTGGTTAAGAGTAAGTATTCTAACTAGCAGATAGCACGACGGCAGCAAACTGTAAGTAGATTTGTTTTGTTTCTTAGTTATGTGTATATATGACTACCTTGTGTAGACCTGATTTTTTTAATATAGTCCAAAAACAATGTATTATACTCACTCGACCAAAGCAAGAATCTTAATATCTATATTAGGATTTTCCCGTCAATTTGACACAAGTTAATATTATCCCAGAGAGCTGATATTTTGCTAAAAAGTGTTTAGGATCAAATAAAAAAAATTAGAGGGTATGTGTATCGGATTTAAAAAAAAGAAAAGAAAAACAAAAAAAAGTTCCCCCATTTAAGGGACACCCTAGCCTGTGTATACCAAAACTTTTATAACCAAGTTTTAGTGATAACATCAGACTGGTTAACTTTTAATGATTTGTTTATTGCTAGTGTTCATATTAACATCATTTTGTCAAATGCACAAAAATTGCAATATTTAAAGTCATCGTTGAAAAGATGCATTTAAAGTCATTCAATCAATTTCAATGTTAGATGGAAATTACGAAATTGTATTAAACTTATTACAGAATAGATATTCTAACAAAAGAGAGCAATTATTTGCACAAATTAGGAGATTAATCATTGATATCACTAGAAAATATCTAAAGTGAATCTGCAATTGCTATTTTCAGGCATGAGAGTGCAGAAAATCAAAAAAAGAGGAAACATGTGTGTTCATAAAATTAATTTCAAATGAAAAATACCAGTGTGGGGAAAACTATACAAATGTGTTCATAAAATTTATTTCAAATGAAAAAATAATGCTCACAGGAAAAAACTATACAAAATATTTTAAAAGTGACAAATTAAACTAAAAGAATAACACATCAGCACAATAGAACATGTGTTTATTAAAAAAAAAAAAAAAAAACATTAGCTAACAATCAACTTTTAATAACATTGACTGGTGGTGGAAAATGAGAGGGGGGGGGGTTAAAAAGTAGTTCATGAGTTAGAAATTTTAAACACAATTCTTCTTCTTTGTGGGTTCTAGAATATCATAAAGTAAGTTTAAAATTAATATTGGCATTTTTGTTGTGGATGGATAAATATTTAAAAATAAAAGGCTTCCCGCAGAATGTTTGATTGGCAATGGTTAGAGATGAAAAAAGGGGGGGGGGGAGGACAAAAAAAAATTACATGAGTGAGAAATATTGAATAATTCTGCTCTTTTATATGTTATAGAGTATGATAAAGCACGTTTAAAATGAATGTTGACATCTATATTTTGGATGGAAAAAGATTGAGAATCTAAAGTTTTTCGTAGAGCGTTTGAACACTGATCGTTATTGGAGTTTGATTTTAACAAAATAAAAAATCGTGAAATTAACGAAAATCACAAAAAAGCGGAAAATCGCAGAAAATTCTCATGCCAGTATTTTACACTTAGTTGACAATGTAAAGGAAATTAACCATTCTTTATGTTCATTGTGCAAAATCACACCATTCTCATTCGAATTTTGAGAATTACAAAAAAAAAAAAAAAAAAAAAAAAGCTAAACAAATTGCAAATAGTAGTGCACCATTGAATATACAGGCATAAACTTTCAATCGTTCAGAATCAAATGCTGATATCAATGAATCCCCCTTCATTTGCACTTTTCTTTTTGAGAGTTACACCTCATCAGGTAATTGTAATTTAGAACCAGTTAAACATAAGCAATTGCTTCTTTGTACTGCACCAATTAAGGTGAATGATTCAAAAAATAATTGGTAACTTAATCTAGACCTTTTGATTGCAGTAGTTTAGACTTCACAGGACCTTTTCATACTCTAGCAGCTTTATTTCTTTATGTTGGTAAAGATAAAATTTTAACAAGTAATGAATAATTCTTGCAACAAAACATTCAATGAAGTATTGGTTATAAAAGTATACTTCAATTTGAAATTTTTTTTTTTTTAATATTTACAATTTCAAGGAATATACGAGTTTAAATTTAAACAATGATATATACTGGGAAGCATTTCTGGAGGACATGCTTCTAGAGATACTCATATTGTCTTGCAGAGTTGTTTTTCTTACACAATGTCTACTTCAACATGTCATTCACTGAAATCATTAGCCTCATAAGAAGACTGTTTTAATTACCACTGTAGACAGAAACAGAGGAGAGAAAATTGCTATTTAGTGGTGTGAGTAATGGCAGTGGGACTTAATGACAGTCAGGGTTCGAAATTTCAACCCAGATTATACTCGGCAAAGAAAAAATTTACCACAAAATAGGGTTGATAGTATTCTTTTTTTTATGTATTTTGGGAATTTTTTCCAAATTAAATGAAATACTTTTACAAATATGGAAACTATTTTCTGGTCTCACATATCATCATATTGTATAAATTAAAAATCAATTTAATCAATTGCATTAGATGTTTCAAAAAGATTGGAACATATAAGAGAAATGTTAATAGACATTCAAAGAATTTTGTCAAACAATATCAAATCAAAATCTTTTTCCCATGAAAATTAAACTTCCATTTTTATTTAAATTTTTTTAGACCAGAAACGTCTTATTTGTCCAATTTCTTTTTCAAGTTAGATGAAATGACAATATGTATAACATGTTCATTGTTGTCATTTGAAATGGTTATTTCCGAATAGTATTTCTCAATAATATCCTTGTTTACTACATCATTGGAAGTACAAATCTTTGACATTTTAGAAAAAAATTGGGAAATTTTGACTGTTTTTCAGTCATTATTCAACAATACAAACATAAGCAGTATCTGAAAAAGTGCTTGGGCTCATTCTCATACCATTCCATGCTCACTCAAATTATGCGCCAATAATGCATATGCAAATTTTTGCATTTATCTGCTCTCGGATGGAGGGAAGGAAGTAGACAGAGCACCAGCAACAAGCAGTAAGGCTCTCTTATATAAGAAAGCACCACAGAACTGGCGATTTAAAGTAATAAGTATAAAACTTTGAATAAACCCTATAAAATGCAATAAACTCGCAATAATTTTTTCGGGTTGAAAGAAAACACGACCCTTCGTCAGGTGAACAAAGTAGGCATGAGTGCTGCAATCAAAGCGGCAATGGACCTGCTGCAATCAAAAGTATGTTGCTGCTTTGATTGTAGCACTCGTGCTTACTTTGTTCGCCTGGCGAAGGGTTGTGTTTTCTTTGGACCCGAAACAATTATTGCAAGTTTATTGCATTTTATGGTGTTTATTCAAAGTTTTGTACTTATAATATTAATAAGGCTCTCTGTTCTTCTGTTCTCTTCCTGCTTGGAGAAACAAAACTGCAGAAGAGATTAGTGTTGTGAGGCAGGGGAAGAAGATGGGCTGATCATCAGACAATGAACACAGAGACTCAGCGCTCTGCGGAGCGAAAGAGAAGAGGTTTAACATGAGATTATTGCCTAAGTTTAGCAAAATTTCCAGTTTTGAAATCAATTTTTTTTTTTTAATGTCATTGTATCGTGTAAGAATTCTATCAATAGCTAAACCAAATTTATTACTCGCCACAATAAAAATTCCGCTTGTCATCATACCCTAGACAGTGGATATTGCTGTTGATTCAGAGAATAGCTACCCATTTAAAAAAGAGGATTCCGATTCTGATCTTGCTTTTCTTGATACTAGCAATATTCTAATCAGCAGATGATTTTTGTGAAGGGTTAATTTTTGAAATTGATATTTCCTTGAAATCGTTTGTCTTTTTCACCCTGAATTTCTAGATCATTTCTTGCAGGGTATGCAATCTGGGTAGAATTATTTTATCTAAAGAGCAAACAAGGCGTAGTGTCTTTTAAGCCATGCCTAGAATGAATTCTTATTCTGCTAAAATTATCTGGGGGGGAGGGGGGGGGAACGTTACATTACATTAAATCTTTTTCCCTTTCTGTGAGTAGCTACAGCTAATAGCATAGAAGAAAAATGTTTTATTCATTCTAGGTGGTTTACTGCAAATGGTAAAGAAGTTTTTATAAAAAATTAACATGAAAAATAAATTCTACAAAAAGAAAAACTTACTTTTCCATGAAACTGGGGAATAGCTTCGCCGTGATACTGGAAAACTTTAACAGCATGCCACATACAAAAATAATCACATTCATCCCAGCATTCCCATTGTAAAAATGATAAATACCATGGCCTTGTTGATTCAAACTGTGCTAATTTAGAAGAATTTGTGCAGTTTTTAATGCCACACCAATGCATACAATTTTGAAATGCATTTGAACGATCACCAGATGAAGACAACACAGCTTGATAAATGCAGAAAAGTACCACCACAATGAATAGCAACTGATAAAAATTCGTCATACAAAGTTTTTTTCAATAGCAATACCTAAAAGAAATAATATAATTTTGAATTAAAAGCATACTGACAACTATCAACTACTCTAAACGAAATATTTTTACTTTTGACATTTTTGATAAAACTAAACATAAGAAATTTTTTGGTTTAATGGCCTCAGTTCCAGAGTTATTGTTATCATCAAGACAGCAAAAACACTTGAAATGATCCATATACATATATATAAAGCAAAATAAGGGGAGATTGTAAAATAGTGCACAATAGCTTCTTTGTCACCAAATTGGCCAAATCATGCAAAATATGTTGTGCCTCAATTTTACCAAAATTTGTTTTTATTTTGTTAACTTAAAAGAAAAAAAAAAAAAAACAGCTATTTTTATATTTGTGTTGAAAAGTATGAAAACATTGATAGAATGGTCTATGGATAAAAATTTGTTAGATGTGGTTGAGAACGTTCTGAATTTGGGAGTGGATTACAATAGAACGGGGGGGGGGGGGGGGGGGGGGGGGGGGAGTGAATGACAATTTGTTTACAATTGAAAATTAAACAATTAAAAAAAAAATTAAGTAAATGTTAAAAATGGAAATTTATTTAGTTTCTTTCCCCTTTTGTGGTTAAAAATTTACACTCTCGAGGAGGGGATATATAAAAAATTTATCCTGGTTGACAATTACTATTATAAACAAAGCTTTAAAATGATTTGTTAAAAATAATTCTCATTGGGTACAATTTTTAAGCAACTTGCTCGAGAAGGAGAAGGTTTACACAAGTGATCTATGGCTGCTAATCAGAAATAATGCACTGCTGAATTTATATCTGTTTTTCAAAATATTCATTTGATAAATGACGATGCTTTTCAAATTCAGGCAGCAATTCTGATTTAGGCCACCACATGGTCTCTGACTCTGAGAGTGATTCGTAATGTTAGAACATTATCATAATCTTCGTTAAATATTCAATCAAAAGAAAAGAGCAATTTTTTTTTTTTTTTTTTTTTTATTGCCTTTATCACAAAATTGGTATTGTTGAAAACTTTAGTGAAAACTCGTATATAAAAACAATATTTTATTTTTTAAATGACTTTTTAATACTAATTTCTAAAGTGACGGGAAAAAGAAAAAAAGTCTTTTTATGCAAGCAAAATTAAATACAGTTTATTGTCTAAATAAATAAAGAGCTTGATTTTTAATAAAATTTAAGGACGTGTAATAAATAAAATGAATGATGTTGTAACTGCAGGTTCAGTTGAAAAAACTCAATATTTCTTTATTTGCTTAAAATACCTAAAATTGAATTGTGCTTCAAAAGTCTCATAGCAGGTGTTACATTTAAAGTTATAAAAAAAAAAAAAAAAAAAAAAAGAAAGAAAGAAATTTTCTCAAACTTACTGAGTAATTTTTTTGCATAGAGGATTACATTCATTATCCAATACTACCTACTATTAATTTTTACTTATATTTTTATTGAAATTGGATTTTGTCATCACATCTTCATGTCATGCTAAAAAACAAGGCACCTCCACTTTAAAGAAAAGTAAGCAATTCATTTTGTCTTTTGTTGGCTCAGTTGGTTAGAGAATCATATTGATAATGCGAGAGTAAAAGAAAGTTTTTCATTTTCTACTCAGTATCCTAAGAATTTTTGAAGAGTTTTTTTTTAAGCTTTTTATCTAGTTACTAAAATGCACAAAATAAAAATTTAAGTAAAAAAATTAATTTTTTTTAGAAGCATTTTATAAAATATATGATTTTGTGTTCACAAGTTATGTTTAGAAATAGAAAAAATCCAAAGATTTTTAATACGCACTGAAGATGGGCGCAAGTGCGTCTGAAATATATTTGTTTTTTAAACCGTAAGTGCAGTTATAGAAAGGATATTTTTTAGGTATATATTTTAAGTGAAATGTAATTCAATCCTTTTTCTAAAAAACTAAGTTAATGTGGACATAATTCCCTTTTACAATAAATGATCCATCTATTACTTAAAAAAAAATATATATATATATATATATATATAAAACTTTTTCAATTAGCAAGTTAAGTGAATCTCAAAAAGTAATAATCATAAAGTTATTGAACAGTAAGCAAAAGAATTAAATGTATCATATAAAATATTCTTTAACCACATTTCTTGCAACCAAGAGAGCCTCTGCACAAGTGCAGACACAATGAATCCAGTGTTAAAATAGGGATGATAACTCTTGTCATTAAGAGAAAATAAGCGATACGGGAACACTGAATGAATGGATGTTTACTAAATTTCAACCAGTTGGTCAATTTGGCACCAGTCCAAATTTCTGGGCTCGTCCTCACTGACAGGCATAGGAAATGTGGTTACACTACACAAAAAGAATAAATAAAATAAACAAATAAAAAGTAGGCTTTACAGAGAAAGAATAAAAAAGTTACATTGGGAGTCTCAAAAACAACTAGCACAAATGTAAAGGCAGATAGAAGGTACAAAAATAAGCAGCCTTAATGTAGGTAAGTGGGTATGAAAATACCGTTTTAAGGTATTAGATGACACTGGCGAGATCTGTAAGTGAAAAAGCTTCTATGGTCGTAATTGTCACTTTCCACATGAATTTCGAATAAAATTGTGTCACCTTCCTGTTTTGTAGTCTACAAAAGTCTCAATGAGTTTGATGAGGATTTGCTTGCTGAAAACCCCTGATATGTCTTATATTTTTGCAAATGTAACCTCAGTACATGCATGACAACTGAAAATCTTGGTGGTCGTTTGAAGCACAAAACAGTCTATTTTCACCTGATAAAAACATTTGAATGTTTTGCCAGCTAAACCTGTTGTAAGATCGCTCCCTATACATTCTTTTAGCCAAATGCTCCATTTTTGTTTGCAAGCCTATAATTCATAAATCATTGCAATCATTATCACTGTCTGTGTTTTTATCAGTTCAACAAAATAATAAGCATAATCTGCCTTTTTTATGTCACCAGACAGAAATAAATTTGACTAACTGCACATCTGAAGTTTTCTTTTTAATGGAAATTAATTACTACTATAAATTTTCATTTTAACACATATAATTATGTTTTGAAGACAATTTTTTTTTTTTTTTTTTTTTAAGGGGGAAGGGAGGGAGAGAGGAAGAGGAGCTTTTACTTACTGATTGTTACATTTTTCAGTTTTTAATCTTCTCGGATAGATGATAAAGATATAACCGCTCAACAATATATTATGCCATGATTTTTTCAATAAAAATTAAGGAATATACTGGCAGGGCCGGTGACAGGAATTACGGGCCCCTGGGCAAACGAAAGTAAGTCCCACCCCCACACACATAATCATTTCTTAAATTTTAATCGAAAAATGGTTTAAATTTTTGGGTACTGTGGTATTTCAAATAGCTCCAATAAAATACAGTGATACAATAGGTAGTACATTATCGAACTATACATTTATACAATGAAATTTGATTAAATAAGAAGGCTGACAAAAACATACAATTGCTTTGCATTTCATTCTCAATATAATTAATTTACAAAAGAAGACTTGAGATCAATCAGTGATTGATATATGCACTATCTATTGTACTTTAAAGTTAAATATAAAATTTTAAAATAAAGATATCATGATTGAAATATAAATGTAATATATTTGAAAAAATTAAATTTAATCTAAAAATTTCTTTTAAAAATTCTGCATTTCTTTTTGACAACCTTGAATTTTATTTATTTAATAAGCTATATCCTGAAAATTTGTTCGGTCTATAATTCAATATTTAAAAAATTAACTTTTGAATGAAGTGAACATTAATAATTACCGAGTGGGCTGAGTAGATTCATAAAAGTATATACTATTGGCAGCAAAATTATTTGAGCGCTAGCAACAATCAATTCCTATATGAAAAAAGTACGCTTAATACTGTTTTATTAAATAAATCCTTGTTGAATTATGTTCTTAGACTGCCTAAAAACATGACTCGACAAGGATTTATTTAATAAAGCAGTACTAAATATACTTTTTTATATAGGAATTATTGCTAGCCCTCGAATAATTTTGCTGCCGACAGTAATAGGCTGAAAGTTTTCTGATAATTTCATTTCTGCCATTTTTTTTTACTTTACTTTCTGTGATTAACAAGTTTAAAATAGCAATTTTTTAAACAAACAAAAGTAAAGGCATAATCACTTAAGTTTTTATTATAAGTTTTTATTATTATTATTAAATATACATATTAAAAATTAGAAGAAAAAAAAAGAAAAGAAAAAAGAAGTAAATATATATATATATAATTGTGTTTTTTGTATTTCTTAATCAGTAAGTAGTTCTTTTAAGTGAGTAAATTTTGCCCCAGAAAGATGATTTTTAAGCCGAAGAAAAATGGTATATTATCAGAATGCTCTTGTAGACTACAGATTTCAGCCTTTTTGAATACGATTCTAGTCTAGAAAACTGAAAAATAATAACTTTTTATTTATATTGTGCTTGAGGAGAAGGAGATTATGTATAATAACCTAGTTCCAAAGTTTTTTTCGTCGTTGAAATGATGCTACTACTTTTAAATGCTGAGGGCCATGGTTTGGAAACTATTCATGTACACTAAGCGACAAAAAAAAAAAAAAAAAAGCCGCACTTGGATATTTTCCTTTTCGCCTTCTACAACCACCAATTTTATCGTTTAAAATGCAAATTTTCAAACAGATTTTATTATGTTGTCCTCCACATACACTTTAGCTTTGAGTCCAGTGTTAAAAACAAAATGCAATTGTGTCAGGAAAATTGTAATTTTAGACATTATTTCAAAAATGGTAAGAATAAGGCAGTTAACGATGTCACAAAAAGGAATAATTTTTGAAGGAAAATCAAAAAATATCTTAATACGTGAGATGGCAAATTAATTAAATGTTAACGAAATATTGGTAAAAGGGTTTTTAACAAGATGTAAAATTTTTTAGCCATTTAAACTGGAAATTTGGTTTTAAGCAGCCATGTTGCTCATCCAAGCGAGATGACCGTATGTTAAAAAGTCATTGCTTATAAAATCGGTTTGTATTACATTTAGAACATAAAAGAAAAAAGAAACTCAGAAAAAGTGTTTAGCAGCATAATTTCTTTAACTACAGTACAGCATCTATTAAACAAAGCAGGTGTAAATGACAGAAAATTTGAAAAAATTCCATTCTTAGTGAAGAGAATTAGGAAAGCAAGACCTCAGATGGCTAAAAAAATTAAAAAATGATTAGTTAATTATTGGGCTGAACTGGTTCTCTTTGGTGGATCAAGTTTAACTTATTTCAAGCTAAAGAAAACAAGCAGATCTCACAACGAAAATATGACCGACTTAATCAAATTTGCACTTTTAAAACAGTGACACATTCTCCGTCGATTATGGTACGGGGGTGCATAACTTTTCAAACAGTCGGGCAAATTTTTATGCTCAAGGGATCATTTAACTCGAAATAAAACACAACCTTCATAAAAGTGGTGCCTGACAAACTATTTTGGAGGTAACTTGCAGTGGCAGATCCAGAAATTAACTTTTTTGGGGGGTGAGGGGCTAAGATTTCTCAAGGTGTTATTCCAGATAAAAAAAAAGTTTACAATTATAATAGTCAATTGTGAATATCAGTACTTTTTTTTTTTTTTTTTTTTTTGGGGGGGGGGGGGGGGGGGGACTTTAGCCTCCTAGCCCCCCCCCCTTAAATCTGCCACTGGTATACTGAACTTTTCCGCAAACAGCATTTCAAGATGATAACTTTACTACACGGTGTCTGTTCTGTGGTAAGTTTATTCACTTCAAATTGTCAAAATTTCCTATCCATTCCCATCAGAACCTATAATTCTTTAAATAATCTTATCTTTTTTCACTTTAAGTTAAATCCCACAAAGTTTAGTTTATAGTAGAATTTCTTCTTTACCAGATATAGAAATAGTCCTAATCGCAATCCGCTCGAAAATGTTTCGTCTATAAAAAGGTGGGGGAGAGGGGAGAGGATTCGAAATTTGCAGCCTATAACTCTGCCAGAACTCGAAAAAATATTTGTGATATTTGGCACATTGAAATTTCTGATATTTATGTTAAAACACTGTATAAAACTATGCCATTGTGCATTAAAGCAGTAATTCCATATAAATGTGGAATTAACCCAATGCAGAATACATATTTTTAATAAAAGATTGCTTAGATCTAACAAATAAATAGTTTTATTTCATATATTAAAATATAACTTGTTTATTTCATATAATAAATCATAATAGAACACAAAGTGTATGGTTATTACATTATGTTCAAAAAGAAAATTTTATGCAGATTTTTAAAAAGTATTTCGTAGAGTGTAATAAAGCGAATTATTAAATCGAAAATGTAGACAGCTATCATTTCATACCTTTGATATTATGCAAACATGATAGTTTTATTTGTTTCAACCATTTATTTTAAAGTTATTGCAGATAAAAAAGGCATAATTAATTTTTTCTGCAGTGTGGCTTTTTTTTTTTTTTTTTTTTTTGTTGTTTAGTGTATCTTCAGAACACACATGTATACTGAAAGTTTCAAAAATATTGTATGCACACACACATATATATAAGAAAAAAAAAATTATAGTATTTTTTTTTTTTTTTTTAGAAATGGATCTTTCTTGCTTTTTTTATTGCAAAATCATTGATAATTTCATCATTGATAATTTTTTTCTTTTCATTTATCAAAATCTACAAACCGAATCTGAATGTAAAAAGTAATGTTTAGCGTTTGCGTTTGTTAACCATGTTCCTAAATGAGAATTTTCGTAATTACATAGATTTTACCCTCATCCCCATGGACAGCGGCCAATGGACATTGCACAGATTAGATTGGGGGCACTGCTTGCGAGATAAGCAAAGCACCAAATGAGATGCAGACCCCCCCCCCCCATCTGTTTCTTTTTTAGATGAATACTGACTATGGTTGCTAACGACGAGCAGTGATTACTCTTTCAAGTTTCGATGTGTTTCATCCTTTCACTTGACCAAACATTTTTAGCAGAAACACAACTCACAACACCTTTTGATCTGCGCAAAAGATAAGAGTTCATTGATTGTACTCCCGTTTCTGCTCCGAAGTTAGAATAATGAATGACTCACATGAACCTTCAGTCACTGTATTTGATTTATTTGATTTTAGGAATGAATTGATTGAAATTTTAAATAGATACAAGACAGTAAATAAAAACTTTCTTTAATTAAAACTTTTGCTTCTTGAAAAAAGAAAAAAAATGGAAAGCATTAAAGAATAATTTAAAATGTACTATATCAACAATATTTTAATTAGATCATTTTCTGAAATTTAAGAGGTTAAAGAAATGGCATTCATGCGAATTTTGGAAAAAACTACAAGAAAACCTGAACGTCTAGGCCGATGAACCTGATCTAGGTTTGAACCCAACATATCCTATCTACCAGCTTCTAGAGGAGAACATTTTAGCTACTGACAGGGACAGGAGCCATATATTTTTTTTATTAATTTATTGTGCAAGTTAAATATGATTTACTTTTGATTTCAAAGTATAGATACATAAAAATTTATGAAAACTAAAAAAGATTTTTGATTATTATTTTCTACACAAATCAGAGAATCATGATTGTTAAACTAAACATATATTTAATTCCTTGTGCTTGCAAAAAATTAATACTAGAACTAGATAATGAAACACTATTTAGAAGTATGAATAATTATAAACATGTACCTTTTGACTTTTTTTAAAAATCTGATTGAAAGAATTAAATGAAGGTATATTCATTTTTCAAACACGAGAATACCATATTATTACGGGTGTATCTTTCACGCAACTCTACAAATTAGAATATTTGTTATTAAACTAATATATAGAGAAAAAAAAAAGTTGCTGAACTATATAGAAATTCCAGTTTTTTCTGCGATTTTTAAGATATGTTAATATTTAGCTATTTTTATTACTATTGATGAATATTTAAAAGCAAAAAAAATTCTTTTGTTTTGGTTTTATAAGATTTTTGATTTGTTAGAAAAATATATTTTATACAATCATATATCGACATTCGAATATAGCGGAGAAAACAAAAACCTAAGAGGAGGGATATTCAAAGTATATTTTATAATTGAAACTTTATTTTTTTTTTTTTTTTCAAATACATATTACAGACATATATCTTTTTTTTTTTTTTTTCCAGAAAACTTTTGTTGCATTAGATTAAATGAAAAATCCTCCCATCCTGTGCAATATATTCCCCTATTGCTCCAGATTATATATTTATCAGATAACTTTATTTCTCAATTAAATAAAAAATTTCAAGTTAAGTTTTGTCTAAAAATAAAATCCTATTTTCTATCAATTTTAGGCATATTTTTAATTAAACTCTCGTGAATTTCTATTATTATTATTAATGTCTTCTCATCTTGCGTGTATGTAAAAAGAAAAAATGGTCACTGTATATTTCACGATCCTTTACATTTTCCTCTAAAATTTTATAAATGAAATTCAATGTTTTATTATTATTTTTTACTTGTGATTTTTACTTTATACTTTCTCAACAATTTTGCATTTTTAGTAAATCTTTATCTTGCATTGCTTCTATATAACTTTTTATCAATATCCGGCCAGTTATAGTTCTTGTGCATTCATTTGATCGCTCTCATCCCAATTAGAAGCCCACCAGCGGATGAGCGGTTCTGCGCTCTTAGCTGGTAGACATGAGGTGCCGGGTTCGATCCTAGGTCGCACTCGTCGACCTATCCGTTCAGAATCTTTCGTGGTTTTCTACAAAACTTGTGTAAATACGGGCTAGGACTCCTTAGAAAAACCTCCACATGAGGCATTCCCCTTCAGGCCTTGGACCCGAGTACAGTCAATCAGCCTTATTCCCAAACACAAAAAATGTCCTTCCAATTAGAAATTTCTTTGAATATATCAGGTTGGACACATGCAGTGTAACGAGTTGACTTGAAACTTTCGAAGGAAGTCGGGCACATACGAAATATTTTTCCTATTCTACTCAGAATTCTTTGGCTTTGTTCCTTCCCATACCGATTTCTTTAAAAGTTTTATTTATTTTTATTTTTTGATTGACTGCAAAATTTTACTAGCAACAGTTTACCCACTCAATTCTGAGTAGTTGATACTAATGGTTTTCCAAATGTGAAATGCGTTAAAGAAACGATTAAAGAAAAAGAAATGAGGCTTCTTTATTATTCCACATCTTATTTGTCTATGAGTAATACCCTTCCTGCATCTACTTCCAGAGGCAGCACTTAGCCCCCCCCATACAGTGTTTGAAAAAAAAGATAATGCATCAGATAAAAATAATATCGCTCCCCTATCCCTTTAGGTCCTAAGTCTTGCCTCAAATCTTTGTTCCTTTTTTCATGTTTTTAGAATTGTGCAGGGGTGCAGAATATGCCCGAACGCCCGAACGAGGTTCGGGGAAAATTTTGAATATTTTTTTTAAGAGAAAATAAAAATGTAAATCAAAAATAACAATTTGCTACTTTGAAGTGCTTATACACTAACAGCGATATTTTTATGATAGACTGTATATTTATTCTCTTAAAGATTTATTACATAGAACAAATGACTTTGTATAGCAAAGTAGATTTTTGCATTATTGAGGGAAATTTATACGGTGTTTGGGGGAAATTTCCGAGGTTTGAACATTTTCTGCATCCCTGGAATTGTGGAAAGTACATACTTTTTAAGAAGAAAAAAAAAGTGAAACTTCATATTTTAAAATTTAGATTTTTGTCACTTCTGTTCCGTTTGTTCCAGCCCCCCCCCCCCCCTGTCACCGGCCCTGTATACTGTGGGTTACATTATTAAGAAATATAATGGCAAACTAAGCTGTCAAATAGAAATATGTATAAAAACCAATATTTTCATTCCCTTCCCCCCCCCCCCCCAACCCAAAAAAAAAATTTTTGTAAATCCTAGTTTTGCGAATGCAACAAATAAAAAATATTTTCTATCTCTCTTTTTTACTTTTTCACTCCTGCTGAACATCTGAAGTTTCAACCTAAAATGTTGGTCCTTCTGCAGGCTGTAAATTGATGGCTACTGGGTTGCATGTGGCCTCCAAGGTGCAAGTTGTGCACCTCTACAATAAGGCAATTAAGGTATTGGGAATAGAATGGCATCCATTTCATAATAACTGCCAAAACCCTTTTATAAGAACTTTGGAAATTACAACTCTCATGGAATGAGCATAAGCCTGAAAGTGTCAATGAAAAGTCGTTTCAAACTTGTAAGAAATTACCCGCTTTAAAATACATTTGTATTCCTAGAAAAATATTATAAACAGACCCACGTAATATTGAATTGCATAAAGAGTTTACGCAGCTGTTATTTTTATTAGATCTGTATATAAAAACTATGAAATAAAAGTACAAAATTCAACAGTAAGTACACTTGTAGCTCCTCTAAAATCAATATCACTCTCGCAATTACAATTATGTGCTGCTTTAATCTTAGCTTGTTAGTTAAAGAAGTTTTACCCACATTGTACATAAACATTTATGCAATTTATGCTTGGACTGACTCAACCATAATAGTTCTTTCTTGGCTTGATGCTGAACCTTCTAAAAATGGCAAGCATTTGTTTCTAACAGAGTAGGAGAAATTCAAACTACACTGCCTAGAATAGGTACTGTGGAATCACGTAAAAAGTGCAGAAAAACCCACTGACTGTGCTTCTTGTGGAATACAAACTACAGAATTAATTTCATACAATCTGTGGTAGACTGGACTTTATTGGTTATCCACAATTGATATTAAATTTTAATTACAGTTAATAACAGTAATAAAATATAAGAGAGGAATAAAGTACAATTTTACGCATAAACGTTAAAAATATATAAATTATTGAATCATTTAAATTTGGAAATAACAGTACTATAATATAAATCTAAGGTCAAAAAAGTAATACCAATAAAAATACATAAATTACATTTTAATAATCAGATATGAATGCAGTTTAAACATTAAATATGTAATTTTCAATAACAAAATTTCATACATTACTAAACATAAATATTATTTATAACATTGTTCAAAATACAAGTGCACAGCTCAGCACAGTAAATATAAATAAATATATAATACTTATGCGAATAGATTAAATAATCGAAAATAATTCGAATTTCGATAGTAAAATTCGAAAGAGATTCGACTACAGGATTTGAGAAATCACTCTTTGAGCTATATCTATTAGCTGGAGTGTGTTCTAAACTGGTTCGAAGCTATCACAAAAAAAGAGAGTTGTCGCTATGCGCAGTTTACGAAACAGTCCAAGCCTTTTAGATAAATAATGAATAAGATCTTTTGGATAATGAATAAGTCTTTTGGTTTCAGTTTGTTAAATCGAGGAATGCCAGGTGCAATCATAGATAGTAATATATATAGTAATATATATATAGTAATATCCCTATGTTAACTTGCAAAGATTTTTAATGCCGAAGAAGTTTTTTTGGGATCAGCCATGAGAGAGTATAAAACTCGGAAACAATAATGGAATAGAATGTTGATATATATTGAAAATGCCGAAATACTGCGCGGCTTTTAATTGCACAAATACATTTATGAAAGGCAGTGGAATAAGTTTTCATAAGTAAATTAAATTTAACTAATTTATGAAAAATATGATTTTTTATAATCAGTTGCTTTGTTATTATTATGGTTTAAATATTGTTTTGATTTTTAATGGAATACTTTTTTTTTTTTAATTTTAATATTTTTTACGTTTTTA
Organism: Salticus scenicus; assembly: GCA_963930645.1. Lineage (NCBI taxonomy): Eukaryota > Metazoa > Arthropoda > Arachnida > Araneae > Salticidae > Salticus > Salticus scenicus. The sequence goes on along the minus strand of OZ005650.1, from coordinate 88,087,851 downwards.
TATTAGTAAGTAGTATCGAATCTTCAAAATTCTTGTAAATGTAATTAGCATCGGCAGAGGTAAAGCCCGCTTGCTTTAATATATTATAACTAGTGTCTAGTATTACCACAAGACTTTCTTCTATATATAATCCTATACAAATTTACGCAATACAAATTATTTATTAAGTTATAATTTATTAAAGATATTTTGAATGCAGACGATTTTTTTCTTAAAGTAGTATAATAATAAACGCTGAAAAAAATCGTTTTTGTGCAGGCATGAAAGATATACAGTCGAACCTCGTTAACGCGAATCTCAAGGGGGATTAAAAATCTGTTCCTGTTATCAGTAGTTCATGCTATCAGTAACTGATCAACATATTACTAAAGTAATCTTCATTTTGACGGGGATTGTGTTAACAATTCATGTTAAAAGTAATTCATGTTAACAGTGTCCACGTTAACGAGGTTCGACTGTATATATGTATATGTCTCTCTCTCTCTCTCTATATATATATATAACATTAAAAATAAAAGAAATCGGTAGCTTCGTTTTAAATTAATACAGATCTATGGTTCAACCATTCGTTTTAGAAATATTGACGAGTTCTTTCTAAAATATCCACATTGAAAATTTACACAGGCCCCGGGGCTAGGGCACTTCCCTCCCAGGAGGAAAGCAATGCTCCTACATGCACATATTTTTTTCAAGTTTATTACTACTATTATCAATAATTCATGTAAATTTTACATTCATGTGTCAAAAATAACTCACATTATGTACATTTATATGAAATTTTGTCCTATACTGCCATGTTAAGTACTTAGAAAAAAAATAGGATGGCAGCACCACCTGTTGAGAGATTGTTTCCCAAATCTAATAAGCACCAGTTTAGGTCAAGGACTAACTGAATACGAGTTTGGTCGAATTTCATTCATATTAGGGGCTATAATTCGAAATTGCTAGAATTGCATTTTTAGTTGTGTTAAACGTTTCTTACAGTTTCGAACAAGGTTTAAGAAAATATTACGACATTAATTAGTTTTTCTGCTTGTTTGCTTGCCCACCTGTCCGCGCTCTATTTCCGAGTAAACCCAATTTCTGCTATATGTTATGACTGGCCGTTAAAGAGTTAACGCAAATTTTCTTAAACATGAAGATATGTCCAATCGTTTTAGCTCTCTAAAAAAACACTTAACCCCAAAATTTAATCAAAATCATTACATTTATTTCCGAGTAAACTTAATTTCTATTATATATTGCGATTGGCAGTTAAAGGGTTAAAGCGAAATTTCCTGAAGATGAGAATATGTGCAATTGTTTTAGCTCTCTAAAAAAAAAAAAAAAAAAAAAAACTTAACACCAAAATTTAATTAAATTCGTCACATTCACTTCCGAGTAAACCCATTTTATGCTATAAATTGCGACTGGTCGTTAAAGGGTTAACGCGATTTTTCCTGAAGATGATGATATGTCCATTCGTTTTAGCTCTCTAAAGAACACTTAACCCCAAACTTTTATAAAAATCGTTATATCCATTTCCGAGTAAACCTAATTTCTATTATATGTTGCAACTGGCCGTTAAGGGGTTAACACGAATTTTACTGAAGATGAGGATACGTCCATTCGTTTTAGCTCTCTAAAGAACACTTGATCACAAACTTTTATGAAAATCGTTATATCCATTTCCGAGTAAACCCAATCTCTATTATATGTTGCGACTGGCTGTTAAAGGGTTAACGCGAATTTTCCTGAAGATGAGGATAGGTCCAATCGTTTTAGCTCTCTAAAGAATACTTAACCCCAAACATTTATAAAAATCGTTATATCCATTTTCGAGTAAAACCAATTTCTATTATATGTTGCAATTGTCAGTTAAAGAGTTAACGCAAATTTTCCTGAAGATGAGGATATGTCTAAACGTTTTAGTTCTGTATTAAGAAAAAAAAGACACTTGACTTTAAACTTTAATCAAAATCGTTATATCCATTTCTGAGTAAACTCAGTTTCTACTACATGTTGCGATTAGCAGTTAAAGGGTTAACACTAATTTTCTTGAAGCTAAGGATGTTCCAATTGTTTTAGGTCTCTAAAAAGCACTTATACCAAACTTTTATTAATATCGTTATAAGCATTTTCGAGTAAAAGTAAATTTCTACTTTATATTGCGATTGGCAGTTAAAGGGTTAACTCGAATTTCTCAAACGACAAGGCTAAGTCCAATCGTTTTTTCGACCTAAAAAACTCCTAAACAGACAGAAATAGTAGATGGAAGCGATAAATTTCTTTAAATGTCGTTATTCCATACAAAAAAAAAAAAAAAAAAAAAAAAAAGAAGAAGAAGAAGAAGAAAAGAGAGAACGAAAAATGAGTATCTGGAGTTTTTTCATTCATCTTTAGTACATAAATTATTCATAAATTTTATTTGCTAAATTATCTGTGTGTATTCTCGTGTATATTCACTCGGGGAAAGACATCCATAAGAGAGTAAAATGGCCGTCTTTCCCCGAGTAAAAAAGGCATCACTTTTTCGTTCTCGCTGATCAATCTATGTCTTATTACTATATCTATGGGTGCAAGTTCACACTACCTACATAGTTCGTCCATAATTATGGAATAATCACCTGTGATTGGTCGCGGGGAAGCAAAGTAGTAGCTAATAACGATTGGGCATCAGAACAGTTTTTTATTCGACATTTCATGTTGAAATTTCGTGAAAACATTTACAGATATTTTCAAATATACGTTTTTAGTACCATTATAGATCATTTACATAAATTAATTACAGTTTTTTTTTTTTTTTTTTTTTTTACTGTCTATTTGTTTAGATTTAAGATAATATATATACATCATCATTATTATTATAATTAATATTATTATTCCCCGAAAACAAATTGTTGATGTTTTTTTCGCAGGAATGAATATTTATAAGATGAAAATACATAAGATTCACATATACTTTTTTTTTCTTTTAGTTTCATTTTATCTGTAAAAAAGTAGGATTTATGCTACTTTCAGTGTAAGAGGCAGTGGCGGATTTAAGGGGGGGCTAGGGGGCTGAAGCCCCCCCCCCCAAAAAAAAAAAAAGCACTAACATTCCCAATTCGATGTTACAGTTGTAAATTTTTCATTGATCTGGAATAACATCTTGAAAACTCTTACCCCGCCCCTCCCCCCAAAAGTTAAGTTCTGGATCCGCCACTGGTAAGAGGGGTTTAAAATTCGTAGATAAATTTAATATTATGAATGTTTCAAATATGAGTGTACATTCATTATTTGTTTTACTTACAGAACATAAAATATATTTTTCTTTTTAAAATTCAGATGGGATAGAGAAACAAATTTATACCTTTAAAAGTTAACATTTGTGCATAAAACATCACAGCTTTTAATGTGAAAATCTTTAACATGCATTGTCATCTTCGTCAGTGAAGTTGCATTTAAAAAATGAACCTGTTTAATTTTCTGTTTATTTATTAAATTCCTACAGTATCTTCCTTAAAAAATATATATTTATTTACACTTGAGATTTTTCTAAAGCACAAAATAAATAAAGTGACATGAAAATTAATAAAAAATATATTTAAAGGGGACTAATGTGCAAGTTGTACCTGATGGGACTAAAGTGAAAGTTGTACCTCAAGGGACTAATGTGAAAGTTGCACCTCACGGGACTAATGTGCAAGTTACACCGAACGAACAAACTATTTCTTTCAACGAAAATGCCTACTAACCCTGGACGATAGGTCTAATATATCGTATCATATTATATATCGTATTTATCGAAATATAACTCAATACTTATTTCGCTTCCTTCTTCGACTCGTTTTAATACGCATTTTTTATAAGCATGAGCAGCCTCTGAAAAACAAAAACATTAAATTCATTTTTTTGCTTATTTTTATTTCATATTATTTCACGCGCACTTTTTATTTCCTAATTCAAAATTATTAAAAAAAAACTTTTTCGATATCGCTTGTAACGATACTGATTATTATTAATTTTCTTTTCTTTTTCTTTCAATAATAATAATAATAATAATAAAAAGATTTTGATGAAATTCTGGCAAAAGCAGAATTTAGTTTAGGACGGAGGACTATTAGTTTTTTTTTTTTTTCAAATTATAACATTGCTTTCAAATTATTCAATTATATTTTCGATAAATTTTAGATTTCGACAAATGTCCAACTATCGAAATCGACAACGCAAAAATCCCAGATTGAGACTAATAGGCCCTCAGTCCTAATAATTATAACCCCTCCTCCCCCCCCCCTTAAGAAAGAAAGAAAAATATGTTGAAAGTAAGCTGATAACAGATAACACACTTGTTACATATTTTAATTTGAAAAATGATTTCTCTTTTTTTCTTAGATTTCTTTTCTTTAATAAAAAAAAAAGGCCAATTAATTTAGTGTATTTTTAGTAATTTAAAAACAAATTTTAGTAGAACAATTCATTTATATAGTTAAATATTATTTAATATATTTATTTAGTCAAATCGAAGTAACATTTTCAATATGATAAACAGATAGAGTATTACATTTACCAAATTTTACTTTAAAAAATAAAAATCTTTTATTAGATGATTTTTTTTGTAATGCAATTTCATTTATAATGATGACAATGTCAGATGTTTCTCATTAAAAACTATCAGTGTATTACCCACAAATGTTAACTTTTAAAGTTATATCATTGTTTCTCTACTCCATTTGGGCGGATTTTAATAGGAATGAAATAAAATAGGAAGAAAGGCTGATAGAAATTCTTTTTTGTTCTGTAAATAGAACTAATAATGAATGCACACTCGTCAGTCATATTTAGAACATTTAAATACCATCTCCAATCAATTTCAATCTACTTATCTCCAAATTTAACCCCCTCTTTTTATGATTTTAATATGAATTACTCGCCCTAAATTTAAGCAGTCTAATTTCTTTCTTATGACTTTCTAGGTGATTTTAAAAAATGAGGGATTTTTTGTAGAATTGAAAAAGTATCATGAAAAACGGCAGTTTTTCGAGTGACGCAAGCGGAAAGACAAACTGAACGCTGCGAACTCATATATACGGTTAGTTTGACATCAAAGAGATTTGTAAAAGCCGACACTAAATATCTCAGCAAATATGCCGTATTTTGTTCTGATCTTTTCAAAATAGTTTTTTATCTTCGTTCTTAATCTATCCTGAAAATTTTACATTTCTACGTGCAGTATGTTTTGAGATCTGAATCTCAATTTAAAGCCAAAAAGGGAAAATGGATGGTGTAAGTTTGTAATGGTCTAAAATCATGAAAAATATCTCTAAAACTGCACGAACGATTTTCTTGTAATTAATATATGTTGTTAATGGGATCTTTCTGAACCTAGTAACGTTTTCGTTTTTTTTTTAAAGTTGTTTTAAAAATGGAACTATATTACTCCGCTAATTGCATGCTTTCCTTCGGCGAAAACGTCGTGATACGGTTCTTACTTGCAAGGCTTAAGCTGGTAACGTTGGTTGATTGACCAACGTGAATGCAGTCAATGAATTATTTAAATTTTCCTTTTTTTTAACTCAAAAATACTTTATTACATTTTTTATATATTTATTATACATATACTAAGTCAAAATCACTTAAATATATTTTTTCTTCTGCTATGAAAAAGATATTCTTGATTTCAAAATTTTATATTTAGTCAAAAAAGTATTTAGATAACATTTGAAATAAGGAAGTACTTTGTAACTTTAGATATTCCATATTATCATAATAATGATGATTTTACAATTTTTTAAAGCGAAAAATTTTTAATCATTCATAAACATCGATTTTATAGTAGCTCAATGATTTGCGATTCCTATTCATGTATCCTTCCGCACCGGGAATGAAAAAAAACAGCAAATGGAGTTTTGGCGTCATCTTTTGTTCTCTTTTTAAAATACAGTTAGAGTTTATTCATATATTTACTTTTCAGACTTTAAAATGATACATATTTTTTTAAATATTAACATAATCAAACTAATTTTTTTTTATTATTATTTAAAGCAATAATTGCTAGGGGATGAAAGAGGGGATAAATACACTGTACATAAAAAAAAAAAAAAAAATGAAAACAGAATTAAAATTCATGAAAAATGTATCAAATAGCAATTATTGAAAAACACGTCAAAATAAATAAATAAGATCTTTACTTTGAAACCCATAATAATTTATTTTAAAAATATAATTCTCTTTCTTTTTTTTTTAATTAATTAATTTTTGCATGAAAAATTCCCTTTCGTAAATATATTTACAACTACAATAAAAAAAAAACCCTCCTTTAATTTTAAATAATTATTTCTACATGTTTCTAAGCAATTAAAAGTGTTTTTTTTTTTTAAGAAAAATTAATTAAATATATGAATTCCTATATTCAATTTATTTTTCTTAAAAAAAAAAAAAAAAAAAAAAAAGCACTTTTAATTGCTTTTAGAAACATGTAGAAATAATTATTTAAAATTAAAGGAAGGTTTTTTGTTTATTGTAGTTGTAAATATATTTATGAAATGGAATTTTTCATGGAGAAATTAATTAATTAAAGAGAAAAAAAGAAAGAAAGAAAGAATTATATTTTTTAAATAAATTATTATGGGTTTCAAAGTAAAGATGTTATTTATTTATTTTGACGTGCTTTTCAATAATTGCTATTTGACACATTGTTCATGAATTTTAATTCTATTTTCATTTTCTTTTCTTTTTTTTTTTTTAATATACAGTGTATTTATCCCCTAGCAATTATTGCTTTAAATAATAATATAAAAAATAGTTTGATTAGGTTAATATTTAAAATATGTATCATTTTAAAGTCTGAAAAGAAAATATATGAATAAACTCTAACTGTATTTTAAAAAGAGATTTTTAATTTTTAAAAAGAAATATATATGTAACTTGTATTTTCCATAAAACTTAAGCTTAACTTGTATTTTACTTAACTTGTATTAACTTTAGCTTAACTTGTATTTTCCATAAAATTTTTCTCCAAATGATTTTATCTTTTTTTTAAAATTATAGAAATGTAGAGCTTAATTTCTATTTTGTCTATAATTTTCACCCAAACATTTTTATGAAATAATTTTTACCTGCACTTTTGATGAAAATTTAAATTGTGAATATTGGAGCAGTATCTATAATTAGCCTCAAAAGGGAAAAGAAAATAAATAAATTTCGATTTTTAACATTAACTTGATTTTTTTCAATTGTTTAATTTGCATTTGTAATTCTCTAAAAAGAAACTTGAAAATGTAAATTATGTAATTCTAACTTAAATTTGAAATTTCCTACTTATTATTATTATTATTAATATTTTTTAAGAGTTTGAGAATTCCTCTCAATATTTTTTTTTAGTGCGAAGCTTCTCCATTTTGTTTCCAAGTGGCAGGCTACTTGAAAATTTGTCAGCATGATAACATTTGAAGTACTGAATTAATTCAAACTAAATTTGTAGTGTGGATTTATCTCAGAAATGTATTTGTTACGTTCATTTGCCAACTTAAGAGGGGACAATACCTAATCCCGCGGACAGCCGTGGCCAATGTTTTTGGGGCTATGGGAAAATTTGTTGCGACAATTACACATTACCTAATGTATATTTTTTAATTCTGTTTTCGCAGTCAGAAAATTCATAACCGTTAAATGAGTACTCATTTTTGAAAAATTCTTTTTTTTTTTTTTTTTACATTTTAATTTTGAGTTCAAAAATGCGATTTTTCACAAAATGCATTTTTCTCATTTTCTAGTCGCAAAATGATACTAAAAATTTAAAAAAACAATTTTTGGAAAACAAGTACTAATTTAACGCTTATGAATTTTCTAAATGGGAAAACAGAATTGAAAAATATTCATTAGGTAATGAGTAATTATGTAAACAAATTTTCCCATAGAATAACATGGGCCAAGGCTGCCGGCGAGGTTAGGTATTGCCCGCTCTTAATCTACCCTCTTGTTTCCCTATGCCAGCCCACTGAAAATTTCAAATTTACATTAGAAGGGTTCTATGAACCGATTTGCTTAAAACTCCATATATACAAGCCTTCATTAATAAATCCACCAAGACCATTAATAAATTGTAGCTGCCATTTTGAAAAAAAAAAAATGGTGGCAACTTCATAATAAAAGATGAATCAGTTTACCCTTCCTAGGGACCAGAAGGACTTGTTTTAATTTTTTCATCAATAACCAATAAAAAGTAATGATATCAGTACAAAAAACCCTTAACGGCTTAAAAGTTTGTGACGCCGCTACTTTATGGCTATATGAATTTGAAATATGAGTCTTAAAAATAATTATATCAATTTTTAAGTGACGTTTGCAATTAGTTAAAATATACATAGATTTTCTTATTTGATCATTTACTTTTTACTTTTATTTATATTTATAATGCAAACGTAATATTTTTAGCTTCAAGATCAGACAGATATATAAAATACACTCACTGATGCTTTTTCATTCACATTTCAAATTCAAAATAACAGTTTTAAAAGGAATGATATAAAAAATCCAGTGGCGCCTCGGTGTTATTTTAAAAGATTTGTTTTTTTTATTCCATTAAAATTACTTTTGTTTAGCATTATAAATTAAAATTATTTATTTCAATAAATTGATTTATCTTTTGCGTCACACTATCCAAAACTGCAAGTAAAATTTGTGTAAATGTTTCTTTTACGTCACTCGTCACACTACCTCTTTGCGCAAATTTTCACTCAGTTGGATCAGAGCCTCCTTAAGTAGATGCCTTCCACGCGCAGCGAATCCCAATGTTAAATTAGGCAACATTTAAAAAACAAAACTAACGCTAGGTGACAGCACCTACGCAGAGCAACAATTTTCTTCTCTTTCATAGATAAGTTATATTTTTCATATAAAAATCTAGCTATTAATTTCAATTTAAAGTCCAAAATTGTATTTTTTTTTTTCTTTTAATTTGAAAAAATGATGTAAAAGTGCTTTATCGTAAATATTTTCAAAAAAATATTAAAATATTTATATTTAAAAAAGTATAGGGTTTAATTTTCTTCGGAAGTGGACAAGACCTATTTTAGCTTTTCAACTAATTGAATCTAATAAATAACACCTTTTTTAAAAATATATTATTAATTAAAAAACGAAATTTAAAATTAAATAAGCAAAAACATGGCATGTCTATCACGCGATTAAATTATTTTTTATATATTTATTCAATAAAAATTTCAATTTTTTTTTAAATTTAGATATCAGATGAAAGTTTTGTTTATATAAGTTAAAATCTCTGAACTTTAAATGAGTTTCAGTTTAGAATGAATAATTTATAATGATAAATTATTAAAATCATGTCTTTTTTCTTTTTCTTGGTCATGTCCTTTACGTTACATTTTTACCTTATTAGGTGTGAATTATTTTTCCTAAATCGAGAATTTTATATTATTTATAAGAAAAATAGACCAGCACATTAATGAGATAAGTTAACATTCAGTAATAAAAATTGGAGAAGAAAACAATCTGTTGTCTAGTCCATCACAAAAAATAAATAAATAACCATTAAGATTTAAATTTTTAAAATTAAGGATTTCTTGAGTATAAGTTTTCTCTCGCACGAAGTTTTTTTTTTTTTTTTTTTTCAAGATTTTATTAGCTTTACCAGTTCCGAGAGTGTATGCTTTCGAAACTGATAGACAGTTTCGAAATAAAGTTGTGTTATGTTTACATGTTTTGAGGTCTCCTGAAACGAAAAATAATGTTTTTAGCGGTTGGTCTGTGCGCGTCGGTTTGTCTATCTCGGATATACTTGGAAAATGCTGAAAGTGTATTTCATTTTGTGTTAGGTGTTTTTCATATAAGATTAAATTTAAATGCACAATCTGATGTGCACATAGTTTATTGAAAACATACAGGGCTATTCAAAATTAAGCTAAACGTTCTTTTCTGTAGAATGTAATTGACGAAAGTGCTTTGCTACACTTTTTTTTATGTCGACGAATAGGGCAGTTGCAAACAGCTGATAGCAGCATGGCAACGTGGACAGCGTGCCCTCCATCATTGGTTGCTATGCGCGGTTGCCATGGTGCTGTGAGCTGTTTTCAACTGCCATTTGCTTACTGTTCTAAAAATGGCGTCTATTTATTTTCACGTGGAGTTGATAGCCCTCCATCTACGTCACTATGACGTCATATGAAACTGCTCTATATTGTTGAAGAAGGAAAATTAATTTTTCGAACCTATAATGTAAACAAAGTATTTTTTTGAAGTTCTATTTTCAACTCAGGTTTTTGAATAAAGTCACGTTTTGGGGTTCTCTGAATACAAAAAGCATTTTTTTTTCTGTTTTTAGTGATTGATTTATATGCATATTTATTATCAGAATAACTTAAAAACAAACAAATGCAGAAAATTCACAATTGTATTTTAAAACTCGTATTAGGTTTCAATTTGAAAAAATTGATAAAGATTGGCAAATTTAAGGATAAATTAATAACATCCTTGAAATATTTTTACTTCCATTACCCTACTACCGTAGGTAATGAAAGTATTGTGTTCGGTCCAAAAATTCGATATCGAGTTTTCCCCTGATTTATATTTTTAAGGTCTCATGAGTCCAAAAAAAGTAGTTTTTGGCAATTAGCCAGTATATGTGTGTGTGCGTATATGTGAGTGTATGGATGTGGAGAATTTCTATTTCAAAAAATCAAGTCATCTTTCTGTTATACCTGATAATTTTTCAAATCAGTAATCATGATATTTAATTTTTACATGAATTTTTAATTTCATATTCCATTTGTGTGGTAAAAGGTTAATAAAAGTAATGTTATGAATCTTAAAACTTAATATTTTTAAAAAGAACAAAAGTAGAAATAAAAATGTTCTATTTTTTCTTTTCAATATTCCCAACACTTTTGTATCGATTTAACTGAAATAATCAAATTTTTATACGCATTTACACAAGTCTTTAAAAAACAGTGGTATTAAAAAAATATAAATCAATCTTGTTCCTATATTGGAGTATTTTATAGTTTTATTCATAAGTTACTAATGTAATTTATGAATAAAACTATAAAATACTACAATACAGAGTTACTTCAAAGTAACTAAGAACAAGTTATTTTTCTGTATTCCTACATCAATAAATAAAAATTTCATTTCATTTTGTAATAAGCATAACTATTTTATTTGTTAAATCTAACTTACTAACAGAGGTGTCAACCCTTCGAATTTTTATATCATAATTTCTTTTAAATTTATCTTCGTCTTAATCACAGAATTTACGATAATAAATAAAAATAATGTTTTTTGTGAAAAATATTATTGATATTAAAAAATCCGGAGGGTTGGTAATTTTGCATTAATTACTTATGCAGTTTACATACCTTGTCTTGAAATATGAAACCGTGAAAACTTATATTTTCACGGCGACTCCGATTGACAAAATGGAACGACGCAATACACCATATTATATTTAAAAAAAAAAAAAAAAAAAAAAAAAAAAAAAAAAAAACTCCCACATTTGTTAAATTAATAAAACGTAAACCATGAAGAACTCAATTGAATCGCGGGAAATAAACAGAACTTTACGACTCGGTATCAAGCGCCATCTACTGGCTATGTTCTTCTTGTACTGTTGCCAAGTTTTCGAGCGACTCGCTGGGCATCTACTTAAGGAGGCTCTGGTTGGATACTATGTTTTGGATAGCGTGATGCAAAAGATAAATCAATTTATTGAAATAAATAATTTTAATTTATTATGCAAACTCAGTGAAAGTATAATTATTTGACAGTATATTTGAAAATTAAAAGCACTGTTTCAATATGTAAATATATTTTATTAGACAAAACAAAAGTAATTTTAATGGAATCAAAAAAACAAATCATTTAAAATAACACCGAGGCGCCACTGGATTTTTTATATCATTCCTTTTAAAACTCTTATTTTGAATTTGAAATGTGAATGAAAAAGCATCAGTGAGTGTATTTTATATATCTGTCTGATCTTGAAGCTAAAAATATTACGTTTGCATTATAAATATAAATAAAAGTAAAAAGTAAATGATCAAATAAGAGAATCTATGTATATTTTAACTAATTGCAAACGTCACTTAAAATTTGATATAATTATTTTTAAGACTCATATTTCAAATTCATATAGCCATAAAGTAGCGGCGTCACAAACTTTTAAGCCGTTAAGGGTTTTTTGTACTGATATATATTACTGTTATTTTACAATAGTTTTCATTTTTCTTTCTTTGTTCCTTTATCCTTATCTGATAGCTTGTCACATATTTAATTACAAAAATATTGCTACCCCCAATTTTTAAAAGAAAAAAAGCATATGTATTTATTCAATTTCAAGTTTATAATACACAACCGTCACAGTAGATGGTGACACCAAATATACATCTATCTTCTGATTCCGATATTTAGATACAGATTTTAAACTACATAAAAACATAAACATTGGCGGTTATGACTGTTGCCAAGAGCAATCTCCAAACCGTTGCCATCGAAATATATTGAAAATAAGCTGTTACCAAGGGAACCAACGCACAGAGGGTTCATCTCACATGACTCATGTTGGACCCAGTCAAGGTTACCATTTATCACTCTACTTTATGTCTGAAACATGAAGATAGAAGGGAGGAAGGAAAACGAGATAGGGGATTCGGCAGAAAAACGGACCAGAAAATTTAGTTAATCAACAGGTCGCTAGACGGCGCAAAGATTAGCCGTTATAGCCGATTAGCATTGAAAAGCTTATGGAAATAATTGCTTTTTAATAAAATTTAAGTAATTTTAGGTACTTATTTTTAAAAAATTGGCTAGAAATTGTCATGCTATTAATGTGAGAATATAGAGAAATAAAGAGATTATTTGAACATTTTTATTTTTATTTTTTAATTATTACTTTTTAAGTCATTAATTCTTAGTGCTAAGATATATTACTTTTTCATGTAGAAATTATTTAAAAATTATCATTTTTATTTTAATCAATTAATTTTGAAAAGTAAAATACATTAGTTTTTTAATAATGATTTAAAAAATAATAAGTAATAATTAAAATTTTTCAATTTTCCAAAATAGTTAAACTGATTCTTTTTATTTTTATTTTTTTCTAATTTTCATTTTTATTTCATCTTTATATATATATAATTTTAGATGATTTAGATTAATTGTAGCTATTTAAAAATTTTAATTGGGTGTAACATTTCTTTTTTTTTTTTTAATTAATGAATGAAATAAATAAATAAAAATAGAATAGTACTTTAAAAAGCCTTTTTTTATCTTTTGATTAAAATTGTTTCGTTTTTTAAAAGCTAATGGTATAAATTTTTGAATTAAAATTGGAATGACTAGAAAAAATAATTTTAGCACGGAAATAATGTAAGTTTTGATTCTGATAAAATTTTAAAATAATTTTTACATCACATACAAAGCATATATTTCATAAGTTAATTTTCTTCGAAGTAAAACATACTCCAACTGCAGCAGTTTGGGTCTGCTTTCGAAACTAGTCAGTGGGAAGTGCTTGGTTCGATTCCAGGTCACGGTCGTCAAAATAAACGTTCGGAGTTTTCCGTGGTTTACTTCAAAACTCGAGTAAATACAGGCAAAGTCCCTCTAAAAAGACCAATATGAAGCAATCCACCTAGGTCTAAGACCTAAATTAGGTAAAACAACACAATATCATGGAGGGGGGGGGTGAGTGAAGTGAATGTTTTGATTATTTTACAAGAGATTTTTGCACAGTAAGTTTATTGTATTTAATATATTTTATTAATTTTTCAGGTTATCAGTTCATAAATTTAATTATTTTACAAGCTGACTCTTTTTTTTTTATATTTAACATTTTAAAAGTTGTTGATGGTTTTAAAACTGAGGCCGATTGATTGTATTAGGATCATAGGCCTGTGTAAGAATACCTTCCATGGGGGTCTTTCTAAGGGATCTTAGCCGTATTTAACTTAGTTTCGGAGAAAACCACCGAACACTTCGAACGACTAGGCCGACGAGCGCGGCCAGGGATCAAACCCAGCACCTCATGTCTACAGTTTCAATGACAGGACCTCTTGGCCGTTAGTGGATCCTAGCATTCGAAAAGCTAAAACTTTTACTATTATTATTATTATTATTATTATTGTAAGAATAAAAATTAAATTTGGAATAGCGATTTAAATAACCACATTTTCCCTTTTCTTTAAAATCGTTATAATTAGAAAAATAATAATAATGGTTCAAATTTTTGAATGACTAAAAAATATAATTTCGCAGAGAAATAATGCAAATTGTTTTAGATAAAACTGTGAAGTAACTTTTACACAGCATACAAGGCATACATTTTTCAGTTAAATAAATTTCTTACTTTAAAATAAACTGGTTGACGTGAAGTGCCGGGTTTGATTCTAGATTGCACTCGTTAACTTCATCGTTCGAAGTTTTCCGTAGTTTTCTTCAAAACTCGAGCAAATACAGGCTAGGTCTCTTTTAAAAACCAATATGGAGGCAATCTACCTAGGTCTATCAAGTGCAGATAAAACAGCTTTAGAGGGGAGAAGGGTTGAAGCTCTGGTTAAACAAGTTTTATTTGAAAGAAAAGCAATTAACTGATGAAATATATGTTTTACATGTCATGTAGAAATGACTTAAAATTTTTATCGAAAACTAATTTGCTAAAATTTCGAAATCATTTTTCCATAGGCAGATGGAAAATGTCTAGTTCAATTTCAGGCTTGTCAACGTAGCCGTTTTAAATTTCCTGTGGTTTTCTTCAAAACTTGCATATATTTGAGTCCCATACCTAGATGTATGACACAGGCAATCTACCTAGATTTATAGCCAAAGTGCAGTCAATAGGCCTTAAATTAACAAAACATAATTGGAATTAGGGTGGGGGGGGGGAAGGGATAAATGTTAATTGTTTTATGTAATTTTTTTAACCCTACTGAGTTTATTGTACTTTTAATATATCTTATAAATTTTTCAGACTTTCATGCAACAGATTTTCTTACAATCTGGGGACGGGGAGGGGGGCAGAGCAAGAAGAATTCAGAAGTATGAATGCAGAATTGTTGTACAAAAGATAGCTGCAATTAATCCAAATCACTTAGAATTATATGTTTTTAAAAAATGAAAATTAGAAAAAGAAAGAAAAAGGAAATAGTTTAACTATTTGAAAATTTTAGTTATTTATTTCATTTTTTACATTCTAAAAACTGAAATACATTATTCTTTACTAATGAATTTAACAAAAAAATGTTAATGATTCGAAATGGCATTATTTATCTTATGATTAAAATTGACTAAAGTTAAAGGATAAGCTTTTGAATTAAAATAGGAATAACTAATTAAAAAATAAAACATGCATGTGGGAAGCGCCTGGTTCAATTCCAGGTCACACTCCTGAACTTGGCTGTTCAGAGTTTTCCATGGTTCACTTCAAAATTCGCTTAAATACAGGCTAGGTCCCTTTAAAAAGACCAACATGGAGTCAGACCACCTAAGTCTAGGATCTAAGTGCAGATAAATCATTCTCAGCGTGTGGTGGGGAATGAAATATAAGTTTGATCATTTTGCAAATAGAATGTTATCTTCATCCCACTAAAAATTAAATTAATTTTAATTTTGATAATTAATTAAATAAATTTATAATTAAATTATTTTATTTTATTAATTTCTCAGGTATTAAGTTCATAGATTTAAATTTTTTTTGCAAACTGACTTTTTTTTTTTTTTTTTTTAAAGCATAACCATTATTTATAAATTTTATTTATTTTTCATTCAAAAAGCTAATTCCGTATATATTATTTATTTATTATGTTTTTTTTTTTTTTTTTAGAACAGTGGTTTACATATTCGCTTTTCACCTTTTGATTAATTTTTTTTTTTTTTTTTTTTTTTTTAATAATAGTATAAATTTGTGAGTTGAAGTTGGGATAACTAAAATAATTTTAACATAGGAATAAATGAAAATTGTTTCAAATAAAACTTTTTAAGGCTCTTAAGAGCCTTAAAAATTTTATTTCAAACAATTTTGATATATATGCCTTGTATGCAATGTCAAATATTTTACACTGCATACAAGACATATATATCAGCTACATTTCTTTCTTCAAAATAAACTGGTTAATGGGAAATGCTGGGTTCGATCCCAGATCACGATCGGCAATTTAACAGTTCCGAGTTTTCCGTTTTTTTTTTTTTTTTCTGAAACTCGCGTAAATATGAACTTGGTTTCGTTAAAAAGGTGTTTGTGTTGATTTTTGGGATTAAGGCCGATTGACTACACTTGCGTCCTAGGCCTGAGGAGGAGTGCCTTCCATGGAAGTCTTTCTAAGGGATCGTAACCCGTATTTACGCAAGTTTCGGAGAAAACCACGGAAAACTTCGAACGGCTAGACTGACGAGCGCGACCTGAGATCGAACCCGGCACCTCACGTTTCCTTAAAATGACTACTACGTAGGCAATGCACCTAGGCTTAGTTACAGTCAATTAGCTTTAACTTCTACATAACTACCTCCAAATAAAACATAATTAGCAGGGGGTGGGGTATAAATATCTTATATAATGTATATATTAAATCTGCCTTAATTATTTTCTAATGAATTATTTTCCTTCTCATAGTTTATTGCGTTTTCTATACTTTGCATATTTCTAAACCATTCATTAAAGTTTTTATATCAAGGAATAAAATTCTTTAAAATAAAATATGGAAGTATTTATGAACAGGAAAGTATAGCTGAAATTTATCCATAACATCGAAAATTATGTTAAATAAAATTAGGAAAAGTAAGAAAATAAAGTGTATGTTGGAAAATATTATATATATATATTCCTACGTGAGTTTTATGAGAACCCATTAAGTCTAATATCTCAGTCAAAATCGAGACCATTTTCGTAATACGGCGTTGGATCTCCTTATTCTAGCTTCATATAGTCTGAAATTAAAAAGTTGTACCCATTTTACGTGCGCATTCGCGAGTTTTGTGATTCTGAGTTGCTGCAACAACCGGCTACCGCAAAAATCGTACCATTTGGTAAAATTTTGTCGATTTGCTCTGGACACATGTACAAGATGTAGAATGCTACCTGGGCGATATGATGATGCGTCGTTACATAAAACCTACTCAACCTCAATCTCATTTATTTTCTTTTGTTTAAAAATTTCTGTGATCAAACTGAATGTCAAAATAAAGTATTAAAGTTTCAAAAACCTGTTAATAATATTTTAACCAAACTTTATATGAAATAGAGCTTTCCTGATTTTTTTTTTTTTTTATTATTTATTTAAATGTATTTTTAAAATGGCAGTATCGGTAAACGGTAATCTAGCTCTTTAAAGCTTTTCACCCCTATGTTTTCAAAAGTGTTTGTTACATTCAAAATTATTTATACATCAACGTTTTAAAATGAAAGAAATTAAATTAACTCGAAATTTTTTCTTGTGGTGTATGTCTGTAGTATATTTATCAGCATTTAGTTCTTTATATATCCAAATTCCTGGTATGTATATTGCATTTTACAAATGCATTTATTTAGATAGATTTTCTTAGATTGTTGCATTGATATGTACTTATTCTAGTTATAAGAAAATTTTTAGCATGTTGCAGTTTCTATTTTAAATATTTTAGCAACATAAGGTTGATTTTTGTGCATTCCAAAGTAATTTGTTGAAGATCTATAAATAGATACCGTATAAAATGTATGCAGTATCGTATTTTCTGAACGAATCTAATCGTTATTATTATTACAAAAATATTTAAAGCTTACTTAAGATTATTTTTTAAAATCTATTATTTGTTCTTTAAACATTAATGAATTTCATTTATTTTCGAAATAAAGCATAATAAAGTTAGGATGAAATATTATAAAACTGATTTTTCTTGGCATGATTGTGTAGGAAACGCTGTGAATATTTTCGCAATATTTCAAAAGACATTAATTTAATGAGAAATATCACACTTTGTCTTATAAGTTGTAGTAAACATAAAATCAATAGAAAATCCATTAAAATCTTTTTTTAGAGAAGCTGTATATCTAGAAAATTGGCAAGAATGCAATAAAATTATATTGAAATTGATGTAACACAGACACCCAAAGTTGGTAAACACTCGTGGTTCAAACTGCACTAAACAATCTGCACAGAAGTCTAGAATTTGCATTTTTTGAAAATTTGGTTAGACTATATTTGAGGGTGCCCCTTGATTCTCGCCAAGTTGTGATCGTGGTAAATATATTAAGGTTAGCCTATTTATATGTATAGGTTATATGTATATAGTGTTATACATTATTAACAAAAATGCTCCAAACAATTTCTCCAAGTAGGCACCCTGAAATATATTTTTACCAAAAATTTTTATTGGATGAACTAGAATTTGTATGCAATTTATTTTTTAGATGTTTGGCATTGTTCTATGAAACAAGCATCATGAGTGATCAATTCACTAAATATCTTTTGTAGTGATAGTTGGTTCCAGAAAACTGACTCCCACTAAAACAGAGTTTTGCAAAATTCCCCCTTCTCCTTCCCCGGGGGGAGGCGAAAAAAGCACGTTTATGACCATAAGTCGGCTCCAAATTACTTCATGATTAAGAAGTAGCACAAGAGACTAGACTTGGGTACAAAAATGAAAAATATGTATCTATTTTCAAATTCTTGATTTCAAGGGGGAAGGTAAGAATTTCACAAAATCCACATTTTTCAGTAAAACTCTACCGTAAGTGGCACATGGAAGAAGTAGAAAATAACTGGGTCTTTTGGAATATATTTCCAAAAATTCTTTTAGGGTGTTTTGTGATTTTTGATTTGAAGGGGGGGGGGGGGTACAAGAGGGGCAGTTTCCGCCTTTTTGCATTAAATTTTTCCTAGGGAAGCTGTGGAAGCTAGATTCACGAATTTTGGAGTGTGTTGAATATTTTCATCAAACATTAACCGTGACAGGATTTTGCTGAATTTCCACATGGGAATGGCAAGGGGGCAACAAAAAATTTGCAAACGTTATTCTGTTCCAAATTATGACTATCTCAGGATGACAATTTTTTGGTATGTGGGTTTGCTATGTGTACACAATGCTCATTATAATGGGATTTTGTGAACAGTTTCCCTTCTCTCCCATTGGGGGTTGGGAAAGCAAAAACACGTTCTAAGTTGTAACTCTCATCTAAAATATCTCAGAAGGGCAATTTCTGAGTGTATGGATTGCTTATGTGTGCCTAAAACACTCTAAAAATACATTTTGTGAAACATCCCCCTTCTCCTTTTGGCAGGGGTTTGGTGGCACAAAACACATATCATAATTCTATTCCAAATTATCTCAGAAGGTGATTTTTTTGCACATTGTGTGTACCTAACGCACACTATAAAGAAATTATCTTACGAAATCTGTATTTTAGTGTGTGGGTTGGTTATGTGAGTGTAACACACTACATATAAAAGGATTTTGTCAAAATTTCCCCTTTCCTCTTTGCCAGGGGGAAGGGCCAAAAAATACGTCTCCAAGTGTAACTTTATTCACAATTATCTCAAGAAGTTAAATTCAAGAAGTTTTTTTTTAAATAGGACCATGTACACAACACACATTATAGGGGGATTTATGAAAGATCTTTCACACCTTGGGATCTGGTGGGTAAAAAACATGTTTTGAATTGTAACTCTGCTCTAAATTATCTAAGAAAGGTGAGTTTTTGGTGTATGTGTCGGTGATGTGTACCCAATATACATCATAATGAAATTTTGTTAAATTTCCCCCCTTTGGTGGGGGAGAGTAAACAAGTGAAGTTTTAACCGGTTTCAAGGAATTTTTAAGATATTTTTTGTATTAATAAGTTGTAATTTTGAGAATTCATTTAAATATAGTGTCCAGTGAAGTGGGCGAAGCCTGCTAGTTCCCACTAAATTTCTCAGTAAGCGGCCTCTTTTTGCTTTTTGGCCTAGAGCCCCCAAAAGAGCCAGTCCGGGCCTGGTCTACTGGCAAGAGTACATTAAGTATTTGTGTGAATAAAAGCTTTAAATTTCAATCCACTGCCTTTCTATGCTCCCTCAGAGTTTGATAGGCCTTATTGTTGTAATTCAAGTGCTATGATTTTATTATTTTAACATATCTTCTTCCCTTATACATATTTTATTTACATATTTTTTTCTGCTCTTAGGTCTTTTTGGAGATAATGGAATTTTACCAGCCAGATCCATTATATCACTTGGTATGTTATTTTATTTGTGTGTGTAAATTATGTTAATTTCAATTCATAGATTTTATATAGAATACTTGTACTATGTTTTAAATATTGAGAAAACTTTCCAAAAATTTTAATAGTGGTTTTATTTTTACATCAAAAGTATTTCTTGACTTTGCATAAATATTGTTACAATGGATTAAAACATTTCCCCTGCATCAATTGTGTTGTTGAAATGAAAGTAGTTTTACAATCAAATTGAAAATAAATTGTGTTTCCATTCATTTTCACTAAGGTCGGCTTTAGTGACAGACTTGGTCACCAAATTTGGGGGGGAAATGGTAGTTTAGTATTCCTGAAGTTTCAAGGCTCTACATTGAACAGGAGCTGAGATCTAGAATTTTCCATGGGATTTTAGACATTCTAGAGTAGCCCTTCTGAAGCAGGGTTCATATACCAGGGTTCGCACTAAGGGAAAAAAAGTGAGTGGGATTCTCCCACTCTAACAAAAAAATTAAGTGGGATTTTCAAAATTTAAGTGAGATTTTTGAAATTTAAGTCAGTAATTACATGTTACAGAAAAAAGTATTTTCAAAAAAGATGCAAATTACAAACATGTGATTGCTGAAATTAGAAATTAGCTGAAAATTTTTCACTAATATGATTGATTGGATGATTAGTTGAATATTGATAACGTCACTTTCAATAAAACTGATGACATAAACATTTATATATATATAGTTTTTATCTACATAAAACATTTTCAGGAGTTTTTCATTAGCGTAAAAAAAAATTCTTCAATATACCTGCAATAACTTTTATATCCACGTAAAATCTTATTAAAATTTCACGCCAAGAGGAAAACAAATTTTTCAAACAAATATAGAATATGATTTTTATGTATGTACATTAATCATTCATATAAAAGAAGCAGTAGCTAATTATTAGTTTCAAACGTTCATAAAACCAACTGAGTATTAATTTTCTTAAATTGATTTGGAAAACATTTTCTTACCTGAAAAATCTATTCTTCATTTCCCCCACGTTTACAAATTTGGTGTAGATATGACACCCCATAAAGATTTAATTTAATTGAGAAAAAATAAATAGATTCATTTACTTCAGTACTGAAGGTCTAAAAATAATTACATATGTCAGACATATTGAGCACTTCTATTGCTTTATTGTTTCTAGAATTGATCATTGAGCACAATCTGGATTCCGGAGATTGGGAAAGAGGGGGAGGGGGTTAAAAATTACAGAGTAAGAAATATTAAACTCTTTCAATCCTACTTCTAGAATCTAATAAAGCAAGTTTAAAATGTATATTATAAATATAATTTATGTTGCTGATGGGTAAAAATTGGGAAACAAGACTACTGCAGAACATTTGATTGCTGATCGCTAGATGGAGATAAATAAAGGGAGAGGTGGGCAAAAAATAATTATATGAGCAAGAAATATTTAACAACTGTATTTCTTTACAGGTTCTAGAACCCCATAAAGCAAGTTTGAAATGGATATTGACATTTATGTTGTGGATGGAGAAAGATTAGGAATCGGAAGCTTTTGTAGAACATTTGATTGCCGATTATTCCATTTTTATTTATTTATTTGTTTTTTAACGAACGATATCGATTTTTTTTTTTTTTTTTAACGGAAAAAATAAATTCGCGGAGTGCAATAAATTAAATGAAAAAAAAAAAAAAAAATTGCAGGAAAAGTGTGTATATGAAATTTTTTTAAGCGGGTTTTTTTTTTTAATATTGTGCGATTCCCGCGATCCTGTGCTCTAGCACGAACCCTGTATACATCAGGGAAAACCTGAAATACTCAAGGAAATTGTATTTTGGTAAAAAGAAAAAAAAAAAAAAATTCCGAGAAAGTAAAAATTTTTATTAAAATTCTGGAAAAATTAATTGTAAAACCTGGAAAAATGAATATTATTTCTCATACATTTTTGTTATTTAACTTTACATCGAGATTCAAACAAATATTAATACATATATGTAAACAAAATGATTTCTATTGGGTAATTCCATTTTAAATCAACAAATTTTGAAAAAAGTTGTTGCATGACAATTTTTGATTTTGATGACAATTTGCATGTGCTTTCCCCATACCTTTTTGACCACAAAAATATATTTTTTTTATTTAAAAAAAAATTACCCTTTGATATGAAGGCTATTTTTGTCGTTGCCAACAGCAAAAATTAGATATTTTGATGCTTTGCTTTATGAACTATAACTTTTTTCCTATCAAAGCTATCAAACTCAACTATAGCTCATTGGAAAGCTAAAAAAAAGATCTTTTTCCATATGGTATCAATAAATTTGGGATTTAAAAACAAAGGTTATTTTTTCAAGGTCAAAGTTTGCGATGCAAAATTAATTTTTTGCCACTTTTGAAAATTAAAAAACCTATGAAGGGCTTGGAATAACAAGCCCTCTTTTTTTTCTTATATACATATATACGGTTGCTTATTGTATTAAAAAGTTTGGCTTGTTAACTCTGCCCCCTTCACAAGATACGACCCCCCAAAGTTGCAAATTTTCTAAAAAATCCAATTTTCAATGCTAAAAAAATGCATGTGGGGGGGCAAGGTAAATTTTTTTTTACTTGTGTGATTTTAAGTACTTCATACCATCTTTCAAACAAAAAAAAAAATTACTTTGTTATTCAAAGGCGTTTGGCAGCTATAAGGGTCTGAATTTTCAAATAATCACACTAAAACCATCCAATTTTTTCATGTACTTTTTTTTGGAAACATGTCATTTATTATTATTTTTTTTTATTTGATGGACTTAGATTGACCTCACAAATAAGAATATATCATATTCCTACTTTTCCTCATTTATAGTAATCTATTTGCCAGTTAAAAGCAAGAATAGACAGATTTCAACTTGTCCAGCCTTCCTCCCACATGTATAGAACAGTTCCCTTTAGACAAACAGTACCTACCTGTGGTAGGAACTGTGCCAATGACAAGGCTGCTTGAATATTATTGGATACAATTTGACCAATAATATATCCTGATTTGAAAGTAGGGTTATCTAAATTTGCCGATCTTAGACCAAAATTTTGTGTGTTAGCTGGAGCATCTAGTACACATTCAGTGTGCGTTTGTTTGTACCATCAAAATGTAAAACTTATGCTATCAGCGATTAAAAGTGATCATAGCTACAAAGATCTGCTGCAGATTATGGTCTGTGATACTGAAAATGAGAATTGTATGTTTTCGGAATGTACTACATGTCCAGGTGTGGATGCCATTTTATCACTGATTTCTCCAAGTAACAGCACCCAAATTGACTTGGAAAATGATGAATTTGAGGATTTGCAAGTTTCATATAAGCAGTGGATGTCCACAGACAGATGTGAACTGACATCATGTGTGCTACCTTTACAAGAATTCTTTTTTAAGTGTTGTGAAAAACTTGAGCATCTAAAGAGCCACCATTTCATTGCCAGTAAACAAGCAGCATTTCTAAAATCAAAGAAAGAAGATCTGGATAAGGGGGAATTTTTGATACTTGGAGATTTTTCAGAGAATTTCTCTTGTGTTGTTCAAGACGAGGTGCAGACCTATCACTGGTCAGGTGTGCAATGTACGCTTCATCCTTTTGTTGTCTACTGGGAAAAAGATGGAGAAATTCAAACTCAAAGTTTTTGCTTTGTAAGCGACTGCCTTGACCACAACACAACTACATTCTACGCCTTTCAAATGATCCTTGTTAAAAAACTGAAGGCAGATCATGCTTTAATTTCAAAATTATTCTATTTTTCAGATGGATCTGCCGCACAGTACAAAAACAGGAAAAACTTCATTAACTTGAGCCATCATGAACAAGACTTTGGGATAAAAGCAGAGTGGCATTTTTTTGCTACATCCCACGGGAAAGGCCCTTGCGATGGGATTGGAGGAACAGTGAAGAGGCTAGTGCGAAAGGCTAGTTTGCAACGACCGGTCAGTAATCAAATCTTGAATCCATTAGATGTCTTTGAATACTGCACTGAACATATTAATAGTGTAACGTTTTTCTATGTTTCCTGTGATGATGTTAATGCAGTAGGAAAAGTTCTTGAGGAAAGATATAAAACAGCACTATCATTACCCCAAACTCGGTCTTTCCACAGCTACATTCCACTCAACAGAAATATCATTCATGCCAGACGTACATCATTTTCTTTAGATTTTACAACCTTTCATGTCATCAAAGACGAACCTATCAACCTTAGATTATCCACACCAACAACCCGACCAAAGTTGTCCGATTATGTTTGTTGCGTATATGATGGTGACTGGTGGCTAGGAGAAGTGGTGGAAATAAAGGTATTTGATGTCGAAGAAGAATACAGGATCCACTTTTTTCATCCTAAAGGACCTGGAACATCGTTTAAAAAATCAAGTCATGATAACCAAACTTGGGTTCGGTTTCAAGATATTTTGAAAATCCTGACTGCGTCAGAACTATGGTCAGCACAGGGAAGAGGTCATAATATCACACCTGTGATGAGTGAACATTTGTCAACTCTTCTCTATGAGACAATAAACCACTGAACAAAAAAGTTTTGCATGTTTTGAGAGGTAAGTTAAATTCTATATACCAAGATGTTAGAAACCTTAAATTAGCTTATCAAAGTTTAAATGTGTTCTTTGACAACTCTTCTTAGTCTTTTTAGTTGTTTTCACCATTTAAAACTAACAATTAAGTAAAAAATAACTTTTCACTAACACCTAAGATTAAGAAGTATGAAAATAATTGCGTTGTTTCAGTATAATTATTTGAAAATTTAGACCCTTATAGCTGCCAAACGCCTTTGAATAACAAAGTAACTTTTTTTTTGTTTGAAAGATGGTAAGAAGTACTTAAAATCACACAAGTAAAAAAAAATCTACCTTGCCCCCCACATGCATTTTTTTAGCATTGAAAATTGGATTTTTTAGAAAATTTGCAACTTTGGGGGGTCGTATCTTGTGAAGGGGGCAGAGTAACAAGCCAAACTTTTTAATACAATAAGCAACCTTATATATGTATATAAGAAAAAAAAGAGGGCTTGTTATTCCAAGCCCTTCATAGGTTTTCTAATTTTCAAAAGTGGCAAAAAATTAATTTTGCATCACAAACTTTGACCTTGAAAAAATAACCTTTGTTTTTAAATCTCAAATTTATTAATACCATATGGAAAAAGATCTTTTTTTTAGCTTTCCAATGAGCTATAGTTGAGCTTGATAGCTTTTATAGAAAAAAAGTTATAGTTCATAACGCAAAGCATCAAAATATCCAATTTTCGCTGTTGGCAACGACAAAAATAGCCTACATATCGAAGGGTAAATTTTTTTTAAATAAAAAAAATATATTTTTGTGGTCTAAAAGGTATGGGGAAAACATGTGCAAATTGTCATCAAAATCAAAAATGGTGTTGCACACCCCATTTGTTGATTTAAAATGGAATGACTCTATTTGAATTTCTACCTCGATCGACAATAACATGACATCATACAATAGAAGTAAAAGTATTTTCTCCTCTCTAGAGGAATTTTTCTTATAATACTAGTATATAACCCTGTCAAAAATGACGTAATGTGAAATCAGTTAAGGTAGTGAATTAACGAATGCTTTGCCAGCTTCGCTGGACACTATATTTAAAGGGGACTAATGTGCAAGTTGCACCTGATGGAACTAATACGCAAGTTGCACCTGACGGGACTAATGTGCAAGTTGCACCGAATGAACAAACTATTTCTTTTAACGAAAATAACTACTAACCCTGGACGATAGGTCTAATATAATGTATCATATTATATATCGTATTTATTGTAATATAACTCAATACTTATTTCGCTTCCTTCTTCGACTCGTTTTAATACGCATTTTTTATATGCATGAGCAGCCCCCGAAAAACAAAAACATTAAATCATTAAATTCATTTTTTTACTTATTTTTATTTCATATTATTTCACGCGCACTTTTTATTTCCTAATTCAAAATTATTAAAAAAAACTTTTTCGATATCGCTTGTAACGATACTGATTATTATTATTATTAATTTTCTTTTCTTTTTCTTTTCTTTTCGTTTACAATATAAAGTAATAATCTAAAAAGTTTAATATTTTTCGTGGCTGCCAATAAATGTGTTAAAATACATTCTTGTACTATATTCAAATTGATCTGGTTACAGTGGTATGTACAATTATTAATTACTTTTTTGTTTTTCATTTCTAATTAAAAAATGTTTTACCTTCTGTGTATAACTTTTAAAGACCTGATTAAAAACTTTTAAGTTTAATTTACAAATGAAAATCAAACATATCGAGGCGTTTAGAATAATGTGTAAACTGATATTAATTTTTTTCTACTGTTTCTGGCATTTTAGCATTGGCTAAGCTTTACTATAGGGCACCCATTGCTTGTTGCCGTTGCCGATGTTTTGATCGCGTGATAAGATGGTGATTCGAGACCCGAATCAGAGTATCGATACTTTTTTCTGTTGTGTCGAAACGTAACATTTACTGATTCATGCATCGCTAATTAGGGATATACAATGATGTTTTTTTTTTTTTTTTTTTTTTTTTTTTTAATGCTTGCGAAGCGAGCAAACAGCAGAAAAAATAGTGACCGCTGCTCCATGAATTTTCATGCTTTTACTGATTCATGCTCCACGAATTAGGTGCGTCCAGTGATGTTTTTTTTGGTTTTAATGCTCGCGAAGCGAGCAAACAGCAGAAAACATAGTGACCGCATCTCTATGAATTTTCATGCTTTTACTGATTCATGCTCCACGAATTAGGGGCGTCCAGTGATGTTTTTTTTGGTTTCAATGCTCGCGAAGCGAGCAAACAGCAGAAAACATAGTGAAACATGAAAAAGTTTCATAATAATGAAAAGTATAGTTTCATGCCATTTTGATTCGATTCACGACGTTGTGAAACCATTCGCAGTTCCGTCTCACAAACCGAATCAAAACACCATCATACCACGTGATCAAAACATCGGCAACGGCAATAAGCAATGGGTGCCTTATAGTAAAGCTGTTCCTTAGCATTTTGCTAAAGCTTTTTTATCTGATTTCAGCTTTTTTTGCTAAAGAAAATTTTTACTCAGCTTAAACCCTGACTTTAAATCAATTCAATGTTGTGAAATTCATACAAAATGAAATAAATTAATATTGTTAGAATTAAATGATGGAAATGATTATTAAATAAAAGTTGTGAAAAAGCAGAAGAAATGTAAAACTAAGCATTTCTATTAAAATATTTTTGTATTATAAAGTGAATAGACTGTACCTACTGTGCATCATTTCATATCTTTGTCCCAACCCCAGTGGCAGAAAGTTTTGAAGCTGTCTGCGACAGGCTTTTAAAATTTCATACTCTGTCTGCAAAATTTGCGTGTAATCAGGGGTTAAAATGGCTTACACTCAAAAAGCCTGAAAGCTGATGGGGGGGGGGGGGGATAACATCAGTGGTGATCTCGTGCAATAATACACAAATGCAATTTTACTACAAAACAATATAGTATAAACAATTGTATTCATTCAATTAAATATTTTATAGCAATGTTTGACACAACACAATATAAATAATTATAAATAATAAAAGTATTAGTTTTAGTTTTCATACAGAAATTTTTATAAGGGAATTGTTATGTGAAAGTTGCGGAAAAATGTTTTTTCTCAGTGCAGACAAAAACTGTCTGCAAGCCGTTTTTCTGTGTCCGCGACTTTGTTATGTGAAAGTTGCGGAAAAATGTTTTTTCTCAGTGCAGACAAAAACTGTCTGCAAGCCGTTTTTCTGTGTCCGCGACTATGTTGCGGTGTTTCTACGACTGGGGTCTGAATTACATTTAAGATTTCACATTATTTTTGAAATTCTGGTATGTGATTTTGAATTTTATCAAGTACTGCAAACTATATAGTCCCCCCCACCTCCCCCCCCAAAAAAAAGAAAAAAAAAAAAAAAATTCAATGAGCAGAAAACATTGTGCTTGGAGATAAACATTAAACTTTATGTAACCTACAAGTTTTTAATATAGTATACATTATGAAAGTGTCCTTATTATAAAAGAATTTGCCCTTCCAGACAAAGTGCCCTTATTCTGTAATGTGCACCCTGCCATATGCACCATTCTAAAGTAATTCCTATATGGATATTGAATTGATGATGACCTACACAGGTAATGTCCTTCCTGAAAATGAAAACATAGTCACCCGGAGTAATTCCTAGTCAACAGCTTTCTGGGGTAATACATGGTCATAATCTTTTTTTATGTTTGGAAAAAGTTTTTACCAAATGAAAAAAAATTACAGAGGTACTCTGAACTATTTTCTTTAGAACTTACCATTTATTTATATGATTACTATTTATTTAATTTGAAAAAAAAAAAAAAAAAAAATGCTTGCAAAATTTCTGTAAAAAAAACATTGGCCTTGATTAAGACTCATTTTAACAAAGTTCTTTGTCACAACTTAAAATGTACATAGGTATATTGTTTTTCTCTTTGTTTGGTTGAAATATTACTAAAAAGTAATTTTGGATTTTCTCATCCTAGTTTAAATAGAAAATCTGCATTCAATATCATTTTTAAAAAAATCTGATGATTTGCAGTTTGTAACTTATTAATAATGTATTTTATTGTTTATATCTGACAAGCTGTGTGGATTTCAGACTTCAGAGAATTTTAGGTCGGTGGATTTCTGGCTCTCCTGTATTTAATTATATCACAGACAAAAATTTCATTTTTGCAAATGAATAAATGCAATTTAAGAGTATAATGTTCAACCACTTTCTCTCTGTTTTCTTTTATTTATTTAGTAAAATGTCAAACATAGCCTAAACAGGGTTGGCAAAAACCTGGGTTTTTGCGGGTTTTTCTGGGCTTTTGTGGGTTTTTGTTTGAATACATTTGCATTGCAATGTTAGATATGTTATTTAGCATATTAATTGTAATACACCACCTAATTATATTAAACTACTAATTAATAATTAATGTAATATTTATCTTAGAAATAAAAATTGGTTTGATTCTAATATTAAAATAGTGTTAATTAGTAACATTAAGCTATATTTTATTTTAACGTATGCTTATTCAAAATAAATATTCTTAACGACAATAACTGATAAAATAAAAGAATTTAAATTCTTGAGTACAATACATATCATTTAAATTTTTTTTTATTATAAAAATAAGTTGCACTGCTTTATCCTTTTTTTTTTTTTTTTAACTTTCTCTTACCCATAAGGTAGAAAAAGTATTGTTTTTGGGTCAAATTTTCAAAATTGAATTTTCGTTTTATTTACATGTTTTGAGGTCGCCTGAATCTAAAGATCATGTTTTCAGCAGGTGGTCTGTGTGCATGTGTTAGTTATCAGCGTATCTCAAAAACAAATTATAGCAGAAAGTTGAAACTTGGTATTCAAATGTGTATGATATAGGGATGCTACACTAAGCTTTTCGTTTAGATCAAGGAAATGGTTTGTGTACAGTGACACCCAAGAGAATTCAAATACATTACGCCTATGGGGAAAATTGCAGGTAAGAAGAGCTTAACATCTATAGACTGCACTATACCAAATGAAACGAATACATATTTTTTCTATACGTAAAAACATGTTTTGTGTAAAATATGGTATAGAAATTATTCACTGTTCATTTACAGGGCTGTGCAAAAGAACTAGGTACGACAATACTTGAAAATTGGTGGAAGTGTACTTCAGGTTGTGCATGTGTTATTAGTATAGGTTTATATTTATGTCCTAAACATGATGTGTACATAACTTTTAGAAGATATACAGGGCTGCCAATATTTAAGCCATAACATTCTTTTTTAATGTTAGTGGAAGTGCTTTACTGCAATATTTTACCAAGTCCAGGAAAGCTGTTCAGGAATTGAAATTAATTCATAGCCATATGGTAAATAATGTATTTTTTTAAGCTAAATATTCATCGCTTGGATTTTTGTATATTTACATGTTTTGTGGCTTCCTGAATACCGAAGTCAAGTTTTTAACATTTGACCTTTGTCTGTGTCTATTGGAATAAATTAAAAACAAATAATTTCAGGCGATTCAAATGTTCTATATTGAAATTAGTGTGTTTGTTACTAGAAAAGTTTGATCAAGATTGATAAGTTTTAAGGAATGTTGTTGTGAAAGTTGTCTCAATAATTTTAACTGAACTTTAGAATTTAATAACAGATTCAAATTCTATGTAAATGCAGGTAAAGTAATGAAATGGGGTGTTGTGGGGGGGGGGCAGTAGTCCCCTCACATAGAACTATTTTTCAAATAAAGCTGTTCCAAAGCCTAAGTTGAATTGTTTTAACATGGGTTTACATAACAATATTCGTTATCTTAACCCTTAATCTCCAATCCGCACTTATAGTATTAAATTTCAAGGTGAGAGAAAGTTGTGTGAGTGACACACCAGATTATTTTTAAAAGTTTTTTAATAGTTGAAATGGTTATAGAAGAAAATTTTATTAGATTTATAATTATGTTACTAATAAAATTAAAATAAAATTATTATAAAGTTTTAAAACTAAGCAATTTAATTTTAAATATTGATTCTGGATAACATTTATGTCCGCTGTTAAAGAAAAATATCGTTCGGTTTTACAGAAAAAGGAAAATTGAACCAGTTGTAGAAGATAAACTTGCTTTTATTATATTTATAACTGTAGTTACTTTTTATGTTTAATACTATTTTCTAGAAAATAAAAATAAGTTTTTTCTTAAAAGGTAAGGTGTTTTTTATACTTTATAGATGGGATTTGTAAATTATAAATAATTTTTAACAAAACCCCACTTATTTGCAAAAACCCAGCGGGTTTTTGTTGGTGGGCCCGCCCAGAAAAACCCGGGCGGGTTTTTCTGGGCTGGGCCCAGTTTGCCAACCCTGAGCCTAAATACTATATATTTATCAGAAATTTATGTTTCACTTGACATAATAAATGACTAATATGGAAATTGTAATTGAATCTAAGTTGAGTATAGATTGTAGTATTAATTTTGAAATTTTAGACTTTATGGTTTTTCACGTTATAAAATTTTATGAAGGTTGAAGAAAGAGTTATGGAACAAGATTTTATGTTTGTCTATAGAGTTTAAATTATTAATTAACTTTTATATGAGTATGAGTGTATTATGCTTATATTTTATATTCTTATATTAAATCATATTATATCAATTATATCATATATTAATCTTTTATTTGTTCAGAGTCTGGAGCAGACCTTATGCATAAAAAGGCAAAAGATATTCCTACCTTATTATGGTTAGCACCTGTCATTGGCCTTGATGTTCCTTTAATGATGGATTTCATTGCTTTATTGGGAATAATAATATCATTTGGATGCATGGTTTGGGGACGTATGAGGGATATGACGAACTTTACCTTGCTATGGATGTTATATTTTTCTCTCTTTCAGGTAATTTCTCATTTTTCTTTTTTGTACTTTTGTTTATTTACTTAGCACTATGTTTATCATATGACATGTACTTTGATTTAAATTTCTATTGATTTTTTAATAAGGGGGCTGGAGGGGGGGAGCAACCTCTAAATATTTGATACTTTTGAGAAAGCAGGAAATTAGGGTTGCCAGATTTATCTTTAAAAAATGGGGGAGGGGGGGATTATTCTTAAAATTTGTTTTGCTTTCATCATACAACCAAAATTAAATTTTTCACTTTCTGCTAAATTGTATTCAAAGTGCCAGTAATGTTTTCAGTGTAAAAGATTTCTTAAAAAAACACAAGCATTTTAAAGTTATTTAATGCAACAAAAAAATTCTGTTAAAAAACCATTGAATTCAGCACTATTTACAAAAAGGTAATATTACATCTGTAATATTACCTTTTTGTAAATAGGCAAATAAAGCAATCAGAGCAAAAAGATTCATTTGCAAAAAGATTTTGCAAATAAAGCAATCTTTCTTTCTTTCTTTCTTTTTTTTTTTTAATATATGTATGCAGCATATAATGTTTATGTGGCAAAAAATATTTAAAAAAAAAAGTAATACTTTTAAAGCAAATTGACAATGCAAGCTGAAAATTATTTAAAAAATTACTTAAAAGTTTGTTATTTAAAAAAAAAAAAAAAAAAAAAAAAAAGAAAGAAAGAAATTGTTGTATAGAAATGATTTAAACATTAAATGTAAAAAAGGTCTGAAAAAATTTCAAATTATGGGAATATATACAATCTGTCAGAAAGAAATAATCCTGTCATACTTAAAAAAAAAAAAGGCTACTGGGTAAACTAATAAGATAATAAGAGTAACTTAACTTGCTTTCAAAAAGGGCATTATTTATCATCTCTCTCAGCTGCTATCTTTATCACTTCAACTTCTCTCCCATTCCCCCCTCTACCTTGCAATTTTTATGTATGAGAAAAATAAACTATCACTTTTACTTGTATATATGTAGACTATATGTACTTGTTGTAGGAATACCAGAAAATTACTCTCAGAAAGCTACATGGTCAGAAAAAAATCCATTTCAAAGTCTCTGCTTAAAATATTGGAAAGGGGCTATCGATGTTATAGTGTTTTTAAAATAGTAGCCTCCATGTCCTGTACCTTGCCTAATTAACGTAGAATCAGCACTGATTAATGAAATTATGTTTTTTAGAAAAACTACTTAATCAAAAGTATTGTAAATTTATGAAAATTTTTCCTCAGTCTGCAATAACTGCTCTCTAATTGGATATTTTTAGTCGCTTGGGTGACTTGGCGCCTGGGGTTTGTCAGACCTTGTACATGAAACAATTATTCTAAAATACACAAATAAAAATTATTTCACTTACCTATGTTTTTTTCATTAGCACCTAGAGTTAAATTATGCATCTGTTATTTATTTATTTTTTTAAGTATAATTTTTATGTAAAATGTAGCGTAAAAGTAAACTTTCTCATGTGTCTACCGACTTAATAATGAAATTATCTTTATTTATAGGTTGGCCAAACATTTCTATGGTTTCAGTGGTAAGTGTTTTTCATTAATATACTTCTCTCAAATACAGCAAAATTTACGTCTGTATACATGCATTGATTTGCATCATTTTAAATATTATTAATTGTATAATGAAACTTCCTTAGCCCTTTCAGTATTAGTAGTTTTTCAACTTACCTCTTTTTAAATAATTCATAAAATTAATACTATATACAATATAAGTATAAAATTTTAATACAGTATAGGATCCGTTATCCAGAAAGTTCCGAAAACCAGAATGCAAAATGCCAACTACCAAAATTTTTAATTATCGTAAAATTTAAGAATTAAAGTTATACAGTAACAGCAGTCAGAATTATAGTTTTATAACCGACTTTATTTAATAATACTACAGTGTTATTCTGAGGAAATATAGTGAGCACAAAATTGTCCAAATAATTACTGAAAATTTTGCAAATTTAGGTTAGAAAATGAATTTTTATTGTAATTTTTAATAGATAAACATTAATAACACATACTTCTAAAAGTGCCCAATATCAGATGAATTTTATCCTTGAACTGAGGTCCTAATTGTTATAAAATTTTTAAATAGTTTTTATTAATTTCCATTCATGTC
Source organism: Salticus scenicus (assembly GCA_963930645.1). Lineage (NCBI taxonomy): Eukaryota > Metazoa > Arthropoda > Arachnida > Araneae > Salticidae > Salticus > Salticus scenicus. Next base: position 88,054,159 of record OZ005650.1, on the reverse strand, counting down.
ATAAAATATTTAGCATTATGTGCTAAAAATATTTGAAACATTTATGAACTATTAGTATCAGAGCAGACACACACTATAAGCAAAAAAATATCATAGAAATTTTTGCAAAATCCAAATGAAAGGATGTTACCCTCAGGTCCAAAATTAAATTTTATATATGTTTGTTTATTTTTCATTTATTATTACTATTGTTTTTTATAGTTTGAAATTCTAATTAAGAATGTTTTTTTATTTTGTGGAAATAATTTATTAAATGAATTTATTATTAATAGGTAAAGTGTTTACATATATATTATTTATGTTTATCACTGCTATTCATGAAATGTACCATCATTTTGTACCATTTCTATACATATAATTAAGTGTTCCGAATTACAGAAAAACCTTTTATCCAGAATATCCCAGGTCCCAAGCTTTCTGGATAACAGATCCTATACTTTACTATATACTACAGATATTTATTAATCTCTTTGGGACAAGTGTGTCGTATGTGACTCCACTGCTTTTTTTTTCCCCCTTGAGTGAGGCAAATAGCTTAGGGTGGTTTAGTTCTCAGCTACCAAGTGTTATATCTATAACTCATTTGCTCAGATTTTTTTTTATTCTCGACACTTTGATTTTCATTCAGTATTTATGATAGCTTGTAACATTTATAAAAGCAAGCAAATTATCCATAAATTAATTTCAAAAATGAAATGATGGGGCTAACGAAAAATAAAAATCACTGTTAAATTAAGCAAACCACAGGAAATGATCTGCAAATTTGTTTTAAAAAACAGAGCTTTAGAGACTCGCAAAACATTATTTATGCCAATCAAAGCTGAGTTGACAGCCGAGTACATTTTGATAAAATGCTAGAAAGTAAAAGTAAATAAAATTAATGACCATGCAAAGTAGTAATTCAACAAGAGACTATATTTGCAACCCCAGTGGCAGAAACACTGCGACATGGCGACATATTCACGGACACAGAAAAATGGCTTGCGGACAGTTTTTGTCTGCACTGATAAAAAAATTTGTCAGCAACTTTTGGATAACAATTCACTTATAAAAATTTCTGTATCAAAACTAAAACTAATACTTTTATTATTTATAATTATTTATATGGTGTTGTGTCAAACATTGCTATAAAATATTTAATTGAATGAGATGAATTGAATGAATACCAGTGTTTATACCTTATTGTTCTGTAGTAAATTGTATTTGTGTATTGTTTCACGAGATCACCACTGATGTTACCCCCCACCCCCCAATCAGCTTTCAGGCTTTTTGAGTGTAAGCCATTTTCACCCCTGATTACACACAAATTTTGCAGGCAGATTATGAAATTTTAAAAGCCTGTCACAGACAGCTACAAAACTTTCTGATTTTAATTTAGTTATCTACTTTCAGTATTCTTGCAGTATTAAGTAATTTGCCTAACCAGTGTTTAACCTGGCAAAAACATTTCTTTAGCATTTTAGCTAAAAGGCATAAGCAGTATTTTAGCTTTTTTGAAAGTTAATTTAATTCTTTAGATACTATTGATTTCTTTTCTTAACTTAGTTATTCTAAATTTTGTTTTCTATTTGTTTTGTTCGCTGGTTAATAATATTAACTAAGAACCATGCTTATGATTTAAGAAACATGAACCATGGACTATCAGTATTTGTGATTTAAGGAACATGAGAAAGTGAAATTTCGATTTCAACAATAGAAAAAGAGACAGCTATGTCATATGTGCAAAATGAAAAAGCAATTGAAAAAAAGGAGTAATGAGAAGGGGTAGATCATTTAACAATACTAGCGCCGAGAATGCTTTTATGAAACAAATTTTGAATACTGACATAGTTTTAAATATTTTTGCATTTAAATCCATCCATTAAAAATTGAAATTAAATCCAAATTTATTAAATAATTAACAATTCCTGATGTTTTCAGTGATTTCGCAATTTTTGCCCACAAATATTTAAATAAAAATTAACGATTATTATATAGAAATATTTTATGAAATTATCTGTTTTTTTTTTTTTTTTTTTTTTTAAATAGCATAAATTTTACTAACATATTTTGGCAAAATACGATATCTTTTAACAAAATGCTAAAAAAACTTATGGCAGTTTAAATCCTGTGCCTAACTGAAAAAGAGGTGTAAATTATTCAAAATATTAAAAAATTGGAAGTAAAATGCTATTTAAATCAAGGAAAGCAAACAGCTGTTTTGGTAGCACCGTCTTCAGTGCATAAAGAAATGAGAGAGAAGTGCTTTTATATATAAGAAAGGAAACTAATTCTGATCAACCAATAGAATTATGCAGAATGTGGGTGATTGACCAATAGGAATTTAAGAAACACAAGTTGTGAAAAATGTTGAAGAAATTAAGAGAATGTCAATTGAATGTAAAATTTCAAACAGTCAGACAAGTGGGGTACAGCAAAATCACAATTAACAGGACTTTTAAGATTTTTATAAATGTAAAAAGCTTCAAAGAAATCAAGCTCATGAGTAGATTTGGGTCTGCAAATTATTTTAGCTAAATCAAATTTAAAATTATGGTTTTCCTCCCAGCAATGCTTAGCATTAGCTGATTTATATCTTGCTTATGGATGTAACTAATATGTCCTTTTAGACAGAATTTAAGACTGTATTTATTTTGACCAGTGTATGATAAATGAACATTGGCAAGAAATACTATAGATGCTCCAAGAAATATACATATTTATCGAATCTTTTAACTGAGAAAATGTGTGTTTATTGGAAGACTTGCTTAGCATTAGCTGATTTATATCTTGCTTATGGATGTAACTAATATGTCCTTTTAGACAGAATTTAAGACTGTATTTATTTTGACCAGTGTATGATAAATGAACATTGGCAAGAAATACTATAGATGCTCCAAGAAATATACATATTTATCGAATCTTTTAACTGAGAAAATGTGTGTTTATTGGAAGACGGAAAGATTATTTTAAAATCATATTGTTTGAGAATTTCAGGTATAGCATGACTGGATTTAGGAAAATAGGGTAAAGCAGTACTGATATTAGAAGAGACTGATTTAATAGATAAAGTATAAGGAAGTTGTAATTTTTGGATAGCTTTATCTATAATGGAAGGGTTGTAACCTCTGTCACTTGCTATAGCTTTCATATATTTGATTTCAGAGCTTAATAAAACAGAATCTGAACAAATATTAAGGGCTATTTCTAAGTATCAGCTAAGAAATCTATTTCTAAGCATTGCTGGGTGGAAAAACCATAATTTTAAATTTGATTCATCTAAAATAATTTGCAGATGCAAATCCACTTATGAACTCGATTTCTTTTGAAGCTTTTTACACTTATAAAAATTTTAAAATATTGTTATTGATGTTTTGCTGTACCTGATTTGTCTGGGTTTTTTTTCTGAGAAGAAGTATATAGTTGATGTAGAAAATTTAGAGGGGCAGTCACCAAATTTCAAATTATTCTAATAATTTTTTATATCTATCATGAAAATTAAAAGCTTATACATTGATGACATTTAAATTGCATATTTAAATGACATTGGATTTTCCAAAATTAAAAAAAGTTCTATTTAATAAAGAATCAAATATTTTTATAATTGTAATATTTTTTTTTTATTATTATTATAAGAAAATAAATAAGTAAAAATTATTTAAATTATTGTTTTTCAGGGATACATTATTATTAGAAGTTGGATTTCTCACTATACTAGTTGCACCTCTGGGTTTCCTCCAATCTTCTGTTCGCAGTGGCTTTTTATCATCACTTCCACATAGGCCTCATGATATAGTTTCCATGTGGTTGGTGAAATGGTTATTATTTCGATTCATGTTTGCATCTGGAGTTGTAAAACTTACTAGTATGTGTCCAACATGGTGGAATTTGACTGGTTAGTTTTCTTAGGTTATTTATTATTATTATTATTATTACTATTTTTTTTTTAAGATTCAAAGGGAATAGCTATTTTGCCATGTATCTGTCTACTTTTATGTTAGATGATTTAATCGTTTTTTTCAATTTTGTGACTTACTTTGAAGTTGCTTATTTAATTTGCTAATGCAAACAATGATCTCAACAATAGAAAAAATTAAAACTCCAGGAGGAGGATTAGAATTTTGTTTTGATACGATAATGCATTTCAGTAATCAGCTTTGAAAAAAATGCATATTTTATGGATCAGTAGTAAATAATTACCTACTCCAGCAATTGTAAATGAAAAAAAAAAAAAAAAAATCAGCAATTAGATGTAATAAAACATATTTTTATTTATTTGGAGAAAGTCTAGTTCTGCGTGCAGCTTTTGGCGTGTTTTCATGATTTAAAAAATTTGACAAGATGGCAACATTATCTATTGTGTTTTGTGTTGCAACCCTTCACTATCTATGTAAAATTAATGCTTTTCAACACACACACCCCCTTTCCTGCCCCCTCCCCCCAAAAAAAATAAAAGCTATAATTTAAAAGCACAAAAATATAACAAAAATCATGAAATTCCACTGATATTGATCAAAAAACAATAGCAATAAAAACAGCTATTATTCAAAACATCAGTTAGAAGATGTTCAAAAGCACTGATTATAAAAACTTTAAAATCACCAGCTTAGATTTTTTTTTAAAGCACTAGTTATAAATTAAAAATTTTACAGGTTGAAATTAATAGTCCTCTGTACTAAGGCTAAAATCTGTCTTTGACAGAATTTTTATTTTTTTTATTTTGTTTAAGTAGGCTTCTAATACTAGTGACCCCCCCCCCCCTCTCAACCATTTTAATGTTGAAATTTAATTTTCATTTAATATCTTTTGAACCAGTTATTCAATTAAACTAAAAAATATCGTATTAGCTAGATTTTGTCCTTATGAATAAGTATACAAATTTTCTGTAAAATCTAATAATCCAGACCAAAAATCCAGACAGATGCAATGACAAACTTTCAGCTTTATAAATTTAGATAAAAAGAAATGTGTTTTGCACATTCATAAATAACGTGTAAAAAAATAAAATAAATGTTAGTATGTTCATATTTTGGCAACATTTCAAAAAATGTCTTTTACAAATTCCACTTTTTACTTTCCGAACACTATAGTGAGGAAAGTATTGTAATCATGTCAAAAATCCGAATTCGAGATTTTGATGTTTCTATACGTTTTGAGGTCCCCTGAGTCCGTTTTCACTATTTTTACGATGATGTATGTATGTGTGTATGTTTGTGAACACGCTAGCGTCTAAAGGCTTTGTTCGATTAACCTGAAAGTTGGTACGTATATTGTAAGTCACCATAGTACGAACCCTATAGATTTTGGTGAATCTAGCACTTATAGTTTTTTTACAGGGACACAAAGAAAAATTCTTTATCATTATGGCCTATGGGACCAAAATCTTAAAAGTGCGATAGCATCTAAACGCCTTATTCAATTGAGCAAAAATTTTATACCCATATTATAGGTCACAGATACTCAATCTGTATAGATTTTGGAGAATCTAGCACTTATAGTTTTTTTACAGGGACACAAAGAAAAATTCTTTATCATTAAGGCCAATGGGGCCAAATTTTTAAAAGTGTGATAGCGTCTAAACGCCTTATTAATCTGAGCAAAAAAATTGTACACATGTTATAGGTCGCATTTGCACCAACTGTATAGATTTTGGTGAATCTAGCACTACAGTTTTTTTACAGGGACACAAAGAAAAATTCTTTATCATTATGGCCTATGAGACCAAATTTTTAAAAGTGCGATAGCATCTAAACGCCTTATTCAATTGAGCTGAAAATTTGTATGAATATTATAAATCACTGTTGCATTAACTATAAGCATTTTGGTGAATCTAGCATCTATAGATTTTTACAGGGACAAAACGAAAAATTCTTTATCATTATGATCTAAGGGCTCAAAGTTCAGTAGCGTTAAATAAAACCTCGTGTGATATATGGAGAAAAAAACACTCTATTATGGTTTTCTCTCTTTTGTTTGTTTAGCAATTCCTCTTTCTTTATTTTATCTACAAAACTGTTAGTTACTCAATGTTCGGAAAGTCGAGTGGAGTCACTCCAGATTTTTTTTTTCCCAATGTTAATTTCAAACTTTGTATAATTTTCCATTTTCAAAACACAACCGCTCCAAACATACTTCCCTAATGTAAATATACAACATATCTTTCTGTTATCTCTACATATAATAAAAGATGTTTGTGTGTTTATGTTCAGTGCTTTGTAGAAAAATGACTGATTGCCAAGTTACACAAATTTGCATGGAGTATTATTGCATTTGTATTGACCTCTCCTGATGCAAATCGAAACCCGAATTCTGAAATTTTGATATTTTTAAAAATAATAATTTAAATCTTTAAATTTCTGAAAAGGTCAGCTCTATAGATAGAAACTTAAAAGTAAAAAAAAAAAAAACACTTTCCATGACGTTTGTTAGCTACACTTCAACAAAAATATAAATTAAATGAATTTATATAAAGAAATTGTTTTTAAAACATTTTATGATTTTCACCATTTTAAAGTTTTATATGTAATAAATAATCACACTCTTGCACTATAAGAAGGCTTACGCTTTACTTCACCTGTTATGTACAAACAAATGTTGTAAATGAGGAGAAAACTATATATATACAGTTAACTCTCAAAAATCCACAACCCTAAAATCTGCAATTCTCTAAAATCTGCACATCATTTACAAGGTAAACAAACATTATCATGATTGATTTGTTGATTAATGAATTGCAGAAATTCAGAAGTTGGTCTAGTAAATAAAGCAATTATTTTAACTATGATTTGTACTGATGAATGACCAATAACTTAGGTTACTACAAAGAAGGAAATAATAAATTTAATTATACAAACATAAAAAAAAAATTAGACCTTAATTAGAGGAAGAAAAAGGAAAGGATTTACTAGAAGGATTTTCTGTTATGATAAAACTTTCTTATGGCACAAACGTTTGTGATTATTGAAAAATTGCTGACTTTTTTTTTTTTTTTGAAAATTATAGAATTATGTGTTAATATTATAAAAAAATATATTAAAATCCCCCCTTCCCCCCCCCCCCCAAAAAAAAAAAAAAAAAAAAAATTACCCTACTATTGATGAGGCTTTTCAAAAACCTGGAGAATTCGCATCAGTAATTAAATGTGTAAAAATTGACCTTAAAATTAATTAAAATTTTTAATTATTTATAATTTAAACTTTGCATAGTTTACAGCATTATATTTATAACATAAAAATTGTTTCATAATGATTTGCTACTCAAATAAAGATTCTAAAAATGTAAATAAAGAAATTATCCTATAATCTGCAAAATTCAGAAATCCGCAAAACTTTTCGTTTTTAGCTGTGCGTATTTTTGAGAGTGTACTGTATCTTATACTATTAAGTGAGCAATATTTGTATATATATTTCACTGTTCTCGAAAACGGTAGCTCAGACAATCACGAGATTTAACACAAAGGTGCCCCCCGAAGGATCATTGTGCACATCGAAGTCAGAATTTCGAATTTCTGTTTAGTTTTCTTTTAATTAATTAAAATATGGAAATAATAAGCTAATAATAGCAAAAAACTAGCCATTTAAATTTAATCCATAATTTAATTTTGCCAAAAAAAAAAAAAAAATAATACGAGTTTATTTTTTTTTTTTTCAACAGGAAAATAAATACATTTATCTAAACATGAACAATACTACACACTACTGATTGCAGAGCTTCCAAATTTGGCATATAGGTACCTGGGACCCTGCAGGTGTGCACCTCATCGAGATTGTTTTGAATTTGAACTTTTTTAATTAATGTTTGTTCGATTTTAAACATTGGCTTTTATGTTTCATTTTTCATGAATTTATTCTTCAATTGTAATCGTCTGCGTATCTTAGCAACGGCTATATTATGCAATTTATTTTTTATTTAATACATTTATTTGAGGGCGAATCTTTTTTCTCTTTTTAATTTATTATATTTATTGAAAATAAAATGGTAATGCAGTAGAAAAAATTAAATATATTAAATTTAAAATTTAAAAATGTATTTATAACAGTTATGTTTATGTATAATTTTTGTAGTATAACAACAATTATTTTTCATTTGTTAATTTAATTTCTTTAAAAGTTTTTTTTTTCTAATTTATAGTATTTGTCAGGAAATAATGGTAGTATATAGTAGAAAGGATTAAACTGATTGGAATTTATTTGTTTTTTATGTATTTAATTCATTCTAAAAGAAAATCTACTTTTTATTTTATTTCATTATATTGGTCGGAATCAAATTGTAATACAGTGTAAATAGCATGAGCAATAAAATACTTGGTTCAAAAACTAAAATATTTAATAGATGCTGAGATACAGTTATCTTTAAAATCGTAGTTCTTAAATAATGGCAGACCCACCTATCGTCAATAAATACCCATATTGAAATACATAGGAAAGAAATTTCTGCAGGCAGTGGGGACCTGCTCCCTATACAGTGCGGGCAGAGAAAGAGCTGCCGTAGTCAGCGAGTACCCGATGCAAGGTCTAGAGCGATTCCAATGTAATTATTTTAGTTTTTATTTATAATGTGATGTGAAAAATAAATAATGATCCAATTCTTTTGGAGATTCATTTAAATATAGTGGCCAGCGAAGCGGGCGTAGCCTGCTAGTATATATATATATATATATATATATATATATATATATATATATATATGAGGATTTCATTCACAGTCTAATTTTGGCAATCTAGCGTATTCACACAATATGCCAACAGACACAAATAAATCTTAGAAAATTTATTTTAATCAATGGCAAAATAATTCTGCATTTTGGTAATTAGCTGCAAAAAAGCCCAACTTTCATCAGCTGACTATGAAAAGTGACATTTTTAGATTCAATTTGGGAAAAATTTGAGTCCCAAAATAAACTTAATGAAATTACAGCAATTTGAAATGGACCCATCACAAAAATGAATTTTAATAAGTTTTTTTTTAAATCATATATTTCAGTAATAAGGCGAAATATTTAGGTAAAGGTGACAAATAAGCTAAAGGGATCTACTACTAGTCACTGAATAAAAATTATAATTTCCAGGTCTGTGTAAAACCTAATAGGAAAATAGAACTATATATGGTTTATTTGTGACAATTTGAATAAAATTAATGATTTGTTTCATATTTTAATTTTTCAGCTTTACATTACCATTTTGAAAGTCAATGCATTCCAACTCCACTTGCTTGGTTTGCTCACCATCTTCCACCCTGGTTTCTCAAACTTGGAGTTGTAGCAACATATCTCATAGAAATTCCGATTCCATTTTTATTTTTTTCACCTCTGAGATCTTTGAGGTTATTTGCCTTTTATTCTCAGGTAATTTTTTTAAATCATTATTAAATTAAATGTTCTTAATATTTCTCTCAATTATGTTGCAAAAGTTTTTTTTTTTTTTTATTATTAATTAAAAAATAAAAACATAAATAAATAAAATTATTTGTTAGTTGATCATAATTAGTTTAATTCTTTTTCTTCTTTTTTTTTTTTGTCTATTAAATTTCTTGTTAACTCCCTGATTACTGTTATAATCCTTCATACCTTCACTGAAAAGTATGAGAAGAATCCTGTTCTTTGTATATCTTTAAAAGTATACTGTAAAAAAAAATTACATTTTATGAAGCAGGTAATTTATTAGCAATAATAATTCTCTTGTAAATCTTGCTAATTTTTTTTTTTTTTTTTTTTTGCAGGAGTTTACATTATTATTATCATCAATGTTCATTTTGTAGTTGATAGGATAATTTATACAAGGAAAAAAAAATATATAAAAATTCATAGATTTAGTTAAAATATTACAAAATGAGATGTAAAAAAAAGAAAAAAGTTCTGTTAGAGAAAAAAGAAAAGCTATATATTATTCTCTAGATACATGCTTTCTCGAACACCTTTTGCTAGAAACACCTTTTGCAAATTATTTAATTTTTGTATATGTTTTGGTTTTGATACTCATGGCTATGAAATCTTTATTGCAGGTGTTTTTTCAAATACTTATTATTTTGACTGGAAACTTCAACTTTTTCAATATTCTTACTATAGTAATGTGTTTGTCTTTGGTTGATGATGATTTTCTTCTTCACTTGGTTGGTCGCCCTGTTCCAGGTATATCAGTTGTAATCACATGTTCCCTTCTTTAATGTGTGATTTAGAGAAATTTAATTTTTTATTTTATAAAATAAATTATATTTGGAAATTTTTGATTGAAAATATTGAGTTTTGCAGTTCAAAATTTTTAAAATCATTAAATGTTGAAATTGTATATATAATATATAATTGTATATTTAACTTTAATACTTATAACTAATTGATAACTTGCTCTCTTTCTCATTGGATGTAAAACATTAGATACCTTTTTTTCTTAAATATAAAAATTAATATTTTTCAAACAAAAATTTTTTTGAATTATTGTTCAGTACAAAATAGGAATTTTTTTCTTTCATGGTGTTATCTTAATTATAGTAACAGGGAATTGCTATAAAATAAAACTGCTACTGATTGTTTGCTCTTGTGCATGATTGTTCTGAAAATATTTGAAAAAATTATAGCTTGTAAAAATTCTTTTAAAAGTTTCATAACTAGATTTTTATATTTCATGTATGTGTTTTCAATGTTTGATTTTTTATAGCTCCAAAATCTACTGGTGGGACTGCTTTGCGATGGACTAGAATAATTTTGACTTTTGCTATTGAAAACTTTGTGTTTCTTGGCCTCATGTATGGTACTGTGAAACTTTTCAATCTCAAACTCAGACCAGACTGGACTATTGACAGCGAAATTGGTATGTGCTTAATCTGTTATTTAATTATTTTGTTGCTGTTTGTATAAAAATATAAACGTGTAAAATTATAAATTTGTATAACTATAACAATATAAATCCAAATTAAAAGTGATATGCATATATAGATTTATATCAGATGTTAATCAATTAAAATTATTCTATTCAAATAATTATCTCTTTTAACTGATTACTTATTTTCCTATTTTTCATTATTAATTAAAATTAATTCTTTCAACATTGTAATTTCGTAGTTGTACTAATACAGAAATCTTGCAAATGTTCATTCTCTTATGAAATGGACATAAGTCCATCCACACATAATGTTGTGTGAATCTTCCTGAAAAATTAAAAACAATTTTTTTTTTTTTTTTTTTTTTTTTTTTTTTTAAGGGGAGGGGAGGTGAAAAATATTTATATTGTAACAGATTATAAAATATTAGAATTTAAATCTAGACATAAGCTAATAATCAAAAGTTTTATTTTACATGCATAAATTTAAACTAGTTTATTTTGCAAATGATTATACACTACGTTGATTCTGAATTATATCAGTAAAATGCAATTGTTGAAAGTAGTATAAAGAATGGAGGGAAAAATAGAGAAAATTAATTTGTGCTAATTAAAATATCTAAAAATAAATTTGAAAAATGAAAAAACTTATCTTCTTATGATTATCTTGATCTGTTTATATATTTTATAAGTTTATTATTATAATTGTTACGTAGCAATTTAAAAAAATATAACAAACAACAACCAAAAAAAATTAGTACATTATTACCTCTGCTGCAATCAAAAGGGAATTTTTCTAAAAATTTCATTAAATCTGTAATATGATAATTTAGAATTTTTTTATACATTTTTTCTATGAGATTAAATTTTAATTGATTACACAAATTCCAGACTCTATTCAAACTCCCTCACCCCAAATTATTGTTGATTGCACATTGAGTTTAAATCTCATAGTGGATATTAAATATTAGCTGTCTTGTTGCAACTTTTCTGATGCTTTCTGTAATTAATATATATACCAAATCTCTTAAATAGCATTTTTATGAACTTTTAATAATGAAATACACTATCACACACACATATACAGTGCATCCCATAAGTCTGTAGACATTTTAAAAATGCATAACTATTGAATGCATCGATAGAAATGAACGCAGTTTGTGAAAAAATAATTCTCATAATAGGGGATTTTTTTTTAGGGGGGGGGGGGGTAAAGAAAAAAATGTAGTTAATTTTTTTGTTGATGATAATTAGACAAATAGTTAAATTTTTCGCATGGATGTGGAAGAAAAATATGAAAGTTCTGTAAATTGCACAATTTTGTGATTAGAACAGTTTATTTCTTATTTTCCCTCCTACTTGTGCATACATGAAGTTTTAACTGTGATGTTGACTTGGTGGATAAAGCATTATTGGTGAAGATGTTTTTCCCTCAGGTAAGAACTGCCGACTGATGCTGCAGTTAGCAGTGTTATAACTTGTTTGCAAACTGTAATTTGTGGTGACGACAGACACATCGAATAGGGTTTATATGCCTGCAAACATTTGCATGCAAATAAGTACAGTTTTTCATGAAAATGTGTGATCTGGTTACGCACAGCACCCTTTATCGACAAATAGTTTAATTATTATTTTTTCTTTACAAAAAAAAAAAAAAAAAAAAAAAACTTTACGAGAATGATTTTTTTGCAAACCGCGTTCAATTCTATCAATTCATTCAATAGTTATGAATTTTTAAAATGTCTACAGACTTATGGAATAACCTGTATATATATTATAGTACAACCTATAAAACATGCAATGATGATTGAAATTATTACGTTCTTTAATGATTTTATGAATGGTTTTTGAAATTATTACATTCTTTAATGGTTTTATTCTAGGCTTCTCTGCTGCTGAATTCCGAAATTTATTGACTGACATAATGCCTTTTACAATTTGTCTAGGAGCTATTTCTTTGAGCATAAATATTTTCCTGGCTTTTTACAGGTATAATATATAATAAAATACTTGATTTTCTATTTTGCTGTTATAACACAGTGGTTGAAATATAATTAATAATCCCAAATAATATTTTAGTTTTTACTATTTATCCTGTAATCCAGTAAAATTGCCAGAGATCATCAAAAGCTTAAACCAAGCTTTGTGCTACATTTCCTCTACAAGAAGTCTCTCCCCCCCCCCCCTTTCATCATTTTAAAGTGCTTTATGAAAGGAGCCACAAGCATTGAAAAACTTAGTTTTTAAAGTTTCAAAATCTGGTAGCCAAATTATTAGTACTCTGACCTACAGTTGTCAAGTTCAGATCCTTGTTCAGGCATAGATATTCCCAGTGGTATGTAATCTACTATAGATTTCATAGTTCCTAAGCACAGTAATTTGTAGTCTACCTAAGCTGTAGGTTTTGGTCAGATGAACCTTAATATGCAAAAAATAACTATAGAGCAAAACCCCAAATCCAGTTTTCCAAAAGACTGTTTTAACAATCATTAGTATTGTGTGCATACATTGTTGTGTTAGTAGTGCTAGTATTTATATCGTTAAACCAACCCAACCTCAAAAAATAATTAAAATTGCTTCCTTTTTTCAAAAGAATGTAAATAGGAAGTAATAAGGAATGCTGAAAACAGACCTTTTCTTTCCTCTTTTAATCTGGGCCCCACTAATAGCCGAACAATTCTGCACTCAAAGCTGGTAGATGGGAAGTAAGTGCAGGGTTCGATTCCAGGCCATGCATATTAAAGTAGCCATTCAGTGTAAATACAGGCTAAAACCCCATAGAAAAACCCCCCATGGAGAAAATATCATCTGTGGGCCTAGGACCGTAGTGTAGTCATTCGGCCTCAACGCCACACAACCAATCAACTAACCAACTTCTCTTAATCTTAAAGTATCTGTAAATAAATTGAAATTCAAACTTTATAATTTAAATGTTATTTAATAATTAATCTCAATTTAAAAATTTTCCCTTCAATAATAGTCTTTAATTTATTTTTGTTTTACTAGCAGACTACATCCACTTCGCTGGTCACTATATTTAAATGAATTTTCAAAAAAATTGAATCCCTATTTACTTTTCATATCATATTATAAATAAAAACTTAAAAAAATATATAAATAAAAAAAATTGTTTTAAACCTTGTTTTTGATTCCCGCTGCCTACAGCAACTTCTTTTCAATCTGCATTGCATCGGGTCCAGGTAATGCTCTAGACTAGTAATTATGAATGGTAGCCACTGATGACCAGAGTCATAAAAATTGATCGCCACTTTTATATAAAAGTCGACTGGCAACACAGAAAGTAACTCATTCTCCATCAGCAATATTAACAAGTTAAAGTGGGGGGGGGGGGGGGGGAAATAAGATACCTACTCATCAAAAACACATTATAAAATTTTAATAGAAATATTTTTTACTTTAAAGATACATAAAATTGCTAGTGTTGACTCTGAATTAATGTAAAAATATTTCAATCATTTGAAACAGGATAAAGAGGGAACATTTTGATACTCAGTAAAAACAATTCAGTTCAAATAAATTTAAAACAGAAACAAACTGTTTTAAAATTTTTAATTATAATATAAAATGAAGGACATTTTTGAATAAGAAAACGTAAGAATTTATACATGTCTCAGTTCAGTTTTTTAATTCAGAAAATTCCCTTCGCTTTACACGATTATTTTTCAGAGAATGAGACCACCATAAATTGATGTCACACCCCAAAAATCTTGTTTTACAATACTATCCAAAACACGTTTATCTATTGATTCCTTAAAAGCTAAATCAGAATGTGATTGAGACAAACTATGTGAGCTGGTGTACCCATCTTAACTTAACCCTTCTTTCTGTCTCATGTTGATGTTTGTACCATCAACAGTACAGCAAACTAATTTCTCTTTCCAGTCTTTTATTCCTGTTGAATCAATGACTTCTGTTATTGCTTGTAACAGACATTCTGCATTTGCATGGAGCTCTATTTCTCCCAAGCCAATAAATTTGACTTTCAACAAAGGCACTCCTTCACTTGTAGCAACATACCTAATGCTGACAGCTTCATATTCCAGAACAGTTTGTTGACCTATGTTAAAATTGCAAATTCATTGCACCGATTAATTTCATCAGCAATTTTAGTTTTAATGTTTTGGTCAATAAAAAGAAAAAAAAAAAAATCTTGAATGCAATAATCATTTCTATGAGTTTTTCTAATACCAAGCCTATTTAATTCTTGTATTTCACACTCAAAAGAAAATTGTGCTGCTGCTCTGTTTTCTAAATAAAATCATAACATATATATTCAAAGCCTTATCATTTTTTCATTTATTTATGGATTTAATTTTGTTAATTTATCACATACAGTTGGATTGGATGTTACTTTTGACTCTGATACAGGGGTGTTTGTGTTCAGGGTTTACCCTTGATTTCAGGGGTTTTACTCTAACCCATCTGTATTTTTATATTTCCTATAAAGATACTTTGTTTTCATTTGTTGTTCATTTGTAATCCAGGTGATGTGTGAATGAAATGTAAAAAGACTTCTGGCCTAAATAGTTTGAGTATTATTTGATATTTTGGGTTTTTTCTAATTTGTGGCTGTAATTTTCAGGGTTTTTATCTTTGAGTCACAATCACCCCTGCGATATCATATAACACAGTTTATGACCATTGCTGAAAAAATGCAAGTTTGCTTTTTGTAGTCAGGTGAATTAAATTTTTTTCTCCCAATGGTTTTTGTCTACTTTACCAGAAGTTACTTTTTCCTCCAGTGTGACTGCAATTATTAATTATTCATTTTTGTATATTCCTTACTCCTTTAAAAGAAAAGAAAGAAAAAAAAAAAAAAAGAAGAAGAAGAGGCTCAAATATCAAATAATGTTTGCCTCAACTGAAGTGAAACACCGCGCTTCGAAGTTGTAGAACCATACTATCACGCATGTGCGTGGAAAATTAGAAAGGAAGACTCTCCATGCAGCGATGATATCATTAGTGATCCTTGTGGTCTTTTATTCTCACCTTCAGCTATTTGATGCTCTGACCAAAGAATAGTACCTCGTAGAATCCCTATTTTTTATTTTATTTTATTTTAAACTAGTAAAATATTACATGGTCGCCAATTTTGGCGACTAGGGTTTGATATTTTAGCCATATATTTTGATATGACTTACGACTGATCTAGAGCTTTAGGGTCCAGGTTCCCACTGCCTGCAGAAATGTCTTTCCTGGGCACTTCAATTTGGATATTTATCAATGATAGGTGGATCTGCTGTTATTCAAGAACAATGATTTTAAAAGTGACTGTGTCTCAGCATCTATTAAATATTTGTTTTAATGCCATGTATATTATAGCCCTCGCTCTTTACACTATATTACCATATGATTCCAGCTAATATAATAATAAAAAAAAAAAATCGATTTTCTTTTAAAAGGAATTCAATACATGAAAAACAAATAAATTTATATTAAACTTAAATTTTAATAAGTTTAATCCTTTCTACTATTTTTTCCAATAAATACAATAAATTAAAATTATATAAAAAATATACAAAAAGATTTCCCCGACAAAGGAATTAACTAACAAAAATGAAAAATAGAAAGTTGTTATACGTAAATATAACTGTTATAAATTTTTTTAATTTAAAATTTACTATACTTAATTTTTTCTACTGCATTACCATTTGATTTTCAATAATAAATATATTAAATTTAAAAAGAAAAAGGGGGAGGGGGAAAAAAGATTTTGCCTTCATATGAATAAATTAAATAAATAAAAAATAAATTGCCTAATAGCTATTTCTAAGATATGCAGACAATTGAAATGGAAGAATAAATTTTAGAAAATTAGACAGAAAAGTCAATAGATGAAATAAAAAAAAATAAAAATAAAAAAAAAGTGAATATTGGAAAAAAAAAAAAAAAAAAAAAAAAACAGGGTCCAAAATACCTGTCAGCCAAGTTTTGTAACTGTACAATTAGTAATGTGAGCACCAGAGTGCTGACAGACACACGCACAGGTACACAGATAATACTTCTCTTTGATTCTAATTATCTTTATTTATCAATGCTGTGTAATCTTTTAGTGAAAAATTAACTTAAGTTTTATCTATATATTGTACTTCAATCAATAAAACAATATAAATAGTTAAATTTTGTGTACTAAAGTATTTTGTACTAAAATTAATCACTTTTATTATTTTTCTTATTTGTGCAGAAGTTTAATCTGGAATGAAGAATGATTAAAATTAAAAATTTTATTAAAAATTTGCAATAAAAAATAATTCCTATTTGCTAAATTTTCTAAATTGTTTTCATTTTAATTATTATTTTAATTTTAACTGTTGCTCTATTATACAGGGTTAGTCAAAATGAATAGGACAATAAGAAAACTATTTTTAGACGAATGTATGTTTATTGTTACCAAACTACAGCTATGTATGGACAGATAAACTATCAAAGTTTTATTTGGCAACACACATGTACGTTAATGCCGCTAGGAGACGCTGTTTTCAAAATGGCGCAATCAGGCAAGCAGTGGCGCACCCAGAATTTCTGTCTGGAGGGGGCTGAAGAATAATTGGGCCCTGTAGTTTAGTAATAGTTTTATGGGCATGGGCATATACGCGCACATACAGTCGTCGCAAAAGTATCAGAGCACTAGCAATAATCCCTCCTGTCTAAAAAAAAGTGCACTTAATACTACTTTGTTAAATAAATCCTTGTCTAAGAACATGATTTGACAAGGATTTATTTAACAAAACAGTATTAAATGTACTTTTTTGATATCGGAATTATTGGCTAGCGCTCGGATACTTTTGCTGCTGTCTGTACATATATTAAGGAATCCGCTTTAAATATTTCTTTTGAAATAAATAAATGAATGATTGAAACTTAATTTAAGTTGAATAGCGCATCTGAGGAATTTATATCAGTATATAAACATGCTAAGTTACAGTAGTTTGGTTAGTTGGGGTTGGCAAAAAAATGTGTACAACATGACAAGCTGGTAAACATGAAATTCGACCGAAATGAAATGCCCTCCCCCCCCCCCCCCCCAAATTTTCATTGAAAATGAAATTTAATCAAATTTAATACTCTTTTGAAATGCTTTATATGCATATATATAGGCAGTAACATGTAAGTAACTAAGAAATTATAATAATTATAGCCAAATAAACGATACAGTTGTGAGATGTAAGAGTTATAACAAAATTTCAGTGTACATTTTTACAAAGCTATTTTAATTTAAATATCTGGATTACAGGGGCGATGCTTCTTCTGGGTTCGGTTAACAGAAATCAGTCGGACGTAGTCTTTGTGGGTGTAGTTAACACAGCAAGCAGGGCGCAGAACCTCTTAATCTCCTAAAACATTAATTCTAATATGTAATATATTATTTAGAATTTTGTTTTGTTCAGTTAACAAATATTTCAAGCGTTACCTTTCTAAGTAATATCATTACAGGATATTGTATTCCAGTATAATATATATATATATATATATATATGGAATTTGAATTTAATAACAGGAAAAAATTGCATTATCTAAAAACGGAGCTTAGATTTCAGTGACATCAGAGGCAAAAATGAAAAATGTGCATGAAACCCTACTGTATGTTCTATGTACCGTGACAAAAAAATTAAGTGATCCCACCCTCCCAAGCATCTGTAAAATAACTTACTGTTATCGGGGTATTTTTCAATTTTGAACAGTAAACTACGCCTTTTGGCATTCCTCTAAATCGTTATATTTTTAGAGAAATAATTTTACATATTTCTAATTAAATCAATTAAATTTCATCTTCAACAATTGATTCGAAATTTCGTAGCATGTACAGTCGGTAACAAAAGTGTCCGAACACTAGCAAAAATTCCTATGTAAAAAAAGTACACTTCATACGGTTTTGTTAAATAAATCCTTGTCGAATCCTGTTCTTGGTCAGTGTAAGAACATGATTCGATAAGGATTTATTTAACAAAACCGTACGAAATGGACTTTTTTTACATAGGAATTTTTGCTAGTGTTCGGACACTTTTGTTACCGACTGTATATGTGCCAGTTGCATTTACAGAGTTTAACACGATGGATGGATGGATGGATGGGTTTAACGTCGCACTAGTGCTGCGCAGATGGGCAATTGGCGACGGTCTGGGACACACCCCTAGAGGTGTTCCGGAGACTCGCCATTACATTTTTGATCCTCCACGGGAGGGATGGCTCTCCCGCTTCGGTGACCCCCAGAGGTATTGGGTTAAATAGAAATGGAACGCTTGCAACTTTGATGACGTAAATTTTGCAAGTTTTTTGCATATACAGTCGGCAGCAAAAGTATCCGAGCACTAGCAAAAATTCCTATATAAAAAAGGTACACTTAATGCAGTTTTTTAAAATATATTCTTGTCGAATCCTGTTCTTAGTCAGTCTAAGAACCCGATTCGACAAATATTTATTTAACAAAACAGTTTTAAGTGCGCTTTTTTTATATAAGAATTTTTGCTAGTGCTCGGATACTTTTGCTGCCGACTGTAGTCATACATTTGGAACGCTTGCAAACAGCTTTGCAAACGGAAGTGTTTCATTTGTATGTACCCCATAATTTTTGATGGGAACATGGAGGACATTGCGGCCACGACAGATTTTACGAGCACCAGCCACCATTAGTGTACACGACGGTCTTTGGACGGCTCGAGTACCGAACCCGCAATCTTCCAATTACGAGGCCGGCGCTCTACCGACTGGGCTACCGCGGCCCCAGAGTTTAACACGAATATCCAAATTCTATTTTTAATTTAAAATATTGTTTTAAAGGAACGACTAAGAGCAGGGCTAATTTTTATTTTATATTAACGAGAATTTTCATTTGCTGATGCGAATGTGTTAATTTTGCCCAGGGACAAAACAAACTTTCATAAAGATGCTATAAATACTCAAAAATTAAAATACAAAATTGTATGAGCCTGGTATCACATTTTTCTGACAAATGCATCCCTGCTTACTTCCACATCAGATTGCTTCTTCTGCCTGACTTTTTAGATACTCCCTTGATTTCATGATAACAGTATATGCCTTAGGTCCTTAGATGCCCTTTCCTAAAAACTGCAGGAATGTTTTCAACTAAAAAACAAAGAACTAGTTCATTGTTTTTGTGTTTGACAGTAAGGATTTCAAAAATTCCTAATAATATTTCATGTATAATTTATGAACTTCATTTTTGCTTACAATATCTGTGTTTGAATAATATTTTTTTCATGCATGACCAGAATTTTTTACCATGTCAGCTGGTTCTGGAGGGGGCTTGAGTCCCCTTAGCCCCCTCCGTGGGTGCGCCACTGCAGGCAAGGAGAAGGCGTTTTGTGTGATGACATTTGCTAAAACAATGTCAGCGACAATTTCGAGCCAAGTATGACAAGGAACCACCTCATCGACATTCCATTGCGAGGTGGGTAAAGCAATTTGAGGAGACGGGCTGCTTATGCAAGGGTAAAAGCTTATGCAAGGGCACGTCGGATGTGCTGCAACGGATCTGGGATGAACTGGACTATCGCCTGGATGTCTGCCGTGTCTGTTATCATGAAGACTAAGTTAACTGTCTTAACATGTTAAAAAATGTATGCAGAGATTGCAGTGAAATATTTGGCTCATACTTTTATGTAACAAGGCATAGTGTGCAGTTTTTGAATAAAACAGAGTTTAACATCCATAACAATATTTATTTAAAACTTAACAAGAAATTTCAAACTTAACAAGAAATTTAAAACTTAACAGAAAATATAGACTTTGCTAGTGATAGTTAGAAAACTTGCCATGAGGGAAAAACTATTTACCAAAACTAACTGCTTATAAGTAGAATTAATGTTTTCATTGCTCAGCATTAGCACAAAAAAGGATGCTGGCCTTCAAATAACATTAATATATATATACTGCAACTTAATTAAACAACAATAAAAATGCCCTCATACTTTGAGGCAAACTAAAAATACTTAAAACGTATTTAAATTTTTCAAATCATCGTAATTACAAACGAAAATTATAAGCAAGAGAGAGTAAAACTATGTAAGACATCCTTATATACATTTATCACCGGATTCCAGAACAGCCAATCACCAGGCTGCACATTTCTCCCTTCCAGGCGATCCAAAAACACGCCCATCGTACGTAATCCATTACCGTGACAACGGACGACGCTGAATACGTACGCCATCTATGGGCCGCAAAAGTAAGTATCGCCATATTGGAATTCAACTGGCCTGAACGATGTGTTAAAAGAATGTAAACAAAGATTACAATTTTATCCTATATGAATTAAATGAAGAAGTATAATATCAAATGTATTTAAAAATAAAAAAATAAGTTATTTGCTTGAATAAAGGATAAAGGTAAGTTATATCTGTAAGTAAAGTTATTTTAATAAAACTTATCTTTAAATATTATACTAAACCAATACATTGCATTGTTTATATTTTCAAATTAAACTTAACTTATACATAGCACTAAACGCTGTTCATTTAAAACAAAAAAATAAGCTCTCCTCATAATTAATAGGCAATATAAACGTTTTTAAACTTTGAAAAATGATATGAAAAAGATTTTTAGGACAACAATGCCCCCCATCATATCATTTTGAAACATTAACCATCACTAGCATTAACAAAAGTAAAAAAAAAAATAAAAAAAACAGTATAACAATATCACATTAATCTTCTTATACAGAGGCAATCCATCAATTCCTGCTAAAGTCCACCATAACAGAACAGTTCATCTAAAAACACTCAACAAATCTACTATAAAGATAAAAAAAAATATATATTAATAATATATCAAAAAATGATGCATTAAGAAATTTTATTGTTATCTTCATCACCCCATTACTGAAAACAATAAAAGATTAGTTAAACAATTATAACAATCACATAACTCAAACGTTCGTGGCCACGTTTACACTCATCCTAAGTAAAAAAAAAACTTTCTTTACAATGACAAAGCAATGAAGATCAGAAGAAAACATCCAAAATATTCTGCACCTCAAAAACTTGAAATAAGGATACATATCCAAAATTTATACTTTATAAATTACAATTTTTACTATATATATGAAACTTAGATATTTTTTCTTACAAATTTACTATACAAATATTTTATTTACAAAATTAAGCAAGTCACTTTTAGTAAGTGGCTTTGTAAAGGGATCCGCCAAGTTAGATTTAGATTTAACATATTTTAATTCAAATTTATCCTCAAAAAGCCACTCGCGAATAAAAAATAATTTTACATTTATGTGCTTGGACCTATTGTTCTCTATAGGTGATTTTGTAAATTCAATAGCTGACATATTATCGGCAAAAAGGGTTGGTAAAGAGTATTTTTCGGAGATTAAATTAAATTCAATACAATCCCCCAAAATACGATTGAACCACATAAGTTCTTTCACACATTCACACAAATTCACTTTCCATTGTGGAAAGAATTACCCCTTTTTCCTTAAAAGTTCGCCATGAAATTGGACTATTATCTAAAAATATTATTTGACCCCCCCATTGAAATAAAGTCGTCTCTGTTCATAGCAAAATCAGCATCAGAGAAAGCGACTAAACTAGAATTTTTACAATTTAAATTTAATTTTAAATTCTTGGTACCCGAAACGTAACCAAGTAATTTAAGCAAACCATTCCAATGGGTTAAACCTGGAGAATTTTGAAACTGGCTAAAAATATTCACAGCATAGGCTATATCTGGTCTAGTCCTACTAGCTAAAAATGAAAGGCAACCCAAGATATTCCTATATGGTAATCTTGCGACTTCTTCCATTTCAGCCTTATTGCTTGGACAATCCCTTTTTGAATATTTTAACCCTTTTATAATAGGTAAAGAAGTATATGGTATTTTAAATGAGTTAAACCTTTTATAAACTTCATCTATGTACAATGCCTGATAAATTTGAACAGCATCGTTATCATAGCTAAACTCAACACCCAATAATTTCTTCGTTTTACCCAAAATTTTAAGATCAAATTTTCCCCCCAAAAGTTCAATTATGGAATCAATTTGAGCCCGAGTTTTTCCAAAAATAACTATGTCGTCGACATAGACTAATAAAACTATAAAGTCCTCAAAATAATATGAACAATTACACCAGTTAAACTTAAGAAAACCTAAACTTAAAAGAACCTTATTTAATTCGAAAAACCACAAACGGCCACTCTGATGTAAACCATACAGAGCACGGTCTAATTTGCAAACTAAATTTTCCTCACCAGGAACAATATAACCAAGCGGTTGTGACATATAAATCTCTTCTTTAAGAGGAGCGTATAAATATGCACATTTAATGTCACACTGAATGTTTTGCCACTTAAGACAGGAAACTAAAAGGGAAAAGGAAAAACGAATAACAGAAAAATTTACCACTAGAGAGAATGTTTCGTCGTAGGTATCCCCCCGAATTTGGTAGTACCCCTGAGCGACGAGCCTAGCTTTAAACCTAGCTATATTCCCACTCTCATCCTTTTTAATGGTATAAACCCATCTGTTACCTAGTAAAGATTTCCCATCAGGTAAAGGGACTAAATGCCATACTTTACGCTGATTCATATTTGAAATTTCCTCATCCATAGCTTTAATCCATTCAGAATTTTGAGGTGACTTCATAGCTTGTTTATAAGTTCTAGGTACAGAAAGTTCTAGTCAGGTTTCCTTTTTAACATGGTTAGAAACAGGATCATTTAAATTAACCACCCCTTCAAATTTATTACTACCAGAGAAATCAAACAAGGAAGGTTCGAAAACAATATTATTACGTTCACAATAACTCTTAACCTCATTTAAAGATCTCAATCTAGTAGTTTTATCGTTAGGGTAATAATATATATCTGTCCTATCACCATGAGGTCTCGGTACTGGCTTTCTCCTCCAAACAATTTTAGAACAAGAGTCATTAGTATCAGGTAGTTCAGTGATAGACTCCCCGTCGGAATCATCAGGCCCCCCTCCAAACACAATGTCTACGGGATCGGAACCACCACAATCAACCGGACTATTTGGAGACTGACCCAACTCTTCCAACAAAGGGCCCATCACCGCCCCACTGCGCTGATTAAAAATACGATCGGAGAAAGTTAAATTTACAGTCTCTACGACCCTATCCTCATTTTCTATCCAGACTCTATATCCTTTTGTACGAAGAGCGTAACCGACGATTACTCCCTTTTTTGCCTTTGACATAAGTTTGTGGTCGCGTCTCTGTTTAGGGACTCCGACATACACTACTAAACCAAAAGGCTTCAGGTGTCTAACCGAAGGTTTTCTTCCAGTATAAAGTTCAAGAGGAGTTTTTTCCTGTTTTTTATGAATCACACGATTCCAAGTGTAACTAAAATAAAGCACAGCCTCTGGCCAAAAAGAAAAAGGAAGTCCACTATCGGACAAAATAGCACGAGTACAATTTAGAACTGTTTGATTGAGCCTCTCACAAACACCATTTTCTTCTGGTGTATAAGTATTTGTTAGCTCGTGAGCAACCCCCCTTTTATTACAAAAGTCACGGAAGCTCTCGTTCTCAAACTCAGAACCATTATCTGTCCTAATAGTTTTCAACTTCTTTCCAAGACTAAGCTCAGCTCTGGCAATGTGCCTTTCAAAAATACTAAACACCTGTGACTTATCCTTCATTGGGTATAAAGTCACTTTACGTGAAAAACCATCAATTATCGAAAGAAAAAATTTTTCCCCCCTCTTTCCCAAAATTGGAATTGGACCCCAAACGTCCATGTACACTTTCTCCAAGGGTGATTTAATGCCATGAACAGAATCAATCGACTTAAAAGAAACACGATTTTGTTTACTTACCCGACAAGGTTCACACGAAAACTTTTTAAATTTAAGCTTAGGAAGCCCTTTCACACCATTGTGCTTACTAGTTTTGACTATAAGTTCCGGACTAATATGAGCGAAACGAGAATGCCAATTCTCTAAGTCAGTTAAATTAGCTACAACGGGTTCATCAGATAGCCCCCCATTCGCTTTTAAACACTTGGCATAGGCATAGTAAAGACCATTTTTAAGTTTGGCATAAAAAAGAGGTTTATCAAACTTGTCGAAAACATTTACTCTACCACCACCTCCAGTGAACTTGGCACCATTAAAGTCCAATTTTGCACCAGAAATCAAATTTTTCCTCAATTCAGGGGAAAACAAAACATCTTTAAGATATACATCATTATTACCAAATTTCAATTTAACTACACCTTTCCCAACAATCGGAAAACTTACTCCATCAATGGCCACCTTCAAATTTTCACCTTCAACAGGACAATATTCAGAAAACAGGTTTTTATTGCGACAACAGTGATGACTCGCGGCCGTATCAAAAATCCAAAGATTATCGCCACCAACATCACTAAAATTAACCTGTGCAATATAATATGAAGGTTCATTGACCGAATTGACAGAGCAAGCAATCTTCCTTTGGGATTTAACATTTTTAGATTTAAACTTAAGATTTACATTTGATTTAACATTAGAATTTCTATTAAAATTTGCATTAAAGTTCTTATTTAAACAGTCTTTCTTGAAGTGACCTGGTTTATTACAATTGAAACATAATAAAGGTTTATAAAACTTTTGTTTAACCTTTATATTGAATATTTTGAACTTCTACCAGCTGCTCATCATCTTTCTGTAACTGCAAACGGATTTCCTCAGACGTTAATTCGGACACCAGAGTAGTGAACTTGAACTCATCTGACTTCCATCGCATCATATCTTGAACCACAGAATTAAACTTCTTCGGGAGATGTCGTAGGAGCTGATAGCAACAATAAATATCTTCCATTGGACGACCCATTTCTCTCAACAATTCAATTGTACGACTCAATCTATTCACATAGGCTGTTACAGACTCATTTTGTAGCATGTCACATTTTACAAATTCCGTAAATAATTGAATATGTCTTGCACGTGAATCTGACAAGAAATTTTTCTTTAAAGCCTCCCATGCTTCAACCGGGTCATTACAATTTTCTATAATACATCGAACTTCAGGAGATATATGCAAATATATAGTAGACAGTGCAAGTCTTGACCTATGCTTAAAATCTGTAATAAGCTTAGTAGTTTCCGGTTTTCCATCATCCTCTGGCAAAGTTTCTCTTTTAGCAACCAATTCCCAGCAGTTATCTCTTATAAGAATAAAACGAATATCTTTCTGCCAAGTAATATAATTACTAGCATTTAATTTTTCAATAGAAGGAGTTAAACTCATAGCCATTGTAAAAATATGCTGCACATCTAAACTGTAAACAAGGTAAGGCCAAATGACATGCCCATAACCAATGTTATCATGAAGACTAAGTTAACTGTCTTAACATGTTAAAAAATGTATGCAGAGATTGCAGTGAAATATTTGGCTCATACTTTTATGTAACAAGGCATAGTGTGCAGTTTTTGAATAAAACAGAGTTTAACATCCATAACAATATTTATTTAAAACTTAACAAGAAATTTCAAACTTAACAAGAAATTTAAAACTTAACAGAAAATATAGACTTTGCTAGTGATAGTTAGAAAACTTGCCATGAGGGAAAAACTATTTACCAAAACTAACTGCTTATAAGTAGAATTAATGTTTTCATTGCTCAGCATTAGCACAAAAAAGGATGCTGGCCTTCAAATAACATTAATATATATATACTGCAACTTAATTAAACAACAATAAAAATCCCCTCATACTTTGAGGCAAACTAAAAATACTTAAAACGTATTTAAATTTTTCAAATCATCGTAATTACAAACGAAAATTATAAGCAAGAGAGAGTAAAACTATGTAAGACATCCTTATATACATTTATCACCGGATTCCAGAACAGCCAATCACCAGGCTACACATTTCTCCCTTCCAGGCGATCCAAAAACACGCCCATCGTACGTAATCCGTTACCGTGACAATGGACGACGCTGAATACGTACGCCATCTATGGGCCGCAAAAGTAAGTATCACCATATTGGAATTCAACTGGCCTGAACGATGTGTTAAAAGAATGTAAACAAAGATTACAATTTTATCCTATATGAATTAAATGAAGAAGTATAATATCAAATGTATTTAAAAATAAAAAAATAAGTTATTTGCTTGAATAAAGGATAAAGGTAAGTTATATCTGTAAGTAAAGTTATTTTAATAAAACTTATCTTTAAATATTATACTAAACCAATACATTGCATTGTTTATATTTTCAAATTAAACTTAACTTATACATAGCACTAAACGCTATTCATTTAAAACAAAAAAATAAGCTCTCCTCATAATTAATAGGCAATATAAACGTTTTTAAACTTTGAAAAATGATATGAAAAAGATTTTTAGGACAACAGTGTCACAAGGGGCGCCCATATCGAACATCTGTGAAGGTGAGAAAAAACTTTGATAGTTTATCTGTCCATACGTAGCTGTAGTTTGGTTACAGTAAACATACATTCGTCTAAAAATAGTTTTCTTATTGTCCTATTCATTTTGACTAACCCTGTATATTTTATTGTAATTTAAAATTTTTAATTTTTTTTTCAAATTAAAAATGTTTTCATTTATTTTTTGAAGATCTTTTACTGAATCTGGATTATTTAAAAAGCTGTATGCAACTTTAGGAACAACTTTTGTTGCCTTAGCTGCTCTTTGGCTGTTTGCTATCAGTTTAGTAAGTACTGCATAGTTTTTTATCTGATAATTTTTATTCATTAGTGTTGTTTTATAATTTTCTCCAATTACAGTTTTAAAGTGTTCTAAATTACCATACTTTCCAAATTCTATATTTATTATCTTTACCAGGTTCTATATGACCTTCTGTTTGTGTATGTTGCTTTCTTTCGCTTTGGATATTTTACATATATTCAGTTTTTTTTTTTTTTTTTTTTTTAAAGGACTGAGGACTATTAGTCTAAATCTGGGATTTTTGCAGCGTCATTTTTCGATAGTTGGACATCTATCGAAATCTAAAATTTATCGAAAATATAATTGAATAATTTGAAAGCGATGTTATAATTTGAAAAAAAAAAAAAAAAAAAAAACTAATAGTCCTCCATCCTAAACTAAATTCTGCTTTTGCCAGAATTTCATCAAAATCTTTTTTTTTTTTTTTTTTGGAAAGGAAAGGAAAAAAAAATTAATAATAATCATTATCGAAACAAACACTATCGAAAGGTTTTTTTAAATAATTTTGAATTAGGAAATAATAAGTGTGCGTGCAAAATGAAATAAAAATAAGTAAAAAAATGAATTTAATGATTTAATTTTTATATAAAACATGATTGCGTGCTATCGTAAAAAGTAGATGTAAATTTTTAAGTTTATGTGGTGCGTATGGCATCTATAAAAATTGTTTTAAGAAATAGATTAAAATAAAGAAAGCAACGATGTTGGTTGCATTTTGTTATATAGTTTAAATTTGATAGAAGTAATATCTACCGTAAGAATAATTTCTTATGTTAAAACCATGGACGCACACTATGGACCGCTCACGCTGTGTTATCAGAATGGCCCCATTTTGGTCGCTTTTAGAAGATGGCGCTCGCATCGACTGCCTTTCCACTTCAGACTTGAAAGAGCGCTTTAATGCGAGAATTAAATGAAATAATGTTAAATATTTCGAACAAAAAAACATATATCCATAAAATTTTTGCTTTAAAATATAGCTAATACAAATCTCTAAAAATCGATTTCTGGAATTTTTGAAATTCGGTCCCCAAGGGGGGGGGGAGGGGGCGAAACGTGATTTGACATGCGTTAAACGTGATTTCACATAATCGTATATAACTCAAACAAAAAAACAGATATACGTGAAATTTTTCCTTTAAAATATAGCTAATACAAATGTTTAAAAATCGGTTTCAGGAATTTTTAAAAATCGCTCCCCAAGGGGGGCGGGAGGTGGGGAGGCAAAACGTGATTTCACATGCGTAAAACGTGATATTTCGCATAATCCTCTATATCTCAAACAAAAAAAATAGATGTACGTGAAATTATTGCTCAAAAATATAGCTAATGCAACTATCTAAAAACCAATTTCTGGAATTTTAGAAATTCAGCCCCCAGGTGGGGCAGCAACGGGGGGCGGGGGGGGGGCTATGGAGCAAAAACAAATAGAAATACAGTTAGGCAGTTCAAAATTGGTACAGATAGGTTTTAAAGGACGAATGGGGATATTTTCGATTGTGTAAAGTTATTAGGAGGGGCAAGAAGGGGGGGGAGGGGAGGGGGGACAAAAAAATAAAAATAGTGTCAGATCGTTCAAAATTGGTACATAGAGGTTTTCGATACTTACAAATCAATTGCAGATATTTTCGAATTTGTAAAATTATTAGGAGGGGCGGTAAGGGGGGGGGGCTATGGGCAAAAACAAATAGAAATACAGTTAAGCCGTTCAAAGTTGGTTTATAGAGGTTTTCGATACTTACAAATCATTTGCGGATATTTTCGAATTTGTAAAATTATTAGGAGTGGCGAGAAGCGGGGTGGGGCTTATACACTATGGACCGCTCACGCTGTGTTATCAGAATGGCCCCATTTTGGTCGCTTTTAGAAGGTGGCGCTCGCATCGACTGCCTTTCCACTTCAGACTTGAAAGAGCGCTTTAATACGAGAATTAAATGTAATAATTAGCGGTTTTAAAAGCACTGATACATATATATATATATTTTTTTTTTTTTTCGCATCATCCCCCACAAACACTAAAATACCACATGTTATTAAATAATCACGCATTCTGTAAGATTATTTTATATAAGGTTTTAAAAATATGAAAAATTGTAAAAACGTTTATCCTGATTGTGTATAGTTTTAATAAAGCTAACAGAAATAAATGACTTTTATAGATAAATTGTATATCATACTATCTGAATGAAATTTTTTTTTTTTTTACATTCTCACACACCGTATAAAATAAAATACTTTAAATTTTCTTACTTTTTAACCATTAATAGCAAGCAACTAGATTCAAGAATTTTAAAAGCACTGTTGCATATATATATATATATATATATATATATATATATATATATATATATATATATATATATATATATATATATATTTATTTATTTTTCGCATCATCCCCCACACACACTAGAATACCACATGTTATTAAATAATCACACATTCTGTAAGATTATTTTGTATAAGGTTTTAAAAATATGAAAAATTGTAAAAACGTTTATCCTGATTGTGTATAGTTTTAATAAAGCTAATAGAAATAAATGACTTTTATTGATAAATTGTATATCATACTATCTGAATGAAATGTTTTTTTTTTTTTTTTTTTTTTTTTTTTTACATTCTCACACACCGTATAAAATAAAATACTTTAAATTTTCTTACTTTTTAACCATTAATAGCAAGCAACTAGATTCAAGAAACTAGAAAAATTCATCAATTTGATAGATAAATAAAGCAAATTTCCCTGTGAATAAATTTAAATAATAATAATATCAATAAATAAACGAATCCAATATACATATATATATATATATATATATATATATGAAAAACCTATTCAGATATTTCACAGGAATAAATAATATAGCTATGAAAAAATTTATTTATTATTATTTTTTTTTTTTTTTTCAAAATCCAAGAATGAAAACATTCATTATATGTAAATATATCTATAAATATAACTAATTCGCTCCCCTTCCCCCAACCCCGAAAAAAAAAAAAAAAAAAAAAAAAAAAAAAGACGAAATAGTATAATGAAAACATAAACATATGATATTTAAAAAATAAATATGAAAATATGAATTTTCATAATTTAAAACAATGAATGTATTTTAAAAATCAGAATTTATTCCAGCATTTCCAATTAAACAAAAAAAATTGCAAAGTATGTAAAAAAGACAAAATTAAAATAATTATTATGATTTTTTTACAAAGGCGGTGCTTTTCCCTCTTCCGAGACTCCAATGGTGGTCGAGCGGTTCTGCTCTCAAAGCTGAGTGACGGGAAGTGCCTGGGTTCGATGCCAGGTCGCGCTTGTTTACTTAGTCATTCAGAGTTTTCCGTGGTTTTCTCCGAAAATTGCGTGCATATGGACTAGAATCCCTTAGAAAGACCCCCCACGGAGGGCACTCCCCTTCAGACGTAGGGCCTACAGTAGTCAATCGACCTTATTCCCAAATCCAATAAATCCATAAACCGAAATACAGCACTTTTTCCCTTTTATCAATATTTTTCATTTTTAAATTTGCACTTTAAAGAGATTTTTAATCTGTATTATTTACTACTCATTTAAAGCAAATAATTTATTCAAAAAATAAAATTAACTTATATATATATATATATATATTTAAATATGCGCGATATAAAAATCAATGTAATGAAAAGCAGAGTCAATCATAATAATTTGAGCATTCCCTTTCAAAAAGCAAAAGGAGCGTTTTTTTTATTAATTATTTTATTTATTTATTTTTGGAACCAAAGCCCATAATACTGTATGGGGAAATTTTTTTAATTCTGAATATTTTCTTCTAAAGGATTCGAAAACTGCTTTTAGGTCATTCATCTGACTTTACAGCTTAAAATCAATGTTGGTGTTGGAGATTAAAGCCAGCTGACTGCATTAGGGTCCAAGGCCTGGGTGTGCCCACCGTGGCGGTCCTTCTAAAGGGCCTTTGTCCACAATTACGCAAGTTTCAGGGGGGGGGGGGAAACGTGCAAAACTCCGAACAGCTAGACCGATAAGCGCGATTTGTGATCGAACCCGACACTTCACGTCCAACAGCATCAATAAGACAATTTTTGAAGAACTAGAACAGATTTAATGGTCGAGAATCTTCTGAATGGGCAAATGGAATTGTGAAAAATATACTGGATAATGTAATTCTATGAATATCCATCTTTGTAACAAACAGTATGGTACCACTGTTTCTTGCATGTAAAATAATATTCTGTTCCTTAACAACATTATAGCTGCCTGGTACTCATAATTTCTAAAGTATTCTCTCAGCTTTTTAATGCAAGTTCCTATAGTAAGATTTTTAATTAAAAAATATTATATTGAAGCTTAGAGAACATTTTTCTCTTTCTAGAATGCATTTTTTTTCTACTTGTGCAACAAGAATTGGGAAAAAAAAGAAGGGAAAAAAAAAAAAAAAAAACCCTGTCATAACAACATAATTAAAAAGTAATGGTTGGGTTTAAGGCCGACTGCCTGCGCTAAGTTCCTAGGCCAATAGGTGGAATGCCCTCCGTGGGAGTCTTTCTAAGGGGTTCTAGCCCGCATTTACGCGAGTTTCTGAGAAAATCACGGAAAACTCCTAACGTCTTGGTCGATGAGCATGACCTATGATCGAACCTGACATTTCTTGAAAGGTAATAAAAATTACTTTAAAAAAATTATTCAATTTATAAAATCATGCTTATCTTAGGTAAGGTGACCAGACATTCTCTTTTCAATAGGACAGTCTTCTTTTTCATCGCTCTGCCCTCTTAAACGAAACAAACATTATAGGACTAAAAAGTCCTCTTTTTTATGTTTTTTGTCCGCTATCCTCTATTTCAAATGAAAAGTATTTAGTCCTTAATTTCAAAATTTTTGCAAAACTGGGAAGCTCAATCGGCTGTTCGCTGTGTCGAGCGGTGAACACTAACTTTTTTCTGCATTAGGTTCGCAAAAAGAACAACTTTCTAATAAACTTGCCAAAGTATATTATGGTTTATGTCTATTCAGATTCTTCGAATCATAAAGAAATAAAAGTATTCTCTATATTTGTATGATTCTTTGATCTAGAACACGAAATCACTATTGAAATTGTCATAAAATCATTAAGGTGGTGGTACTCCGGCTGATACGTGGTCGGTTGACATGTGTTCTCACTTTTGCATGAATAATATTCTTCATAAAAATAGGCCCACCAGTGATCGAGAGGTTTCGTCCTCGAAGCTGGTCTACGTGAAATGCTGGGTTCGATACCCGGTCGCGCTTGTTGGCTTAACTGTTAGGAGTTTTCCTTGATTTTCTCCGAAACTAGCGTAAATATAGGCTAGGATCTCTTAGAAAAACCCCACAGAGGAGTCTCTTACTCACGTCTAGAACCCTAGTGCAAACAATTGGTCTTAATGATAACACTACCACCACCTCAAAAAAATATGCAAAAGTTAGTTGAATTCCTTTTATGCCCTTCTAGCAAAAATGCTCCCACAAAGCGACTGTTTTCTTCAATGAACAAAATGTAGACATGTGAAAAAAATCCCCTTTATATACCTACTTTAAAAACTTGTTAACTAATAAGACTAATTTAGCTTATACAGTCGGTAACAAAAGTCTCCGAAAACTAGCAAACATTCCTATGTAAAAAAAGTACACTTAATACAGTTTTGTTAAATAAATCCTTGTCGAATCCTGTTTTCAGACTGACAAAGAACAGGATTCGACAAGGATTTATTTAACAAAACTGTATTAAGTGTACTTTTTTTATATAGGAATTTTTGCTAGTGTTCGGAGACTTTTGTTACCGACTGTACTTGTGAAAACTTTTTTAAAATGTTGACAAAGCAAGACTGTTTTTTAAAACAAATCATTAGATCTGTCGAATATTAATTTTATTTTTACATTTGCCAATTTTATTTTTTCTTTTATGATTATAATTTTAATCAGAAAAATGTCTACCAACTTTTTTTTTTAATCTAACTACACGAAAGTACCACAAAAAAAAAAAAAAAAAAAAGTGTATATCAAAACTAATAATTAAAAAAAAAAAAAAAAAAAATTCTATATTGTCCAGTGGCATCTATAAAAATTAGGAATTTTTTTTTCTGGTATCCGTATATTATTAATTTAAATTAAGGTGTACTGGTCGAAATTCATCATTTGAGATAAAAATGTTTCCACCACTTGCGGTTGGTTGGTTGGTAGGGTTTTACATCGCACTAGTGCTTCACAGATGGGCAATTAGCGACGGTCTGGAACTCGCCCCTAGTGTTGGTCCGGAGACATGCCATCGCAATTTTGTTCCTCCACGGAAGGGATGGTTCTCCCGCTTCGGTGACCACCAGAGGTACAATTTTTGATGGGAACATGGAGGACATTGCGGCCACGACAGATTTTACGTGCACCAGCCAAGCCACCATTAGTGTACACGACGGTCTTTGGCCGGCTCGAGTACCGAACCCACAATCTTCCGATTACGAGGCCGGCGCTCTACCGACTGGGCTACCGCGGCCCCCAACACTTGTGTAGAGTAGCTTTTGAATCTGTTTTTATGATCATTTTCATTCAATTTTGTGTCCCCTAAAATTACCTCTTTTTCAAAAATGAATGTTTTTCATTTTCTTATAAAATAAAAGTATTTAACATTATGAAGATTAAATAACGTAATTTTTTATATTGATGTTTTATGATTATGAGAAAATTATACCTTAAGTGCATATTTAAATCAGAATATTGTAAGTAAAATTTGAACATTTAAGAGAAATGTAATATGTATATACTTGGTTACAAATGAAATGTATACCGTATTAAGAAGGAAGTTTTATCTGACATTTGTTGGATGTCTTTGACTCTATTTATTTTTTCACAAATATGCTCATGCTATAATATGCATGATTTACTTTTTTATTTATTTATTTATTTTTTATATATATATACATATTACATATATATTATTTTAGGAGGGTAGGGAATAGCTCGATACACCGACGAGATGACACAGAGATTAAGTGAAAAGCTAACTTTATAAAAACAACTTACCTTGAATTTAATACTCTAATTTTTACATAAAATCTCTAATTTTCAGCTGGAAGAACACTAGCTTATAAATTATGAAATGTGAATGTGGCACTGGTGATGAATTTAATTAAATATAATTTTTCTTTAAAATCTCCAATTTTCAACTGAATTTAGGATTTTTTTACTGTGACATCATAATCATTATTTTTAATTTTTGACAAAACCAATTAAAAATTTCTTTTTTTGTTAAAAACAATTTATTTCTATAATATGGTAATAATAATGATAATAATATAACGTGATTCATCATCTAACATGAATTGGAAGTTAAAAGATTGGCAGTTTGTAAAATTAATTTAAAATGTCAATGCAAAGTGGCATAAAAAAAAAAAAAAAAAAAAAAAAAAATTTTAAATTATTTTTAAAATATCTTAAAACTCAGTAATTTTGAAATGAATTGAAAAAAGTTTGACTGTGAACTCATATCATTTTTTACCAATTTTTAACTCTTGCCAAAATCGGTTTACAATTCAAGATTTTTAAAATACTTTTTTTTTAAAGCTGTAATTAAAAAAAAAAAAAAAACGTGATTTATAATTTAACATGATTTAAATTCGTAAGATTGCAAGCTCGCATGTATTAGCCGAATAATATGAAAAAAGGAATACTGCTAGCACGCAAATTTTAAAATCTTAATGCAAAGTGACCTGAAAAATTACATTTTAATTAATTAAAAAAAAAAAAAAAAAAATCTATCAAACAGAATTTTACTAAGAACCATCCCAATTAAATCAGCCTTTTTTTTTTTTTTTTTTTTTTATAGTAATAGAATATTTATAAGACAACAATTTTATCATTCAACAAAACATTAAAATCAATAGCTTACATTAGATGGACGAAATAAACTTGGGTTCTTTTCACCTATTTCTTTGTTTTTTTTTCGAACACTTCGATATCCAGAGGTGCAACCCGGTGCGTAACAATGCGACATTATGAAAAAAATCCAATATTAAAAATAAATTAAAAACAAAACTGAAAATAAAACTAAAATTTCGTCTGCGCACAATGCTATTCTACGGAGGTAGTGGACAGTCAGAGAACACATACGACCCCTAGCGGCGAACGAATAATAGCGACCATTTCGGGTCCATTTTTGAGGGAAGGCCGCCGTTGGAGAAAACGGTCCTTCTTCTCTAAGTCCGTGGTTAAAACTGTAGGGAATTGTTATGCGAGCACAAGCAATGCTATTTTCTTTTTTTTTTTTTTTTTTTAAATACGGCAGTATAGGACAAAATTTTTATAAATGTTCGTACTGAGAATTATTATCATGTTTTTTTAATACTTGGCATAATCATAAATTTTTCGTGAAGAACAACGTAATAAAACCTGTTTGATAATTTGCATTTTAAATGATAAAATTGGCGGTTGCAGAAACAGAAAAAGAAAATATCCAACTGTGGCTTTTTTTTTTTTGCCCCATAATATATTGATATAAAAAGGATCATCTTAAAAAAATATGAATTTCTTATAAAAAATAAATATTCTAATGTCATTATTATTATTATTATTTTTTCCTAGGAACATTTTATCATTATAAATTATCTTTTATATCAGGTTCCACATTCAGCTCTTGATGTAAGGACTCGAAATAGTCTCTGGCCTGTTGTTCATCAGTGGCATAAAAGGATTGATGAATTCCACATTTCTAATTCTTATGGGCTTTTTAGAACGTAAGTTCATTAAAAAAAAAATATTGTGTAATTAATAACTTGTTGATTATTGAAACTGCAAATATTAATTTAATATACATTAAGATGGAGGAAGCTTCTTTTTTAAAATAAATAAACATTGCCTATTTTATAATTATACTAGTAGGCTTTGCCTGCTTTGCTGGTCACTGTATTTAAATGAATAAAAAAAAAGAAACTATTATTTTTATCTTTAGTAGTCTGCATTGCTTCCTATGTCATAATTTTTGATCATCTACCAGGTTATTCAATAAGTTTTATCGTTCATTTTAAAAGATGATGCTTGCTAGTAGGTTCGGTGTTTTATTTTTCTAAAAGTGGTACTCTACTTTTTTATGAACACATGTGAAGTTTCATGTAGATCTGTCAACTTATTCATATATTTGCAGTTGTTCAAAGTTGACGTGTCACAGTATTTTTGTACAGTGAAAAAATTTTAATATCATTCAGTTATAAAATTTTTATTTTTGGAAGGTGTAGTGGCAAAACAAATTCATGAACAATTGTTAAAAGTGTATAAAGAACTCTTCACCTTCAATTCAAACCAGGGTTGGAAAAAACCTAGCCTAGTGGTTTTTTTTTTATTTTTTTATCAGGGGTTTTATCTGTATTTTTGGGGGTTATCAGAGTTTTCAGGAATATTTTTTTTCTTCCTATTTTTAAACATTAAGTATATCATTCATAATAGGGCAATAAAAAAAAAAAAAAAAAAAAAAAAAAAATTATTCATTAAAATCAAAATTTTAAAAATTTAATTTCAAAATTTCTAATCTTTTTCTAATTAAGTTATAAAGAACTTTTTTTTTTAAATTAAATAATTGTACTTAAATTATTCTAAAATTCTGTTTATCTGCCCTTTACAACAGAAAACTGGATTTTTATAATTATTTAGTGTTGCTTCATTAATTTTTTTTGTATTGAATAGATTTCCATAAATTCTAATTAATTGTCCATCTACATTACTTAACAGTGTTGCACAGTTAAAGTTTTCAGAAATGTTTTAAAATTTGTTTTTTATTCATATTTTGAATTTCTCAAGTCTCTTAATTTTATATTTATATGTTTATTATAAGTTAGATAAAAAGTGTAATTTTTAAGGATTTTGAAAAAACCCACTTGGGTTTTTTCAAAGTCCTTCAGCCAACCCTGATTTGAACAGTAGAAAGATGGGTTGCTGCATTTGAAAGTGGTCATATGAGTCTCTAAGATTATCCTTATGAAAGACGTCCAAAAAGTGTATCTGTGGATTACCTTCAGACTGGTAAAACAATAAACACATATTATTACTGTAACATTTTGGACTAGCTGGATGTAAAAGTTTGTGAAAAAAGACCTGATTTGCAAAAGAAAAAAATCTTTTTTCATCAAGATAATACACCCTCTCACACAGCTCAAAAAACCATCGCGAAAATGAGTGATTTAAAGTACAAACTGTTGCAACATCTACCCTATTTGCCAGACTTGGCTCCCTCTCACTTCTGGCTGTTATCACCTCAAAAAATTCATGTGTGGAAAACATTTTCATTGAACGAAGAGGTAATAGCAGCCGTGGAAGCGTATTTCAACGGTCTGGTCTTCCGGATTCTCACTTCAGCGATAGAATCCATAAATTTGAAGATCATTGGAACAAGTGTATTGAAGTTCAGGGAGGTTATATTGAATAATAAAATATATTTAAAACCATAAAATCGTGTTTTTCTTATCAAACGACAAAACTTATTGAACAACCTGGTATTATGTGGGTTCCCTCTAGCCTGCAAAAGTCCTTAATTTCAAAATTACTTTAGAGACTCTAGTATGCTCGTAATTTTCCATCAAGTCTCTGAAAATTCTTAAATTTGCCCATTCTTAATATTTATTTGCTACTACTGTGCTCTTTCTTTCACAATTAAAGTTTCGTTCAAACAAATGCCATAGACATATTAAAAAAATAAAATAAAATAAATAACAGCCATAGTAGAATGAGCAAGAATAAGAGTGTGAGTAAAAAGAAGTTGAACAGAAAGCTGAAATTCATAATTCAGAAGAAAAGGCTGATATAAACAAAAAAGCTGCCCAAAGATATGCTTTGAAATTTTGATTTTCTATACTCACCTAAAGAAAAAGAATTGAAATTGAGAATAATTGTGCAAAATTAAATGATATATTCAGAAAATTAAATTAAGATGCTACAGTCCTTAATGTGGTCACCAATAATATAAGCTTCTTTTCTTTTCTTTTTTTTTCTATAAATTTTTATCCTTTTACAAATACCAGTTTTAAAGAAAAATGTGAAAAAATTATTAATTATTAAAATAAAATAAAAATATATCTGTAACATGTGAACGATCACAGCCCCTTGAGCAGTTAAAACAGTTTCTGATACAGTTTTGATGTAGCATAACACATAAAGCATTATGTAAAAATAATACATAAAGCAATTTTATTCTATTTATTTATTCATTTGAGAGGGGGGGGGAGGTTCACTTTAAAATATATGTCATGTGAGTTCTTACCTAACCTTTAATATACCATTTGATGGATTATTCAAAACCACAAAACTTTCCAAAATTAATGTATTCAGCAAAATTGCTTTTCCATTGAGCTATTTTTTATGTGTTAATTTGCCAGACTTATAATTTTTTTAACTCTTTATACCCATATTTTAAATTTTTCTGCCATTGTAATCTATAAAATATTTTGTTTATGTATGAAAGGGTAAAAAATAATTAATATTATACAAAAATTGAATGTAAATCCTGTTCAAAATTTCTAACTTTCAAAATAATTCCTAAATTTCCCCGTAAACATTATTTCTCTGTAAATCACTTTATAAGATACAATGAAATTAAAAAATAATAAAATAATAAAAAAAAAAAATTGATACTTTGTTACACCTCTTTCCAGTTTGAAATTGCACATTAATTACAGCCCAAAACTTCATAATTATTCCCAGACTGTCAATCGCAAGCTAATTAGCCAATAAGGTAAGAGGGTGGTATTTATTCCTCTATTAATGAGCTTAGAAACTACATTGTTAAAACCGAGGTGTACAATGTGAAGAGAGATTTTGCTATATAAAAACTGCCTAATAAGTTGTGGCTCATTTGGGGTCAAGGCTATAAGCCCATTTTGCAGAAGTTTAGCAGAGTGAAACTTCTGGAATGTTTAACAAGTATTAGCCAAAACTGTTTCTCTCTCTGTAATGACAGTCTGTCTCTCCAAAACTGTCTCTCTCTCTATAATGTCATCGTTATTAGAAAGAACCCCCAAAATAATTACAGTTCTGAGTAAAGGAATTAAAACAATTAGATTTTAAAACATGTCTACAATATACCTATGTATACAGTGGGTGATCAAATTATTAGAATTTTTCTTTTATCTTGACATTTTTTCAATTATCTAAAAAAATACTAGGCAAAATGGCCTGAAACTTAATACATGCAAAAAGAACATTTAAAAACTCATATTTTCCACTATCTATTTAGACCAGAGTGCAATTAGGGGACCAAGCACAAATTGAAGAGAGAAAATACTACAATATTTGTATGTTTTGGTGCAGGAATTACACAATTATTTAGGTAGATATATATATATATATATATATATATATTTTTTTTTTTTTTCAGAAATTACTGAGTTTTTTGCTTATAACTAGAACAGTTTTCCATAAAATTTTACAAAACTTGCTGAGAAATTGGCAATACGTTAAAGAAACATTATTCTGAATGTGTAATATCCATTGAGATAAGAGCATTTTTAGTAAATATTTTACTATGCATGCACGAAAGATAGAAAAATTTTTAATGCATAGGTTGAAAGCTAAATATATTGAGCAACTTTTGTCTTTCATCAGGGGTTTTACTCATACGGTGTATTTAATGTTATTTCAACCACATTGCTTTTTTTATGAAAAATCGTTTATAGGCTTGTAACTTTAACACATTTTTATTTATTTACTAAGATTTGTGAGTTCATAAGGTGTTTTTCACAAAAAAGAACTTTTGGAATGTGATTGAAGTAATTGGATCTTCAAATGAAATGCATAGCATGTGTAAAACCCCTTATGAAATTTCAGCTCTGGAAAATACCTAAAATCTAGGTCTTTTGCCGACGATTTGCTTAATTTTTACTCTGTTTAAATGAACTTTACATGCACAGTAAAATAATATGTACTAAAAATGCTTATATCTCAATGAATATTACATGTGTGAATTTTATGTTTCAGAATAATGCTTCTCTAGTTTTTTGTCACTTTTTCAGCAAGTTTTATTAAATTTCATAGAAATCCATTCTAGTTATAAACAAAAAAATTATCAAAAAAATTATATCTGCCTAAATAACTGCACAATTCACACACCAAAACATACAAATATTGTACATAGTATGTGCAGCAATGTGTTTAAGTTACCAAGTCTTTTCCAGTTTCTTTGTGATACTGGGTGATCCAAAGTATTATTGTTCTTCTTCAATTTGTGGTTGGTCCCCTAATTGCACTTTGAACTAAATCAGTAGTGAAAAATATGAGTTTTTAAGTGTTCTCTGCATGTATGAAGTTTCAGGTCATTCCATCTAGCATTTTTGTAGATAATCGAAAAAAAAAAAAAAAAAATATATATATATATATATATATAATTCTATTAATTTGATCACCCACTGTAATTGCATTGTTTATAAAAATAATCAAGGATTCATTTAGAAGCATAATTTCATATAAAGTCTCATAATTTTTAAAAGCTATTTTAAATTTAAAGTTGCTTATAAAATCTTCAAATTTTATTACAAGATTTTAATGGAAATCTGAAATTAGCTATAAAGAACATTTTTTGTTATCGCTTTTGTTAGTAGTTTTATAATAAATCTAAATGTCTGGCAATGTTTATAGGCTAATGTCTGAATTGGATATTTGTTACATAATGTTCACTATAACTTTAAAAGCTTTAATTTGTTGATTATATACATCTTTAATAGTATGCATAATATTAAACTAAAATATTTCAAAAACAAACAAGTAACAATATAGTAATTTATTAAAGGCATAAAACATTTTATTTTTTTTAACTAGATTTCAGGTTCTGAACTCAGTAGCACTGAACAACATTCTAAAATCTCATCAATATAGAACAGCAATACTAAGCTGCATGTTTTATAAATAAAATATATGTAGTATATATATATTTACACTTCAGCCAGAATTGAACATGCCTTATTTGAGGGTGAAATTATGCACTTTCATGAACCATCTTACAAAATATTTCTGCAATGGTAATTATTACAATTTAAGAATTTTATATTAAGAATTTTAGTTTTGTCAAAGAAAAGTTTCTATAGCATGCTTAATTAATTTCAGACGAAGGTCACTTGACCTAAATTATCATGAATAATGTTCATAGAGTGGAATTTCATAATTAAATCATAAGTTTCTTTGATATAGAATGACTGGTGTTGGAGGCCGTCCAGAATTAATAATTGAAGGAAGTAATTCTTTATCAACTGGATGGAAAGAATATCACTTTTTGTATAAACCTGGAGATGTGTCTCAGAGACCACCAGTCCTCAGTATGTTGATTTATTTACAATAAATATGCATTTAATATCTGTATTAACATTTGTATTATGAGTAAACAAAATCCCTTTTATTAAAAAAAAAAATATTTTTCTTATTTGAACAGTACCTCATCAACCTCGCTTAGATTGGCAGATGTGGTTTGCAGCTCTTGGAAATTATGAACATAATCCTTGGTTTGTAAGCTTCATATATAAACTGTTGGATGGGGAGAAAGATGGTTAGTATTATTTGTATTGTATATTTTTAGATTTTCTCTTTTAAATCTCTGTATAGAATGTGGTTTTTATCATTTTAACTACTCACATTGCTTACAGATAGATTTGACACTTGATGAAATTCACTTATGTTGATGTTGGAAACATCTTTTGTTAAAGAGCATTGCCGTAAATTGCATTTAATCTAAAATGTGAAACTAACCCCAATAAAATTAACAAATTAGGATTAGGTAAATGTATTGAACTGAACAGTAGGTAGCCTATTAGGTGGGAAATTTCAGTCTGTCACTGTGTTAGACTA
The DNA here is from genome assembly GCA_963930645.1 of Salticus scenicus. Lineage (NCBI taxonomy): Eukaryota > Metazoa > Arthropoda > Arachnida > Araneae > Salticidae > Salticus > Salticus scenicus. The sequence goes on along the minus strand of OZ005650.1, from coordinate 88,011,861 downwards.
TCAGTCAAATTAATTTCTTTTAACATGAATATTAATATGCTCTGTAATAGAAATTCAAAAGAACAAATGTATAGTGGGGAATTTAGCAGAGTCTACCTATGCCAACTAGTTTGTAATTGAAAGTATTTGTCTGCAACCAATGTTTGCAGAGAATAAGGACTTTGCTTTGCATCCTGATATGTAACTTCATAATTTTATTTAAAATTATGTTATTAGGAAAAGTTTTATTGATAATTATTTTTTTTTTTTTCTGAATTTAGTTATCAATTTATTGGATAAAGACAGATTACCATTTCCAGTTAATAAGCCTCCAAAATATATTAGAGCATTTCTTTACAAATATAATTATACACCTGCCTCTTCTTCTAAGTAAGTTTTTTTTTATATATTTTTATTTTGAATACTTTGCATATTAATTAAGCATCATTATATGTAATTGTCCAATGTATTTGTTGTAGGAAAAGTGAAGATTGGTGGATTAGACGTAAGGAACGTGAATATTTCAACAGTGCTAACTTAGATGCCAATCAGACCACAGAATTCCTCACTGCTGCAGGCATACCCTTGGTAAGTTTTCACTCATAATATTTATATCATTGATTGTCATAGGCGTAGCGTCGGGGGGGGCACGAGGGGGCACGTGCCCCCTCAATCTTTCAGAACCTAAAAAATTTTTAGACTAGGATATATGATAAAGTCAATTAAAAAATTGTCTTATCACACACCGCGAAACAAACAAACAAGAACAAAAAAAAGACCCAAATAAAAAAGAAATAGCAATTATGAGTTTATGTAATTAAAAAATGTATATGAAGTACCCCAATGTGGACGAAAAGCGTCACTTCTCTTCTCTATTCCGTAACTTATCGACCTAAGAGGCAGTTGTATCAGCATTATTGTAGGCTAATCAATGATTTATCGTCATATTTACATTTTTTTTTTTTTTTTTTTTCAAAATACTGCATTTTTGAATTGTGTAATTTTTCTTTGTGTCCCTGTAAAAAAAAAAAAAAAAAAAAAAAAAAAACTATAAGTGCTAGATTCACCAAAATCAATAGGGTTCGTACTAGGGTGACTTACAATATGCGTACCAACTTTCAGCTCATTCGAACAAAGCGTTTAGACGCTAGCATGTTCACTCACACACATAAGTCATTGTAAAAATAGTGAAAACGGACTCAGGGGACCTCGAAACGTATAGATACATCAAAATCTCAAATTCGGATTTTCGACATGATTACAATACTTTCCTCACTATAGTGTTCGGAAAGTAATAAGAGAGAGAGAAAAAAAAAATAAGAGTCTACTGATCCCAAAGCCGTATAAAATATTAAAATAGTCAGAATTTCATTGATTTTTTTTTCTTTACTCAAAATATTTTTTTGGCATTTAAAGACGTAAATTAATTCCGAAATTGTAAATTTTTATTTCAAAATTGTAAATTTTTCACCTTTACCCAATCGTTTTTCGGTTTTGATGGGAAATAACACTAAAATTTTAAATATTCTGCATCGTTACTATCATTATTTTTTGTGTCTGAAATATCCTGAAAAATTAAATTTTTCTCATTGCCCTTTTTAGTTCCTCATCATACTATAGGTATGGGGAACTTAGGTAATTGTGAAAAATTTCGACCTTGGTTTTTTGACATTTTTATACGTTTTAAGGTGTGAGGAATCCGAAAATGACAAAATTTGTATGGTGTCTGTTAGTGTGTTAGTTTGTTAGTCTTTTTACACGATATCTCACGAACAATTGATCGCAGAGAGCTCAGATCAGTTTTAAAATATTACTTTCGATACTGGCAAGAACCCTATTCATTTGCAACATTCGAATTAAAAAACTTCGTAAGTTATTAGAAATTTACGATTTTCTTAACATGAGAGAATAGAACAAAAATTCACTTAAACGTGCATTAAATGGAAACGTTTTACTGTAAAAATGTCTGACCAGTTTTAAAATATTCGTTTTGATGCCGGAAGGAACATCAAAAACTATAAATATGCTACTTTGAAAATTTCGCAAGTTATTGGAAATTTACGAATTTCTTAACATGGCAGTATAGGGTAAAATTTCACATAAACGTCAATTTTGAGAGATATTTTCTTAGTAAAGATTTCTGACTACTTTTGAAATATTATTTAGGACACTGGCATGAATATTAACGACTATGAATTTTTCAATTTAAAAAATTCGTAAGTTATTGGAAATTTACGAATTTCTTAACATGGCAGAATAGAGCAAAATTTCACATAAACGTCAATCTTGAGGGATATATTCATCGTAAAGATGTCAAACCACTTTCAAAATATTATTTAGGATACCGGCATGAATATCAAAGAGTATGATTTTTCCAATTTAAAAAAATTCGTAAGTTATTTGGAATTTACGATTTACTTAACATATCAGAATAAGGTGAAATTAAGCATAAACTTCCATTTTGAGGATCGTAAATACATTAGACAACTTCAAAATTACATTTATGATATTTGTTTGAACATGATTGAATACAAATTTTCTAATAGGAAAATTTCGTAAATTATTCGTAATTTACGATTTTATCAACATAGCGAAATGGTAAATTTTTCATATAAGTATGAATTTTGAGGATTATTGCATTGGAAATACTAGCATGAAAACTAAACAATGGAATTGGACCTGATAAAATAAATTAATACGTTAGAATAAGATAAATATATCGAAGTGAACAGTGGATAGCCTTATAGGCGGGGATTTCATTCTGTCACTGTATCAAGCTTTGGTGAAATTCATTTCTTTTATCATGATTATATGTCTCGCACTAGAAACTTATGAGAACATAAATATGATGGGGAACTGAGCAGAGTCCACCTATGCCAACTAGTTTCTTCTTACATTTTTCGAATTCAAAAGTTGGAATATTGACGAATTTTAGAAAATTCATGAAATTTCTGAATGTGAAAATAAAATTTAAAATTATGTATTATTTAATGAGTAATGACAGGGATTTTTCAGGTCTAGATGCCGTAAAATAACATTTGAATTGTAAAATTTTTGTCCTAATTTCTGAATTTATGAAAGCTAAAGTTTGTCACTTAAAATTTGTCACTTTGTTTTCACGATTAATCATTTCTAAGTTGATGTCTACACAAACACTGACACCGCATCAATTTATGATTTTTTAATTTCTCATAACTTAAAAATTGTTTAAGAATTGAGATCTAAAATTTTCATAAATATCTAATATTTCCATACTTATAGCATAGAGGAAACTTTTTAAAAAATTTTTATTGGTTTTTCATATATGTGTGCCCCAAAACTTTCGTTCACGCTACGCCTATGTTGATTGTTGTAATAATTGGAAAGAATAATTCATTGCAAATTAGAAATTAATTGAATAATTAGATTTTTGAATTTAACTTTTTCCTTGTTGTCCTCTAAATAACAAGTTTAATATGAATAACAGTTATGTTTAAAATTTCTGCAACCCTCCTTTAATTTCAGAATTTCTTATTTGGTTCTCTGAAAATATTTTAAAACAAATGGCTTGTGTTAGGACAATGTATTACATAGCTGTCTGAATTAAAGATATTGGCTTTTATGTTCACTGATTATTCTTGCAAATTTATATAATGAATTTTTGCCAAGGTTTTTATTCTTGTTTTCCCCTTTTTTTTTCATATGTTTCAAATTGTTTTTTATTTAAATATGTCTTAATAATATGTGTTATAATGAACTTTTTAGCTGATCAGTTTTTAACAGGATTTAAGCTGAATTCAAAATTTCTTTAGCAAAAAACATACTTGCCAACTTTTCCGGTTTTTCCGGAAGACTTCCGGTTTTTTAACGTATCTTTCGGTCTTCCGGACAGATGATGAAATCTTCCGTTTTTAAAAAAGTCGCGGATATCGTTCGTTTTAAAAAGAAACCCTAAATGTTCTACGAAAACTCCTGATTCACAATCTTTCTCCATCCATAACATAAATGTCAGTATTAATTTCAAACTTGCTTTATGATATTCTAGAACATGGAAAGAAATAGAATTGTTAAATATTTCCTGCTGATGTAATTATTTTTTGCCCCTCCACCCCCTTTATTTATCTCTAATTAGTGATTAGCAATCATATGTTCTACAGAAGTCTTTTGTTTCCTAATCTTTATCCATTTGCAACATAAATGATAATATTAATTTTAAACTTCTTTCATTAGATCCTAGAAGTAGAGTTGAAAGAGTTTAATATTTCTTACTCTGTAATTATTTTTGTATCCCCCCCCCCCCTCCCAACTTCCCCGGATTGTGATCAATGAACAATTCTAGAAACAATAAAGCAATGGAAGTGCTCAATATTTGTCACATATGTAATTAATTTTAGATCTTTATTGCTGAATTTAATGAATCTGTTTATTTTTCCTCAATTAAATTAAATATTTTTATGTCATATTTATACCAAATATGTAAACATGGGGGAAAAAATGAAGAATAATTTTTTCAGGTAGGAAAATTTTTCCCAAATCAGTTTTAAGAAAATTAATACTCACTTGGTTTTATGCATGTTTGAAACTGATAATTAGCTACTGCTACTTTTTTTTTTATCTGTATGATTAATGTACATACACAAAAATCATATTCTATATTTGTTTAAAAAAATAGTTATACTTTAACTTAACTAAGTTTTTTTGTCTGTTGTTAAATAAATTTCTTACAGATTCTGTTTTGTAGATATTTATATGTTGAAGAGGAATAACTTCATTTAAAACTTTTATATTTTTAGTATAATCAATCTATAGTAAAACGTTTTTATAGATTGCTTCAAAATATTAAAACTGTAAAACTGTATTGTTTAACACATCTAAGAAAAAAAAAATCTTCCCTTTTTTTATTAAATCTACTGGTTTTTCAACAAAAATCTACCCTTTTTTTATTAAAATTGGTTGGCAAGTATGAAAAAAGATAAAATTGGGGGTAAAAGCTTTAGCAAAATGCTAAATTACTTGTAGGCTAATGAATAGTGTTCATTAGAATTATATAAAATTTGCTTACATATGCACTGAAATATAACAATATTGAATACATTTAGGTAAAGTGGAGTGTTGGGTTGATTTTTATACCAACTATGTAAAAAGCATTATTTATAAAATATAAAAAATGCAATTTTGAGGTTTTTCAAATTTTAGATGAATTACAACAGAAATCTCTAATTGCCCTTTGTAAATTAGCCATTTTGAGTCTAATCTTTATCAAAGTTATTCGTTAATATTTTTCGATATAGCTTTTTTTGGCCGATATGTACACAAATTTAAACATGTGTAAAAAAATTGCTATTTGATACTCAATCTGTAACATCGAAGTTATTTATTAATAGATGCACCACCATAAATGATTCTTTTTTAAATATTTTTTATTTTGTCAATGCTGAAGATTTTTTTTTTCTTTTTAATTATTTTACATGATTTATAACAAGTAATCTTATGCTCAATATGCACACAAATTAGAAAAAAATGGTGTAGTTATGTACATTAGATTTTGAGACATAGCCTTTTCAAAAACAAGGAAAATTGCAGCATTACAACACCACCTTTCGATCGATATCCACACAAATTGAAACATGAGTAAGAAAAATAGAGCGACTGATACATTATGTTAAGTCCATAATGTTCAATGGAAACTGAGATATAACCTCTACTTAAATGGTGGAATATGCAGAAGAGTAACGCCAACATCTGAACGATTAACACTCAAATACGAACAGGATTAATTTATACATACAAAGTTTAAACAGTTGGTGATTAATTTATTCTTTCTTAAAGTAAAATTTCACAAGATTAAATTACTTTAACAAGCATAACAGCCCTACCTGCCATCTGATATAAATATAAAATTTAAGCTCTTGCTGATTAAATCTTTTTTGTCTTAAAATAAAATTACACAAATTTATTTTTTATTTTATTACCAAAGTGTAAAATTATTAGGGGGAGAGATTAACAGACTGTAGGCGCCACTGGGTGGGAGTTTACCACGTTCAGAATTTTCAAGTCTTTTTCACGATGAGCAAACAGGGTATTTCAAGAAAAAGGACAGATGAGGGTGCATGACCAATCGGGGAGGGGGGGGGGTTCTTTTGCTATAGTCAGAATTTCCAACTGCCAAGCGGGCATTTCATACGGTCAGATTTTTAAAGGAACGCGTACCAGTTGGTCTCCGAAGGTGGCTAATAGTATATAAACAGGGTGGTCACTGATCAGGGAATCATGGAAAAGTCAGGGAATTTCATGTAAAGTCAAGGAGTTCTGCCAAATTTTGTGAAAATAGGCCTTATTTTAAAGCTCGTTATTGTGTGCTAATTTTTTTATTTTTTGCACAAAATAAACACCATAAGCCAGATAAAATAGGGAAAAATAGTCATGGAAAATTTGAAAAAGTTCTAATGTTAGCCACCCTAATAAAACCATTTTATGTCTACAGGGTTGCCACGCTACCTGGAGAACCTGGAATAGTCAGGGAATTTGAAAATTGACCATGAAAGTCAGGGAAAAGTCAGGGAATTTGAATATTTTAGCCAGAATCTAGAAAAGTCAGGGAATTTCATTCAATGATTGCCAAAAAAAAAAAAAAAAAAAAAAACTAATTTTTCCTCAAACTTAGTCATTTTTCATGTTTTTTTTTTCTTAGCTTCTGCCATTTTTTTTTTTAAACAAGACCTGTTAGAAGGACTGCCATCGAGGGCAATCTCGCCTTAGGTTAAAGTAATATGTAACTTTTGTGTTTTTAAGTAGTACCATAATTATTTTGCCCTCTATACAGCCAATGCACAATATATGGCTAGACTGGAATTTTCTTAGAGCATGTCTGGAAAACCTGGAAAAGTCAGGGAATTTCATTCTCTTATTTCAGTGGCAACCCTGTATCTAACTTTACCTGACTATAGCATAACTTAAATAAGAAATATAACAAACAAAATTTTATTATTCTTGAAAGTTTTCTGACTAGCATCTCATAATTTTTCTTCCTTTCGTAGTAGCCTATTTTACAAATAAATTTTGAAAGTTAAATCCACTTTCAGGCTATTTAATATTTATTAATAACACAAGAGACAATTTAAACAAAGAAAAAGAAAAAAGAAAGTATTCAGTAAAATTCTTCAGCAAAAAGCAAACCTCTTTAATTTTCACTTTTTAGATAAATGTTTCACATTTTGTGAAAAATGTGATTGTAGCAGAAGCACTCGTGTTTCACAGTCCAAGTATTTAGTTATTTAAAATTTATAATTTTATTATACTGAAATTAAAACTTTTTTTGCTAATTATTTCAAGCAACATTTAAAATAAGTTTTATTTTATTTTACACATTTTCTAACTAGGAAGTCTGTATCTACAAGTTTAGAAATTAGTCATTTGCCATTATAAATTGTTCACTATATATGTATGTATTTCCAAATAATTTAATTGTCAAGAAAACAAAATAATTTATCAACTTTTGAAAAATTACCTTACAATTTTAATCCTTTTTATTTAGCAGCATGATACATATATTTCGGCTTACATTTGTAGCCATTTTCAGAAGCATGCTGCTTACTGACCTCTGACTTGCTTGTCATAGGTCAATCGTCTGTTGATTTTCTTTTTTTTTCTGCTTCACTTCATTTATTATCGATTACCATTCTGGAAGGATGATGCTGTGTTCTCTGTCCTTAATTGTGTTGTTAATATTTAGTATTTTCCAGGTTTCACATTTTAAAGTATAATGGTGGGAACTGTAGTGGACTATTTTGTTTGTTAATGTATTGAGGTTAATGGGATTTGTGAAATGGTTTCATGAAAGGGCTGTAGAAAGTTTATTGTATTTTTAATTTGTAAGATGTTCAGTTTCACAATCTTTTATTTTTCCTTTTGTCATTCCATATAACAGGCTTCTTCATTGTTTTCAAATTTAAAAGTTTATTTTGTTGATTCCAGATGTGTCTTTGAAATTAATTGGGTCTTTTAAAAAGGATTAAAATGTAATAATTTTTCAAAAGTTGATAAATTGTGATCCTTTACCTTTAACTAAATCAAAATAATTTATTCTATTTGTACAATTTATGGATATTTTTGTATTATTAAGTTGATGCAAAAGTCTGGCCTTTTTTTTTTTTTTTTGAATGTACAATTCTTTTTAGATGTTTAAGTATTTTCTCAAATAACAATCTTTAAAAGGATATAACCCCACCCCCCTCCCTGTTGTTTCATAAATAGAAGTGACAAAAGTTTTGCTTTTTTTTTTTTTTTTTTTTTATTATTTAAAAATAACTATTTTCTTCAAAGGTTTCAAATTGAATGTGTAATATGAATACATTGTATTCCAAATAATAAAGACTGATGGGGAGCAAACTTATGCACCAACCTAAATTATATTTTATGAATTTCTAATTGTTAAATGCAAGGATCTTTACTTTTATTTATGTTATAATTTTTAGGAGAAAACCAGATTTGTACGTGTCACCAATGCCTATCTCAAAAAGATTTTGATCCAAGTTCGGAATTACATTGCTACTCTCCAACCAACCACATTTGTCTGGTCCTTGATTGGAGCTGGTTTTTGTATAAACTTCCTTGCTCCAATTCTTAGATTATGAACCAATGTCTCACAAATTACATTTGTGTCATAAATTAGACTTTCAGTATCACTTCAGCTAACGGAAGAAATATACTGACTGATATTGTGCCTGTATTGCATGTGATGTCACATTATCACAAGTTTTGTTCAAATATGCAGAAATGATTGATATTGTAACTGTATTGTTTTGATAATAATTTGAAGTTTTCAATCTATAAGAATACTGTATCAATCAGTTTTCAGTTTTTTTTTTTTTTTTTTTTTTTTTTTTTTTTTTAAATCTTTATCTTATTTTTAACTCAAACTGTTTTTATAAAAGATTTTTAATGAAATAAAGTAATGTAATGTTGAGATTAATTGCTTTTATTTTTTTATATTTTAGAATATAAAACATTTAATGTCAACATTTATAAAACTTGTATATTTAACATTTTAATTTTTTTTAATCTAATTTATATACTTGAATTTTTTTTCAATCAGTTATGTCCTTGAAATAATTGTCATTATTGATAATTTTTCTGAGTTGTTTCTAAATTGGAAAAATCTTGGTTTGAATGATCATTCACATAAATATTCACAAGCATAATCTGCATGGTTAATTTGTGTTTTATTTTTATCTATCCATATTGGTTACCAGGGTTCTCATTGCATAATTTCTTTTATGTAAATTTTAATATCGAGAGAAATTTGTGCACTCTCCAGGAAATTTTTATATCAAAAGCAGGTGCATTACTAAAAATGGACCTTTCACAAAAATTAATGAGCAAAAAAATTGTTTATTTCAGTAATTACTTATAAAAACATATTTCAGCGATCAGATATTGAAAAAATGGAAAGTTGTTTATTTTTCGGTTAAATAATCACATATTTTGAAAATAAGCTTTTTAAAAAAGTGTAATTTTTATTGATGGAATAATTGCATGTTTCATCGGTAGTGCAAAGAATTAAATGTAAATTTCATTTATAAGCTGCGAAAATAGATGTTATCGGGTAATTTATAATGAATTAGAAGATAATTTTTATCCAAAATATATTTATTTTCTCATTTTATTTTTAGAAACCTCATTTTATATCTGAGTAAAAGCAAGAAATTCTCATCCATTTATTTCCTCGCATGAGAACCCTGATAACTTTATTATTGATTAATTTTTGAAGGAATTTTCTGTTGTTTTTGAGGAATGTTTAATATAAAATATTAATAAAGAAAAGACAAAGTGGGCGAGAGGTTGACAGTGGGATTTGCTTATATGGTTAAGTAACTTTTATTTATCTCTATGGCACACCTTACAAGTAACTATAATTTTATTTTGTGTATGTATTTTTTCCAATTTCTGGTGCAAGATGGTGTAACAAAATCAAATATAAAATGTATGAATAGCAACTTAAAAGTTTAATTTTTGAATGTTTCTGAATATGTTTTTTTTTTTTTTTTAATCATAGTTTCTTTTTAATTTTTGTGATATTAATATGTGTTTATTCCAATTTCTGGTGCAAGATGCTATAACAAATATGAATATGAATAACAACTTGAAAATTTAATTTTTGAATATTTCTGAATTAATATTATGTTAAACTTTGTTAGAAAAAAAAAAAAAAATCAGTTCATTTTTAATTTATGATGTTAATCTAGATAATTTCTCATACAAATAACACTTATGAAGTAATCTTTAAAACATATAAATTGTTAACTCAAAATTTTATTGTACATGTCTTTAATCACAATTGACCTTAAATATGTATTTTTTTCACTGGTCAAAGACAACAAATTATTCATTTATTCTATAGAATAGGTTTCAGTACCTATCCTGTTCGTCTTCTTGCACAGGTATTCATCTATTTTCAGAAAAAGATATTAATGGCCAGATTGTGATGGCTTGCTAAGATTGTTGTAAAGCATCTTTCTGCCTTATGGTCTAAATCAAGCATAATTTGCAATGTCTCTCTTATGATCATCTCAGAGATATCGTTGACAAAACGCAAATGAATGTGCATGCAATTACAACTTTGCTAACACCACACTTCCAATTGTCTGGTTTGTTTCTCTTACAGGATATTTATTCTTGAGTTACCGCAATACCAAGTTAAAATAATTCATATGCACATTCATTCTACGAACAGATGTAAGATTTAAGATCAATTGTAAGACTGAAGCACTGCAATCACAACCTAAAGGTAATAAATTAAATGCAGGCTTTGTCTTTTAATATATTTGCTAATAAATGTCTGAGACTGCATAGATTCCCCTCCCTTTTCTTTATCATAAGTTAGAAAAGATCTCATGTATTTCTTTCCTCTTTACTATATGCCAATGCTTTCTCAAGTTTTTGTTATCAAATTGCATAAAGATTTCCAGCTAATAATTGCATTTACTTAGCTTATGTGCCAAAATTTCTACGTTGCATCTTAATACTCAGATTTTTTTTTTTTTTTTTTTTTGTTAACCAATATTTTATGATTTATACAGTGGAGGGCACCAGGGTTCTCGTAAAGGAAGGTATAAATAACAGAAATTTTATATAGGAATTTTTTTAGGTATATATCAGCAATTAGTCAAGTCTAAAATTAAATGGTGGTAATAAAAAAAGTGTTATTAAAATTTCTCTTTGTGAGAACCTTGGGCCTGGCATATGCGGACCTAAAATCTACAATAATGCTTAAAATCTGCACAGCTTCTTGGATGAAAGCTTTTTTTTTTTTGGTATTGACTAAAGAATCTGGAGATCAAATTTTAATAAGTGCACAGTTTTAAATTACAGCCAAAACACATTATTTCAAAGTTAAAGTATTTAAAATTTTTTAAGCTTCTTAATATTATTGAAGTTAAAAAATATGCAAAGTATTTTAAATGTGTAGTAACAATTCTGTGTATGATATATATATCTGAACAAGGTAGCATTGTAACTGGATTATAAATATTAATGAATTTGAACCGTAATATGAAGTTTTAGATACATTTATTTCTTTTTCAGCATTCTTACCTGTACTACATAGTAAAATGCTGCTTTTGTGTGCCCTTTTCATTTTATTAGATTCTTGAAGCCTTTCTAACTAAAATGTATGATCTAACTAAAATGATGATCTATTAAGCATAGTAGAAGCCAAGCAACAGATACAAGATCTCTGAAACACCAATGACCAATAAGATTAAAAATTTCTTTCAGAAAATGAAAAAAAATGTTTTTTAATCAGTGGATGAAATACACTAATTTAAAGAAACCAGATCTATCAATTAACTGCCTGCAAAACAAACATAACAAAAAACTAACACAACAAATCTTAACTTAAAACCATAAACTATATCCAAATTAATGAAAAAATAATTTAAGAAACTAAAGAAAAGAAGGAATGAGGCAGGCGGCAAGACTTGTGACTTGCCTGTGGGGTTAAACTAGTTTCACGCCGGCGACACTCACCCAGCCTGCCACGACCAGAACAGGAACCATATGGATTTAAAAAAGCAAAATTTCAAAGCAGAGGAATAACAATGAAACCACGAAGCAACAATGAAATTCACTGATTGATTAAAATGTGTTTAATAGGATGATTAGAATTTTAAGAATGGTTGACAGCTCAAAAAAGAAGAAACTGAAATTTTAAAGGAAAAAGAAAGTTTGCATACTAATACAAAGTATGGCAAGAAATCTGCACAACATCTAGTTCCAAGCTGTTGCAGATTTGTGGTTCTCTACTGTATTGCCAAAGCTTTTTGTAATTTAAAGCAGTTTATTTAAAACTGATTATGTTAATCTAGAAAATTCCTGTAAAAAATCAGTTTGATCCTTTTTTTTTTTTTTTTTTTTTTTTTTTTACACCTTGCTCAATATTTAATTGGTCAGTATCTTTTGAAATTGCAATGATTTACCTTCTAGGCATTAAACAACCATACCTTTTCTAGATGCTGTACATTTTCATGCCTCTGTCATTTGATAATGAATGAATTGCTGAAAGTGACACCTTGTTGCTAAGCGTTGTGAAATAACTGTCTGTTAAATTCTTTTTTTAATTAATATGAATAATTTATTACTGTCATAAATGTAACAATATGTTATTGTATATATTTCATTGTAATATTACAGATTGTATAACAAGTAACAGAATGACACATTAAGCATTCAATCTGTTAATGTCAAAGGATAACAATGTAAACATTAAAAACACAGCTGTGTATGAATTACGTTATTTCATATTTTGAAGTATAATTTTTGATTAATTTCCCTTCATTTTTAACTGTGATAACTGTTTTGTAATTTTAGGTTATTTTCCCCTCTCTCTATTTCAGTAAGTTTTAGGATAGTTAATCACTTCTTTGTTAATTTGAAGCTTTTCTTTTGGTTAAAATGAAGTAAAAAATTTAATGTAAATTCTTTTATCTGTTTAATTATTATTATTATTTTTTTTTGTTAGTCTGTAATTATGTAGCAAATTATTCGGAATAAATTCATTATACAGGGAGTCCAAATCAAATGTCCCTAATTTCAAGAGTCAATTAAAATATATATATATGTATGACACATATGCACATGTATTGAGCGTATACACTGAGTCGACAAACAAAAAGATGGTGTTGCTACAGATGAAGGGACAAATTGATCTTTGGTATGCAGAAGACAAACCTATAGCAGGGTTCCCACGAATCAGGGAAAACCTGGAAAAGTCAGGGAATTAGAAATTACTGAATAAAGTCAGGGAAAATTGTAAATATTGCTCCAAAACCTGGAAAAATGATGAATAAACCTGGAAAATGCTTTTTGAGCATTGAATTTATATCGCAAGTCACGTTACTATGTTGTATTTTATGTTGCGAACCAAATTTTGTGACTGGAATTTTCTAAAAATAGACCTGGAAAAGTCAGGGAATTTTATTTTTGAAATTGAGTGGGAACCCTGCCATAGTGACAGTGCAAAGAATGTTTTGTGAACAATTTTTAAAAGAAATTCATCCTATGCTAAGAGCATTAAAAAGTGACAAAAACTTTTCTTTGAAGATAGAAGTGTACTGCTTTTTTTTTTAATAATTTTTGTGAGTTTTTTTATCTAATCGTACATTATTCTTATACTTTTTAACTTTCTCTTAGGAATATTAGCCTCTCCAAATTAGGGACATTAGGTTCAAATACCCTTTTACATGTTTTCTGATATGTGGAGAACAGACTTATCTTTTTCATGAGCTACTTTTTATTGTTTGATTGTTCGAGTGATCTGTTTTCTTTGTTAATTGCTAGTTTTTGTAATTATGTTTTATACCAAAAATAAACTTCATTTTTCAATATATTTCTTTTTGTTTTTTGTAGCAATCAATTGCCTGGAGAAAGAATAAGCTAATTTTGGTATAACCGTAATTTTTGATAATCATGGATGAGATTTTTCAATCTTTTAGTTGAGTCTAGATTTTTTTTTTAATTATTATTTTCTGTTGTGCATTTATTACATTAGCTAATCAAATAAAACTTTTACCTATCCGTGTGAATGGTTAAATACTAAAGCATAATCATTTGTTCTATATAGATTAAAGATTATTTTTTTACTCTAATATAATGATTTTATCATCAAATTCTAGCATTTTATTCAATGCCTTGTCTTTGCATATAGTTTTGTGTGTGTGTGTGTGTTGGGGGGGGGGGGATACCCATCCCTGAATAGGATAAACAAGACCAATAATAGATCATTTAGTGGAAAATTCTTTAAAGTTTTAACTTTTGTTATTTTCTGTTACAGTTTACCACAATTTTGGAAATTTCCCTAAGTAGTAATCAATATATGAGGATTAATAACTGAGAATCATTTCTTTGTTCTCTTTTCCGCAATCTATGATATTACAATAATAGTTTGAGTGAGATTTTTCTTGTAATTTACCACTAACATTCATTAAATGATCATAGTCATGTTAGTGATTGACCATTTCATTTTTACAGTTAAAAAATTGCTTAAATTAAAAGTAATTTATAAAAATGTATATTTCAATTTAACTACATAAAATATATTAAAGTATACTAATAATTAACATAATCGACTTACTAATGAGCACCTTCCCTAGATGTGTGCAGTTTTCCATTAGAGATTAGGTATGGCAACAACTCTAGACTAGAGTTGTGTTAAATTTATCTATCCGTGTAAAAATATATCCTTGTAGCCAACTAATTCCTCCTTAGACAATTTTCACCCAAATTGGTTCTACTTTCTTGTTAAAGCGCTTAAACTATTGGATTCAATCACACTATTAAAGTTAAATGCTAGAAGCCTTTGCAAGCTCAGGAATTGTGGAATATTAAGTGAGATATCTCTCACATTAAGCAACTAACCACATTGGTCAATTACTGGAAAAGCTGAAGACGAACAATATTTCAGCAGTTGACCAATATAGTCATTTACTATCACTGATAATATTATAGATACCAACACTTTGATCTTAGCCGAGAAGTGATATTTTAGATACTTAGTAATAGGTCACCCTAGGACAACAGGACAACTTTGCAATTATTCCATGTTAACATAGAATCTAAACATCACTTGCTACTGGAAATTGTCCAGAGCATTTTATTAGATGTTATGTGTTCTACCAATCAGTTTCAGAACTTTTACATATTAATTCTTGTTTTTCAGTTTTTTGTTCTTAAGTGGTCAATGACTGGCAGATCACCCT
Organism: Salticus scenicus; assembly: GCA_963930645.1. Lineage (NCBI taxonomy): Eukaryota > Metazoa > Arthropoda > Arachnida > Araneae > Salticidae > Salticus > Salticus scenicus. The sequence continues at coordinate 87,996,649 of OZ005650.1, read as the reverse complement.
AATAAAGAATTTGCTGTTTTGCCAATTAAAAAGGTTTTACTCAGACATTTGAAAATTATTAGAATAATTGAAAATTTTTATTTTCCTTGTTTTTTTATTATATCATTGAATGCTTGCAAAAACTCAACAAAAATAATTTGACTTGTCAGCTGCAGAGTCAGTTGAAAAAAAATGAGACTCCAAATCCTTCACACATGTACATATGTTACAGCTTATTTCTTTAAAATACATTAAAGACAGTACTGAAAAGGGATTAAAGAATAAATGTTTGGATAATAGATTATTTATATTTTCTAAATACAAAGTTAAAATACAGTAAGATGAAAAATTCAATGTTTTTAAAATTAGAGTTGTGGAAGTGATGATTTAAACAGTATTCCTCTGGAGTGTTGAATAAGAAAAACAAAGAAATGCTTGGTTAAGGATAGGAAAATGTTCAATTTGTCTGTCAGTTAAGAAGAGAGAAAAAAAATCTTTTTTTTTTTTTTCCCCTTTTGAGTTCAAAGAAAGAGATATGTTTATTTTGATTAGTGTTTTATCTTTGATGGAATAAAGAATGAAAATAGAACAAGAAAGAAAAATCATGCAGAACGCATTGATTAGTAACACTTTCCAACTGTACGTAATTGTTGTATCGAATAACTTTTAATATTCTTTGCCTACGTTATCACACAGCAGACAGAAGGACTGAAAAATATACAGATAGACTAATTGATTTTAAAATTACTCTTAGGCATTTTGGAAAGTGTTAAAAAGGCTTAACGAAAAAGAAAATGCAGCTATTAGATTATAATTATAGCTTTTGATCTCTCTGAATATTTTAGTGTAGCCCTGTAAATCAGAAAGTTAATCATATCATATTCTATACAAAACGTTATTTTAGAATATTAACAAAACATTTCAATATTTTTATGATTTTTAAAGCAGAAAGATTTTTAAATATAACTTTCTAAAAATTCTGTCCTAAAACATAATGCATTGGCTTTTTTTTTTTTTCTTGTTGTCCCTGTAAACAAACTATTAGTTATACAGGACCAATTAATGTTATTTTAAAAGGGGAACATTCTATAGGGAAATATTTATAAAAATAACACTCATAGAACACAATGCTTTTAGGTGTCCCTGTACACAAACCAGAAGAGATATTCACTCCATTTTCAATATCGAACATCCGATAGTGAACTTCAATAAAATATATCAGTTTCGAGAAATTCCATAAATATTTACAGGAGTTGGAGAGCGGGCAGACAGACAGACAGACAGATGAACAGATACACAAACTGAAATCATATTCACACTTTAAAATGTTAAAAAGTGTTAAAAACGCTTGATGTAAACAAAAGTACAATTCTAGCAATTTTTTATTAATAGCTCTTAATATAAATGGATATTTTTGTGTCACCCTGTAAATCTAATGCTAATCATGCTATATTCTATGCAAAGCATTTTTTTGCACATATAAATAACATATTTCAATTTCCTAAAATTTTGTGGAAAGTAAAGTTATTAAATTTGATTTATAGAAATATCTCTCATAGAACTTAGTGCTGTGGAATACTTTCAAGTGTCCCTGTACATAAATCGGTGGTGGTATTTCCTACATTTTATACAGGAAACATCCAATAGTGAACTTGAATAACATATTTCAATTTCATTCAGATATGTCTACAGTAAAGGTATGAAAATATGGTTTATAGAAATACCTCTCTTAGAACACAATGCTTTGAAATAGTTTCGGGTGTCCCTGTACACAAACCAGTAGAGGTATAAACTCCATTTTCAATAGGGAACATCCAATAGTGAAACTGAATAACATATCAGTTTCAAGAAATTTCATAAATATTTACAGGAGTTAGAGATCTGACAGACAGACGGACAGGCAGATGCACAAAACTGAAATCATATTCACACCTAAAAATGTTAGAAAGTGTTAAAAAAACTTAATGTAAACGAAAGTACATTTCTAGCAATTTTTATTAATAGCTCTTAATATAACTGGATTTTTTTGCCACCCTGTAAATTTAATGCTAATCATGCTATATTCTATGCAAAGCATTCTTTTGTGCATATAAATAACATATTTCAATTTTCTAAAACTTCGTGGAAAGTAAAGTTATTAAAATTTGATTTATATAAATATCTCTCATAGAACACAATGCTTTGGAATACTTTTGAGTGTTCCTTTACATAAACTGATGGTGGTATTTCATCCATTTTATACAGAAAACATCAAATAGTGAACTTGAATAACATATTTCAATTTCGTTGAGATATGTCTACAGTAAAGGTATGAAAATATGGTTTATAGAAATACCTCTCATAGAACACAATGCTTTGAAATACTTTCGAGTGTCCCTGTACACAAACCAGTAGAGGTATAAACTCCATTTTCAATAGGGAACGTCCGATAGAGATCTTTAATAACATATTTCAATTTCATTAAGATATGTCTACAGTAAAGGTATGAAAATATGGTTTATAAAAATACCTCTAATAGAACACAATGCTTTGAAATACTTTCGGGTGTCCCTGTACACAAACCAGTAGAGGTATAAACTCCATTTTCAATAGGGAACGTCCGATAGTGAACTTGAATAACATATGAGTTTCAAGAAATTCCATAAATATTTACGGGAGTTAGAGCGCGGACAGACAGACAAACCGAAGTCATAAACACTTTTCAACCTTGTTGGAAAGTGTTAAAAAAAAACGCTTAACGTAAATGAAATAACAATTCTAGCAATTTTTTATTAATAGCTGTTAATGTAACTGGATATTTTTGTGCCAACCTGTAAATCTAATGCTAATCATGCTATATTCTGTGCAAAGCGTTCTTTTGTGCATATAATTAACATATTTCAATTTCCAAAAACTTCGTTGAAAGTAAAGTTATTAAAATTTGATTTATAGAAATATCTCTCATAGAATGCAATCCTTTGGAATACTTTTGAGTGTCCCTGTATATAAACAGATGGTGGTATTTCATCCATTTTATACAGAAAACATCCATTAGTGAACTTGAGTAACATACTATTTCAATTTCATTCAGATATGTCTACAGTAATGGTATGAAAATATGGTTTATAGAAATACCTCTCATAGAACACAGTGCTTTGAAATACTTTCGGGTGTCCCTGTACACAGACCAGTTGAGGTATAAATTTCATTTTCAATAGGGAACGTCCAATAGTGAACTTGAATAATATACTTTAATTTCATTAAGATATGTCTACAGTAAAGGTATGAAAATACCTCTCATAGAACACAATGCTTTGAAATATTTTCGGGTGTCCCTGTACACAAACCATTAGAGGTATAAACTTCATTTTCAATAGGGAACATCCGATAGTGAACTTGAATAACATATTTCAAGTTCATTCAGATATGTCTACAGTAATGGTATGAAAATATGGTTTATAGAAATACCTCTCATAGAACACAGTGCTTTGAAATACTTTCGGGTGTCCCTGTACACAGACCAGTTGAGGTATAAATTTCATTTTCAATAGGGAACGTCCAATAGTGAACTTGAATAATATACTTTAATTTCATTAAGATATGTCTACAGTAAAGGTATGAAAATACCTCTCATAGAACACAATGCTTTGAAATATTTTCGGGTGTCCCTGTACACAAACCATTAGAGGTATAAACTTCATTTTCAATAGGGAACATCCGATAGTGAACTTGAATAACATATTTCAAGTTCATTCAGATATGTCTACAGTAAAGGTATGAAAATATGGTTTATAGAAATACCTCTCATAGAACACAATGCTTTGAAATACTTTCGGGTGTCCCTGTACACAAACCAGCAGAGGTATAAACTCCATTTTCGATAGTGAACTTGAATAACATATGTCAGTTTCAAGAAAATCCATAAATATTTACGGGAGTTAGAGTGCTGACAGACAGACAAACCGAAGTAATAAACACTTTTCATCCTTGTTGGAAAGTGTTAAAAATGGGAAAAATCTTGGAAATGTATAGTTGTTTTGAGTCAATTACACTAGGACAGGCAAAAATGATTTCCTGGCCTTCTCTATCTGTGGCTCGAATCAATTTAATGATTAAGATATAATGAATATCACACCCATCCTCCTTCCTTATATTTATTTATTATTGACACTCTAATGAACTCTAAAATAACTAGCCATTTATTATTGTATATGGTATAAAACATCAGTTTTATAAATTTTTAACCCCTTCCCAGCCCAATTATTTTTGCTAGTCAAAAATTTTTATGTTTATTTTTATAGATATATATTTTTTAAACATAAACACCATTCACATATAACATTAAAAAAAATAATAATAATAATATATTTTAATACATGTGGAATTTACCTTTAAAGTTAGCTTCCTGCATTTTGCCTCAGAATAAGTTGCGAAAGAACTAAAATAAAATGCAATTTGTTTTATTTCACTTTGAACTGACTCAGAGAAACTGGAGTTGAATTTGGCATGTTTTTAGTGACTCCATCAAGAATTAACTCTGACTCCATAGCCCTGCTTGTTAATACAATTTATCTTTCACTTTTAGAATAATTTGGAATTTTTAAATTTTCTAACAAATTATAACTGTGTTTGAAATTTTAGTTTGTATGTGTGTATGTCTGTTTTCATTTCCATAAATATTTTTAGAATTCTGTAAAGCTAATGTAGGTTTTTCAGATTTACTTGATTAAAAATGTTACATGCCACAACTCATTTGTGTACAAGAACTCATAAAATAATTTAGAAACTTCACTGTTTAAAAGACATATTTTTTTTTAAGCACATTTTAAGATTATACTGCACTAAACATATGAAATAAACATACAGTTTTCAGTTATATTAAAAGATCTTTCCAATACAAAATGATGATTAAGAATAGAAATAAGCACTCTTAGAGATATTATTCATCAAACAGGAATATTTATTTAGCGAAATTAGAGTTCAAGATTGAATTTTTATACCAACTATGTGAAAAATGCCAGAGCCGAAAATTGAACCTGGGCACTCTACTCACCCTGTGGATGCTCTACCACTGAGTTACCCTACCTGATTAACATATCACCATTTCTCACATAATATCCATTGGCAAAGTTAGTGTGTGTCTGTAAATGCAGATTTAAAAAGTGAACATATTAAAATGCTCTCTTGTTAAATCGGCATTTGCATACATGGGGAATTTGCTACAGGTCTGTATTATGCACACAGGTGAGCATATTAATATGCTTACCTGTTACATTTGCATTTGCAGACATGGTGACTTTGCCAATGGATATTATGTAAGAAATGACGAGTTGGTAATCAGCCAGGGTGCCTCAATGGTAGAGCATCCTCATGGTAAGTAGAGTACCTGGGCTCAATTCCCAGCTCTGACATTTTTCACATAGTTTGTATAAATATTCAGCATTACATTCCAATTATGCTATTTAAATATTTTGATTATGATTTACCACTTGTTTTATTTGTAATTAACATTTTTAAATACAGTAAAAGTTGCTGTACGTTATTCAGTCTTCTCATGACTGTATAGGGACCGTCCCAGTTGCACTGTAGCATGGGAGAGAGTCCTTTGTGTCGAACTTTCCTTCCTTGAATTTATGTTGTGTAGCCTTTAGGTCATATCTTGTCTTCATTCTCTGTTGCCATGTGAATCTGCTCCCTAGCAAGGTTGTGCATGTCTTCAAATCGGGCCTGGAGATCTTGGATGTACTCCTGGTGATGAAGGTGCATCTGGTGGACAGCTAAACAGGAGATCACATAGAAAACGAAGTTCACGTCCAAACAGCATCTGAGCTGGAGTATAGCTGGTGATTTCAAGGACAGCACTTCAATAAGGCCGGAGGAACAATGGCAACTTCAAGTCCCAATCTTGCTGGTTCCTTGATACTAGAAGAGAGAGGTTATTCAGGATAGTGTGGTTAAACCTCTCAACCATGCTGTCCGACTGGGACTGTAGGGGGGTTGTCTGGGTTTTTTCTATGCCGAGTAGTTGACACAGTCCTTTGAATACCACAGATGTGAAGTTAGTCCATCACAACAAGTAGGCAGTTATTTCCTCTGGAGGTCCATGGCAAAGGACCTAAGATGTCAAGTGTGATCCGTTCAAATGATGCTCCCACATTATTCCAATGCAATGTTCCTCGGCTTCGTTTCTTCAGTGCTTTACCTGTCGCACAAACATCACTATTCGATCGATTAGGCACTCCTTTCAAGCGAATTATTTTTGCTTGGTTTGCTGCAGTTTCTGCAGCGTATGCTTTCGATACTGTGTTTTCTAAAGTCAAAGTAGTTTCCAACAAAAGAGTACGCTGAATAGATTCATTTTGTATACCGCAAACAAACTGGTCACTAAGATGCTGGGAAAGTGAATTTCCAAAGCTGCAGTCTTCTACAAACTGTCGAAGATCTGTAATATAATTTGTTAAACTTTCATTAGATCACTGAACATGTTAGGAAATATAAATCTACAGTAGATTTCTGAAGCTTTTGGAGAAAAATGCTGTGTCAGAAATGTGGCAATTCCATCGAAAGATTTCTCCGAGTGTTTTGAAGGAGTCAACAATGAGCGTAGAATATTCAAAGTTTTGGCTCCGCATACAGCTAACAACGTCGCTCTCATTTTAGCGTCATCTGTTATTTCATTTGCCACTAGAAAAAATTTAACTTGCTCTATGTATAGATACCATGAATCTGTGGTGTTAAATTTAGATATTGTGCCGATTGCCGTCATTTCGAATGCATTGAGAACAAAAACTTCTTGCCTTGGAACAATGAAATCAGTAACGGAAAAATATAGCTTCACCACTTGAATTAGGACAATCCCATCCTCGTCGCCAGAAATTTGTGATGTATCGAAGAAATAATTTATGACGTCGAATAAAGACTAATCACATTTAATACATCACACATATAAAGGTCCAGCACGATTGAAACATTACATGGAACACAGATACGAACCATAACTAAACTACAACCAACTCCAAACTGTGGAGTTGAGGAAAAACAGTCCTGCTGAAAGACAGTTTGTAAAGTAGTGAAATCTGTATGTAAGACCACAACAATTTGATTATACACAATAGAACCTGAGATATAGCTTTCCCTTAAACTGTGGGAATCGCTGTATAGCAGAGCCACCTGTTGCGAGATTGGCACCAAAAGTTGGTAGACATTAATTTATATTTGTCAAGGTGCATCCACACATAAATTTATATGTAATTCTGTACAGTAGTTCCTGAGATATAGCCTTCCCTTAAATTGTAGAAATCACTGTATAGCAGCGCCACTTGTTGAGAAATCAATACCAAAACCTAATACGCATTTACTCAAATCAAGGTACATCTACATATAAATTTATATGCAAATTTATGCAGTAGTCCCTGACATATAGCCTTCCTTAAATTGTAGAAATCACTGTATAGCAGCGCCACCTGTTGAGCAATTGACACTAAGTTGATAGGCACTAATTTAGGTCAAGATGCATCTACATATAAATTTATATACAAGTCTTTGTAGTAATTCCCGAAATACAGTCGCCACAAAATTTTTGTCATACACACAGACACACATTTTCTAAAAATGATCAAATCATGTTCTCTGGACCTCTCAAAACGTGTAAATCCATCGAAAACTGAAAGTCGAAAATTTTGACGAATCTAGTACTTTCTTCTATTGGATATAGAAGGAAGTAAAAAGAAAGAAAATGACTGTTATATCGTTAAACGAAGCCATTCTTTATGGCAATGGGCAGTTCAAAATGTTTATGCCCAGTGCCATGTTATGGCACCTCACTGCAGCGGCGTATACTTATTCTGCAACACAACACAATGTAAAAAATTATGAAACTTTCCATTGATTTCAATCTTTTAAAACAGCATATTTACATGATACATGCAAATGTGCTATTATCAAGTGCATGTTTGTTTTTAAACGCTTTTATTTTCTTCTATAAAAACAAGTATTAGATTCGTGAAATTTTTCGATTATTTCCGATTTTCAATAGATTTACATATTTTTATACATCCTAAATACTATGACCATTTTTAGATGATGCATATCAGTCTGTGTATGTCCAAAATTTTGTGGACGCTTTATCTCACTAACTAATGGCCAAAATTCAATAGGAATTTATATTTGGTTGGATCTTAACTGAAATTCTTGCTGATTAGCTTTTGGTGAATGTCGTTCAATACAGTCCGCAGCAAAATTATTGAAGCATTAGCAATAATTCGTACACCTATACTGTTTTGTTAAGTAAATATTTGTCGAGTCATGATCTTAACCTTTATGCTGTTTATATAAAAGTAAGTTGATGATAAAAAATTAGTGTTAGATGCACGCCATATGAATTATGGCTAGTGCTTCAATAATTTTTCTGCCGACTGTAAGTCACGATTCCGTTTTTAAGATAACATGCTGAAAGTAACAAGAAATATTCATATTAAGGCTACACAGTACCCTTTTTCAAAAAAATGTTTTGGAGACAATTACATTAAAAATAATGACTTTGTTCAAGATTATAAAATTAAACTGATTCTTGTAAAAAGAAATCAATTTAGCAAGCACCATTTTTTTTTTTTTTTTTTTAATTTAAAAATTTTTGAAGTTTTTAAAAACTTTTATAACATTTTTAATTTTAAATATTTTTTAGTTATTTTAAGTGATTTATATTCATTGGATTATTGGGAAGAAAAGTTAGTATGGAATTAAAGATATAAGTTTTATTTAAATAAAAAAAAAAAAAAAAAAACAGCGAAGCCTGAAAAAAACACGAAAAATTTGAAAATATTAACTTTGACATTAAAAAAAAAAATAACTATAACCCTCAGACCTAAATCCATACTAATTATTGTAGCACATGTATATATATATATATATACAAGTGTTTACAAAAAGTTTCGACTCTATCTACAACAGAAAAAAAGCCTTAGGGAATAGCAAACACTGACATCAACGAAAAAGTCTGAGAAAAATGCATTTAAAGTTTGTAAAGGCATAATACAAAAACTAAAATTGTTTTTAGAGTTTCCCCACTTATATAAGATGTACTAAAACATAATTATTTTTATTTACTTAATTATAAGAATATTCGCTTCAAAATCAAAACTAAACTAACCATGCCCACTCAGCTGTCACATTTTGAGGCTGACAACACTCATAAAAGTTCAAATATCTTTAAAACTATTTGGATTTCAAATCTACAATTTGGAGTCAAGATTCACAACTGTATGGACCATTGAAAAATGCAATAAAAAAAAGTTTGATATTTTTGTCTTTTTTAGGGTACCTACCTTTGTCTTTTTTAGGGTAGCCTTAAAAAAAATTGACATCAAGCTGAAAGTTATTTAATCAGTAATTAGATTTTATAACTAAATAATTGTAAACATTTTAGATGGAAAACTTTTTTTAACAAAAAAAACTGAAAATCTGAAATTTAGGATTTTTCAAACTGAAATACTGGGATAGTAACGGAATTTGCATATTACGGCATAACATAGCAGTATTGTATCAATTACCATGTTGAAATCGGACAGACAAATTTTTCACTTTCTGATGAGTGAATAGTGCCAGTCGAAAGTTAATAATAAATTAGTAAAACATTAAAAAAATAATTAAATAACAGATTATTTTAAATCTTTATTATTCATGACATTTAATAAAAATGTTACATCCTCCCCCTCTTTTTCCGAGCCTACGTCTGGAGGCGGGAACAGCACTTAAAGTTTTTCTCTGTCAATCTCTTCTTCTTAAGGGTACTATAGGAGAATGGGTCTTGGTGACATTTTTAAAAGTAGTGAGAGCTGATGCATGTTAGACCCCTAAAAGCTCATCAGGTTTTTCAGAGGCAAATATTTCGAAGGTAGTTGGTGACTTTTGCGATAATATTATATAAGGTCCATCTTTTCGAGGCATAAATTTCGCAGCAATCTTGATTTTTCTCAATGTTTTCTTTAATCTGTGACATGTATCTTTCAAAACGTTTCAAATAAGGGGTAAATTCGGGCACAAAATAGTCGTCGTTAATTACAAAACAAAGATCAGCAGTGATGTCATCTACGGTTCTTAGTTCTCTAGCGAAAGTTAGATACGACGCTGTATAACCTGTAGTTTCACATTTTGCAGTATTCATTGCAAATCGAATAGCTGGTAATTTTTCAGTCCATGAAGTATGATTGTTACCGACCATCATTGCTAAGCAGGGTTTTAAGCCTGTTTTTTCTTTCAATGGGATTTGCCTGTGGGTGGTATACAGAAATAAGACTTTGATTGATGTTTAAGACATAGCATAATTGTTGCATGATTGCACTAACAAATTGACTTCCATTATCACTTGTTAGACGATGAGGTAAACCATAGAAGAGTTAAAGCACATTCTTTAGCAGTAGGTTGCTTTAATGGGAATAGCTCTAATCATTTCGTAGTACAATCTTCAGCTATGAAGATCCATTTTATGCCTTCATTTTTTTCCAGTAAGGGTCCAATAAGATCTATTGCTACACTTTCGAAGCGTTGGGCTGGAACAGGTATCCGCAGAAGACTAGCAGGATTCTGGTTAGTGGCTTTGTATCTGATACATTCTGCACAACACTTCACATAATCAGTGATGTATTTTCTCATACTAGTCCAATAATATCTTGAGGATATTCGTGAAAAAGTTCCATAATGTGCAGCTGTAGGAGCATCATGATGTAACTCGAGTATCTTCTCTCTCTCATGAGAAGGAACTACTAACTGAGCTTCCTCCACTTCAGAGTGTGGGGAATAACGGTAAAGTATGCCTTGATTCATGACGTACCCTCTTTCAGTTCAATTTGCAAAGTCAACTCCCTGGTTGACATCTTCGAAGCAATCTATAATTTTTTCAGTTCTGGATCTTTCAGCTGTTCTGTTCTGAGTTCATTTGCAGTTCTTGTTGGGAAATCAAGAACGATAGTTTGTAATGCACAAGAAGTTTCTTCTTCACAGGTTGGATGAGAAAGCATGTCAGCAACGACATTTGCTTTTCCAGGGACGTATTGCACTTTTAGGTTGAAATACTGTATTTCTAAGGCCCATCGAGCAAGACGGCCTGTTAGAGACTTCAGAGTAAGCAGCCATCTCAAAGGTTGGTTGGTGGTCTGATGCCACACTTATCTCTGAATTTTCTACGTAACCACGGAATTTCTTCAAGGCCCAGACAACAGCAAGGGTTTCTCTTTCTGTTGTAGAGTAGTTGCGTTCAGCTTGGTTAAGGAGACTACTGGCATATTTGATAGGATGTTCGTCTGAACCGTTGCCTTGCAGTAGGACAGCTCCAATAGCATACTGACTTGTTTCTGTGCAAATAGTGTATGGTTTTGTACCATCAGCCTTTTTTAACACTGGAGAAGTGATGAGGCATTTTTTGAGTGTTTCAAATGCCTTTTACTGGCTGTATCCCCAATTCCATGGGACCTTCTTTTTTTGTTAATTCACTGAGTGGTCTTGAGATCTCAGCAAAATTTTGTATATATCTTCTAAACCATGAACACGTTTGGAGAAAAGACTGGACTTCTTTCACATTGTTAGGAGGTGAAATTTTCTGTATAGAAGAAACCTTTTCTGGATTAACTTCAATACCATTTTGTGTGATCCCCAATCCCAAATACTTCACTCTGGGAGACACAAAGTGGTATTTTTCTCTGTTTGCTGTAAGTTTAAATAATAAGAGTCTCTCGAAAATTGCTTGTAAATCTGAAAGGTGCTTTTCAAATGATTCCGACAAAACAATGATGTCATCAAGATAGGTTAAAGTTAGGATTTCTTCAAGACCATTGCGGAAACGATCAATTAAATGCTGGAACGTTCCTGGTGCATTCTTAAGGCCAAACGGCATCCGAAGGAAGCGGTATGTTCCAAAGGAGCAAATAAAAGCTGTTTTGTCTTGATCTTCAGGATGGACTTTCACTTGATGATAACCTGCATGAAGATCAATAGTGGACATAAATGCAGTTGGTTTTGCTTCATGAAGTAAATCATCCATTCGTGGCAGTGGGTAAGAGTCTGCAACTGAGATGGCATTTAATTTTCTATAGTCAATACACAGACGATAATCTCCATTAGGCTTAGGGATTAGAATGACTGGAGACGCATAAGGTGATTCGCATTCTTCAATGATGCCTTCTTGTAAAAGCTTATTTATTTCCTTTCATAGAATTTCTTTTTTGTTAGGATTCATGCGATATGGAGGAATTGACACCGGTGGGTGGTTATCTGTTTTTATTCGATGTGCTATGAAAGGTGTATGTTCTCCCCCTGGTTGAAAGCATTTTTCATATTGTTGCAGGAGGGAGTTTAATTGATTTCTTTTTTCGGTATCCACAGGGTCTGTCCCTCTTCACATAAATAGATTTCATTGACTTCAGCTTGTGAAACACGGCCTTTTTGTGATGGAACATTTTTGTTACTGGACGACGTAGTACATGGACTACAAGTATCAACGACAGAAGAAGTGTCATTTACAGGCAAAAGATGATCTTTTCCAAATAGCATTCTGAAGTTTGGTTTGTCACCAAAAAACCAATCAACAATTGTTACGCATATTCATCTCTATTCCTAATTTCTTTATAAAGTCAACACCTAAGAGTATATGATTGCCCTTTGCTATAGTTTTAAGTTTGTATCTGGCAACACTACAGTGGTTGTTCACAATTTAGTTCTGTTCTGAGCACTTCATTAAAATTATGTCTCCTTCCAATTGAATTATATTTTTATTTTACTATACTACATTAGATAGTGTATTTAAAAAACATTATCATAAACTTGTACACATGACACTTCTCTTCATATAATATAATGGCATACTGTTAATATCTCCTTATATTATTAAAATCTGTGCGCATCTGTCTTTCTGTCTGTCTGTCTGTGAGAAATGCCTTGTGACCGCTAAAGCTCCGGCGCTAATGGTCGCAGCGCCTCGAAACTGGTGTCGACAGACACAGAATTTCTTCATCTCGACATCGCGATAATTCGCTAAGCGATGCGATCCTAATTAGCGGAGATATTAATTAAAACGTCGACCCTTGTCTACCGAAAAATGACCCAGAATTCATGATTAAATGCTTAAAAAGCGACATTTTTACGGAAAAAGTGGAAAATAAATTAAAAATATCAGTCGTATCGTTACAAATAAGATATCAAATGAAAAGTCCGATTTTTCTGAATCCGACGGTTTAAATAGCTTATCGATAGGACAATTAGATTTTTTAAAATTAACTAAAGTATGAAAAAAAAGGTGGCAACAAATCACAAGAGTTTTATTAATTTCCTTCTAGACGTATTTCGGTTACCATGGCGCCGGGCAAAAGAATAAATAGATTTTACTTCCTGCTTTACTGATTTTGTACTGGAAATAAAAATTGCAAATTTCAAAATGCTTCAATTTTCTTCAAAATTATTTCAAACATGCTACACACTTTTAACATCACAAGACGAAGTTGCAGTTAAAATTTCACCGGGTTTCCAGATTAAATAAAAAATGTACAATTTAATTGCAAATTCTAATACGCGTATTTCAAATTCTAACTATGATTAAATTATTTTTAATGCATCATTCGAAAGATATTTTAAAGTACTTTTATATTATCGAAAGTGGGATTCAAGATTTCGCTTCATTTACACGTTTTGAGGTCTCCTGAATCGGTTTTCTTTTGTATCTCAGCTACTAATTAAAATAATTTCATAAGTAATACATCATTAGATAGCTTTGTTGATTTGGAATCGAATAGTAGATTACAGAAATTTCTACCGCCAGATGGCGCTGTAATATTTTAAAATTTCTATATTTCAATTTCTAATTATGATTAAATTATTTTTAATATATCATTCGAAAGATATTTTAAAGTTCTTTTATATTATCGAAAGTTTTAACCAGATTTGCACGTTTTCAGGTGTTCTGATTAGGTTTTCTTTTGCATCTCAGCTAATTCAGTTAGACCGTTCAAAATTGGTATATGTAGGTTAATTAGGAAGGGCTGAAAGGGTGGGGAAGATATAGGCGTGCACCGCGCGCACGGGACAGCACTGCCGAAGGCAGTGGGGACCCGGTCCGACTTTTTAACCGATGAGAAATGATTTTTTTGTTCATTTTCTTTTCTTAAGAATAAAAATTTGATTTGAGAAGGAATATGTGCGCGTAGCGCGCGTATACCTTCACACGTGCGCAGGCAGCGCGCATGGGTCTGCGCTGCCGAACGCAGTGGGGACACGGTGTGAGTTTTTACCTCATCAGAAATGATTTTTTTTAGGAGGCACGAAGGATCAGGGAAGGAATACGCGCGCAGCGCGTGTATTCCGTAACTTGAGCGCGCGCAGCGCGTACGGGACTGCGCTGCCGTAGGCAATGAGACCGACTTTGTTCCCGATGAGAAATGATTTTTTTTAATATTCTCTTCTTAAGAATAAAAATTTGATTTGAGAAGGAATATGTGCACGCAGCGCACGTATACTCTCACACGTGCGCGCGCAGCGCGCATGGGTCTGCGCTGCCGAAGGCAGTGGGGACCCGGTGTGAGTTTTTACCCAATCAGATTTTTTTTTAGGGGGGGGCACGAAGGGTCAGGGAAGGAATACGCGCGCGCAGCTCGCACGGGGCAGCGCTGCCGAAGGCAGTGGGGACCCGGGCCGACTTTTTACCCAATCAGAAATGATTTTTTTTTTTTTTAATTTCTTTTCTTGACACTAAAAGTTACTGTTAGTGATTCATTAATTTTAGTGATTCATTTGAAAATACTGACCCGCTAGAAGGCGAAGCTCGCTAGTTAAAGTATTAATTTCTGATATGCAGTTGATACAAAAGTACCAGTTCATGTTAAAAGTAATTCACTTTAGCGAGGTTCCACTGTATATATATATGTCTATATATTTAACATTAAAAATAAAAGAAATCGGTAGCTTCGTTCAGGGCCGTAGCGACCGCCCCCGTACCCCCCGGTCGGGGGGGGGGGGGCTCACAGTTCGATTATTAAAGATTGAAGCAAATAGTAAAATTTATTGTATTTTTGAAGGGGAAAAAAAAAGACATATGTTTGTTCAAATTTTCTTTAAATATTTTTTTCAAGTTTTTAAAAAGCAGCAAATCTTTTTCCTTGTACGGCAGGGAAAGTCTTTTTTGGGTCGAATTTTTGAAACAGATTTTTATATTTACACATTTAGAGCCCAACTGATTCCGAAAAGACTTTTAGCGTTTGGTCTCTGTGTCTGTCTGTGTATCTGTTATCACCATAACCCAAGAACTATAAGTAGGAAGTTCAAACCCAGAATTATAAATCTGTTCACATGGAAACGCTACTTGAAATTTTCGGTTAAATTTAAACTACTAATTTGTCTACAGGAGCATTAAAGATAATTCAAATGTCACCTGTGTATTAAATTAAAACACATAATATATAGAGAAAAATACTCAAACACTTCATTATAATTTTCTGTTTTGCTTGTTTATTACCCAATGTTCAGAAAGTCGCGTGGAGTTACTCCAGATATATATATATGTATATATGTGTGTGTAACATCGGGAGCGGTTTTACGCCTCCCGGCGTATGTTGCTCGGAAGACTATCACTCCTTTGTAATTTCGGAGGAGAGCTGTAGCGTGGAAGTGTTTTACAAGTCAAAATCGTGGCAAGAAGTGTCCGTTTGTTTAATGTTTGGCCTTTTATACCTAATTTTTCTGAGCTGCTGATTGGTTCTTTAGATCGTCTGGGCTCTTAAAAGGAATTTCTGGGATTAATTAATATGCAGCGAAGGTTGCAACTTGCGTTAACGTCAGCGAATTTCGACTTTTATTTCCTTTTCTGATTTCTGAGTTATAAAGTCTTCTGCTGAAAAACAAACTTTAAAGGGACACTTACGAATTATTCGCGATTATAATTTCGACTAGCGATTTTTACACTTTTAATTTGGGTTTTTAATAATTTAAATTTATTTATTTTTATCCCTTTCATATATATATATATATATATATATATATTTGGGGGGGGGGTAACCACTTCTAATAAGTTTGTTTCAAGTAATTATTGAGATTTCATATTTATTGTAATGATTCTAAAGCCCCCCATTAATCATTTAATGGGAAAAATTACATATGCCTTAATTAACCATGCTTGCCGACATCCTAATTAACATTCCGTAGTGTTATTAGTCCCGCCCTTTTTTTCACAGCAGTAAATTTTTAGAGTTATATTCTTCAAATGCAATTACGATTAAATAAGAAGAAAAATACTTTAAAATGATACGGGTGTGAAAAACAGTGCGGGGCTAAGAATACTATGGAATATTAATTAGTGTGTTGGCAAGTATAAATAACTCTAAGGAGTGCAGTCTACGGCTAAGAACACAATAAGTCTTGATTAATCCGTTCAAAGCACATTTATTTCGTTCAAGTCATGATCGGAGAAGGAAACAGAGACTTTATGAAGAGTTTCCGTGAACTGCCGTTTATTTGACAGGAATGAGCCGTAAGAATTTTCGGCAGCTAAACTTCGTGCAAAAACTGCTCCGTTTGTTTGTGCCGTGCTTTCGCTTTTTGTTCCAAAAATCCTCGATTGTAATTGGTTTCTAGTCACTCATGTCCCAGGAGGAAAGCAGTACACAAGTACACATTTTTTTTTTTTTAAGTTTATTACTACTACTATCAATAATTCATATAAATTTTACATTCATGCGTTAAAAATAACTCACATTATGTACATTTATATGAAATTTTGTCCTATACACTGTCATGTTAAGTACTTAGAAAAATAGGATGGCAGCACCACCTGTTGAGCGATTGATTCCCAAATCTAATCAGCACCAGTTTAGGTCAAGGTCCAACTGAATACAAGTTCGGTCGAATTTCGTTCATATTAGAGGCTATAATTCGAAATTGCTAGAATTGCATTTTTAGTTGTGTTAAGCGTTTTTTACAGTTTCGAATAAGATTTAAGAAAATATTATGACATTAATTAGTTTTTCTGCCTGTCTGCTTACCCACCTGTCCGAGTAAACCTAATTTTTATTATATGTTGCGTCTGGCCGTTAAAGGGTTAATGCGAATTTTCCTGAAGATGAGGATATGCCCAATCGTTTTAGCTTTCTAAAGAACACTTAACCCCAAACTTTTATAAAAATCGTTATATCCATTTTCGAGTAAAACCAATTTCTATTATATGTTGCGATTATCAGTTAAAGGGTTAACGCAAATTTTTCTGAAGATGAAGATATGTCCAAACGTTTTAGTTCTGTAAAAAAAAAAAAAAAAAAAAAAAAAAAACATGTAACTCCAAACTTTAATCAAAATCGCTATATCCATTTCTTAGTAAACTCAATTTCTACTACATGTTGCGATTGGCAGTTAAAGAATTAACACTAATTTTCTTGAAGCTAAGGATGTTTCAATTGTTTTAGGTCTTAGAACACGATTCGATAAAGATTTATTAAACAAAACCGTATGAAGTGTACTTTTTTTACATAGGAATTTTTGCTAGTGTTCGGACACTTTTGCTACCGATTGTATTGCGATTGGCAGTTAAAAGGTTAACTCGAATGTCTCAGAAGATGAGGATAAGTTCAATAGTTTTTTCGACCAAAAAAACTTCTAACCAGACATAAATAGTAGATGGAAACGATAAATTTCTTTAAATGTCGTTATTCCATACAAAAAAAAAAAAAAAAAAAAAAGAAGAAAAAGAAAAGAAGAAGAAAAATGAATATCTGGAGTTTTTTCATTCATCTTTAGTACATAAATTATTCATAAATTTTATTTGTTAGATTATCTGTGTGTTTTCCCGTGTATATTCACTACTCCGTGATATCCACTCTAGGAAAGACATCCATAAGAGAGTAAAATGGCCGTCTTTCCCCGAGTAAAAAAGGCATCACTTTTTCGAGATTGAAACCATGGAGTTGCTGTAGCGCACAGACTGTAGCGTTTATGAGTAACTAGTGAGTGATGCGAAGTGAAGTAAAATCTTATTTCAGTTTCTCTGCGCAAGGTTTGTTGTGTTTTGTCTACAGTAGCAAGTAGAAAGCAGATAATTATTGAAATATATTCTTTTGATCACAAATTAATCAAAGACTAATAAATTCAAAGTGAAAATGCATCGTTTGTTCGGAAGTTCAAAGCCCAAAGAACCTCCTCCTAATCTTACAGATTGTATTTCAAACGTAAGTCAAATGAGCGATACTTTTTTATAGGTATTGTAAGAAAACTTACTAATTTTTAATTATTAATTCAGTTCTTTAAAAACTTCCATCTATCGAAATGAATTTTGTAAATAGTGATTTTTAATTAATTACATTTTTAATAAAAAAAAATTAATAGAAAAGTATATAATATAATTAATTTATTAAAATCAGCAGGTCCAAAATCTTCATTCTTTAAGGATAAATTATCTTTTTTTCTGAATTATGATTTTTCTGATGAATAATATTGTAATATAGCGCAATATTGTGGTTACATACTTTAAATTAAAACTGTAAATCCATTAAATGTCACCTTTTTTTTTAATTTGCAAAATATTTATAATTATTTTTTATTAAATAGAAATTTTCAACTTCTAAGAAAATAAGTGTATTCTTTCATACCAGATTCATGCCATTCTTTCTTTCTACATGCCAGGGATAAATCGCTGGCATGCAATTACTATGTAAATACCAACATTAATTGCCTTGCTTTTTCATTACCCAATTTGTTTTTCAGTTTTCTGTATAAACCATAAATTGAAATTATACTAAATGACAAAAAGGGAAAAAAAAAAAAACACTTGGATACTTTATTTGTTTTCTTTCATAAACCACCAATTTTGTCATGTAAAATTAGGAATGAAACAGATAAGGATTTTGACAGATATCGAATATCTGAAGCTCTACAAAAGTAGTGCTATCAGTTCCATCCCAGTTTTTAAATTATTAAATTGACCATATTTGAAAGGAAAACTAAAACTATCCAAGTGCGTCAACTTTCCCCCCCTCCCCTCTCCATCCCTTTGTGTAATTGTTCTACTGATGCAGAATTTGAAAAGCAGGCAATTATTTTCTGTTTACTGGAGGTGTTGGCCAATTCTATATCCCAATTTCCTATTGGCCAGTAGCCCCATAGCAAAAAATGTGAGACGCAACACATATGTCGCAGATATTTCTTTTAGTCTGCAGATTATTTCCAAAAAGTATTGTGCAGAGATTCCAAAACTCTCGATTTTGACAGGAAATATGGCAATTTTCAATCTTTTTCCATTCATAGCATAAATGTCAATATTCCTTTTAAACACGCTTTATTAGATTCTAGAACCTATAAAGAGGTAGAGTTGTTCAATATCTCTCACTCATGTAATTTTTTGTGCAGTGTTTGTCCACATTCTTGATTAGGTAGGGGCTTAAATTATTCCTTTGCTTGAAATTTACGTAGAGCCAGTTTCCTTCTTTCTTCTTTTCCTTTTTTCTTAGAACTTGAAAGGCTGTACTTTCTCAGGCAGTGTGTGGCGTCTTCTAAGAATTCATTTTATGTGTTTATGTGACCATAATTTTTTTTTATTTTTTAGTGACTAAAATTGCTAGTTTCTGTAAAATTGATAGGAAGTGCCAATAACGAAAATTTTAAATGATACAAGATACAAGAAATTGCATGGGGTTCTTGTATTGTTGATTATAAAATGATTGTTTAATATATAATGTATTTTTGAGTTCCAATCTTATTGTTTTGTAACATTAAAATTATTGTTGTTACAGTCTTTCAGTCACAAGTTTATGTATTAAAGAAATATTGTGGGATCTATGTCTTCTTCCCCACAGTGATATGAAGGATAATGGTTAATGCCAACTCTTTACCTAGCTATATGTAATTAAAATTTTACAACTACAATGCTTTGACTTATCTGAAAGATTAATAACATTAGATAAATGCAAACTTTTAATAAAAATACTTTTACTGAATCCAGTAACTTTTTTTCCCGTAATTTATTGTGAAATTATGCTGCAGATTATTTTCTAATGGCTAAATAGCTGTCACAGATTGACAGAAAAAAATTCTGCTACTGGGGCCAGTAGGTACCTTGAGTTTCTTAAATTCCTACTGGCTGTTATTCCGAATCTAAATCTTGCTTTCCTATCCTATCTATGTATAAGGGAAATAATCCACCTTGTTATCTGCATTGATGATGGTATGCTTAATTACAGTTTGCTTTTAATAATATACTAGCAAACTCATGCAAAATTTTCGCATTTTATTTCTTTTCTTATTTACCTTTAAAATTTGAAACTCATAAATATTATAGGAATTTCACTACGTAATTAAACTTTTAATTCACCAGTCGCCAAATTATTATTAGAATCAAATTCATATTTTGCAATAGTGAAATTAAAATCATACAATGCAAGGTTTCGAAAAAAAAAAAAAAAATTCATAATTGACGACCCAGTTTTTATACTTCCGCAAGACAGTACTGTTTTAGTATAGGACCCCCATGAACAAATTTTAAACTTTTGTTGCCATGTTGGTGATGATTTTTTATTTGTTTATTTTGGCATAATTAAAAATAAATAAATAAAAGCTAATTCCTATTTTGATTATAAATTTCATGATCTGTTTTTTAGTCAATTTATCATAATAATCCATATTCTGTATTATATCTTTAAAGTATTGATAGGTTTAAAATGACTCTTGCAAAGATTCTTGAGATTCAACTTTTAAAAATATATTTTTCCATAAAATATTCTTATCAGACAAATGTCGTCATTTTTTCTTATTAAATCATTGAACTGAGTTCATGTGCATAAATATTATCCATTTATAAATATTTTTTATCGTCGAGTAATTTATTAATTACATCGCTATCCTATCGTTTTAACAAAATTTAATCGTAACTGGACCACGTTAGAGAAACATTATATAGATTTTTTTTTTTTTTTACATTGGCATTGATTTTCAATGTTGTGTAAATATTTGTACCTCTTTTAACAGTCGCCATTTCAATGAGGAAAAATGCTAAAAATAGAACTTTGACATTTACTAGTATCTAGTTTGTTTCTTTCTGGTATCAATTTATTTTTAAAAGGAGAACTGCAAATTTTTTAAATATATTTTGATATAATTTTTCATAGGTTGATAGCCGGGCAGAATCTATTGATAAGAAAATTGCTCGACTAGAGGCAGAACTAGTCAAATATAAAGATCAAATGAAAAAAATGAGAGAAGGGCCTGCTAAGGTAAACAGCTTTCTTCATTTAGTATTCTTGGATTTTTTTTTTTTTTTTTTTTGTGATAACACAAAAATATACTTTGAAAATATTTATTTAATTTATTTATTTTTCCAGAACATGGTGAAGCAAAAAGCTATGAGAGTTTTGAAACAAAAGAAAATGTGAGTTTATTTTATGTATATGCATTCATTTGTATATTTCTGTAAGTTAATATATTTCTGTTGTTTGATTTTAAATTTAAATTAACTAATACATAGGTATTATTATTTTTTCCTCTAATTTATATTTTGAAACATTATGTTGATGAAGCTCCTAAAACTCAATTTTTTTATTCAATTTGTATTTGAGTTAATTGAATTATTGTCATTATTTATGTTATCATTTGAGCTCGCACTAGCACTGAAAATTTAGTGGTCATAAAAGACCACTTAGGTTTTGATTTGGCAGTCTAATAATATAAAATGGTAGACAAACAAATGCAACTGTACATTAGAGGTCAAGATTCGCAGTCGCCACTCGCCACGTGGCGACCCAAAAAAATTGCTGTAATCGCCAATCAGACATTTGTTTTTTTTCTCGATTTCGCGGATATCTGCTATTTTTCCCCCCTAATTCGCGGAATTTTGCGAATCAACTTCTGCTTTAAAAAAAATCGCGGATATCGTCAGTTTAAAAAAAAAAGACCCCCATTAACGATCGGCGATTAAATTCGCTACGAAAGTCACCCAATTCATAATCTTTCTCCATCCAACCTCCTCCATCAATATTCATTTTAAACTTGCTTAATGAGATTCTAGAACCTATAAACAAATAGAATAGTTAAATATTTCTTGCTCATGTAATTAATTTTTACTCCTCCTCTCTAGTGATCAGTGATTAATTCTAGAAACAATAAAGAGATAGAGGTGCTCAATGTTTCTCACATATGTAATTATTTTTAAACTTCATTACTGAACTTGATAAATCTACTTATTTTTTCTAAATTAAATTAAATATTTATATTTAATATCTATTCCAAATGCTTAAACAAGGGGAAAAATGTAGACTAAATTTTTTAGGTAGGAACATTTTTCTAAATCAATTTAAGAAAATTAATACTCAGTTGGTTTTATGCATATTAGAAACTGATAATTAACTACTGTAGCTTTTTTAAATATGTATGATTAATGTACATAAATAAAAATCTTTTATATTTGTTTGATTTTTCCCCCCCTTGTTGACATGGAATTTTAATAAGGTTTTATGTGGATATAAAACTTATTGCAATAATATAGAATTGTTTTGTGCTAATGAAAAAAATCCTGAAATTTTTAATGTAGATAGAAAGCTATATATATATGTAACTGTTTAGGTAGTTAGGTAGTTAATTTATTAAAAGTGACTTATCAATGTTCAATCAATTAACCAAACAATCATGTTAGTAAAAAAAATTCAGCTAATTTCTAATTTTAGCAATCACATGTCTGTTAATATAATTAAATCTCGGATAATATGCCAAAAAGATTCCCCATCCCCCAGACTCAAAATAATTTTGTTTTCTTCTAATGCTAATCACATCTGTTTCCTGTATGGATAAGTCACACTAGGTGAAATTTATTAAATGAATGAAATTTTTGTATTTCTCTTTCAATAAGACAAAGTAAATATACTTGAAAAACACGAATTGTGTATGAGAAATAACATTATTTTGTTAGTGTGTCATCATTATAGCCTGCTGTTTTCTGTATCGAAATGAAATTAATACTTAACTACGAAAGTCCATATATTTCTCCTCATTACTAAAACTTTAAAATCTTCTTTCTAATAGTATAATTATTAATAGCATTTGAAAGTTGCATTATATGCTACTATAACTACCCTATATGTTTATAAAAGTCACTCTTAAAATACTAATAAGAATATAATCATAAACACTCAAAAGAAATTCAAACGAGATCATATCTTCTCTCAAAAGTCGAATCATTTTTCAATGATTTGATTTCTCAGCCAATTTTGTCTTTATCCCAGCTGCTTTCATTTCAGATATTAAAAATTTTAAGCTCGAGAAGTATTAAAGTTTAAAAAAAAATATTTATATTCAAACAATATTTAAGGATTTTTTTTTTTTTAAATCTGTGGAAATACACATTTTTTATTATTATTTTTATTATTAAAATAATACAATAAAGGTCACTATTTCTTAATTTCCCAACCATGTCATCTGTGTTTTATGCCTTTATACGTATATAGATATATATTTTTTAATTATGTGTGTGAATATCAGGTATAACGTTGACTCGCGAGTGGTCACTGAGTTAATCATATTCAGTGGCCACTGGCCACTTACAAAAATTGTAAGTCTTGACCTCTACCATACATATTTTTACTACATACATAAATGCTTTTATACAAAAACAGCACAAGCATTTTGATTTAAAAAAAATTGTTATGTGTTTCTGTTTTATTATTCCAACAAAAGTAGAAAAGTTTAATGTTTTAATGCATAAATTATGCAAGACAGGTTTTTAAGAAATTGCAGTAAAAAAAAAAAAAAAAAAAACCTAAACTGGTGTTAATAAATGACAAAAGTTAACAAACATCATAAATCATAAATATGCAACAATTGTTTCATGTTGAAATAATTAATTACAATTTTTTTTTCGTCAGACCATAAAAATATGCACAGGAACAATGTGGAAGTAATGCTGTATAGCAGACTCAAAATAGGCCTGATATAGAACCTTGAAGACAAAAAAACATTAAAGTCAACTTTTGAGTTGTTAATGATTTTGTCTAACAAACTATGAAAATTAAGAGTTAAGAGCTAGTTTTCAATATGTGAATTTTGATTTCTAAATGGATATGTATGTCGACATTTTGTAAATATTGAAATATGCTTGTTTTCATTAATATATATATATATATATATATAAATGGTAAATAATAGAAAAATGAATAGATTTATGCAACAAAATTGTTGCCAGTGTATGAAATTTTGGTGGCATTTTTTGATTATTTGTTGACAAATTTTGTTGCATTTTATCGTGCTGGTGTGAACCCTTGTTATCATCATGAATATAAAAATAAATTTTTGCATTAATGTTCATATGCACAGCACCAAGGTAGTCCTTCTTATTTTTAAGTCGCTCTTTTGATCAAGAAACATTTATGATGCAATGGAGAGAGAAAGGTATCAATCTGATAATAATAACAGAAAGAGGGCGTTGATACTGAGAAGAAAGAAGGGAGTGAAGAGAGAAAACGAGTTGAGACTGGACGTTTAAGATGAATGATTGTGAATCAAATTGCTTCCAAGATATTTGACATTTGTCTTTTAAAATATTGACCTTCTTGTAAATGTGAATAGAATTTCTTTATTTGAATTTAATTTTACGTAAGAGTTTATATCTCATCTTTACCACTCAAAATATTTTCCTTCACGATAACATTATAATATCTAAAGTCTTTTCTGCATCTTTGTAAAAGATAAGCTTGCAATATCAAATATACATATCTCTCTATCTTTTTTTTTTATTTTTTATAAATATGTTTTAAGCAATTTTATCCTTGTAAAAGAACTCTAGGTAGAACTCTACTCATCAAAATCTATACAGTTTGTGTGACGGTGACCTATAACATGCCTTCCAATTTTTATCTCAATCGAATAAAGGTGTTTAACCACTATCACACTTTAAATAATTGGAGTCCATAGGCCATAATATGGAAAAGAATTTTTCTTTGGTTCCTTGTAAAAAAACTATAAATGCTAGATTCAACAAAATCTATGCAGTTTATGTGACAGTTACGTACCATACCTACAAACTTTTAGCTCAATCGAATAAGGCATTTAGACATTATCACACTTTAAATAATTTAAGTCTATAGGCTATAATTAAAGAATCTTTCTTTGTGATAACCTGTGAAAAAACTTTTAAGTACTAAACTCAAAAATCTACACATTTTTTGTGACAGTGAACTATAACAGAAGTAGAAAAGTTTAATTTAATTTTAATATATAAATTATGCGAGACTATTTTTTTTTTTTTTTTTTAGTAACTGCAGTAAAAACACTTAAACTGGTGTTAATTAATGACAAAAATTAACAGGCATCATAAATTGTAAAAGTATGCAACAATTGTTTCAAGTCAAAATAATTAAATGCAACTTTTCATCAGATAATAAAAATATGCACAGGAACAATGTGAAAGCAATGCTATATAGCAGACTGAAAGTAGCACTGATATACAACCTGGAAGACAGCAAAACATTAAAGTCAACTTTTGAATTATTAATGATTT
This sequence comes from Salticus scenicus, assembly GCA_963930645.1. Classification (NCBI taxonomy): domain Eukaryota; kingdom Metazoa; phylum Arthropoda; class Arachnida; order Araneae; family Salticidae; genus Salticus; species Salticus scenicus. Next base: position 87,971,193 of record OZ005650.1, on the reverse strand, counting down.
TACTAACAAATTATGACATATTTACCGATTTTCAGCTCAGTCGATCAAAGTGTTTAGACATTGTCGAGTTCATTCATACATATAAATCATAGTAAAAATAGCAAAAATGAACTCAGGAGTACTTAAAATGTATAGATACATTAAAATATATACAAAGATACCTTACATGATGTCCTTAGTTTCTTTTACCTGCACTCTAATATATTTAGAGTGCTTCACAATCATCATCAGGTGCTAAGTGGTGCTATCACTTAGCACCTGATGATGAGTGCAAAGCACTCGAAATATGTATTGTGCAGGTAAAAGAAACTAAGGACATCATGTAAGGTATCTTTGTATATATTTTAATGAATTTATCGTCCTTCATGTAAATTAAAGTGATTAAATTATGTATAGATACATCAAAATCTCAAATTTTTTCATGATTACAATACTTTCCTTTCATAATATATAAGTATGTTCGAAAAGTAAAATAAATAGGAAAGCATGGGGGAAAAAAAAAACCTGTCATACTAATGAAAATTACACAGCAAATTAAGATATGCTAAATGTAGCAAAGAACAAGGAAGGCGGGTCAGTGCATGGAACATTTTCATCATCAAATTGGTTCTACAATTTATATTATCACCTGTTAATACGCTTAATAAAATTACACAGGAAATTAAGATAAATTGTTGAAAAGTTAATAGGTGTATATATTTAATAAACAGATCCTTAATCTCATATTTATAAAAGTATTTTATGAAATGCTTGGTTTTTGTGGATAAAAGGATTTTCAGGAGGATATCTTCTAGGAAATGTTTCCTGTCTACTGTGAAAAATGTTTGTTCCATCAAACAGTCCAGAATTGGATTAAAAAGTTTTCTGAAGGGCATTCAAAAGTTCCTGAGGAAGAACAAAATGGTCGTCCAGTTGAGATTGTGACAAAAGAAACAGGGTGGGGGTCGGGGTCTAGTCAAGAATGAGCTACAGTCACCAAATGGGCAATAAGCGTGCCATATGTTATGGTCCTTTTCTTGCCAAACTGCATATGAGGAAAACAACATATGACATATTGTTGGCATTGTTAAAATTTGAAATTGCACCAAGTTCATCGCATTTTCTTGACTTAGACTCCAGGGTGAAAGGTTGAGGAAATGGTTAGAGCTGATAGGCAAGTAACAATAGAGAGCATAGCAACTGCAATAGGGTGTTCACATGGTTTAGTCTATGAGATACATAGATGACTGAGACAGCAGTTTAAAGACCTATGCAGCAGGTATTGAAAGACTCATAAAGAGATAAGACAAATGTATCAATGTAATTGGAAATTATGTAGAGAAATAAAAATAATTTTCAAATATTCTTTTTTTTTTATTGGCTTTTGTGACCTACTGTATTTTCTAGTGTATAAATCAATTTTTTAAACCCCAAAAATAACTCAGAAATCGTGTGTCAACTTATACACCAGATATAAAAATTGGCAGCTGTTTAAAGCCTTTATTTCAATTATAGAAATCAAAGATAAGTAAGATCAAACAAAATTCAGATCAGACTCACGATCCACTGCAATCTGATTGGATTTGCGAACACTATATTAAATATCGTCAATACATGAAATTACAATTTTTTAAAATGTAGCAAACTATTTAGAGAGAGAGAAATATGTTATTTAGAAAAATACAGTAATTTTATATATGTATATATATAGTAATCTTAAATATCAGAAACTTAATGAATTCATTCCATTTAAGCTTTTAAGTTCTAATGTTATTTAGTAGTATTTATTAAGCTTAACTTTGCAATGAGAATTTCTACCTGTGCAAGTATCTGCTGTTCCAAACCAAACTTTGTTTTTATGAGTGATTGGTGTCGGTGTTTTGTATCATTGTACATCCATATAAATGAATAACTAATTTAATAATAATCATGGCTGAAAAGTTGGCACAGAACTCTATCAGTATTTGCTCAAAATTTTTCTCTATCTGAAAAACTGTTGGTTTAATAAGAAGCAAAATTTGTTTCATTTATTGTGGTATGAATTCTGTGCCAATTTCCTATCCATTTAATAATAGATCACATATTTAATGAAAAAAAAAAAATTAATATTTATAAGATTATTTACATCTTGTAGATTATTATTATTTTAATTTCCTTTTTAACAGATATGTTTAGATATTTTTAAGATTTATGAACAATCATGGTTACTGATTTTTTCTGAAAGTGGTATATGGCAACACTGATATGAACTTATATAGCAACACTGATATGAACTTAATTATCTCTTTTCACTTTGGATTTTTCACAAAGTAAAACAAGGAGTCAACTTATAAACCGAATATGTCAAAAAATATCCATTTTAAGTTTGAAAAATCAGAATCGACTTATACATCAGAAAAATACAGTACTTATTGACACCCTCATATTATTATTAGAATTTTTCCCAGAGAGTTTCAAGAGGGTGTTGCAGCCTGCCTGCCTTTTGGTTATATGTATACAGAAATGGAAAAAAATTATAAGGACAAGCAAAAAGTTGCCAGTTCTAGGAGCCGTTTGGCTGGAAAATTATGCAAATATTTTTATGATAAAAATACGTGAAACAAAACATTTTCAAATAAACTTTACTTCAAAAATTTTGAAAATCATTAAAATAAATGAATTTTTAAGATTTTAATAGTTTGCTACTTGGAAAAATTATAAGGGCACACATTTCTTTTGAAATCACGAACAAAAATGTGCATATTTAGTCGTATCATATGATTGTTTACAATAACCCAAAACTGTTATGCAGTAAGATTGTTCACTTTATCTCGTTCTTCATCATGCTGAACAGCACACAACTCTCTGAATTTGAAAAGCAACAAATTATTGCTTACAGAAAATGTGGAATGAGTGGACGCGAAATTTCAAGGAAGATAAACGGATCTAAAATAGTAATTTATAATTTTTTGAAGAATCCAAAAGAACATGGCAAGAAAAAGCATACAGGTCCTACTCTTACTATGCACCAGAAAAGTGCAATTGCCCGTCGAGCTTTCTTAGAAAAAAAAACAGAGTTCTACTCAAATTAAAACAGAAATGAATTTACCATGCACTAGCCGAACAGTGCGTAATGTTCTGCTAAAGAATTCTAATGTTAGATATGCTAAACTACGGTCACGTCCATCACTTACAAAACTTCATGTATTTTCTGATGAAAATTTTTTTTTAATTTGGACGGACCAGATGGTTTTTGCCATTATTGGTAAGACTTGTGAAAAGACAAACCTTTTTTTTTCCGAACGACAATTTGGAGGAGGTTCTGTGATAGTGTGGGCAGGTTTTGCAGACAATGGAACAACACCAATAGTGTCCATTCGAGGTAGCATGAATTCAGGATCGTATGTTGATATGCTAGCTGAAAAGTTATTACCTGATGCATCCTTTATCACAGGTGGTGATTATTTGTTTCAACAAGACAATGCAAGTTGCCATGTATCTTATGCATCACGTTTATGGTTCGAGGCCAATTCTGTGAAACTTCTGGACTGGCCGGCAAGAAGCCTTGATTTAAACCCCATAGAGAATCTGTGGGGCATTTTAGCTAGAGACGTGTATAAGAATAGCACACAGCATGCAAATAAAGACGAACTGACATCATCCACTGAATTAGCGTGGAAAAACATTTTCCAAACAAACTTTAACTGGACTTTCTGAGTCAATGACTGGACGATTAATAAGGGTAATTGAAAAAAAAGGTGATTTTGTAGAATATTAATTTATTTCGGGACATATTTGATAATGTCCTTACATTTTTTCCCATATTTCACAATAATACATTTGTCTTAATATGTGATTTAACAATTTTATTGTAATTTAATTTCATACTAACAGGTTTCTAATGTTTCCTAATTACAAGTAGTAAATTATGTTTGATTTTGTTTTCAGTTGATGATTAATTTAATATGTAATACTCATTTTTCAACGTGTCCTTATGTTACTTAAACAAACTTTGAATAAACACCATAAAATGCAATAAACTCGCAACAATTGTTTCGGGTCGAAAAAACACACGACCCTTCATCAGGCGAATAAAGTAAGCACGAGTGCTGCAGTCAAAGCGGCAACGCACAAAATCGTTTAAAATGAAAAGAAAAACTTTATAAAGTAGAAAATAAATAGTGCTACTGGTGTGAGTAGAATTGTAGAAGAAAACAAGAAAATAAATAAATGAGTGAGATTAAATATAAGGATAACAAAAATTAAACGAAAATCTAAGTTACGTGAGTAATTTCCAAGCATCAGAGAAGAAAGGAGTGGAAGAAATATCATTAACAAGATTTTTCGAATTAGATTTTTCGAAACTAGGAGGCGTTTGAAATACAGAATAAATGAGCACCGTCGGAATGTTCGTAATGAAGAGATTACCAAATCTTCTGTTGCTTCCCACTGCTGGTCTCAAGGTCATCGTTTTGATTTTTCCAAAACTAACATAATCTCATCTCCTGTCTGCTCCTCCCATTTGGATATTCATGAAGCATTTTACATATTTAAAAATTCGAAAAATCTTGTTAATGATATTTCTTCCACTCCTTTCTTCTCTGATGCTTGGAAATTACTCACGTAACTTAGATTTTCGTTTAATTTTTGTTATCCTTATATTTAATCTCACTCATTTATTTATTTTCTTGTTTTCTTCTACAATTCTACTCACACCAGTAGCACTATTTATTTTCTACTTTATAAAGTTTTTCTTTTCATTTTAAACGATTTTGTGCGTTGCCGCTTTGACTGCAGCACTCGTGCTTACTTTATTCGCCTGATGAAGGGTCGTGTGTTTTTTCGACCCGAAACAATTGTTGCGAGTTTATTGCATTTTATGGTGTTTATTCAAAGTTTGTTTAAGTAATATTTTTACAACGCCAGTTTATTGATGCTTCTTTATTAAATAAAAGTGTCCTTATGTTTTCCATGGCTGTGTATATATATATATATATATATATATATATATATATATATATGTGTGTATTATTCTTCTTGCCCCTTGCTCAAAAAAAAAAAAAAAAGAAGCATCCTTCTTGCTTTTCATCTAAAAAAAAAAAAAAATGCCCTTACTATTCTTTGTAAAAATAATCTTCAAATGAAAATGCTATAAACATAACTACTGTGTGTAGCTGATCATTATATATGACGATCGATATCCATTCATAATATTATTGACATCTGTTCCTAATACTATCAACATTCATTTACAAGCAAAATTAAAAAATATATATATAATTTTTTTTTAACTTTTTTGGATTTTGCACTTTCAAAATTTAGTTCAAATGCATAACTGAATTTTGAAATTGAGAGACTGTATTTTTAATATGAAATGATTCTTTAAGAATTCAAAACTGCCCTTAAAAATAATAAAAAGTGCTTAAAAAAAAAAAAAAAAAAAACTATTAGCACTCTGTTCTTGTTAAACCTGGGGAAAACTGTTATTTATTGCATGTAATTTTAAATATTTATTTATATTTGAGTTTTTCATTATCTTGTGGATATTATTTAGGTATGAATCACAGAGAGATAATCTTATGCAGCAATCTTTTAACATGGAACAAGCAAATTTTGCCACTCAGCAGTTAAAAGATACAAAAGTTACCGTGAGTATTTATTATTATTCACCCTTGACTTTTACTGTAGATTTACTTGTCTTACTATATATTCTTTCAGTTACCCATCATACTATTATAGATATGAGAAATTTTGCTATTCAGGAAAATTTTCAATCTCAGATTTTGACAAATTTTGAGATATAAAGAATCTAGAAATGTCCATTTGTAGATCAATCAGTTTGTTACTTTATGTAGATATTAATTATCCCAAGGATGAATTTTGTAAAGAAGTTGGATAAGTTTTAAGATATGATGTGATACTGGCATGAACATTATTGAATTTTAATATTTAGCTTTGAAAATTTTGTAAGTTTTCGAAAAGTGTTCCTGACATAACAGATTAAAGTAGAATGAAATTCTTTTCCATTTATGGGATATAGGTATAATTGCAAATTGTAGAAAGTGAAAATGAAGAATTTAATTTAATTATAAATATTTACATGTGTGTATGAAACAAATTTCTATTAAAGTAAAAATTAAGAAAGCAGAATCAGGCATCATTCATAAAATATTAAACAGTTTTCCATATTACAGGATATAGCTATAGTAAAATGAGAATGATTGAGTAAATTTTAAATCAGAGTTGTAGTAATTTAAATCATGATTTAAATCAAAAAGAAATCACTGATTTAAATCACTTCTTTTAAATATCAAAGTTATTGACTTTAATGGAATGAAATTGTTTATCTAGCTTTAAAAAATGAGAGTTTTAGATATTTCTTATGTAAATTTAAAAATACAGTTTGTATTTTTAATTTTTTTTTTTTTGTTATTATTTTACAGTTTGTAAAATAATAACAAAATATTTCATTAAATGAGCTAATATTTCTCATATCTTGACTTTAGCTTCATCTCTACTAAGCAGCATTAATAACCACAAAAATTATACCTTAATTTTATTAATTATTTATATATTTTAATTATTTATTATATTTTAATTATTTATACAAGCACATCTTTATGACTGGGGTATGAATGGTAAATATTTAGTTAGTGTAGAATTAATTGATTAATATATATATGCTACTTCGCCTTTGCCCGTTTTGAGGTTTATATTTAGAAAAGAAAAAATTTTTCTTGCTTATTTAGCTCTCATATTAGTTTATATCATTTAATATTGGCTCACATGATATTTTAAAAATAATGGCATATTTTACATTGTAGTGTTTAAAAAGCCCTGAAGCCTCCAAAAAGTTTAAAAAACAACATAAAATTTTAATTTAATTACAAATAATCAGTTATATACAGTTTGAGGCAGCTGTCACTGCTTGTTTAATGAATTTTACCCACTCAATATATAAAAGATAAAAGAATAAATGAAAGTATTAAGATTGCAATGAAAATGTGAATTTTGTTAATGGGAAAAAATTATTTGTGAAAACATTTTCTTGATTCAAGTGATATTTGTTTAGCCTAAGTAAGAATTTTTTTAGGATATAATCTTTTTTTTTTTTTTTTGCCTTCTTCTTAATTCTTTATTATTATTTTTTTAATTTTGTTGTGTTCATACCGTGAGTAAGATTTTATTTTTTTTATTTCACTACATTATTGTAGCTACAAAGTGAAAGTCTCAAGTTGAGTGGCTCATGTGTAAACACAAATGTTGTACAATAGTGTTTAATGTATGAATAGTTTAAAAAAATCATTAAAATCAAATAAATCTTGATTTAAATAAAGAAAAAATTCAATTTAAATAATAATTTAAAATAAAAAAATCATTTTTTTTATCAACAACTGTGTGTTAAGTTATTTTATTTATTTTTTCATTATTTTATTTAGTTGAAATGTTCACATGGAAACTGTGGATAAAATTACTTTCTTTATTTCAATATATTGTTTTAGCTGTGACATCATTTTCAGTATTAGTTTCAAGAAATTTGAGCTTTTTATTATTAAAAAGATTATTAGCTTCATTTTTAAAGACAGGCCTTTTTTTCTTTCAGGTTGATGCTATGAAAATGGGTGTAAAAGAAATGAAAAGAGAATATAAAAAAGTTAATATTGATGACATAGAGGTAAGCAACTAACCATGTGCTAAATACATGGTTATTCTTTTTACTTTCCAAACACTATAGTGAGGAAAGTATTGTAATCATGTCAAAAATCCGAATTGGAGATTTCGATGTTTCTATACATTTCGAGGTCCCCTGAGTCCGTTTCCACTATTTTTACGATGATGTATGTGGGTGTGTAATTGTGTGTGTAGGTCTGTGAGTGAACACGCTAGCGTCTAAAAGTCTAAATGCTTTGTTCGAATAAGCTAAAAGTTGGTACGTATATTGTAAGTCACCATAGTACGAACCCTATAGATTTTGGGGAATCTAGCACTTATAGTATTTTTACAGGGACACCAGGAAAAATTCTTTATCATTATGGCCTATGGGGCCAAATTTTTAAAAGTGTGGTAGCGTCTAAACGCTTTATTAATCTGAGCAAAAAATTTGTACACATGGTATAGGACACAGTTCCACGAACTGTATAGATTTTGGTGAATTTAGCACTTACAGTTAAAAGTGCGATAGCATCTAAACACTTTATTAATCTGAGCAAAAAATTTGTACACATGTTATAGGTCACAGTTGCACCAACTGTATTGATTTTGGTGAATTTAGCACTTACAGTTTTTTTACAGGGACACAAAGAAAAATTCTTTGTCATTTATGGCCTATGGGACCAAATTTTTAAAAGTGCGATAGCATCTAAATGCCTTATTCAATTGAGCTGAAAATTTATATGAATATTATAAATCGCTGTTGCACTAAATATAAGCATTTTGGTGAATCTAGCATTTATAGGTTTTTACAGGGACACAACGAAAAATTCTTTATCATTATGATCTATGGGCTCAAAGTTCAATAGAGTTCAATAAAACATCGTGTAATATATGGAGAAAAGTACTCAAACACTCTATTATGTTTTTCTCTCTTTTGTTTGTTTAACAACTCCTCTTTCTTTACTTTATCTACAAAACTGTTAATTACTCAATGTTCGGAAAGTCGAGTGGAGCCACTCCAGATTTTTTACCTGGGAAAAGTAGTTTATTTTGTGGATTATTTCTTGATTGCTGTTAGGGCACTGACAACTCCATCCCCCCCTCCTCCCCAAGCCCCCTCCCTACATCTCTGATTTTTGGCATTTTTATTTTGATTCTCTTTATTAATCATAAACATTATTTTGTCATTAAAAGATTAAAAAAAAAAAAAAAAAGAAGCCTTATTTAAAAAAATTATTGATTAAAATGGAGAACTTTAAAATGTTACTATGTTACATTATGTTATGTTACGTTAAATGTTACTAATGTTAAAATACTATGTTATTTTTGATAATAGTTTATTTCTTTTACAAATGATTGATATAAAATTCATTATTTGGGTAGAATATTCAAGATGAATTAGAAGATATGCTTGATCAAGCCAATGAAGTTCAAGAAGCTCTTGGTCGAAGTTATGGTATGCCTGAAGTGGATGATGATGAATTAGAAGCAGGTAGGTTTACTCTCTTATTGAAATTGCTGAAAAGAAAATGTTTATTGTATTTATTATCTAGTATTTATTATTATATAATTATTTGTAAATCATGAGGCTATAAGTTATTTAAATAAAAAAATGTTTAAGATAAATTTCCCACCCTTCTTATCATTATTTATGTTTTGACCCCAACAATGGGGGAGAGATTTTGCTCTCAGAGCTGGTAGACGAGACGTGCCAGGTGTAATCCCATATTGTGCTCATCGACCTAGCCATTTGGAATTTTCTATGGTTGTTTCTAAAACTCACATAAATATGGACCAGGACTCCCTAGAAAGATCCCCACAGAACAGAGTGCATTCCACCCAGGCCTACAACTCATGTGCAGTCAATAAGCCTTAACTCATACACCACCTTATTTATATTTTGCAACTTATCATGATTATATTTTTATTTTGTTTCTTATAATTCATTTTTAAATAAAGCATAGTTATGCATTCTTTAAAATTATTGTCTAAAATATTTGTCTGTTTTTTGTTGCTTAATTTTCCAGTGCTTGATTCTTATCTATCGGTATTGAAAATAGAACTTTGGTGGTCATTGTTTTTTCTGGCAGGGTGCTCAGCCCAGCTCCATTTTAACTTCTTACAAATGACATGAATAACATTGGTTTGCTCTCTAATCCATATGTTTAATTTTCTGTCTCTTCAGGTGAATCCTAACATGCATCTTTCCATGCTTCTCTGGTTTGTTTGAAGCTTTTGCATAGTTTTACATGTTAATGTCCAAATTTCTAAAGCATACGTTAACACAGGCAAAATGCACTGATAAAAATTTTTTCTTTTCAAACAAATTGGGAAGTCGCTTTTGAATATAGCGCTATTTCTTCCAAATGCTCTCCATGGAAATTTAACATGGCTGTTAATTTTTTCCATGATGTTCCCATTCATCATAATGACTTGTCCCAAATTACAGGGTGTTTGAACCGTGCATAATTCTGTCAATAAACAAAAGTGAAAAGTGTAATATTTTGTTTGAGTATTTCTCTCCAAGTTCATATGTTTGTGCAATTAATTGTTATCAAGGCCATAGCCAAGGAGGGATCTGAGGGTTCAACCCTCTCTCCACCACCCCTCAAATTTACAAACTTGTTGAAAATTTTTGAGTTATTTTTCATTTTTAACACCTAGTATTATATACTGAAGTCTGAACCCTCACAGAAAAAAAAAAAAATTCTAGTTATGGCCTATGTTGTAATGTATCTGAATTTTGTTGTGCATCCCTGTAACATATAAAACTATAAATGTTAAGCATACAGTTTCCAATAGCTGTGCTGTAGCAAAATTCTAAAACATATACCAGTTTTATTCTTTTTGACTATTTCATTATACTTCAGATAACACTGCTCGGCATGAAAATTGCTTCTGACACCATTTCAGCATATTCTTATGTGAAATGACCTCCTGAATTCGAATATGACACCCATTTTGCCCTATCACCCACTGTTTTTTAGGAACAGCCCCCTATTTTTTTATCTATTTTCGGTGATTTTATGGCTGTAAATTTGATTTTTAGGAGGGGGTGGATTATTTTACCCATTAAATATCTTCTGAGGAGCTACAGAGTTGGAAAATTGTAAAACATGGACATTTGCGACAAGGGAAAAATTTTGGGGGAGATTTGCCACTGAAATTATGTATTACATGTCTCATATTCTTTTAATCTGTTATTAATGTTACTTTTTAAATTTTATATTTTCTTTGTTTTAGGTGTTAAATTAATTCTTTTTCATTCTTCAAATCAAATTCATCGTCATAAAATTATTGAACAGGGGAAAAAATTGAGGGAGTGGGAGGTGTTTCTAGAAAACGGTGGGTGACTGGGCAAAATGGGAGTCATATTCGGATTCAGGAGGTCATTGTATATAAGAATCAGCAAGAATGGTATCAGAACTCGATTTTTTTTTTTTTTTTTGCAGAGCAATGTAATTAGTGCTCAGTGTAATATGTGTAAATTCTTTCATGTTTGTGTAAATAATATGCACATCATTTCCCATAATAATTAAAGCTTTAGCACAGCAAGGTAATATTTATATATCAGCTTTTTCTGCTTTAAATACTTTAACATTACTAAAACAAATTTCAAATAATTTCATTCTATAAATCATAATGTATAAAAATACTACTTTTGTCTCCCTGTAAAAATGTATGTTTTATATTCATGAAAATCTATATAGTTCTTGCGACAGTGCTAGTGACCTACAAATAATATGTCTACTAAATTTGATTTTAATTGAAAGTTGAGTTTAGATATTAGTACACTTCAAATAATTTGAGTTCTTTGGCTAGAATGAATAAGAATTATTCATTGTGTCCCCATAAAAGAATTAAAATAAAGTTCTATATTCTTGGACATGAGTACATAGTTCATGGGCAGTGAACTCTAATTTAGAAATTTATGCTCAACCAAATAAAGCATTTAGACATTATCATGTTCACATACATTATGTTTAGTGCTGACTCTAGAATAAAAGGACTGCCAGGGTAATTCAATAAACAGGGCATTATTTGCATAATTTGCGGTCTTCTATGTTGTGATATTTGTACGTCACAAAAATAAATGACTAATTTTACATGCATATATGTGGGCTATACGCATTTGTTGTTCCTGGAATGCTGTAAAACTATTGCTAAAAGGTTACATATTAGGAAGAAAAGTATCTAAAAGCCACAAGACCACATGGTACTAAAATGTTTTTAAAAGGTCCGCCAGGTGCTAAAATGGGTTGAAAAAGGGCTGCAGGGTGCTAAAATATTTTTAAAAGGGCCGCAGGGTGGAGCACTCTGCCAATTTAGCTGAGAGTTAGCACTAACCTTAAAAATAGCAAAAATTGAATTATATATAATTGTGTCCCTGTAAAAAAATTAAAATAAAGTCCTACATTCTTGGAAATGATAAACTCGGATTACTCAGATTTAAACTCGACCAAATAAAGCATTTAGACATTATCACGTTCACACTCATATTACTGCAAAAATTAAATTATATATTTTAATTTTTTTAGTTTATAATGTGTGAGAAAGGAAAATATAACTTTCCTTTCCTTTCATTTTGTTTGATTGGATTTTACCTCCTGAACAACAGAAAATAATTAACACTATCTGGCTGAAATATATTTGTCAAATTTTTAAATATTACCAATCTAATAACCATATTCACTTATATATATTGCTCTTGATCTTAGATTCTCTTAAAAATGATTTTTTCCCCTTTCTTTTTGAAGAATTGGATGCATTAGGAGATGAAATAGCATTGGATGAAGATACATCATATCTTGATGAAGCTGTGAAAACCCCAACAGTGCCTTCAAAAGAACCTGGAGCTGACAGCATTCCTGCTGGGGTGAGTTTAAATTTTGGTGTTATTCAGTTTTAAATTTATGAACAGCATATTTAAATTTGCATATTTAAATATTTTTAGTTCAAGAAAAATATTTTCAGTATACATTGCGATTATTTTTGACATAGGCCCTTTCACATAATTCAAATTTATAAAATGGACGTTTTGAGAAAATCCAAATTTATAAAATGGGTCTAATTGTAAAAATCAAGTTTCATAAAAAGTTCAAGTTATAATTCAGGTTTCAAGTTTTATAAAATTTCATTTTATTAAGATAATCCTTTTTATAAAATTTTGCCATTTTTTCAGTATTGTTTCAAATAACTGCCTATATTCGGACAGTTTAATGAAATCATATTAATATTATAATAGTCACTGTTAAAATTAAAATGGATGGTTATATGGAAAATATTTAATAATTTTTTCTTAATTTTTAATAAAGTATATTTTTTATATGAAAATAATACTATGAGCTTAATTTTCATTAGCAATATGAATTTAAAATAAATGGTCAGGAATAGGGTTGAATGGTTTTAGAAATTTAATATTACAATATATCCTCCAATTTATATATAGAAAGAGGTGGCGAATTGATATACCTTATTTGCTTAGCTGAACATCACCATTCTTACATTATTTCCAAGAAAAAAAATTCTGAAAAAGCATTAATCAGTATTTGTTATCAGTATACAATCTTCACATTTATAACAATGTTTTTCATGAAGCTTTACTCTAAAAATAGTACAGGTTGTATTTATTCAATTTTGTTATTAAATTTTGCAAAAGTTGTTGTTGCTGTTTTTTTTTATGTATATAAAGAAAAAAAAAACTTGTGAAAAATGAAAATAATTTCACTATTTTTGTTTTAATAACTATATATTATATAAAAGTAACATTAAATTAATTTTTAAAATGACATCAAAAACAAGATTCTTCTGGGATAATTTTTTGTAATTACTTCGTTATATGTAACACTCAGCTTGAAATAGTTGTTACCATTTTGTTTTATTTTCATTACTAGGCAGGGCTTCATGTGAGGCCTGGGGCATAAAAACTTTTTTGGGGTGCTACCCCTTTCTTGCACTTAAGAAAAGTTTTCTGGTACAATATTTATGCATTAAAAGTGGAATTTGTTGAATAAAATGTACAAGAAATGGATTTTAGGGCCTGTCCTCTGTGCCCCTGCAATAATCAGGCTCTGTCATTATGGCAATCAAGTCATTACCAGATATTACTTTTGATCTGTTTTTGGTTATCACTTGATGACATTTTGGATAATTGTTGTAATTGTGAACAAAATAAGATGTTAAGAATCTGTTCTTTCACATAAATCACCATACTGCTGTTATTCACAAAAAAAGATATAAAAGAATGCATCACATTATCCTATCACTGGTTATTGTGATGTGCGTCTGAATATTATTATTATCTTTATATTTTCTAATATTCAGGATGCTCTATAATTGCATGTACAAAATTAGAGAAGAATTAGAAAGTATTGTTATGAATAATATTAATTACATAGTACAGCATGGTTAGAAATGATGTTATATAGGATACCATACAGCGTTCACATTGAACTAGCAAAAAACAGAATTCCAAGGACCCAGCAAAGAAAAAATGTGCTCTTTCAATGAAGAAAAGTGAGTCTGTTAAATTTTGAATATAAAACCATATTAGTTAAATACATAACACAAGAACATTATGCATACTTATGAATAAAAAGAAACTCACGTTTTTAAATATAAAGACATTTAATATGTATTAAAAAAATCTGGTATGAAACAACCACACAACTTTCATTACCCATTGTTGCACGTATTATATGCATTTTTTTTTTTGGAGATAATATGATCAAAAGACATAAAAGTGATCTAACGAAGTGGAAACCTAAAATTTTTTCGATAAGATAAACTTGATTTATGTGTAAAGACATATAAAACAAAGTTTACATAGCGAGTTAAAAAATAAGAAAAGAAAAATTGGTAGAGTTAGTTTTTGAAACTCCAATATCCGAGATCTAAAACTGACCTACCTCAGCAGGATGACCGTTAATTTTCCTGTAATAACCGCATAATACACGAGAAAGGATATCTAAAATGGATTTATGTAACAATTTTCAAGAAAATCATAAGAGCTGTTTTTGAGATACCAACTTTTACAAAAACTTGGCATACTTAATTATTTGCCAGAAAACAATAATTACATACAAAAGGATATTTAAAAGGGAGTTAATATGACGAGTTTGAAAAAAATCTGTACAGTCATTTTTAAAGGAATGCACTTGCGAGCCCTGAAATTGAGCTATTTATACAGGATGCTTATCAGTTTTCCTGAACTAACCAACTATATCATTCAAAAGGACATCTAATAGAGTGTTTATATAGCAACTTTTAAGAAAATCCCTAGAGCCATTTTTGGGATATGGACTCATGGTCTCACTTCCAGTTTTCCAATTTTCACCAAAATTTGGAAAATTCATCTGTACACCAGACCTGTCTCAATTCTGAAGTTTCGTAGTTCTATCTTTATTAGTTTTGGAGATATGATAGCCAGAAGATTTCCCGCATACATACACACATACCCACTGACCAATTGCTAAAAATTACTTTTTTGGACTTGGACCTTAAAATGTGTAAATTAGGTGAAAAATCGATATCGAATTTTTGGACAAAATACAATACTTCCATTACCTACGGTAGTTGGGTAATGAAAGTAAAAATATTACATATTATTTGAAAATAAATTATTTGAAATTTCTATCTTTTTTTATGACTGAAATTTTTTTGTATTCTTATTAGAAACTCACCAGCTTCTTTCAAGTTCAGTCTATCTTGTGAAATCTACGTTAAATTTTAAAGTTTTCTTATGTAAGAGAAACCTCTGCATGAAATGATTTGCTACAGAGTTTACTGAAAGTTGTGTGAAAGTAGGGATGGTGAGCAATTCTAAAAGTAAAAGAATGGGATCATTTTTGAATTTTTCTCCTCTGTCATAGTAATCCATTAACTAAATCTTTTTTCCCCTTGAATTTGCAAAATTATTATGTTAATAATTTTTGCAAAATTAGAACTAATGTTGAAATTTCAATATTTTTCTTTCAAATTTTTTTGGGTCCCAATGATCTGAAATTTGGTCAAAAGTGATTTCCACTCTCACAAATTTGAGTAAAATACTTGCTACAGTGAGCAAACACAAATCCTGCCGTATAGCACATCTTAAAGTCCTGGGAATGTCTTATCCTCCCCAGGACTTCCTTGGCATATTCTGAATAGAAGCTTGTACTACACAGAATGTGATCTCCATGAATTATTCCATAAATTCTGAGCTCTCTGATATTTATTTCATGTTAGCATACTACCTAGCAAATTAAAATGACACTACTATACAATTTTATTTCCCAGTAAAGATTTTCAATGAGTTGTCTACAAAATCATCAAATGTATGTTCATGTACGTCTTAGCATGCATCCACTGTATCGATGCAGGATTGTAGTCAACTCTAATGAACACAAATAATTTGTATTGGAAGATTGTGTGTTGGAAGCTGTAGGTCAAAATACTGGTTATAATGTATGGGTTTTGCCAATGCGACAAGATCAACTCCAGCATCTGTATATGGCACATTATTTATGACAAGTTCAGTCAGCTATACATTCATGAAATGATTTATGTTGACTGCACTCAGTCAATGTCTGCAGTGAAGAATTTGCACATACCATCTATGAGAGATCACATACAGCACATTTCTAACCATACTTTACTATATAATTATGGTTCTTAACAGTGGCGTCGCCAGAAAAAATTTCAAGGGGGGGCACAACATGAAAAAATATTTTTTTCATGTTGTGCCCCCCCCTTGCAGGGGGCAAGTGCCCCCCTTGCCCCATTGTGCCGACGCCCATGGTTCTTAACAATATTCCCTACCTGCTCTCTAATTTTGTACATGGAGTTTAAAATATTTTTTATAAGAATTAATAATGAGGACAATAGCGGAATATCTATTTCTAACAGAGTTTACCTCCATTCGCAGTTGTATTTTTATTTTAAACCAAGTATCCCAATTAGTATGATGCATAACTGAATCACAGGAATGTAGAAAGTAAAAGTATTGAAATATATCTAAAGAACATGATATCCTGAAAAAAGGAACTTATCAACAGATAAAAATTTTAAGCATTTTTAATATGTTATTTAAGAAATATCAATATTTAATGATTATTTACATTTAATTCATCCTGAGCCAGCCACAGATATATTTTAAATAATTAGTTTGATAATCAAAGCAACAATATTAATTAAGCCTTGTAAACTATATGATTACCTTTGTTTCTGAATTAATATTCTTACATCAATCAGATTAAGAAACATAGATCCAGTCAAAAGGAAGCATTAAAGTGTAAAAAGGAATCTTTTTAAAACAACAAAACAAGTTTAAAATATTTCAAAGTTTTGTTTTTATTCTTTAAAGGTTTTTATTTTTAGTAGATGGTGCCAAAATTTCCATGCAATCATACAGCACTTTGGAAAGATAAATGGCATTTTTTTTCTGGAAAGATCGGATAGTCATTAATATTGAAAAATGTGATATTGTTTTTTTTAGTTGACACTGTTGATAGTAATTGAGCATAAATGATTTTATCGTACACGAGAAAATTAGTCTATTGTTTTTATCTAATGAGCAATTTTGGTCTATACATTTCTCTTAATTATGAAACAAAATGTATCATTTTTTAAGATGTAAATAGGTATAGATCATTATAATTCTAATATTAGTGGGCAAAATTAATTAATAAAACGTAAATTTAACTACAATATTACTTAAAATTTTAAATGAAGTTGTTTAGTAATTAATATCCCAATGGCAGAAACACTGAGACATGGCGACATAGTCGTGGACACAGAAAAACGGCTTGCAGACAGTTTTTGTCTGCACTGATAAAAAAATTTGTCTGCAACTTTCGAATAACAATTCACTTAAAAAAAGTTTCTGTATCAAAACTAAAACTAATACTTTTATTTTTTATATTGCGTTATGTCAAACATTGCTATAAAATATTTAATTGAATGAGATGAATTGAATGAATACAATTGTTTATACTTTATACTATATTGTTCTGCAGAAAAATTGTGTTCGTGTATTGTTGCACGAGATCACCACTGATGTTAAGACCCTCCCCAATCAGCTTTCAGGCTTTTTGAGTGTAAGCCATTTTCACCCCTGATTACATGCAAATTTGGCAGACAGATTATGAAATTTTAAAAGCCTGTCGCAGACAGCTACAAAACTTTCTGCTACTGGGATTTAATATATTATACATACCATTGTTTAAAAATAAACTTATAATTTAAATATTTTCTCCCTTTGTTTCAAATTCATTATAAATGTGTCATATTACAACTATTTAAATTTAGGATGTAATGAACATTTCAACATTCATAAATAGAAATCATTGATTGTCTTGACATATATATAATTATTATTAATGAACTATAATTAAGCCACAGACTGTGTTAATAGTAGTATTCAACAATTTAAAAAAAGTATTAAATTCTTATGTTTTATATTTTTTATGTAAAAAAGGTTCACATTTATTTCTTGTGTTATAATTCTGAATTTGTTTCTCTTTTAGGGTGTTATGGTTGATGAATTTGGTCTACCTAAAATTCCTGCTAGCTAAAATGAAATCACATGCTTGTGCTTTATCATGTTGCCATTGCTCTTTTAGTAGCAAAACTACTTTTTATTACTTCAGTGAATATGTATTCATTCCTCAATTGCTATTAAAGGGAAACTGAATTTGTAATTTTTTAAGTTATGGATTGCAATTTTTATATGAGAAATTTCATCCAGTCCTTTCATTTTTTATTGAAAATAATCTTTCTTAAAATTTGTTGCATGCTTCTTTTCCTTTTTTCCCTTTCTTTCCTTTTTTTGAACATTATATATTTTCACTATTAGTTCCAAAAACTGCTAAGGCCAAAACTGATAATTGCTGACCAGTCTGTTTCAAATTTAGAACAATTTAATATGTATATTTTTAAACAGTATTCTAATTTTGAAATAACAAAAAAAAAAAAAAAAAAGATTCTCCCAGATCTAATAATATGGATTATGCTTTTTTTTTTTTTTTTCTTAATATGTATATATGTAAGTAATATTGTTCTTCGATAGAAAATCCTTGCAATGCCATTTTTTTTTCCCATTATGAGTTTTTAATAAAAGTATATATATGTACATTAGATTTATTGACATTTATTTCCATTATTTTTTTTATAATTAGTATTTATCTTTTAAATAATAAAAAGTGATTTTTTTATTTAATTAGTACCATTATTTTACTAAAGTTTAAAGCACTGTTGCGAACCATTCTCTGAATGCTGTAAATGTTTTTAATAATGTTTAAAAAAAGTACTTTTCTGCCTCTTTGAAAATTTCAATACAAATTATCTTTATTATTATTGTTTTTTTTAATGTGTTATAAATTTTCCATTTCGCCAGAATTTGAAAAATAAAATATTAATACAAAAGAAATGCTTTAATTTTTTGTTTGTTGTTTATTTTTTAATAAAAGCAGCCATAACAAAAATAAAATGTTTTTCAATTACCTGTGATATTCATTTAGCATGATTGCATATAGTTGTATAATAAAGATATTTTAAAGTTTTTTTTTTGTGCTATTTTATTCAACAAATTACACTGTTTATTACCTACTTTGAAATATAAAACACACTATGATTATTTTAATAACTAATCAGAAAAATAGTTTATTTGAATTTAAAATTATGTTGTTTATATATGTACCAGGTAATCCAAAAGTCACAGAAGAAATAAAAAACATGTATTCTGACTATTTTATTTCCAAAACAAAAACAGTACCACTACAAAATTTTATAATTAAGGGTTAGGATGAAAGCGTCAAGTTTTGGTGAATTTGAAAAAACAGAAGTATGTCACAGAAAATCAAAAATTAAAATGAAAGTGTCTCATAAAAAAAAAAACTTTAACCATTTTATTCAAATTTGCTTTATGAACTTTCTTTTTGTCGTTCTATATATATTAAATCGTTAATACAGGGAAAATTGATATGTGTCCTGATTAGTTAAATCAGTTTTAGGTTAAGTAAGTATCTGAAAAGAAAGCTCTTTCATTTTTCTTCAGTCTCATTGCATTGGCTCCCATTTAGCTGTCCCTTCAAATATATTCGTAAGTTACTACAGAAAAGTTGATAGGAGTTCTGATTAATTAAATTGATTTTATATCTTCTAACTGCACTATCTCCGAAATGGAAAAAAAAAAAAAAAAAAAAAAAAAATCACAGAGACAAATTCTATATTTTTGGCAGGTCTGTTGTACCAACTAAACTGCTAAAATTTATTATTTTACTAAAGAAAATGACAAAAAAAACGTTGCAAGTATAAATTCTGTACTGATAAGTATAAAGGATTTAAGTCCAAAAATGTCGATTTTGAGTTAAGTACATAGTCAGACTCAGAAAAAAATTCTCTATCGATTGGTATAAAGGATTTAAATTAATGCCATTTAGTCTTTGAGAAAATCCATTGGTATAAAATGATTCAAGTCAGAAATTTGGCATTAATCTTTGGTATAAAATATTTAATTCAATTTTTTCCCTTTATTAATGAAGATTCACAATCACTGAATGGTATAAAGCGAATAAACCAACATAATCCCTTTTTCCTAATCAATTCTTCTGATTAGATTTTAGTTAGTTTAACTTTATTTTTTGTCTCCTGAAAAATCAAGAATCTGGACTTAAATCCTTTATACTTATCAGTACAGAATTGTTAATAGGGGGGGAAAAAACAAACAAAAAAAAAAAAAAAACATTTTATCTATAAGGATTCTGTTTGTTTTTTATTTTTACCACTAAAAATGGCAAAATAATGTGTATATTGGATCTGCCTTAATTATAAAATCTAGTTGTTTTATAGTTTTTTTTTTTTATTATTTAGAAATATGCTAGTCAGAATCTCCATCACCCTTCCTACACACACACACACTGAGTACATTTCAACAAATTATTTGGACTCAAGAGGTCTTAAAATATATAAACCTGGTGAAAGTTTTACATAAAAATGTTTCCTTAAAAACAATACAGTAGAGCAGACCTGTCCAACCCAAAACACTTGGTGAGGGCCGCATTGGAAATTTATTTTATTCAGGCGGGCCTCACTGTATGTACGTACGTATGTGTTTGTGTATGTTTGTCAGTGTATGAATCATGCATGTATGTACATTTTTCGGGAGAAGAGAAGGTGAAGATTTAGAACAAAATACATTGATATTAAATTTTCATTTATAAATTAATTATAGAATTGTCAAAAATAAAATATTAATAGCCATAATAAAAAAGAATGAATAATAGATTTAATAATATTTTTTCACAAAAGTGTGTTGTTTCTTTATTTAGCAACTGTTTAAAGGTATTTTTAATTCAAAAATTCAGAAAAGATTTCTTAATTTAAGCAAACTTTTCAAACTATAAATATCGTTAATTTACTCGCTGGACGCAAAGTACAACACGGCGGGCCGCGGCTTGGCCATCCCTGCAGTAGAGTACAGTTTGCTTAAAAACAATACAATTGTCAAACATATTTAAACTTTCTTGGAAAGTTGTTAAAATACCTTGGAAACTATTTTTAAAGTACGAAAGATAAACTATATCAACAAGTGAATTTTTTTTTTTTTTTTGAATTATTGTATGCATTAAAAATAAATAAATAAAACTAAAAATTTAAAAATTCAGAATCACTCCAATAATTTTCATACGTCTGTTCATTTATAAAACATTTAAAGATGTAATAAATAAAAAAGATTATTTTAAAATATTCAGAAAATCTTCACACAGATCACTCACTGAATTTTGATTAATTTGGGTAGCCTTATATCTAAACTATAATTTACTTCATACATCATATATTGTACTAAGTTCGCACAGTAAGAAAATGCGTAATGCAATTTCTAACTATACCTCTAAAATATTTGAAATCTTTTATTTATCTGTATAAAGGATTGGTCATTGCTTTTTATACCATTTTCTATATGAATTATCTATTGTGCATGTAAAAAAAAAAATTGTCAATTTCATTATATTAAGTCTAAAAATGCTGAAATGTACCAACAAGAAGTTTTACTTATAAATACATGCTCATTAATATAATTTAACATTACACTTTTCATTTCTTAATGAAATTATATCACTTGACCCTACCACTCCTCAATGCATTTGATTTGACTATTTTACATGCATATTTTGACCAGTATCAGTTAATTTTCTTATTTTTTCACTTTTCTGATTGTGAGGGTCCCACCCCCCATCCTTTTTCCCTTCTATTTTTGACTATCCTCTCAATCCTTCTAAATGAAAAACTTAATTATTCAAAGTTTACTATGTTTAGCTTTAATATGTTTGAATTCTTTTGTATGTCCCTGTACACAAACCGTTTGTCTGATCTCAGTGAAAAATTTTAAGGAATAACCCTGTCTGATATATATTTGGGTCTGGTACAATTTAGCAACACTCAGTTACCTGGCACCATTTTCCCGAAGGTACATTTTCCCAATAGGTAGATTTGCCTAATGGCTCGCTTTCATGATAAGTATGTTCTTCTGACAGGTACAGCTCCAACAGTGGCTGAGAGGTTTTGCTCTTAAAGCTATGGTTTTCTCCAAAACTTAAAGGTCCCTAGGGAGACGATTCACCTTAACCCCAACACTTGAAGACAGGTATGTTCACCTGACACCATAAATGTTTCTCAGTAATTGATAAGTTCATTCAAGTTCAGGTATATTGATATGTGATGTAAAATACGTAACACAATATCTCAAACAAGGAAATGATATGTGGAAATTTTCACTTTTCTCAAGTGGTTTGAGAACTCGATAAAATACTACATACTCTGCTGTAATTGATGGAAACTGGGAAGTCCATTCAAACAGTATATGGCAAATAAGTTATCTAAAAATTGGTTTTTATATAATTGTAAAATTTCTTTAGTTCTACACGTACAGAGTTACACTGAAAAAGAATTAAGACAAAGCCATATAAATATTACGTATTAGAGTTGTAAGAACTTACAGGATACAATGTTACATGTGATATATATATATTACATTCTACAACCTGGGGGAACTACTTTTGAAATTAAAAATTACTATACTTGACACCATGGGAAAAAAAGGAAATTGAAACTCCTTGTGAAATGACAAGTAAAGAGATCTGTAGCCCTATCTTTTATTTTAGAAATTGTTTGACTGTTGTGAAATGAGTACAATGTATCAAAATAAATAAATTTGCAACATAATGGCATTAAAAAAGCTGTGAATTCTCTTGATCTACTAGTAACATGTATGATATCAATACGTGGAAACAGCATATAAAAGGAATAAATAAAAGAAAATATATGTACAGTAAGTCGCCAAATAATTATGAGCACCTGTCACTTTCAGACATTTTGTCAAGTATTTCAAAAAGTACTGGAAAAAAAAAAAAAAACTATAAGGGGGTTTACTCACATTTGGAAACTTCATGAGCATACTGAAGACATTATACCTCACATACTTCTGCAAAAGTTTTGCGGATCAGTAAAAAAATTAAAGAAAAATGAAAATGTTTGGGATCACCCTGTAAAAACCAGTGCTTGAAATGCATTCTGGCTGTAGCATGTGATTAAGAAGCTTCTTATTATCTGTATAAATTTTTATGAGGATATCAGTTATATTCATGGAGAGAGAGTGCTTTCTTTTAAAAATTGCCCCATTCTTAATTATAATACTCTGGGTATTATATGCAGAACAAAGCCATTTTTAGGAAACTTGCATATTATATTAGACACAGCGTACTGCAATCAGAATGCAAAAATATTAAATATCTAATTAAATATGAACATTTTTACTAAATTTTTAACAATGCATGCACAAGCTTTAACAGAATAGCATTTGCATAATTTAATAGCCCAAAGTAGTGAGCTACTTACATGAAAACCCCAAACAAGTGAATTCAAAAGTTGTACATGATAGAATGAACTGATATTCAGCTCCCCTCTCTCCCTCTCCAAAAAAAAAAACAAACTATAAGGGGTTTTACTCACATTTATATTTTGATTCAATCAATGAAATGTTGTGTTCTAGGGTTGTAAATAAATATTTATAAAACCCCTTTATCATTTTCCCTATTTTTGAGAGGATTCTATTACATTCAACTTTTTGAATTTACATGATATTGGTTTTGGATTTTCATATAAGTAACTCAATACTTTTGGCTATTAAATTATTCAAATAAAATTTTGTTGAAGCTTGCGCATGTGTAGCTAAAAATTATTTAGTAAAAGTGCTTGTATTTCATCAATATTTGATATTTTTGCATCATTTTGATTGCAATATGCTGGATCTAATGTAATATGTCAAGTTTTCTAAAATTGGTTTTGCCCTAAGTTTAATACCCTGCATATCATAATTAGGAAAGAGGCACTTTTTAAAAGAAAGCACTATATCTCCATAAATACATGTGGTAGCTTCATAAATATTTATACAAATAATAATAAGAAACCTCTTTATCACATACTACAGCTAGAGGCATTTCAAGCACTAATTTTTACAGGGTGCTCCAAGCATCTTCATTTTTCTTTAATTTTTTATTAGTTCTTCTTTTAGAGATATATAAGGTATAATATGTTCACTACACTCCTGAAGTTTCATTTTTGTTTTTGCATGAATTAGCTCATATATACATATTTATTTCCCTTTTTCAAATATAAAATATATTCAGTTAAAGCATTTCTTATGTATAGAAATATAAATAATTTACACGATGTTAAAGACACCAATGTAAAAATATTAAGCACAGACTGAAGTTTCGGTAAAGCATAAAATCTGGTACAATAAGCAATAGAAGGGATATGATGAGATTTAGTCGAGTTCAATAACAAGGGGAAAGATACCCCTTGTTATTGAACTCGATTATTGAACTCTTGCCCCTTGTTATCGAACTCGACTAAAGCTCATCTTATCCCTTCTATTGTTAATTGTGCCAGATTTTATGCTTTACTGAAAGTTCACAAACCCAATATTCAATTTCGTCCCATAGTCTCTAATATTGATACTGCTTCCTATAATTTAGCTAAATTTCTCACCATAATTTTTGCTCCCCTTCTTGCTGCTAATAGTGATACTGTTAAGAACTCCATAAAATTTGCGACAAATGTTCAAAATGCCCTCACACTAATCTCACTATGGTTTCTTTTGATATGTAAAATCTCTTATCACTAATGTTCCAATAAGTAGTGCCCTCTGCTGTCTCGAAAATAGATTAAAAGAGTTTAATTTCACATATTTTGAAATACTAGAATTAATTTCTCTTACCCACATTTGTTTATCACAAACCACTTTTTCTTTCCAGAATAAATTCTATCGTCAGTCTGAAGGTTTAGCCATGGGTTCCCCTCTCTCCCCAACTCTCGCAGATATTTACATGCACTATTTTGAAAGCAAGCTTTTTAAGAAAATATCTTTTCCTTTTTGGACCTGTTACGTTGACGACACCTTCACGCTTATTGACATATCTCGTCACAATATTGACCATGTCTTAGAAACTTTAAATTCAATTGACAGTAATATCCAGTTTACATATGAAATAGAAAATAATGGCTCCCTTCCATTTCTTGATACCCTCGTCTCTCGCACTGTAAATGGATTTTCAACCACCGTCTATCGTAAAAATTTTGCAGTCTCCCTTCCTCCCCATGCCTGTTCATGTCACCCACCTAACCAAAAAATGGCTGCTTTCTATACTTTTGTAAAACGTGCCCTTAATATTTGTTCAAATCCTATTTTATTAAAATCTGAAATTAAATACCTGAAAGTCATTGCAATTGACAGAGGTTATGACCCTTCCATTATAGACAAAGCTATCCAAAAATTACAACTCTCTCGTATTTTGTCTACTAAATCAGTCTCTTCTAATATCAGTATTGTTTTACCCTATTTTCCTAAATCCAATCAAACCATAGCTAAAATTCTCAGACAATATGATTTTAAAATAATATTTTTGCCTTCCAATAAACTCACCTTTTCTCAGTTAAAAGATCCCATTGATATGCATAATTCTTGGGGCATTTATAGTATCTCCTGTCAGTGTGGTTTATCATATATTGGCTAAACTAAACGCAGTCTTAAATTTTGTCTAAAAGAACATATGAGTTACGTCGGCAAACAAGAAACCAATAAATCGGCTATTTCTAAACATTGCTGGGACGAAAATCATAATTTTAAATTTAATTCAGCTAAAATAATTTGCAGACCTAAATCCATTCATGAACTCGATTTCTTTGAAGCTTTTCATATTTATAAAAATTTTAAAAACCTTGTTAATTGTGATTTCGCTGTTCCCTATTTGTCTGATTGTTGGAAATTTTACATTCAGTCCACATTTTCTTAATTTTTCTACTGTTTACACAGCTAACATTCCTAATTTCCTATTGGCCACACTCCCCACCTTTCCCATAATCGTATTGGTTGAACTAAATTCGGCCCCTCTCCTATATATACATGCTCTTCTCCAGATTGAGAATTCTTTTTGCACTGAAGACGGTATGCTTAAGGCTACCGAAACAGCTGTATACATCTCCAAATTTTTTCTTTGGCGTTTCTGACATAGTAGTTTATTCAGGTTTTAATTCTTTCAGAGTAGCTGAATAATTGCTACTATTCTGATAGAATATCTTCACTAACAATGCACGTTCCTTCTTATTCAGAGTCATGATTGGCCATTACTCAATGTGGTCTTGTTTTTATACTGTTCAATGGGCTTAAAATTTGCATATATGCCGTCGATAAGCATTGAAACACAACACAGTGCCATCTATCGGTTGAAATTGCGATTTTTTTTTCTTTTTTTGGCATATTTGACTTGCGCATGTTCTAAAACGTGTAGATACCCAATTTCACTGGAATATTCCCAGTAGTTTTCTCTCCAGCACCCCTTGAACACTTGTAGTTTAATTATGGCCACCCTGTACATTGAAATACTTCATAATCATGTTTTAATGACTAACGCAAAACTACCATTTTTTAAAAAAATTATGTTATTTTTCTTGCTGGAGTTCTATATATTTCAAAACTATTTAATGAGTAAACATATTGTAATCTTTTATTTGCTCATGAATTAATTAGTACAGAGTACACTGGCATATTTGACTTGCGCATGTTCTAAAACGGGTAGATACCCAATTTCGCTGGAATATTCCCAGTAGTTTTCTCTCCAGCACCCCTTGAACACTTGCAGCTTAATTATGGCCATCCTGTACATGGAAAGCATCACATTTCTATCTCACAATTTATCCACTTGTGAGGTAGTTGTGTCAGTTTTATTGTAGGCTATTTGATATAAAATCAAAATTAAATAAAGTTTGATTATTGTTATTATATTTTTAACTGTATGATTAAAAATAACACAAATAAATAAATTTACCAACTTTAAGGTAAAAATTTGTAAGATATTTTACCTGAAAGTTGATTCATTGGCTTTTATAGGCTCTTAAAAGCTTATATAAACTTATTTCATGCAATAAATTGAGGCTTTAGAAATATTTCGAAATTTACAATTTTTTAAAATATGTAAAATTTAATATTTAAAAAATTCCAAATATTTTTGTAAAAAAAGTAAAAATAAGACAGTTTCACTAAAAATTAATTTATTTTGTAGATGTTCTTTATATAAATGTGTGTGCAAAATTTCAAAGCAGTTGATGAGAAGATGCTTTTCCATAACATTGTAGACAGTGACAAAAAAGCCCTTTTGAGAAAATAAGTGTCAAGATTGGAAAAACAATAAATTTCAGTCTTGACAACGGTTACAATTTTACTCATACATTTGGAAACAAAGTACGTAGAAGCATAAACTGAAACATCAAAAGGTTCAGAATTCATTGTTCATATCAACATACATCTTTTAACCTAAAAAAAAAATATCCCATCAATTTTTTAAGAAAGAATTATTTTTCCACTACAAGAAACGATTGAAATAGGCTAGTCGAAACACACATATACCAAGAAAAACTAGTATGTTGTGGCCATCACAAAACTTTCTTCTATATTTTCTAATACAAATTCACGCAGTACAAATTAAAAATGCAAAACTTTGAATAAACACCATAAAATGCAAGTTTGAATTGTTTCGGATCAAAATAAAACAAAATGGCAAACAAAGCAGGCACAAGTGCAAACAAAGCTGCGACTCAAAAATTTACAAATCATTATTTTTTTTCCATTATGAATACAGATGATTTTCATCATAGAGGTATTACACTAAATACGCAAGTCCAACGGAAGTGAATTTTTACAATGCAGATCCTTCCCGTTCTCAGGGAAAATTGAAGTATAGCAGTGCCACATATCAGCCTATTTGCACCCATATTGAATCAGCATAATCTCTCATAATGACCTTTTAACATATCAAGTTTTGTTCGATCAAACACAAAAGAACCTGAAATATAGTCTACCCTAAAGTTACAGATATAGTTATAAAGCAGCGCCACCTGTTGAGCGATTGGCACCAAAAGTTGACAAGCATTAACTTATGTGAAGGCACATCTACATATAAATTTATATGCAATTTTGTGCAATAGTTCCTGATATATAGCCTTCTCTGAAATTGAACAAATCACTGTTGAGTAATTGGAGTTGCTTCATTTCAGGAGGAGAAGCAATTCTCCTACATTTACAAAATATTTTTCATTTGACATTTGTTGTTATAAACAAATGAATAAATAAATAAATAAATATATTTAATTACAAAATGATTCCTATACTGCCTATATTTGACATTATATTGCTATGCTAGAAATTTTGAAAATACGGGATGGCAATGCCTGATGGGCAGTTTTCATCAAAAGTTAATAGGCACTGATTTATGTCAAGGCGTATCTAAATATAAATTTATGTGCAAGTCTGCGCAGTAGTTCTTGATATATAGTCGCCATAAAATTTTTGTCACACACTGATGGACAGACAGACAGGTGTTTTTTAAAATTGGACAAATCGTGTTTTGGAACTCTCGAAATGTGCAAATTCATTGAAAACCGGAAGTCAAGAATTTTTACAAATCGAATACTTTCTTCTATTGAACATAGAAAAAAGTAATTAAAAGAGAAAGAAAATTATTTTAACAGTTGCTAAGTATATTAATATCAACTAAAATACCAAGCGAAAAATCATTTATTAAGTAGGAGATAATGGAAATATATGCTTATTTTATTTATTTATTTTATTTTTTTTTTTAAGGTGATGGTGGACGTTATAAAATTTCTTTGTATTTTTTTTTTTAAGTTCTGAATATTTTTATGCATATGCATTGAAATAGAATAATATTAGGCATATTAAAATTTCTGTAAAACAATTTAAATTTGATAAAATTTAAAGTTTAAATTTTTTTTTTTTCAAAAATGTTTCCTGTCGACTAATTTTAAAAATTTGTCTCTTGATTTTATATTATTAAAATTTTATAATACATTTTAACTATATTCTGAGTTTAATTTGTGGATTCATTTGTAATTATTATTATTTATTTATTTATTTTTACGTTTTTTTTTTTTTTTTTTTTTTTATGTTTGAATGCTAAAAATTAGCATTAAATTGCATCATTCAAATATAAAAATATTTTTAATTATAAATGAATCTGTAAATTAGTACTTAGATATGTTTGGAATATATTGTTAACAGGGCCCGAAATTTCAACTTAGATTACACTCGCTGAAGAAAAACGTTACTCGCCACAAAATATGATTAACTAACTCTATTTTTTACGTATGAGGTGACCAACATTTTTTGTTGGAAAAAGAGAAAAAATGCTTATTTTATTTATTTATTATTATTTTTTTTTTTAAGGTGATGGTGGACGTTATAAAATTTCTTTGTATTTTTTTTTTTAAGTTCTGAATATTTTTATGCATATGCATTGAAATAGAATAATATTAGGCATATTAAAATTTCTGTAAAACAATTTAAATTTGATAAAATTTAAAGTTTAAATTTTTTTTTTTCAAAAATGTTTCCTGTCGACTAATTTTAAAAATTTGTCTCTTGATTTTATATTATTAAAATTTTATAATACATTTTAACTATATTCTGAGTTTAATTTGTGGATTCATTTGTAATTATTATTATTTATTTATTTATTTTTACGTTTTTTTTTTTTTTTATGTTTGAATGCTAAAAATTAGCATTAAATTGCATCATTCAAATATAAAAATATTTTTAATTATAAATGAATCTGTAAATTAGTACTTAGATACGTTTGGAATATATTGTTAACAGGGCCCGAAATTTCAACTTTGATTACACTCGCTGAAGAAAAACGTTACTCGCCACAAAATATGATTAACTAACTCTATTTTTTACGTATGAGGTGACCAACATTTTTTGTTGGAAAAAGAGAAAAAAATACGCAATGTCTTTTATTTTATAATAAAACTAGCAGGCTTTGCCCGCTTCGCTGGACATTAAACTGAAATGAGTTGTCAAAATCCCATATCTTTATTAATAACCTAAGTTCTCGCTGTGATTGGTAGAGGTTTTCTCGCTCGCAACGTGAGGAGTCTGGGTCCCCACTGTCTTCGGCACAACTTACCCACTTCTTACTTCCCCTTCCTCAGCGGGTGAGTTCGAAGTTTTGCAAGATCCCATTAGTGTACATAATGCGTACACTGGTACACTTAATCAATATCCACACACGAAAATTCGCCATTCTGAGATAATTAAATTCAAAGCGAATTCAAACGGAAAAACATGTTTTTACACATGTTTTTTGCCCTCCGACTCCGAGAAGGGGGGGGGGGGTGAAATCCAGTTACAATAAGTGCCGGATGCATAAAAACAATGGAACAACTATAGTATCTCCCCACAGCTGAATTTGGCGATTATGGCTAAATCATAAATCTAAAAATCATAAATGATAAAATCAGCTTGCAGGCTGCCATATTATATCGCAAACAGTCCAGAACGACATCGTTATCGTTCAAATCGGCGCCAAAGAAGAATCGCCAAATTCAGCTGTGGGGAGATACTATAATTGTACCAAAACAATTTACGCACCAAATTTCGTGACCACAGAAGTCTTTAATAGAAAATAAAATAAATAAATGCAAAAAGCACAGCTTTAGTATGGGAACCCTTTGGTGACTTTAAATATTTTAAGCCATTTTTGCGATGAACTGAATTGGCTATCTCAATTGTGCAATTAAATATCTTGGCGAGAAATGTCCGAGCTACTTCGGTGCCGAATTTCAAATTTTGCCAAAGGGATCCAATACTAAAGCTGTTCCATACACAAAATAAATAAAATAATAAAATAAAATAAAAACTCTTTTCTGACATTTACAAAATAAAAATAAAAAATCTTAATAAAATCCAAATTATAATCATTTACAGTTAAAGGGAGAACATAAAAGAAACTCATAAGGTACATAATAACAACAAAAATTTTTGTTTTACTGCAGGAAAGAAAAGTATTGCTTAATTAAATTAAAATATTAAACTAATGTCAAATATCTCTATGAAAATATTTATCCACGTGCAAATTCCTGATTAAAAAAAAAAAAAAAAAAAAAAAATCACCAACTTTTGTAAGTATATTTCTCTCTAATTTTTATTATTATTCACGTGAAATTAAAAATATTTCATTTTATTTCTGGAAAATAAAAAAATATATAAATGCGTACACCTTCTACCGAATCTGGGTTGAAAACGGAAAAAAGGTAAAATAAATTAGAAATATCAGACCTATATTTATAAATTTGATACCAAATGAAAGGGGCAATTTTTCTGGATCCAGGGGCGCAAACAGTTTTTCGATGCGACAATTAGATTTTTAAACAATAACTAAAGTATGAAATTTAAGTGGCAACGGAAAAACGGAAAAATTGAAAAAATAAATTAGAAATATCAGACCTATCGTTACAAACTGAGTACCAAATGAAAGGGGTGATTTTTCTGAATCCTGGGGAGTAAAGCTTTTCATAATTTGTAGTGCGAATCACGCGAATAAAAAAGCCATTAACTAAAAAATTTATTTTTATATTTTATTTTTCCATTCAAAACGTTTTAGTGAAAAAATATTTATGGCGCATGCACAGGCGTTTTTTACCCACAATTTAAACACTAATCATAATTTTGAAAATTTCTATAGATACAATTTTAAGTTGGGTGAAGACCTAAGTTTCTGCCAAGCGCCGTTGAATTCCGTCCAGCCGTTCTCGAGTGATGCCCGGACAAACGTGTTTTAGTCTTTTACCCCCCAAGGGGGAACGGGGGTGAATTTCTGAAAAGTTGATAGATATAATTTTAAGTTGGGTGAAGACCTAAATTCCTGCCGAGTGCCGTTGAATTCCGTCCAGCCGTTTTCAAGTGATGCCCGGACAAAAAAAGCGACTTACAGACACGATGACACACACACACACACAGGCAAAATTTTCTGAAGTCATTTTCGGCTTCCATGGTGTGTGAAACGTGATTCGACAAAATTTTTCGATTCCGACAAATTTACAGACAAAAGTCTGATTTTATTAATATAGACTAGCGAGCTTTGCCCGCTAGCGGGTCAGTATTTTCAAATGAATCACTAAAATTAATGAATCACTAACAGTAACTTTTAGTGTTAAGAAAAGAAATTAAAAAAAAAAAAATCATTTCTGATTGGATAAAAAGTCGGCCCGGGTCCCCACTGCCTTCGGCAGCGCTGCCCCGTCCGCGCTATGCGCGCGTATTCGTTCTCTGACCCTTCGTGCAACCCCCCCCCCCCAAGAAAAAAAAAATTCTGATCGGGTAAAAACTCACACCGGGTCCCCACTGCCTTCGGGAGCGCAGACCCATGCGCGATGCGCGCGCACGTGTGAGGGTAGACGTGCGCTGCGCGCACATATTCCTTCTCAAATCAAATTTTTATTCTTAAGAAAAGAAAATTAAAAAAATCATTTCTCATCGGGTACAAAGTCGGACCGGGTCCTCACTGCCTACGGCAGCGCAGTCCCGTGCGCGCTGTGCGCGTTTAAGTTAAGGAATACAAGCGCTGCGCGCGCGTATTCCTTCCCTGACCCTTCGTGCCCCCTGAAAAAATCATTTCTGATCGTGTAAAAACTCACACCGTGTCCCCACTGCCTTCGGCAGCGCAGACCCATGCGCGCGCACATGTGAAGGTATACGCGCGATACGCGCACATATTCCTTCTCAAATCAAATTTTTTTCTTAAGAAAAGAAAATGAAAAAAAATCATTTCTCATCGGTTAAAAAGTCGGACCGGGTCCAGACTGCCTTCGGCAGCACTGTCCCGTGCGCGCGGTGCACGCCTATATCTTCCGCATCCGCACCCTTTCAGCCCTTCCTAATTAACCTACATATATCAATTTTGAACTGTCTAACTGAATTAGCTGAGATGCAAAAGAAAACCTAATCCTGGGACCTCAAAACGTGCAAATCTGGTTAAAACTTTCGATAATATAAAAGAACTTTAAAATATCTTTCGAATGATGTATTAAAAATAATTTAATCATAATTAGAAATTGAAATATTGAAGTTTTAAAATATTACAGCGCCATCTGGCGGTAAAAATTTCTGTAATCTACTGTTCGATTCCAAATCAACAAAGCTATCTAATGATGTATTACTTATGAAATTATTTTAATTAGTAGCTGAGGTACAAAAAAAAAAAAAAAAAAAAAAAAAACGATTCAGGAGACCTCAAAACGTGTAAATGAAGCGAAATCTTGAATCCCACTTTCGATAATATAAAAGTACTTTAAAATATCTTTCGAATGATGTATTAAAAATAATTTAATCATAGTTAGAATTTGAAATACGCGTATTAGAATAAAATTTAATTTGCAATTAAATTATACATTTTTTATTTATTTTCGAAACCCGATGAAATTTGAACTGCAACTTCGTCTTGTGATGTTAAAAGTGTGTAGCAAGTTTGAAATAATTTCGAAGAAAATTGAAGCATTTTGAAATTTGCAATTTTTATTTCCAGTACAAAATCAGTAAAGCAGGAAGTAAAATGTATTTATTCTTTCGCCCGGCGCCATGGTAACCGAAATTGCGAAATTAATAAAACTCTTGTGATTTGTTGCCACCTTTTTTTCATACTTTAGTTAATTTTAAAAATCTAATTGTCCGATCGATAAGCCGTTTAAACCATCGGATTAAGACAAAAAAGCCCTTTCCAATGGTATCTTATTTGTAACGATACGACTGATATTTCTAATTTATTTTCCACTTTTTCCGTAAAAATGTCACTTTTTAAGCATTTAATCATGAATTCTGGGTCATTTTTCGGTAGATATGGGTCGACGTTTTAAATAATATCTCTGCTAATTAGGGTTGCATCGCTTAGCGCATTATCGCGATGTCGAGATGAATAAATTCTGCGTCTGTCGACACCGGTTTCGAGGCGCTGCGACCATTAGCGCCGGAGCTTTAGCGGTCACAAGGCATTTCTCACAGACAGACAGACAGACAGACAGATAGATGCGCACAGATTTTATAAGGAGATTTTTTTTCTTATGTATTTCAATTTCTCTTTCAGATTTAGTCATTTAATAAGCCTATCTATCAAGCGTACGAAATTTTAATACCAGTATATCTTAAGAAAATTTTTTACATTATTTAAAGACTACAATTCCGCATTTAAAGAAGATGAAGATAACTGTTTTATAATAGTAGTGTGGAAAAAAAGGAAAAATTGGCAACTATGGAAAAAATTATGCGCCTCAAATATTTTATACGTCAGTGCAAAATCTCTACGACAACCATTATTTACTATTACTAGCGAGCTTCGCCCGCTAGCGGGTCAGTAACTTTTAGTGTTAAGAAAAGAAATAAAATATACAGACACGACATTATTTCATTATTTAAAACATGAAAATCTGACATTGACAGATTTTAATTTAGTGCCAGAGGCCTACTGCTAAACTTGTTAATATCGACAAATTCTTCTTTAGTTAATTCGTGACGATCTAAATTCCATGATAAAGTTTTCATTAAATCAAACCAATGTGTTTCAGCTGCAGATACTGTAACAAATAACGTTGGAAGTCCAAACTGTCTTATAGCCGCAAAACAACGTTTTTTCTCTTTTTCCCAATGAGGGGGAGGTGTGCCTTGGGGGGGACTCATGTCAAAGGTGTGCCTTGGGGGGGGATTCATGTCAAAGTTGTACCTTGGGGGGGACTCATGTCAAAGTTGGGCCTTGGGGGGACTCATGTCAAAGTTGGGGACTCATGTCAAAGTTGGGCCTGGGAGGGGACTCATGTCAAAGTTGGGCCTTGGGAGGACTCATGTCAAAGTTGTACCTTGGGGGGACTCATGTCAAAGTTGGGCCTGGGGGGGGACTCATGTCAAAGTTGGGCCTTGGGGGGACTCATGTCAAAGTTGTACCTTGGGGGAGACTCATGTCAAAGTTGGGCCTGGGGGGGGACTCATGTCAAAGTTGTGCCTTGGGGGGGACTTCATTCAATAAATCCCCATTCAATAAACCGACTGAAATAGGCCCTTAGCACTATTAAGAGTGACGTATAAAAATTCGACAACGCTGTACTGACTGAAATAGGCCTCTAGCACTAATAAAAAAAAATCATTTCTGATTGGGTAAAAAGTCGGCCCGGGTCCCCACTGCCTTCGGCAGCGCTGCCCCGTGCGTGCCGAGCGAGCGTATTCCTTCCCTGACCCTTCGTGCCCCCACCTCAAAAAAAAAATTCTGATCGGGTAAAAACTCACACCGGGTCCCCACTGCCTTCGGGAGCGCAGACCCATGTGCAATGCGCGCGCACGTGTGAGGGTATACGTGCGCTGCGCGCACATATTCCTTCTCAATTCAAATTTTTATTTTTAAGAAAAGAAAATTAAAAAAATCATTTCTCATCGGGTACAAAGTCGGACCGGGTCCTCACTGCCTACGGCAGCGCAGTCCCGTGCGCACTGCGCGCGTTTAAGTTAAGGAATACACGCGCTGCGCGCGCGTATTCCTTCCCTGACCCTTCGTGCCCCCTAAAAAAACCATTTCTGATCGTATAAAAACTCACACCGTGTTCCCACTGCCTTCGGCAGCGCAGACCCATGCGCGCGCACGTGTGAAGGTATACGCGCGCTACGCGCACATATTCCTTCTCAAATCAAATTTTTTTCTTAAGAAAAGAAAATGAAAAAAAAATCATTTCTCATCGGTTAAAAAGTCGGACCAGGTCCCGACTGCCTTCGGCCTCGCTGTCCCGTGCGCGCGGTGCACGCCTATATCTTCCCCACCCTTTCAGCCCTTCCTAATTAACCTACATATATCAATTTTGAACGGTCTAACTGAATTAGGTGAGATGCAAAAGAAAACCTAATCAGGGGACCTCAAAACGTGCAAATCTGGTTAAAACTTTCGATAATATAAAAGAACTTTAAAATATCTTTCGAATGATGTATTAAAAATAATTTAATCATAATTAGAAATTGAAATATTGAAGTTTTAAAATATTACAGCGCCATCTGGCGGTAAAAATTTCTGTAATCTACTGTTCGATTCCAAATCAACAAAGCTATCTAATGATGTATTACTTATGAAATTATTTTAATTAGTAGCTGAGGTACAAAAAAAAAAAAAAAAAAAAAAAAACCGATTCAGGAGACCTCAACACGTGTAAATGAAGCGAAATCTTGAATCCCACTTTCGATAATATAAAAGTACTTTAAAATATCTTTCGAATGATGTATTAAAAATAATTTAATCATAGTTAGAATTTGAAATACGCGTATTAGAATAAAATTTAATTTGCAATTAAATTATACATTTTTTATTTATTCTCGAAACCCGATGAAATTTGAACTGCAACTTCGTCTTGTGATGTTAAAAGTGTGTAGCAAGTTTGAAATAATTTCGAAGAAAATTGAAGCATTTTGAAATTTGCAATTTTTATTTCCAGTGCAAAATCAGTAAAGCAGGAAGTAAAATTTATTTATTCTTTCGCCCGGCGCCATGGTAACCGAAATTGCGAAATTAATAAAACTCTTGTGATTTGTTGCCACCTTTTTTTTATACTTTAGTTAATTTTAAAAAATCTAATTGTCCGATCGATAAGCCGTTTAAACCATCGGATTAAGACAAAAAGCCCTTTCCAATGGTATCTTATTTGTAACGATACGACTGATATTTCTAATTTATTTTCCACTTTTTCCGTAAAAATGTCACTTTTTAAGCATTTAATCATGAATTCTGGGTCATTTTTCGGTAGATATGGGTCGACGTTTTAATTAATATCTCTGCTAATTAGGGTTGCTTCTCTTAGCGCATTATCGTGATGTCGAGATGAAGAAATTTTGCGTCTGTCGACACCGGTTTTGAGGCGCTGCGACCATTAGCGCCGGAGCTTTAGCGGTCACAAGGCATTTCTCACAGACAGACAGACAGAAAGACAGACAGACAGACAGACAGCTAGATGAAAGATGAGCACAGATTTTAATAATATAAGGAGATAGAAGACATTCAGTTTTGAAATGTGGTCATTTAGAGGACACAAAATTGAATGAAAATGAATATAAAAACCAATTCAAAAGCTACTTTACCAAGTGGTGAAACATTTTTCTCTCAAACGATGAATTTGTATCAGTACACTTTAATTTAAATCTATATTAATAAAATCAGACTTTTGTCTGTAAATTTGTCGTAATCAAAAAATTTTGCGATATCTTCACGTTTCACACCCCATAAAAGCCGAAAATGACTTCAGAAAATTTTGCCTGTGTGTGTGTGTGTGTGTGATCGTGTCCGTATGTCGCTTTTTTTGTCCGGGCAACACTTGAGAACGGCTGGGCGGAATTCAACGGCGCTCGGCAGGAATTTAGGTCTTCACCCAACTTAAAATTATATCTATCAACTTTTCAGAAATTCCTCCCCTTTCCCCCCTGGGAGGTAAAAGACTAAAACACGTTTGTCCGGGCATCACTCGAGAACGGCTGGGCGGAATTCAACGGCGCTTGGCAGAAACTTAGGTCTTCACCCAACTTAGAATTATATCTATAGAAATTTTCAAAATTATGATTAGTGTTTAAATTATGGATAAAAAACGCCTGCGCATGCGCCATAAACACTTTTTCACTAAAACGCTTTGAATGGAAAAATAAAACATAAAAATAAATTTGTAAGTTAAAGACTTTTTTATTCGCGTGATTCGCACTACAAATTATGAAAAGATTGAAATGAAGTGTTGCCATCTAAGTTTCACACTTTAGTTAATTTTAAAAAACCTAATTATCGTATCGAAAAACTGTTTACACCCCAGGATGCAGAAAAATCACCCCTTTCATTTAGTACTAAATTTGTAACGATAGGTCTGATATTTCTAATTTATTTTTCCCTTTTTCCGTTTTTCCGTTGCCACTTAAATTTCATACTTTAGTTATTGTTTAAAAATCTAATTGTTGCATCAAAAAACTGTTTGCACCCCTGGATTCAGCAAAATCGCCCCTTTCATTCGGTATCAAATTTATAAATATAGGTCTGATATTTCTAATTTATTTTACCATTTTTCCGTTTTCAACCCAGATTCGATAAGGAGCAGCTTTAGTATTGGATCCCTTTGGCAAAATTTGAAATTCGGCACCGAAGTAGCTCGGACGTTTCTCGCCAAGATCTTTAATTACACAACTGAGATAGCCAATTCAGTTCATCGCAAAAATGGCTTAAAATATTTAAAGTCACCAAAGGGTTCCCATACTAAAGCTGTGCTTTTTGTATTTATTTATTTATAATATTTTCTATTAAAGACTTCTCTGGTTACGAAATTTGGTGCGTAAATTGTTTGTATGCATCCGGCACTTATTGTAGCTGGATTTCACGAAATTCGAAATCCCCCCCCCCCCACACTTT
Organism: Salticus scenicus; assembly: GCA_963930645.1. Lineage (NCBI taxonomy): Eukaryota > Metazoa > Arthropoda > Arachnida > Araneae > Salticidae > Salticus > Salticus scenicus. The sequence goes on along the minus strand of OZ005650.1, from coordinate 87,932,791 downwards.
CTCGGAGTCGGAGGGCAATAAACATGTGTAAAAACATGTTTTTCAGTTTGAATTCGCTTTGAATTATCTCAGAATGGCGAATTTTCGTGTGTGGATATTGATTAACTGTACGCATTATGCACATTAGTGGGATTTTGCAAAACTTCGAGCTCACCCGCTGAGGGTGGGGAAGTAAGAAGTGGGTAAGTTGTGCCGAAGACAGTGGGGACCCAGACTCCTCACGTTGCGAGCGATTAAACCTCTACCAATCACAGCGAGAACTTAGGTTATTAATAAAAACTAGTATCGCCCAGTGGTCGAAACTCGACCATTTTTTTTGCAAAGCGAGGCAAAGCAAAGTTATTGCCTTGTCCTAAACGGAATGCAATTGCAACACAGCTGCGGCAATTGTTTGCCGATATTCACTCTAACTGAATCAGCAGAGTTGTACTTAATATAACTATTTCTCTCTGTAGATGTTAGTCTTTCCTGAAATGAGAGAAAATGGCAACGTGAAAACGCCCCTTGTTGTGTGATACAGTCCAGAAGCTAATAGGTACCATGTCAAACCAAGGCCCAACCAAGTATCAAATTTTGTTAAATTAATTCGATTGTTTCATAAAGTACAGTGTTTGAACACCCCCCCCCCCAAAAAAAAAAAAAAAAAAAAAAAAAAAAAGATATTTTTCAAAAATGGTCGAATTGAGTTCGGGAAATTTCAAAACGTGTAACTTTATCGAAAACCGAAAATCTAAAACTTTTCTGAATCTTATATTTTCTACTTATATATGCAGAGGAAAGAATAATAAATCCACTTTTTAAAAAATAAAAATAAGTAGTCAATTTCATTTAATTAAAATGCAAGGAAATTTCAAAACGTGTAAATTCATCGAAAACCAGAAATCAAAAGTTTTTATGTATCTTCTACTTGCTTCTTCTACCCACAAAAGCTAGCAATAAAGACACTTTTTTAAAAAATAAGTAGCCAATTTCAGTTAATTGAAACGTAAATAAAGCTCAAAACATGTAAATTCAGCAAAAAACGGAAATCGGAATTTTTTCCGTATCGTATTTTTTCCGTATACATGCAGCAGTTAGTAATAAATCCATTTTCCTTTTATTTAGTATATTAGTTGAATATTTATTGTTTAAATATCATCCTTTGAAATGAAATGTTTATGTTTACATTCGAAACTGGAAGTTTGCCATTTTTTTTTTTTTTTTTTTTTTTTTTTTTTCCTGGAGTTTTGTGATTTTAAATTAATATTTTATCAATTTTACTGAAAATAATTACAAGATAAAAAGATCTTTTTATATACCATGTTTTTAAATTTTCTGTTGAATCATATAAACGCTACCGAAGGCAGCGGGAACCCGGAGCAATTGGATAAAAGTAAAAAAAAAAAATTCATTGCTCTCGTGTTTTGAGCTATTATAAAAGTTTCAAATGTCTAGCTAGTCGGGAAGTTAGTGAAAATTCGATTGCAAGCATTGTACTGGTAACGCTGCCGAAGGCAGCAGGAACCCGAAACATTTGGTTAAAAATATTTTTAAAATGCATTTTCACCGTATTCTGAACTATTCTGAAAGTTTCAAATGTCTAGCTAGTCGGGAAGTTAGTTAAATAAATTTTCTGTTGAATCATATAAACGCTGACGAAGGCAGTAGGGACCTGAAACAGTTGACTAAAAGTATCAAAAAAATGTATTGTCACTGTATTCTGAGCTATCCTGAAAGTTTCAAATGTCTAGCTAGTCGAGAAGTTAGTGAAAAATCGATTACAAGCTTTGTACTGGTAACGCTGCCGATGGCAGCAGGAACCCGGAGCAGTTGGTTAAAAATATTTAAAAAATGCATTTTCACCGTGTTCTGAACTATTGTGAAAGTTTCAAATGTCTACCTAGTCGGGAAGTTAGTTAAATAAATTTTCTGTTGAATCATATAAACGCTGCTGAAGGCAGTGGGGACCTGAAACAGTTGACTAAAAGTATTAAAAAAATGTATTGTCACCGTGTTTTGAGCTATCCTGAAAGTTTCAAATGTCTGGCTAGTCGGAAAGTTAGTGAAAAATCGGTTGCAAGTTTTGTACTGATAACGCTGCCGAAGGCAGCGGGAACCCGAAACAGTTGACTAAAGGTATTAAAAAAATGTATTTTTACCGTGTTCTGAACTATTCTGAAAGTTTCAAATGTCTAGCTAGTCGGGAAGTTAGTTAAATAAATTTTCTGTCGAATCATATAAGCGCTGCCGAAGGCAGCGGGACCTGCAATAGTTGACTAAAATTATTAAAAAAATGTATTGTCACCGTGTTGTGAGCTGTCCTGAAAATTTCAAGTATCTAGCTAGTCGGGAAGTTAGTTAAAAATCGATTGCAAGATTTGTCCCTGACAAACACACAAACACACAAGAATCGAAGTTAATAAAAACATGGTAATAAAAATAACTCAATCAAACACATGTAGACAGTAACTTATATATAACTATACCCAAATATCGGAATTAAAATCGGCAGATAATATCCGTTATTTTTTAACAATTTTTTACAAAAAATCCAATGGACGATTAACGTTGAAAATCTTTTTCATGGCTCCATGGACAGACAGTGACGTCATCACTTCGCTTGCGTATAGTGATGCTACATTATACAAATTACTGTGTCTATGGTTTTATTTGAGCTTTATGAAATTACCAGATTTAATAACTTTCTACTTTTAGGTATTTTTTAAAGTAAAGGAATACGTGTATAAAAGGGAAAAATGGGGGAAAATTCATAAAAAAGAAATGTATTTTTAAATACCTTCTTGACATCGTAAGAAAATAATATTTGTATTCGCACCTTTCGGCTAACCATACCTTTCGAATGATACCATTTTCAACCCTCTACTCCCATAATTAATATGTTAAAAAGGGACAACAAATTTTATGCTTGCCTATTAATATATAGATATGGGATTTTGACAACTCATTTAAGTTTAATGTCCAGCGAAGCGGGCAAAGCCTGCTAGTTAATAATATACGGAAACGAGAGGAAAAATCCCTAATTTTTATAGGTGCCACTGAACAATATAGACTTTTTTAAATTAATTTTTTTGCTATAGACAAAAACATTCTTGTGTTACTTTCCTGCAGTTACATAAAAAAAGTTGGTAGACATTTTTACTTTTATTACCCTACTACCGTAGGTAATGGAAGTATTGTATTTGGTCCAAAAATTCGATATCGAGATTTCACCTGATTTACATGTTTTAAGTTCCCCTGAGTCCAAAAAAGTGGTTTTGGGCAATTGGTCTGTGTGTGTGTGTGGGGGGGGGGGGATGTATGTGCGAAATCGTCTGGCTATCATATCTCCGAAACTAATAAAAATAGAGCTATAGAATTTCAGAATTGAGAGAGGTCTGGTGTACAGATGAATTTTCCATATTTTGGTGAAAAATGAAAAATCGGAAGTGGGATATCGGAAACAGGATGTGGGACCGTAAGTCCGTATCGCAAAAGCGTCTCTAACGGTTTTCTTTAAACTTGATATATAAACGCTCTATTAGATGTCCTTTTGAATGATATCGTTGGTTAGTTCAGGGAAATTGATAGGCGCCCCGTATAAATAGCTCAACTTCAGGTCTTGCAAGCGCGTACCTTTAAAAACGGCCGTTCGAATTTTATTCAAACTCGCCATATTAACTCACTTTTAAATATCCTTTTGTATGTAATTATTGTTTTCCGGTCAATAATTGATTTTTTGTAAAAACTGATATCTCAAAAACGGCTCTAACGATTTTCTTGAAAATTGTTATATGAATCCATTTCTTTCTCATGTATTACGTGGTTATTAGAGGAAAATTAACAGTCATCCTGCTTAGGTAGGTCATCTTCAGATCTCGGAAATTTGGGTTAAAAAAAAAACTCTTGCATTTTTTTCTCTTATTTTTTGCTTCGCTATATGTAAGCTTCATTTTATATATCTTATATGTGCATAAAATTTCTCTTACTGTGAAAATTTTGTGTTTCTTCTTCTTTAGGTCACTTTTATGTTTTCTGATCACATTATCTCCCAAAAATGCATATGATACGTGTAATAGTGGGTAATGGAAATCGTGTGGTTGTTTCACACCAGATTTTTTTTTTATTAAAATCATAATCATAAAAAATAAAATAAAATTGGCAAATGAAAAGATAAAATTAATGTTTGGCAGACGAAACGATTTGTTTTAACGAACAGTCATTCTTTATCAACATTTTATAAAAGTTCTCACAAGTATAACCTAAATTAGTCTTAGTAGTTAATACGTTTTTAAAGTAGGTATATAAAGGGAATTTTTTTCACATGTCTACATTTTGTTCGTTGAAGGAAACAGTCGTTTTTGCCAGGAGGACATAAAATGAATTCAACTAACTTTTGCATATTTTTGTGAGGTGGTGGTAGTGTTATCATTAAGGCCAATTGTCTGCAGTAGAGTCCTAGGCCTGAGTATGAAGAGTCTTCCGTGGGGTCTTCCTAAGAGGTCCTAGCCCATATTTACGATAGTTTCGGAGAAAACCCTTAACGGCTAAGCCAACGAGCGCGACAAGATATCGAACCCAGCGCCTCAGGTATACCAGCTTCGAGGACAGAAACTCTCTCTCACCGGTGGGCCTATTTTTTTAAGGAATATTATTCATGCAAAAGTGAGAACACACTTCAACCCACCGCGTATCGACCAGGGCACCACCTTCTTAATGATTTCATAACAATTTCAATAATGATTCCGTGTTCTGGATCAAAGAACCGTACAAATATAGGGAATACTTTTATTTCTTTGTGATTCGAAGAATCTGAATAAATATAAACCACAATATGCTTTGGCAAGTTTATTAGAAAGTTGTTCTTTTGCGAACCTAACGCAGAAAATGTTAGTGTTTACCGTTCGATACAGCCAACAGCCGATTGAGCTTTCCAGTTTTGCGAATTTTTTTTTAAATTAAGGACTAAATCCTTTTCACTTGAAAAAGAGGACAGACGACGAAAAACATAAAAAAGAGGACTTTTTAGTCCTGTAATGTTTTTTTCGTTGAAGAAGGCAAAGCGTTCAAAAAGAGGATGTCTGGTTACCTTACCTAAGATTAGCATGATTTTACGTTTATAAAACATTTTTTTTTTTTTTTTTGTAGCACCGTATACTGTAAGAATTCTATCTACATTTGGACCGAAATTTTACTCGCCGCAGTAAAATTTCCACTCGCCAATGGCGAGCTGGCGAGTGGAAATTTCGCGCCCTGTTGTTAACATATAGTAATATAAAAACTGGAGAAAAGTTAGTATGCTGTGGCCACCACAGCACTTTCTTCTATATTTTCCTATACAAGTTCACTCAGTAAAAATAATTTATTGAAATTATCTTCCATGATGAATGCAGACTATTTTCATTCTAGAGAAGTAACATAACACTAAATATCCAAAGAAAATCAGTTTTATTCTCTGTACAACGTCTTAAACAAGTTTTTTTTTTTTTTTTTTTTCTGTTCAAAATGAAAAAAATCGATAATTTTACTTTAAACTATCACAGATCAATGGTTCAACCATTCATTTTAAAGGTATTGATGAGCTCTTTTGAAAGATACCCATAATGTATGTTTGGACCGCTCGGGGAGGGGGGGGGGAAGCGATGCTCCTACATATGCAAACTTTTTATCCCAATTGATAATCCCCATTATAAAGAATTCTTTTAAATTTCATAATGATTATTAAAAAACAATTTTCTTTATGTACATTTATACGAAATTTCGTACTTTACCGCCATGTTAAAAATTTAGAAAAAGCGGGATGGCAACGCCACGATTTTCACCAAAAGTTGATAGGCACAAATATATGTCAAAGTGCAACTATACATCAAATTTCATGAAATTCTGTGTAGTAGTTCCTGAGATACAGTTGCCACAAAATTTTGTTACACACACAGGCAGACATTTTCTAAAAATGGTCAAATCGTGTTCTAGACCTCTCAAAACGTGTAAATCCATCGAAAACCCGAGGTCAAAAATTTTTACGAATCCAATACTTTCTTCAATTGAATATAGGAGAAAGTAAAAATAGTTAAAAATTAGTGGAGAACATTAAAAAACTAGTATGTTGTGGCCATCACAAGACTTTCTTCTACATTTTCCTATACAAATTCACTCAGTAACAATATTAAAAAAAAGAAAAATTATGATTTTTTTTTCGTTTTTTTTTCGTTAAAAGTAAAAAAAAAAAAAAAAAAAAAAAAAAAAAAAAAAAAAAAAAACGATAAATTAGTTTTAAATTATCACATATTTATAGTTCAACTATTCGTTTTAAAGGTATTGACGAGACCTTTCGAAAGATACCCATCTTGAAAATTTACTCCCTTTGAGAGGGGACTTCCCCCCGAGGGGGGTGGGGGGTGGCGAGAGTAGATAGAAAAGGCCGGTTCTAGCCCAGGAGGCGGTGGCACTGCGGCACCGGCGGAGCGAACGGAGCCGTGCGGATGCCGCACCACCCCCTGAGGGCCTAGATGAGTTGGTATTGTCCTTGAGACATACTCTAACTTAATCGTGAAACGTGACGAGGGTGTTAATGAGGAAATTTAATTAAAAAATTAATTAGTGATTTTTGTAAAAGGTGATGATGGTTTTAAAAAGAGATTTTTTGTATGGTTGTGTGACGACTATTGTTTATGAGTAATGAATTATAAAAATTAAAAAAAGAGAAAAAAATTTAAAATTTAAAAAAATTTAAAAATTTAAAAATTGAGAAATAAATAATAAATAAATAAAAAATATGAAATTAATAATGAAGGATGTTGATGTGAATATATTATGAAAGAAATAGAGAGGTCTGACTGGGATTCGAACCCGACACCTTGCAGTAAATGTATTTCCATAAGACTGTAGTTTTCGCGTATGTGTGAGTGATTTTTCTATTATATACCTGTACAAATCTTTTTCAACCTATGAATGCAATTATTCGAAAAGAATTCAATCGTTTCAATGATACTAATTAGAGAATAATAATTAAAAAATGTTAATTAAGGATTTCCTTGTAAAAATTCACCATATGTTTTATGAAAAAAAAAAAGACAATGTACGTGAAAATTAAATAGAATGAAAGAAAGAAAGCGTAGAAACATAGAGGGTGAGTGGTATTCGAACCCAGCACCTGCCTGAAGTAAAGAAACAGTAGTTTGCAAGTACTTTAACCACTGTTCTTTAGAAATATGCATACGCAGATCTTTTTAAACCAAAGAATGCTGTATAATTACTTGATTGATAAATATTCGTTTTAAAAATAATTTTCCCGTAAAGTTTCTTCATTTCAACCCAATTGTATATATTTTAATCTACCTCGCAATAGATAATATTATAAATGGGAGATATTAGATAATTCTAATTATTGATTTTAAACAATTTTCAGCAAAAATAGTTTTTTTACAATTAGTTAATTGTATTTAACAGTTTAAAATAAATTCTTAAAGTTTTTTCACGCCTAACTTTTTTCAACTTGTATCGTGTTGATCTAAAATTTAATGAGTAAATAAAACAATAAAGTTTTTAGCTGACTGCATCAATTTAAAACATAATTAAAAAGGATTCCCACCAAGACATTTACTAGTTCTGTGCTAACTTGTTTTCAAAGATGGTTTTACAATAGCTGAAGAATTTTTCCCCTTAAGGCTTCTATAGGTGACATTGGGCGATACAGGAACAGGCAAGCGGAGGGGGAGACTTTTATATCTGCTATTCAAACAATGTTACGTTTTTTGGTAAAACACATTGGTTTTCTTATAGAAGTTTTAAATCTTTTTATTTCAAGTCTTATATTATACTACAAATCCTCCAACACTCAAAAAAAATCAGTTCATTGAATTCATTTAAGTGAGTAATACAAACTTTCCTTTAATATTATTTGACCGTACTTGAAAATTTTTCTTTCTCATACAATAAATTCTCTCACACTCTTTGAAAGTATACAAGTTTTCAAACATAGAGATTATTAGAAATTTACATTTTTTCGTTTTAAACGCGATCTGCCTGACACTTCCCGAAAATTTTTTGTAATTCATTCCCAACATTAGTTATTTTTAAACTATATTTCCTAAGAAATATTCAACAATCTATATCAAAATAAAGAGTTTTTACCACTTTTTACTACTTTCTCTCACTTTAACATAGCGAAATACTCCACCTTTTAAGCTATCTTTCACACAGTTTTTCTTTACAGGTAGTAAGTTTGTAAATAATGAAAGTAACTTTGAAAAAATTCAGAGTTGAAAAAATATTAATATATGATTTTAAAAATACGTTCATGTTCACAGATATATACTTAGAGTTTACAAATGTATTTAAACATAGTTAAAAAATATTTCGACCAAGTATTGTAGATTACAAACATATAATTATAAACTGAAAAGTTTTCGCACAAATTATTTTACTTGACATAAATTTAACTATCATTTTTAACAAAAATACCATTAAATCACACTCCTTATAGGTTACTATTCATCAACTTACATACATTTTCCTCACCTTTATTAACTTTTATAGTTTAATAATTTTTTATACACTTCCCTGATTCTTCACATTATTTTAGAGTAAACCTGTACAATTTAGTGATAAATATGCAAATATGAAAACATTTAACATAAATTTGGCTTGATTTAAAACAATTTAGTAATATTTTCGAATATATATTACAAGATTTATAATGTATTTGGTAGAGTTTAAAATTTATTTGGTGATTAATTTAGATTTGGCGAGAAACGTACGGTATAAATGAGGAGCGAACAAAAATATCATCACTTACTAACTTATTTTTACGGAGTGAAGACGTCTGTTTTTTTACCTGAATTCAGTGAAGTTTATTGATAGTTTAAATTGGGTCAAGAGATGGATTTATCTGCGGAGACACTTATTTCAAATCAACAAACTGCTATACCACAAATCGATGACAAGAAGTTATCTAAACTTTCGATTTGTTCAATTTGTAATAAAACTTTTTCTAAAAAGTCTAATTTAACTCGGCATGCAATGATTCATTCGGGTGTGAAACCTTTTATTTGCAATGTATGTCAAAAATCATTTAGTAGACCCGACGATTTGAAGAAACATTTAATAATTCATGAAAATATTCCTACAGAATATGGATGCGAACAATGTAGTGAAAGCTTTAATCACAAGTATGAATTACTGAATCATATTAGAAAAAATCATAAAAATACTACAACTAAGCATTCCTGTGAACTATGTAGTGAAATCTTCAGATGGAAATATGAGTTATTGAAACACATGAGAAAAAATCTCCAAAAGCCTCCACCACAACATGAGTTGTCAGATTCCATAAGAAAAAATCATCGAAAGTCTTCACCGCAACATTTTTGTGAAAAATGCAGTGAAGTATTTAAATATAAAAAAGATTTGCGTCGTCATACTTTAGACAAACATCAGTCTCCTTTAGTACAAGTGCAAATAATAAATTCTTCTGATCAAGATTCACTTAGGGAGAAAACTAAACATTTTAAAAGACAAAATGCTCTCAATGTGTTTATAATCACTACCTTTGTCAATAAAAACAATGATATAGATTTATTATCATTTTTTAATAATTTAAAAACCGATATTTTAAACGAACTGAGCTTTCAATTAAATGAGAAAAGAGCATTGAAATGGCATACAATTGTTAAAGTTAAACTTACCCGTACTGTGCAAGAAGGGGGTCAGGAATTTTTTTCTCCCTTTTTTCGATCAAATACTTTAACATTCTTTTCGTCAATAAGTATTGATAATGATCTTGAAAAAGCTTTTACCAAGATGATAAAGAGTTTTGAAGAATTTAATGAACAAGGATCAGACTGGACCTTAGAAGAAATTATCGAATTGGAACTCCATATGGCTAAATACACCCCCTTTTCTTCGTCAAAAACTAGAATTTCCAGTAAGATTTAATTATTATAGTATCATAAAAGACAAAATTTGGCTAAATTTCAACTAATATTGGCGATAGTTATAAAACTTTGGCATGAAATAAGAGAATTTGGCGTAAATTCTTAAGTAAAACTTATGGATGAAGAAAAAATTTTATTAGTTATAATCTTTTCTCGCTGTAGAGTTGTCTATACTTAGTAGTTTTTAAACATTTTTAAAGTCTTACTTTTAGAGTGATTTTTTATACTTTAAGTACAAAATGGATAATACTTTACCGTCTGAGGAGACTCACGTTTCTATTCAACAACCCCCTTCAGCAAGTTTTGAGGATGAGAAGTTATCTAAACTTTTTATTTGTCCAACTTGTAATAAGTCATTTTTAAAAAAATCCTATCTTACTAGACATGTGAAGGTTCACAATGATATTAAACCTAATATTTGTTACGTGTGTGAGAAAGGATTTGTTACTTTACATCGTTTAAAAAGACATATAGAAACCCATAGAAAAATTTCCATAAGATACAAATGTGAATATTTTATTGAAAATTTCTATCGCAAGTGTGATTTATTTAAACATAAGAGATTATTTCATCAAAAAGTCTTACCTAAACATCTATGTATTATTTGTAAAGATGCTTTTGAACACAAGTATGAATTAGAAAAACACAAGAGGGTGCATTATCGTAAACCTGAGTATATATGTGAGGAATGTTCTATAACCTTTCCAACTAAACATGCTTTTTCAAACCATAAGCGAAAAAGTCATAAAAAGACTTTACATGCATACTGTTGCGACGAATGTACTGATACTTTTTCAAACAAACGGCATTTTTTAAAACATAAAAGAAATATGCATAAAAAATCTTCAATGCAAACTAGATGTGATGAATACAGTAAAACTTTTCAGTGAAAGTATGAATTATTGCAGCATAAGAGAAAGAAACATCTTAAAGACTTTAACATACGTAGAAATTGTAATGAACGAAGTACTAACAATGAATTACCAACAGTTAAAATTGACAGTGAGAACCTGAACTTGTTAAATTTTTTGGATAATTTTCACATTGAATGTATGAATGGTGTTTTTGACTTTCCTTCCAACAACTTTCAGAATGAAAATATAGACTTAGACTTAAAAATTTTTTTTGAACAATTCGAATATGGAACATACAAGTGAAAATGATGTTGATGGTTTATCTACCAAAGTTGAAAATAAGGGCTTAAATAATTTTAACCTGATACAAACTAATTTACCTCTAGTAAACTATGACAATGAAAGTCTGAACTTGTTAACTTTTTTGTATAACTTTAATCCCAAATGCTTGAATGATCTTTTAGCTAACAACAAAAATATGAATTCGAATAATTTTAGTGCGAAGGAAAATGAGTTAGTGACAGATAACTTTAACGATGAAAATCTAGACTTGCTAAATTTTTTGAATAACTTTAATGTCGAATGTATGAACGATATTCCAACAATATAGATTTGTGTGAATTTGCTATTTTGTATTATTGTGAATGAATTTCAAATAAAAAGATTTCAATGAAAATGAATTGTTTTAATTTTTATTACAAAATCACCTTTTATATAATATTTTCTATTAGAATACAAACTTAAGCGTCATCTTTTTGAAATAAAGCATGTAAAAGTTTACTTGGATATTAGAGATATACTTTTTTAATTACTGTAGAAGTATTGTTTGAGTATAATATTTAAACACTAAGTAAAATTTATGCACAATAGTAGTTTTATAAACTATCAAACTTACATCGAAGAAGAAAAAACTTGTAAAATTGTTTTACCACTCAATTGTAAAGTGCTTGTAAAAATCTTAAATGAATTTATCTTATTAACAATTTTCTGAAAAACTAACTTATAAAAATTTTTAGATATACTTATGAAGTTAGTATTTTCCTGAGTACCATATTTGAATCTTACTTTGAATATGCATAATTCAAAGTGATTTGTACTTTAACTAAAATCACAATCTCTATCCCAAAGAGTGTAAAAATAATGTTATAGTAACAACTTAATCTTTTATACATAGATACTTTCACGATTGTATTTTAACTTTTTTATTTTTAGAATACAGAAAATATTTTGTAAGAATTGGGAAAGCTTAATTTTAGAAGTTTGTGAAATTTTACAAAAATTTTTTAAACATTTTTTTGTCAAATGTTTTCTTCATGTCACATCACTTAGAAAAATTAATTGTTTTTAGTAGAATTGCTAACACAAGGCTTGAAGTTAGAAAATTTGTAGATAAAACTTAAAAGGTACGAAAAACCATATGTGAAGTAATAACAAAAATATATATAGTTTCAAGTTTAGACATGGTTGAACAAGCTTGAGGAGACGCTAAAACCTGTTGCTGACGTCATAACGCATGTGACGGAAGATTATAATCATTGGATATGAGTTCCCCCTAATACACTACGTCACGAACCCATGATGTGACAAAAACAACCATTTTGCTCACACTTCTCACCTTTGTTAGACTTATATTATTTTACTCTGCATATTAACGATAATCTGTAAAATAACTTTGTCGTTTTTACACTTTGTTGTAAAAAGTTTTCGTCTAAACATCAAATGATATATTTTAGACATCTTTTCAGTATAAGAAAAGTTGATACTTTTCTCATGTATAGTAAAATTATGATTAATCGAAATCCCGAATTGAAGATACTATTGAACAGCATATTAGCGAAGGATATGCAAAAATTAATATGTCCTTAGAAGAATTCATACAAAAATTCACTATTTGGAACTAAAAATGTTTAAATAACATCCTCTAGCTGCTAGTAGCTATATTAAACTACCTTCAAAACTTGCTTAAAAAGATTTGGGGGCGTGACATATTTCTACAAATGTGACGGGTGGAGGTGGGACCCCAAATAAATAAATTTAAAAAATTTCTATATATCATTCAAAAATAAAACCTAATCTTGAAAAATAGTTCTGTGAATTTGTTTAAGTTCATACGTATACACTTGTGCACATATATGTACCTTCGTGAATTTTTATGCACTAGTTTTACATATCACTGAGTTATGTTTTACTAATTTCAAATTTATCCTTATCTGTCATGTCACGAATACATAATTTAACAAAAAGTACTTATGTTTACCCACAATTCTTGACTTATATTATTTTACTTTGTGTATTAAACTGACGACCTGTAAAAACTTTATCGTTTTTATACACTTTGAAGTAAAAATTTTCGCTCTAAACATCGAATTATCTTTTACAAACATGAATTGATATGTATTTGTTTTAAATATCAGTAAGTTACATTATACCAAAGTATATTTTCTAATATTTAAACAATTTTCATTTTACAAAAATTAACTTGTATGCATTTCTAGGTCTTTAATAAAAATCTTTTAATTTTTTTCTCTCAAAGACTTTAAACTATTGCAGATGTTTGTACTTTAAGTACAATCCAATACTATTTGCATAACAATGTGGAACATCATATGTTAAGAAACTCTTAAATGTTGACTAAGTTGCAAATCTCAGTGAAAGTATTTTAAGATTACTTTGCTAAAATTTACTAAGTATTATAATATTTTTCAGTTATTAAACGAAAAATTGTGTAAAATTTACTAAGTGTTTCACTAAAGAAGAGAATTCCACAAAAAAGTTTTGACAAGAAATACTTTCACTGAGATTTGCAACTTAGTCAACATTTAAGATTTTCTTAACATATGATGTTCCACATTGTTATGCAAATAGTATTAAATTGTACTTAAAGTACAAACATCTGCAATAGTTTAAAGTCTTTGAGAGAAAAAAATTAAAAGATTTTTATTAAAGACCTAGAAATGCATACAAGTTAATTTTTGTAAAATGAAAATTGTTTAAATATTAGAAAATATACTTTGGTATAATGTAACTTACTGATATTTAAAACAAATACATATCAATTCATGTTTGTAAAAGATAATTCGATGTTTAGAGCGAAAATTTTTACTTCAAAGTGTATAAAAACGATAAAGTTTTTACAGGTCGTCAGTTTAATACACAAAGTAAAATAATATAAGTCAAGAATTGTGGGTAAACATAAGTACTTTTTGTTAAATTATGTATTCGTGACATGACAGATAAGGATAAATTTGAAATTAGTAAAACATAACTCAGTGATATGTAAAACTAGTGCATAAAAATTCACGAAGGTACATATATGTGCACAAGTGTATACGTATGAACTTAAACAAATTCACAGAACTATTTTTCAAGATTAGGTTTTATTTTTGAATGATATATAGAAATTTTTTAAATTTATTTATTTGGGGTCCCACCTCCACCCGTCACATTTGTAGAAATATGTCACGCCCCCAAATCTTTTTAAGCAAGTTTTGAAGGTAGTTTAATATAGCTACTAGCAGCTAGAGGATGTTATTTAAACATTTTTAGTTCCAAATAGTGAATTTTTGTATGAATTCTTCTAAGGACATATTAATTTTTGCATATCCTTCGCTAATATGCTGTTCAATAGTATCTTCAATTCGGGATTTCGATTAATCATAATTTTACTATACATGAGAAAAGTATCAACTTTTCTTATACTGAAAAGATGTCTAAAATATATCATTTGATGTTTAGACGAAAACTTTTTACAACAAAGTGTAAAAACGACAAAGTTATTTTACAGATTATCGTTAATATGCAGAGTAAAATAATATAAGTCTAACAAAGGTGAGAAGTGTGAGCAAAATGGTTGTTTTTGTCACATCATGGGTTCGTGACGTAGTGTATTAGGGGGAACTCATATCCAATGATTATAATCTTCCGTCACATGCGTTATGACGTCAGCAACAGGTTTTAGCGTCTCCTCAAGCTTGTTCAACCATGTCTAAACTTGAAACTATATATATTTTTGTTATTACTTCACATATGGTTTTTCGTACCTTTTAAGTTTTATCTACAAATTTTCTAACTTCAAGCCTTGTGTTAGCAATTCTACTAAAAACAATTAATTTTTCTAAGTGATGTGACATGAAGAAAACATTTGACAAAAAAATGTTTAAAAAATTTTTGTAAAATTTCACAAACTTCTAAAATTAAGCTTTCCCAATTCTTACAAAATATTTTCTGTATTCTAAAAATAAAAAAGTTAAAATACAATCGTGAAAGTATCTATGTATAAAAGATTAAGTTGTTACTATAACATTATTTTTACACTCTTTGGGATAGAGATTGTGATTTTAGTTAAAGTACAAATCACTTTGAATTATGCATATTCAAAGTAAGATTCAAATATGGTACTCAGGAAAATACTAACTTCATAAGTATATCTAAAAATTTTTATAAGTTAGTTTTTCAGAAAATTGTTAATAAGATAAATTCATTTAAGATTTTTACAAGCACTTTACAATTGAGTGGTAAAACAATTTTACAAGTTTTTTCTTCTTCGATGTAAGTTTGATAGTTTATAAAACTACTATTGTGCATAAATTTTACTTAGTGTTTAAATATTATACTCAAACAATACTTCTACAGTAATTAAAAAAGTATATCTCTAATATCCAAGTAAACTTTTACATGCTTTATTTCAAAAAGATGACGCTTAAGTTTGTATTCTAATAGAAAATATTATATAAAAGGTGATTTTGTAATAAAAATTAAAACAATTCATTTTCATTGAAATCTTTTTATTTGAAATTCATTCACAATAATACAAAATAGCAAATTCACACAAATCTATATTGTTGGAATATCGTTCATACATTCGACATTAAAGTTATTCAAAAAATTTAGCAAGTCTAGATTTTCATCGTTAAAGTTATCTGTCACTAACTCATTTTCCTTCGCACTAAAATTATTCGAATTCATATTTTTGTTGTTAGCTAAAAGATCATTCAAGCATTTGGGATTAAAGTTATACAAAAAAGTTAACAAGTTCAGACTTTCATTGTCATAGTTTACTAGAGGTAAATTAGTTTGTATCAGGTTAAAATTATTTAAGCCCTTATTTTCAACTTTGGTAGATAAACCATCAACATCATTTTCACTTGTATGTTCCATATTCGAATTGTTCAAAAAAAATTTTTAAGTCTAAGTCTATATTTTCATTCTGAAAGTTGTTGGAAGGAAAGTCAAAAACACCATTCATACATTCAAT
Organism: Salticus scenicus; assembly: GCA_963930645.1. Taxonomy (NCBI): domain Eukaryota; kingdom Metazoa; phylum Arthropoda; class Arachnida; order Araneae; family Salticidae; genus Salticus; species Salticus scenicus. The sequence continues at coordinate 87,916,772 of OZ005650.1, read as the reverse complement.
GTGAAAATTATCCAAAAAATTTAACAAGTTCAGGTTCTCACTGTCAATTTTAACTGTTGGTAATTCATTGTTAGTACTTCGTTCATTACAATTTCTACGTATGTTAAAGTCTTTAAGATGTTTCTTTCTCTTATGCTGCAATAATTCATACTTTCACTGAAAAGTTTTACTGTATTCATCACATCTAGTTTGCATTGAAGATTTTTTATGCATATTTCTTTTATGTTTTAAAAAATGCCGTTTGTTTGAAAAAGTATCAGTACATTCGTCGCAACAGTATGCATGTAAAGTCTTTTTATGACTTTTTCGCTTATGGTTTGAAAAAGCATGTTTAGTTGGAAAGGTTATAGAACATTCCTCACATATATACTCAGGTTTACGATAATGCACCCTCTTGTGTTTTTCTAATTCATACTTGTGTTCAAAAGCATCTTTACAAATAATACATAGATGTTTAGGTAAGACTTTTTGATGAAATAATCTCTTATGTTTAAATAAATCACACTTGCGATAGAAATTTTCAATAAAATATTCACATTTGTATCTTATGGAAATTTTTCTATGGGTTTCTATATGTCTTTTTAAACGATGTAAAGTAACAAATCCTTTCTCACACACGTAACAAATATTAGGTTTAATATCATTGTGAACCTTCACATGTCTAGTAAGATAGGATTTTTTTAAAAATGACTTATTACAAGTTGGACAAATAAAAAGTTTAGATAACTTCTCATCCTCAAAACTTGCTGAAGGGGGTTGTTGAATAGAAACGTGAGTCTCCTCAGACGGTAAAGTATTATCCATTTTGTACTTAAAGTATAAAAAATCACTCTAAAAGTAAGACTTTAAAAATGTTTAAAAACTACTAAGTATAGACAACTCTACAGCGAGAAAAGATTATAACTAATAAAATTTTTTCTTCATCCATAAGTTTTACTTAAGAATTTACGCCAAATTCTCTTATTTCATGCCAAAGTTTTATAACTATCGCCAATATTAGTTGAAATTTAGCCAAATTTTGTCTTTTATGATACTATAATAATTAAATCTTACTGGAAATTCTAGTTTTTGACGAAGAAAAGGGGGTGTATTTAGCCATATGGAGTTCCAATTCGATAATTTCTTCTAAGGTCCAGTCTGATCCTTGTTCATTAAATTCTTCAAAACTCTTTATCATCTTGGTAAAAGCTTTTTCAAGATCATTATCAATACTTATTGACGAAAAGAATGTTAAAGTATTTGATCGAAAAAAGGGAGAAAAAAATTCCTGACCCCCTTCTTGCACAGTACGGGTAAGTTTAACTTTAACAATTGTATGCCATTTCAATGCTCTTTTCTCATTTAATTGAAAGCTCAGTTCGTTTAAAATATCGGTTTTTAAATTATTAAAAAATGATAATAAATCTATATCATTGTTTTTATTGACAAAGGTAGTGATTATAAACACATTGAGAGCATTTTGTCTTTTAAAATGTTTAGTTTTCTCCCTAAGTGAATCTTGATCAGAAGAATTTATTATTTGCACTTGTACTAAAGGAGACTGATGTTTGTCTAAAGTATGACGACGCAAATCTTTTTTATATTTAAATACTTCACTGCATTTTTCACAAAAATGTTGCGGTGAAGACTTTCGATGATTTTTTCTTATGGAATCTGACAACTCATGTTGTGGTGGAGGCTTTTGGAGATTTTTTCTCATGTGTTTCAATAACTCATATTTCCATCTGAAGATTTCACTACATAGTTCACAGGAATGCTTAGTTGTAGTATTTTTATGATTTTTTCTAATATGATTCAGTAATTCATACTTGTGATTAAAGCTTTCACTACATTGTTCGCATCCATATTCTGTAGGAATATTTTCATGAATTATTAAATGTTTCTTCAAATCGTCGGGTCTACTAAATGATTTTTGACATACATTGCAAATAAAAGGTTTCACACCCGAATGAATCATTGCATGCCGAGTTAAATTAGACTTTTTAGAAAAAGTTTTATTACAAATTGAACAAATCGAAAGTTTAGATAACTTCTTGTCATCGATTTGTGGTATAGCAGTTTGTTGATTTGAAATAAGTGTCTCCGCAGATAAATCCATCTCTTGACCCAATTTAAACTATCAATAAACTTCACTGAATTCAGGTAAAAAAACAGACGTCTTCACTCCGTAAAAATAAGTTAGTAAGTGATGATATTTTTGTTCGCTCCTCATTTATACCGTACGTTTCTCGCCAAATCTAAATTAATCACCAAATAAATTTTAAACTCTACCAAATACATTATAAATCTTGTAATATATATTCGAAAATATTACTAAATTGTTTTAAATCAAGCCAAATTTATGTTAAATGTTTTCATATTTGCATATTTATCACTAAATTGTACAGGTTTACTCTAAAATAATGTGAAGAATCAGGGAAGTGTATAAAAAATTATTAAACTATAAAAGTTAATAAAGGTGAGGAAAATGTATGTAAGTTGATGAATAGTAACCTATAAGGAGTGTGATTTAATGGTATTTTTGTTAAAAATGATAGTTAAATTTATGTCAAGTAAAATAATTTGTGCGAAAACTTTTCAGTTTATAATTATATGTTTGTAATCTACAATACTTGGTCGAAATATTTTTTAACTATGTTTAAATACATTTGTAAACTCTAAGTATATATCTGTGAACATGAACGTATTTTTAAAATCATATATTAATATTTTTTCAACTCTGAATTTTTTCAAAGTTACTTTCATTATTTACAAACTTACTACCTGTAAAGAAAAACTGTGTGAAAGATAGCTTAAAAGGTGGAGTATTTCGCTATGTTAAAGTGAGAGAAAGTAGTAAAAAGTGGTAAAAACTCTTTATTTTGATATAGATTGTTGAATATTTCTTAGGAAATATAGTTTAAAAATAACTAATGTTGGGAATGAATTACAAAAAATTTTCGGGAAGTGTCAGGCAGATCGCGTTTAAAACGAAAAAATGTAAATTTCTAATAATCTCTATGTTTGAAAACTTGTATACTTTCAAAGAGTGTGAGAGAATTTATTGTATGAGAAAGAAAAATTTTCAAGTACGGTCAAATAATATTAAAGGAAAGTTTGTATTACTCACTTAAATGAATTCAATGAACTGATTTTTTTTGAGTGTTGGAGGATTTGTAGTATAATATAAGACTTGAAATAAAAAGATTTAAAACTTCTATAAGAAAACCAATGTGTTTTACCAAAAAACGTAACATTGTTTGAATAGCAGATATAAAAGTCTCCCCCTCCGCTTGCCTGTTCCTGTATCGCCCAATGTCACCTATAGAAGCCTTAAGGGGAAAAATTCTTCAGCTATTGTAAAACCATCTTTGAAAACAAGTTAGCACAGAACTAGTAAATGTCTTGGTGGGAATCCTTTTTAATTATGTTTTAAATTGATGCAGTCAGCTAAAAACTTTATTGTTTTATTTACTCATTAAATTTTAGATCAACACGATACAAGTTGAAAAAAGTTAGGCGTGAAAAAACTTTAAGAATTTATTTTAAACTGTTAAATACAATTAACTAATTGTAAAAAAACTATTTTTGCTGAAAATTGTTTAAAATCAATAATTAGAATTATCTAATATCTCCCATTTATAATATTATCTATTGCGAGGTAGATTAAAATATATACAATTGGGTTGAAATGAAGAAACTTTACGGGAAAATTATTTTTAAAACGAATATTTATCAATCAAGTAATTATACAGCATTCTTTGGTTTAAAAAGATCTGCGTATGCATATTTCTAAAGAACAGTGGTTAAAGTACTTGCAAACTACTGTTTCTTTACTTCAGGCAGGTGCTGGGTTCGAATACCACTCACCCTCTATGTTTCTACGCTTTCTTTCTTTCATTCTATTTAATTTTCACGTACATTGTCTTTTTTTTTTTCATAAAACATATGGTGAATTTTTACAAGGAAATCCTTAATTAACATTTTTTAATTATTATTCTCTAATTAGTATCATTGAAACGATTGAATTCTTTTCGAATAATTGCATTCATAGGTTGAAAAAGATTTGTACAGGTATATAATAGAAAAATCACTCACACATACGCGAAAACTACAGTCTTATGGAAATACATTTACTGCAAGGTGTCGGGTTCGAATCCCAGTCAGACCTCTCTATTTCTTTCATAATATATTCACATCAACATCCTTCATTATTAATTTCATATTTTTTATTTATTTATTATTTATTTCTCAATTTTTAAATTTTTAAATTTTTTTAAATTTTAAATTTTTTTCTCTTTTTTTAATTTTTATAATTCATTACTCATAAACAATAGTCGTCACACAACCATACAAAAAATCTCTTTTTAAAACCATCATCACCTTTTACAAAAATCACTAATTAATTTTTTAATTAAATTTCCTCATTAACACCCTCGTCACGTTTCACGATTAAGTTAGAGTATGTCTCAAGGACAATACCAACTCATCTAGGCCCTCAGGGGGTGGTGCGGCATCCGCACGGCTCCGTTCGCTCCGCCGGTGCCGCAGTGCCACCGCCTCCTGGGCTAGAACCGGCCTTTTCTACCTACTGGCGAGGCTCCTAGACATACAAAATTTTTTTACCAGTTGACTGTCTCTATTATAAATAATTCATGTAAATTTCATAATGATTACTAAAAATTAATTCTCTTCATGCACATTCATACAAAATTTTGTCCTATAACACCATGATAAAAATTTAGAAAAAGCGGGATGGCAACGCAACCTGTAAGACAATTTTTACCAAAAGTTGATAGGCACTAATTTATGTCAAGGTACAACTACATACCAATTCGTATGAAATTCTGTGCAGTAGTTCCTGAGATAAAACTGCCACAAAATTTTGTCACACACACACACACACACACACACACACACACACACACACACACACAGACAGACATTTTCTAAAAATGGTCAAATCGTGTTCTACAGCTGTCAAAACGTGTAAATCCATCAAAAACCCGAGGTCAAAAATTTTTACGAATCCAATACTTTCTTCTATTGAATATAGAAGAAAGTAACTAGTTTGATGTGGCCACCACAAGAATTTCTTTTATATAATTTTACACAAATTCACGCAGTACAAACTATTTATTAAATTATTTTCTCTGATAAATGCAGACGATTTTAATCTGATAGAATCATAACAATGACTGTCGAAAGAAAGTCAATTTTGTACCAATAGCAGAAGAAATGCAATTTTTTTTCAAAGTTTTTTACTTTCTTCTACTACTCCGATTCAAACTAGTATGCTGTGGCCACCACAAGACTTTCTTCTATATTTTCTTATACAAATTCACACAGTAACAATATTAAAAAAAAAAAAAAAAAAAAAAATACGATTTTTTTTCAAAGTTTTTTTTGTAAAAAAAAAAAATCGATAACTTCGTTTTAAATTATCACATATTTATAGTTCAACCATTCGTTTTAAAGATATTGACGAGACCTTTCGAAAGATACCCATCTTGAAAATTCCCCCCCCCCCCTTCCCCGGGGGGTACTTTCCCCTGGGGGAAGGGAAGCGATGGCCGAGACTTTCTTCCTAATTAACTACTACTATTATCAATAATTCATATTAATTTCACAATCATAGGTTAAGAATAACTCCCATTATGTACATTTATACGAAATTTTGTCCTATATACTGCCATGTTAAAAAATTAGAAAAAATACGATCACAGCACCACCTGTTGAGTGATTGATCCCCAAATCTAATCAGCCCCAGTTTATGTCAGGGGCCAACTAAATACCAAGTCTGGTTAAATTTCGTTAAAAAAAAAAAAAAAAAAAAAAAAACGATTTTTTTCTAAGTTTTTTTTTTTTTTTTCGTTAAAAGTAAAAAAAATCGATAACTTCATTTTAAATTATCTCAGATTTATAGTTCAACCATTCGTTTTAAAGGTATTGACGAGACCTTTCGAAAGATACCCATCTTGAAAATTTACTCTCCTCGAGGGGGGACTTCCCCCCCAGGGGGGTTCACGAGGCTCCTACGCATACAAAATTTTTTCCCCAGTTGACTACCTCTATTATAAATAATTCTTGTAAATTTCATAATGATTACTAAAAAATAATTATCTTTATGCACATTTATACAAAATTTTGTCCTATATCACCATGTTAAAAATTTAGAAAAAGCGGGATGGCAACGCAACCTGTAAGACAATTTTTACCAAAAGTTGATAGGCACTAATTTATGTCAAGGTGCAACTACATACTAATTTGTATGAAATTCTGTGCAGTAGTTCCTGAGATACAGTTGCCACAAAATTTTGTCACACACACACACACACACAGACAGACTGACAGACAGACAGACAGACAGACAGACATTTTCTAAAAAGGGTCAAATCGTGTTCTACAGCTCTCAAAACGTGTAAATCCATCAAAAACCCGAGGTCGAAAATTTTTACGAATCCAATACTTTCTCTATATTACATATAGAAGAAAGTAAAAATTAGAATAATGAAAAGAAATATGGTCAAGGGAAATGAAAATCGAATTTATCAAATAAATAATCAACAATATCAAATATAAAGTACTATAATATGAATCTGCATATTTTGCAGATTATAAAAATGTAAACACATTACAATGAAATAGAAAATATATTTAAATCAGCTAACAACAAAAAATTCAAAATATTAGAATACTTTCTAACATGGTTCAAAAAATTAGAATAATGAAAATATATTGAACATAATTTAAACTCTAAGTATTTTTACTTGCTAATCAGTACTTTGTTGCATCAACCTTAGCTTTAATGACAGCTCTTAAACGTTTTGGCATGTTTTTAACTAAAGGTTCACAATCTTTTTTATCCAAATTCGCCCATATGCTCTTTATACTAGAAATAAGTTCTTTTTTGTCTCTAGGCGCAACTTCTTGAAGTCGTTTCTTCATAATTCCCCACAAATTCTCGATAGGATTTAGATCGGGTGAGTTTGCAGGCCAAGGGAGTACAGGTATGTCCTTCTCTTTGAGCCATTTAGTTGTTGATTTGGAAGTGTGGGGAGAAGCTGAATCTTGCTGAAACAAGAAATCGTCATCACATAAATCCTCAGCTGAAGGAATCATGAAATGTTCAAGAATTTCTTGATAGACTTCTGAATTGACTGTTGTGGAAACAATACACAACCTGCCTGGGCCTTCAGCAGTCATGCAGCCCCATACCATAACAGAGGTCGCAAATTTAAACGAACGTTTTAAACATTCTTTCTTATAAGCTTCATGTTTGAGTCTCCAGACACGTATACCTTGATTTCCGTGAGACACACAAAACACACTTTCATCGCTGAAAAATATCTTTTTCCAATCGTCGTGATCCCAAAATAGCCTTTGTTTACACCATTTAACTCTAGCAGCCCTTTGCTTAGATGATAAGAATGGCTTTATCTTAGGCACACGTGATCTAAAACCTAATTTGCGAAGTCGTCGTAGTGTTGTAGATTTGGAGACATTTATACCCATTTCTTTCCATTTTCTATGCACATATCTCACACTCCGAAAACGATGTTTCTTCACAATCTTTTTCAATTGCCTTTCATCTCTTCTTGAAGTTACTGGCTTTCGACCACTTTTAAAGTGTTTATTTTGAAAACACTTATTATTAGAATATTCTCTCAAAACTCTACTCACACTTGCTTGAGAGCATTTCACTTCTTTTGCTATAAAAAGTTGTGTTTTTCCTATTTCGTGCAAGTACACAATACGATATTTCACAGCCTCAGATAAATCGCTCTTTCGTCCCATATTAAGCAAATACTACGCTACAATCAAATGCCAAACGACTTTTCATTTTCAACGGAGCACATTTTATAGTCCCACAGATGTTAATCCCGCAGCCGTTCTCTCAACTTATAAGAAAAATTTGAATATTCTAATTTTTTGAACCATGCTATCGAGGTATTCTATTTCTTTGAATTATTCTAATATTTTTTAAATAGTTAATTATTAATATATCAGATAAAAATAAATATTTATGTTATATTTATAAATGCTCTGAAGATAATTAGATACTTTTAATATATTTTTTCCTGGACGCAGTATGCAAATTGACGCGTTAGCAACATCAAACTCATTCTTTTTTACATTATTCTAATTTTTTGAATCGGAGTAGTATATTCAATAGAAGAAAGTATTGGATTCGTAAAAATTTTCCACCTCGGGTTTTTGATGGATTTACACGTTTTGAGAGCTGTAGAACACGATTTGACCATTTTTAGAAAATGTCTGTCTGTCTGTCTGTCTGTGTGTGTGTGACAAAATTTTGTGGCAACTGTATCTCAGGAACTACTGCACAGAATTTCATACAAATTGGTATGTAGTTGCACCTTGACATAAATTAGTGCCTATCAACTTTTGGTAAAAATTGTCTTACAGGTTGCGTTGCCATCCCACTTTTTCTAATTTACAAGAATTATTTATAATAGAGATAGTCAACTGGGAAAATTTTTTTGTATGTGTAGGAGCCTCGTCAACCCCCCTGGGGGGAAGTCCCCCCTCGAGGGGAGTAATTTTCAAGATGGGTACCTTTCGAAAGGTCTCGTCAATACCTTTAAAACGAATGGTTGAACTATAAATCTGTGATAATTTAAAACAAAGTTATCGATTTTTCTTACTTTTTACGAAAAAAAAAAAAAAAAATAAAATAAAATAAATAAACAAAATTTAACCAAACTTGGTATTTAGTTGGCCTCTGCCATAAACTTGTGCTGATTAGATTTGTGGATCAATCATACAACAGGAAGCGCTGTGATCGTATTTTTTCTAAATTTTTAACATGGCAGTATAGGACAAAATTTCGTATAAATGTACATAATGAGAGTTATTCTTAACCTGTGATTGTAAAATTAGTACGAATTATTAATAATAGTAGTAGTTAATTAGGAAAAAAAATTTGTGCATTTGGGGGCATCGCTTCCCCCCCTGGGGGGAAGTACCCCACGGGGTGGGGTAAATTTCCAAGATGGGTATCTTTCGAAAGGTCTCGTCAATACCTTTAAAACGAATGGTTGAACTATAAATATGTGATAATTTCAAACAAATTTATCGTTTTTTTTTTTTTTTTTTTTTTTTTTAACTTTAAAAAAAAAAAAAAAAAAAAAAAAAAAAAAACCCTTGGATTATATATATATATATATATATATTTTTTTTTTCAATATTGTTACTAAGTGAATTTGTACAGGAAAATATAGAAGAAAGTCTTGTGGTGGCCACAACATACTAGTTTTTTTTTCTTTTCGTTAAAAAAGGAAAAAAAATCGATCGTTTTAAATTATCACAGATCTATGGTTCAACCATTCGTTTTAAAGGTGAGGGATGCTCCCATATGCACAACTTTTTCCCCCTATTTTTCTTACTACTATTATCAATAATTCATATTAATTTTACAATTACACGTTAAAAACTAGTATGTTGTGGCTCCCAGCCATAATACCTTCTTCTATATTTTCCTATACAAATTCACTAAGGGCTAATGATTTATTAAAATTATCTAACATGATGAATGCAAATAATTTTCATCTTAGAGAAAACTAACACTAAATATCCAAAGAAAGACAGTTTTATTGTCTATAAATAACATCTTAAAAAATGCGTTTTTATAATGGTTATCTCATGCATCAAGTTCCGTACAGTTGTATGCCACAGAAGTTGAGATACAGCCTTCCCGTTATTGAGGAATTTTGCAGTATAACAGCGCCGCCTATGGGCCGATAAGCATCCAAATTGAATCAGCATAATGTCTCATAATGGCCTTTTTACTTACCAAATTTTCTTTGATGATACACAATAGAACCTGCGATATAGCCTTCCCTTACATTGCGGAAATCGCTGTGTAGCAGTGCCACCTGTTAAGCGGTTGACACCAAAAGGTGACAGGGACTAATTTATGTCAAAATGCATCTACATATAAATTTATATGCAATTATGTGCAGTAGTTTCTGAGATATAGCCTTCCCTTAAATTATGGAAATCGCTGTATAGCAGCGCCACCTGTTTTCCTATAAGCATTCAAATTGAATGAGCGTAATGTCTCATAATAGCCTTCTCACATATTAAGTTTTGTTTGATTATACGTAATAGAACCTGAGATATAGCCTCTCCTGAAATTGCGGAAATTGCTGTATAGCAGCGCCATCTGTTGAGCAGTTGACACCAAAACTTGATAGGCACTAATTTAGGTCAAGGTGCATCTACATATAAATCTATATACAATTCTGAGCTGTAGTTCCAGAGATAAAGTCGCCACAAAATTTTTGTGACACACACAGACAGACAGACAGACATTTTCTAAAAATGGTCAAATCGTGTTCTAGACCTTTCAAAACGTATAAATCCACTGAAAACCAGAAGTCGAAAGCTTTTACGAATCCAACACTTTCTTCTTTTGAATATAGAAGAAAGTAAAAATTGATAACGTTCACCATCCCCTTAATGAAACATGACCAAATGAGCAATGGGAAATATCAATTTGTAAAACTAAAAAATATCCTTACTTAAAGCAGAAAAAATCAGTTTACAATCCGTGCTTGAAACAAAATTTTTCGTTTGTAAAACGGAGAATATTTATTGCTAAAGATAATAATCTGGCGTGCCACTCACACGACCTTCTCTTACCCTGAAATTTAATAAGATTGAACTAAATACAGATTGAAGATTAAGGGATAAGATAACAAGTACTGTTATGTAAACCTATGTTAAAGCAATTCAAATTAGGCTTCGGAACAGCTTTATTTGACAAATAATCCTATGTGGGCTCCACCCCCCGTCTCATTATTGTACAGTCGAGAAAAAAAAAAAACGCAACACCCGCTGTAATTTCGTTATTAATTGACGCGGGAACATCTAATAGACATAATTCAACAGGAAATTAAATGCACATTTTGAAAATGTCGTCGAATTTTGAATTAGGGGTCATCTACACATTGAAATGAGCGCCAACTTTAATTTTTTTCAATAGCAACACCCAATTTTGACTTCATATTTGAATTTCTGAGAGTTTGGCAGTGCGGAAAAGTATACTGTTTGTATTATACTTTATCTTTAGTATTTATAGACTTATAATAAAAAATGTGTTAGGGGGTTATCTGTAAATGTAGAAAAATAAAATTAAGATCCTATAAGAAATAGACAAAATTTGAATGTTTCACACCGCAAATCTTTCAGGAAAAAAAGATTTAGGAAAATTAATAAAAACATTGGCCTTTTTCAAGTTCCTTAATTATCCTGAATTCAGTTTTTTAGATTTTTATATACTTCAGTACTTTTTTAGATAATTTTAGGTCTATTTAAATACATACATTACACTTGCGATTGGTCCAGACAGTACTCTTTGAAAAAAGTGCAATATTTTTCAAGTAAAAGTGTCTATTATGGCTGTACTGATCACCAATAAAGCTTAAATTTTCCTTCGTAGGTGTAATATAATATACGAAATGAAATAATATAGATATATATATATACAACAACGCATAAACTAAATCTTTTCGGATAAATTATTGTAAGGTTTCATGAAGTAAATATTTTATTCGCACTTACCAGTTTTGGGTCAGTTGAACTCTTTGGAACTGTACGATTCGTTTTATAATTTCTATGAACATATATTTTATTAATTAACCCTTTCGCGACTGCTGACGTAAAATCACGTCATTTGAAAATCTGTAACTCTGTCAGTGGGTGTTTCTTTCGTAATTTGTGTGTTACATATTTCTTAAGTGTGTAACCCAGTGTTCATATATTTGCAATAAAATATACTATGGACAGAAATATATTGATTAGAAAGAATATAATTATAATGTATATCTATTTGTAATATAATTGTGAATACAGAGAATTTGTTCTGAAATATTTTATTTTGAGAGAATAATGCCCGTAGGCGGATCTTACTGTCAAAAACACAAAATCCTGCAGTCGCAAAAAGTGTTAAAATATATTTATAAATGTTAAAGTATATTTTAAAAAATATATAAAGTTAAAATATATTAATAAAATTTTAAAGACTAAAGTATCCTTAAAATAATAATCCTTCCCACCTAAAAAATAAGTAAATATATAAATATATAAAAATAAAGCAATATATGAAGCAAATGATTAAGACTTTAACTATGACGGTAATTAAGAAACGATTTTACACGTCTGTCTTACATTCCAATTCCATTTGTTTTTTTTAAATTGGCAATTTTTACATTAAACCTATTTTTCTATTTAAAACAGTAAACCCCGCTTATTTAGTTATTTTTTTTCTTCTTGTGTTCGTTTAAAAGATTCAAAATTTATCACTAGTAATCGATGAAGTAAGTACCACTTGTGCATATTTTTGTCAACATAAAATAAGGGGTTTAACACAAATTCATCACTCAACGTCACATTTACTTTTCTTTTCTGTATTGTTTTGTTTTGAAGGACGATGCAGGCGGGGCTTGTCGTCTTTAGAAAACAGGAATTCTTGATGCTAACACTAATGTCTAAAAATCGTCATTTTTGTTTCATTTCTTTGCGTTTGATGTTGTTGTTATATAATTTGACCCGTAAATAAAAAATAAAAATATTTTGTTTAATTTTCTCTGTTATTTTTTAAGATTTGCTTCGTTATCTTATGCAAAACTTTATAAGAGACGGCCCCCTAAACCCCTCCAAAAGAAAAATTTATTTATATCTCGAAAACTAATAACTGGAAAGAGCTGCAAATTTGCACACCCATATTTTTCAGCATTAGGATTCATTTTATGTAAAAATTAATATAGGTCATAATTCATAATTTTTAAGAAAAAAAATTATTAATATTTTTCAGAATTAGAAATATTTTCCAGAATGAAATGTAATGATGGATTATGTTTGGGTTTCTTCACTGTATCTCGTAAATATATATATATATATATATATATCGATCAAGTTATTTTTTGTGAAGATATTAATAAAAGTTTGAAATATGAATTTAACATTAGCACCTTCAAACTTTGAACGCTTATAACTCTGTGAAAAAATATGTAAAATATACAACCAATATACTTTTTCGTTATTCAAATATAAAATAAAAATGGGGCATTACCATTGAAAATAATCAAAGTTGGTGCGCGTTTTAATATGTAGACGACCCCCAGTTCAAAATTTCTGTTCATTTTCTGAAACTACTCACAATTTCCCGTCGAATGATACCTATTACATTTTTCTACATCGATTAGCAACGAAGTTACGTTGAGTGGTTTTTTTTTTTTTTCCCCTCGACTGTACCTACATTTATATAGAATTCAAATCTGTGATTAAATTCAAAAGTTCATTTAAAATTACTCAGACAACTTTGACACGCAACATTCTTTGAAACTTATCAATATTGATCAAATGTTTCTTAGTAAAAAAACGTATTAATTTCGCATTACAACATTTGGATGGCCTGAAATGATTTGTTTTTAATTTACGCTAAGAAAATCAGACAAAGACTAAACGTTAAAAACTTGACTTTGGTATTTAGGAAACCTCAACATGTGTAAATATACAAAAAACCAAGTGATGAATATTTAGATTTTAAAAATACTTTATTTACCATATGGCTATGGGGAATTAATTTTAATTTCTGCGAGCAGCTTTCTTGGACATGGTAAAATATAACAGTAAAACACTTCCACGAACAATAAAAAAGGATGTTATGGCTTAAATATTGGCAGCCCTGTATATCTCCTGAAGGTTATCTACACACCAAATGGTGCAAATGAATATAATCCTATATTAATAACACACGGCATAACCTGAAGTACGCTTTCATCAATTTTCAAGTATTGTCTCACTATAATCTAATTCTTTTGTGTAGCCCTGTAAACGAACAGTGAATGATTTCCATACCATATCCTACATGCAACTAAAAAATCTGGTGTGAAACAACCACACGACTTCCATTGCCCATTATTACACATATTATATGCATTTTTGAGAGATAATGCGATCAGAAAACATAAAAGTGAACTAAAGAGAAAATCGTTAGAGCCGTTTTTGAGATACCAACTTTTACAAAAAATCAATTATTGACCGGAAAAGAATAATTACATACAAAAGGATATTTAAAAGTGAGTTAATATAGCGAGTTTGAAAAAAATCCGGACAGCTGTTTTTAAAAGAACGCCCTTGGGAGACCTGAAATTGAGCTATTTATACAGGACGCCTATCAATTTTCCTGAACTAACCAACTATATCATTCGAAAGGACATCTAATAGAGTGTTTATATAGCAAGTTTGAAGAAAATCGTTAGAGCCGTTTTTAAGATACGGACTTGCGGTCCCACTTCCGGTTTCCGATGTCCCACTTCCGGTTAAACTCAATTAACAGGAAAACAATAATTACATACAAAAGAATATTTAAAAGTGAGTTAAAATGGCGAGTTTGAAAAAAATCCGTACAACCGTTTTTAAAGGAACGCCTTTGCGAGGCCTGAAATTGAGCTATTTATACAGGACGCCTATCAATTTTCCTGAACTAATCAACTATATCATCCGAAAGGACATCTAATAGAGTGTTTATATAGCAAGTTTGAAGAAAATCGTTAAAGCAGTTTTTGAGATACGGACTTACGGTCCCACTTCCGGTTTCCGATGTCCCACTTCCGGTTTTTCAATTTTCACCAAAATTTGGAAATTTCATCTGTACACCAGACGTATTTTAATTCTAAAGTTTCGTAGCTCTATCTTTATTAGTTTCTGAGCTATAATAGCCAGAAGATTCTCCACATACATACATACATACACACACACACACACACACACACACACACACACACACTGACCAATTGCCAAAAACCACTTTTTTGGACTCAGGGGACCTTAAAACGTGTAAATCAGGTGAAAACCCGATATCGAATTTTCAGACCGAATACAATACTTCCATTACCTACGGTAGTAGGGTAATGGAAGTAAAAATATATATTCGTTTCATTTGGTTTAATGCAGTCTACAGATTTTAAACTCTATTTACCTGCAATTTCCCCCATAGAAGTAATATATTTGAATTTTCTTGGGTGTCCCTGTACACGAACCGTTTGTGTAATCTCAACGAAAAGTTTAGTGTGGCATCCGTATATATGATACACATTTAACCCTTTCGTGGGCCGTGGGAAGATTACTTCCCACCTACATGATCTTACAAAATAAATCTATGGGAAGCGCAGTTCCCATTATAATATATTGGCCTTGCTATTATAACGATGGGAACACTAATCCACACTTCAGTGTTGTGCTGCCATTTATTGTTCAATCAACTGAATAGAATTAGCACATTTGTTTTGAAAGTTTGAAATCCTTGTGTGAAATTTGCTCTGCTATGACACCTGTTTTGATATGACATTTGTACTACTCAACGATTCTATTGCAAATATGAGTAAAACACCGTTTTTATTATAATAGCACTTTCTTATATCGTATATTTCTGCACATTTTATGCCATTAACTACCTAATTTGAATAATAAATAATAATTCAAAAATGATAATATCTGAATAAACAATAATTCAAATTCGGCAAAATAAAATATATTTCCTTAAATGCTAGGGTTTAATTGTTAATAAAATATAAAAATTTGGGAGAAATTCAAAAGAGAAATAAATGGCCCACGAAAGGGTTAAAATACTAAGTTTGGAATTTCTGCTATTATTTGTTCTTGAGGTATGCTGATAACAGACATACACACATACAGACACAGACCAACTGCTAAAAACATAGTTTTTGGATTTGGAGGACCTCAAAACGTGTAAATATATAGCAAAAACTCGATTTCGAAAATTTGACCAAAAATAATATTTTTCTAATATAGGTAAGAGAAAGTAAAAAAAAAAAAAAAAAACGAGCCTTCTCTGGAAAAAAAAAAAAAAAAAAAAAAAAAAGACGAGTAAATAAAACACTTTGCTTTTTCACGAAATTTCCGGAAAAACAGTGCACTACACTTGATAATTCTCAATTAAACATGCTTATAAAGAGTATTAATTAATTTCATTAATCTTTCAGAAAATAAAAAGTATTTAGCCCATTGCATAAATTTCTCTTTTCAATTCAAAATTTAACTTAGGAGATATTTCTTTACTGTTTCTAAGTAAACTAGTATATTGTGGCCATCATAAGACTTTCTTCTCTATTTTCCTATACAAATTCACTAAGTGCAAATAATTTATTAAAACTATTATTTATTAAAATTATAATTGTCTAACATGATGAATGCAATTGATTTTCGTCTTAGAGAAAACTAACACTAAATATCCAAAGAAAGAGTTTTATTTTCTATAAATACCATTTTTAAAAATGCATCTTTATAATGGTTATCTCACATATTAAGTTTCGTACAGTTGTATGCCATAGACGCTTAGATATAGCCTTCCCGTTATCGAAAAAATTTGCGAAATAGCAGCGCCACCTATAGGCCAATAAGTATCTAAATTGAATCAGCATAATGTCTCATAATAGCCTTCTCACATATCAAGTGTTGTTTGATGATACTCAATAGAACCTGAAATATAGTCTTCCCTTAAATTGTGGAAATCACTGTGTAGCAGCGCCACCTGTTGAGCGGTTGACACCAAAAGTTGACAGGCACTAATTTAGGTCAAGGTGCAACTACATATAAATTTATATGAAATTCTGTGCAGTAGTTCCTGAGATATAGCCTTCCCTTTTATTGCATAAATTGCTATATAGCAGCGCCACCTTTTGGCCAATAAGCATTCAAATTGAATCAGCATAAGGCCTCATAATGTCTTCTCACATATCAAGTTTTGTTTGATTATACGCAATAGAACCTGAGATAGCCTCCTCTTAAATTGCGGAAATTGCTGTATACCAGCGCCACCTGTTGAGCAGTTAACACCAAAAGTTGGTAGGCACTAATTCAGGTCAAGGTGATCTACATATAAATTTATATACAATTCTGAGCAGTAGTTCCGGAGATACAGTTGCCACAAAATTTTTGTCGCACACACACAGACATACAGATATTTTCTAAAAATGGTCAAATCGTGTTCTAGACCTCTCAAAACGTGTAAATCCATAGAAAACCAGAAGTCGAAAATTTTTACGAATCCAATAGTTTCTCCTATTGAATATAGAAGAAAGCAATAAAACATATGCTAAATTTTAGATTTTTATATCATTGCATTATAGCTTAAGATTTTTGTAAATTAAACTATTAATAGATGCTGGAGCATGTAATAGTTTTCAAGTAAATTCGTTAATATATATAAAATAATTAATTAACCATTGACACTTTGTCTTTCTTTTTCTCTCCTTTTTATCATTTTGCAAGTTCTGTATTTAATTCCTGTTTACGTATGCTCCCAAATGAATTGAATTCCCTGAAAAGTATATATTGGTATCTATTTTTAGAATGTGTTTTGTGTGTCAGGATTCGATAAATAACTTGAATGGCACATGTTTATCCCCTCACTGAACAGGAGAATAATATTTCCCTAGTGCCAATAAATAGCCCCGTTGGATATTATCAACCAACCTTGACAGAAAATTACAGCTAATATTTCCATTTTCTTTTCTTTTTCTTTCAGATATGTCCAAATTTTGAATTGTACAGGGTGTTCCGTAAGTCCGTAGATATTTAAAAAATTCATAACTGAGTAATTCTCTGAAAAGTGGTCATTTCATGTCCCAGTAGTCTTATATTTTTAAAATCACAAAAACAAAAATCTGTCAGAACTATCAATATTAACTAGTTATGCATATAAACTGTTATTCATTGGCTACTGGAATTCAAATACAATTTTTAAATATTTTTTCTTAATGCAAAATTTCATTCCCTCACTGTGTCCCCATTCACACATGTAAGTAAATAAAATGATTTCTATGGTATTATAGCATGTATATTTAGATTATTTGAATTGAAAATTTATTAAATATACTTTATAAATATTTATCCATTATACCACATTTATATATTATACAATGGAAGATATTAGAACACTCTTTATTGTTGCCCCTGGTAACAGACATCATTCCCTCGTCAAACTATAATTACACCCCTAATTACTCCATTAATAGCAGCACGTGCTTTATTTAAGTCAAACTTAATTTATATAGCCGGAAAGTAAAGAAGCCATTTTGTGTTCTGTTGGAAACATTTTACAATGAGTAGCATATGGCTCTCAAATGTTAGATTGAAATACAGTGTTTTTATTAATGTCATTCCCTCATTCATTATAAAGTTAACTAAAAGAAATCAAATTTGCTTTTTTATGTTATCTATATCTATATTCTATACATATAATAAAATAAGATGTGTGTGTGTCATTGTGTGTGTTTCCAGAGAGTTTTAAGAAAACGGCTGATGGCTGAGCTACAAAAATTTGCATGGTGGTTCGTAATGACCTCCCCTGATGCACCTCGAAGCCGGATTTTCGAATTTTGTTTTAGTTTTCTTTTAATTAATTAAAATGTTAAAATAAAAACCTTCTAATTACTGATAAATTGGCCATTTAATTTTAATCCTTAATTTAATTGTTGCCAAAAAAAAATTATCATTATTTTTTTGACAGAAAAAAAAAAAAAAAAAAAAAAAAAAAAAAGCGTGAACAATAAAAATTACATTTATTTAAAATATTTAATTTTAATCCTTAATTTAATTGTTGCCAAAAAAATTATCATTATTTTTTCGACAGGAAAAAAAAAAAAAAAAAAAAAAAACCGTGAACAATCTATACATATAATAAAATAAGATGTGTGTGTGTGTCATTGTGTGTGTTTCCAGAGAGTTTTAAGAAAACGGCTGATGGCTGAGCTACAAAAATTTGCATGGTGGTTCGTAATGACCTCCCCTGATGCACCTCGAAGCCGGATTTTCGAATTTTGTTTTAGTTTTCTTTTAATTAATTAAAATGTTAAAATAAAAACCTTCTAATTACTGATAAATTGGCCATTTAATTTTAATCCTTAATTTATTTGTTGCCAAAAAAAAATTATCATTATTTTTTCGACAGAAAAAAAAAAAAAAAAAAAAAAAAAAAAAACGTGAACAATAAAAATTACATTTATTTAAAATATTTAATTTTAATCCTTAATTTAATTGTTGCCAAAAAAATTATCATTATTTTTTCGACAGAAAAAAAAAAAAAAAACGTGAACAATAAAAATTACATTTATTTAAATTGAGGAAAGTAAATTAAAAAAATCCGCGATTGTAATGAAATGCTCGCTCTCTGGTGGGCTAAGGTGAAATTACAATTAACATGCATAGCTTTCGAATTCATCTAGACGCCATTGCTTACCTATATTTAGTTTCACATATATTTATTGAATAAAAATGAATAAATCCGGTAAAAAAGATAACACTTACTGTTGTGTGCCACAGTGTAACTCCAAAAATAAAAAAATCCAGAATTAAGCTTCCATGTATTTCCAAATGACAAATTTTAAATTTCAGTTGCTTCGGCTAATGGAAGGAAAGAATTAATCAGATGATTTGAAACTAATATTTGTTCAGCTTCAGTTAAAAATCTACTTCCGATCGAACGTTGAATAAACTGAAATATTTTTTTCAAAAGCAATCAATTTTCCATGATGTAATGGCGGAGAAATTATAGCACGAATATTAAGTAGCAATACAAATAGAACAAAAATTAATACACGTGGCCATTATATGTTTACTAACAACAAAGCTGAAAAAGCGCCATCTATCGATCATTACAAACGCGATTAGAAATATCAGTCGTATTGTTACAAATAAGATACCAAATGAAAGATACAATTTTTGTGAATCCAACAGATTAAACAGCTTATCGATCGGACAATTAGATTTTTTAAAATTAACTAATGTATGTATTTTAGATGGCAACAGCAGGAGATTGTATGGAAACCGTTTGGAAATTTTTTTTAAATGTGCTACTAATTAAGTCACGTTTTTTTTAAAGTGCGATTAAAAATTGCAGTTTTCAATTTTTTTAAAATTTTCTTTCACAAACACAACCATATAGTATACAGCCTGTACAACACTAGACCAAATTGAAGTTCAAATTTCATCAATATTTAAATAAATAAATGAAAATAAAAATATGTTTAATGGGAAATATATTTAACCATTAAAAGTTCATTTGTCTAAAATATGGTAGAAATAGCGCTCATAGCAAATTGTTACAAGGTATTAAGTCTTATTTTTATAAGGGATTAAATCTAAAATGGTGACAAAAATTCAAAAATCGCCAAAGAGAACTATATTAAGGCGGTACTATGATCATGCTTACAAACCATGAATTATATATAATCACAAAAAATTAATTGTCTCATGCAACACACGTAGCCGGTCATAGCATATTATAATATATAGCGTGAAATTGTTATCATTTTTATGGTTGATCGGGGATAAAAAAAAAATAAACATAGGAAATAACGTAAAAGCAAATATTATGTGCACCACGTATAGTGTTGTTCATATGTAACTGGGATTCAAATATAAAGGGGATACTTCATTTTTTTTTCGATACTATCTATTTCGAAACTGTTATCTAATAAGGACTTAATGGAAGCCTATTGGTAAACCATTGTCTCAGGTAATAGGGACAAGCGCCCGAGTTTTAGCGGATGACCAAATCGCTACCGAAGGCAGCAGGGATCCGAAGCGAGCTTTTGAGCAATTTTAGTATTTTATTTTATTTTTATAAAACTATATAGAAAAGAGTTTCCTTTAAATTTAGTGACCAGCGAAGCGGGCAAAGCCTGCTAGTTATAGTAATAAAAATATGTTTTAGTAAATATTTAGTGTTTGAAGATACAATTAAACCTAATCATATTTTTATAAAGTAATTTCTAGAAGAAATTTGTCCTTCCCTCACAATCATTCCCTCAATTTTCTAATTAGTAAAAATAATACTATTTCAAAAAATTATCAGTTACAGTTTGGTTTATATTATTTTTTTTTATTAATTGTAACATATATGTACATGCACAAAAAAAAAAAAAAAAAATGGAGCAATTTTATTTGGCTAACTTTTTTTTTTTAAAGGCCCACTTTTCAGAGAATGACCCAACTATTGAATGAATTGAAAGAATTGAACGTGGCTTGCGAAAAAATCCTTCTCATGAAGGGGGATTTTTTTTTTTTTGGTAAAAAAAGAAAATATATTATTATTATTATTATTATTATTATTATGCTATTTGTCGATACAGGGCGCTGTACGTGAACAGATCACACGTTTTCATGAAAAACTGTACTTATTCACATGCAAATGTTTACAGATATACAAATCCTATTCTATGTGTTCGCTGTCACCATAAATTACAGTTTACAAACGAGTTATAACACTGCTAACTTCAACTTCAGTCAGCGGTTCTTACTTGAGGGAAAACATCTTCACCCATAACGCTTTATCCACCAAGTCAGCACCGCAGTTAAAACTTCCTGTATGTACAAGTAGAAGGCAAAATAAGAACTAAACTATTCTAATCGCAAAATTGTGCAATTTATAGAAGTTCCGTTTGCATATTTCAGTTTCACATCCGTGCGAAAAATTTAACGATTTGTCTAACTATCGTCGACAAAAAATTTAACTAGATTTTTTTCTTAAAAAAAAAAAAAAAAAAAAAAAAGAAGAAGAAGAAGAAGAAGAAGAAAACCTCTTCACGAGAATGATTTTTTTGCAAACCGCGTTCGATTCTAACAATTCGTTCAATAGTTATGAATTTTTAAAACGTCTACAGACTTATGGGACACCCTGTATATAATTTCATTCATAGAAAACGATATTCATAAATTATAAAATCAGAACAAAATTTTCGTCATTGAATTTGAAGTCAGATGTCGTCACTGATTATTACTTCTACATTTAACCTTCTATATTATCTTCTGCATTCATAGTGAAAAAAATAATTTTAATAAATAATAATTTAATTAAAATATTTGTACCGAGTGTGTCTCCGTGGGGGGTCTTTCTAAGGGCTCCTATCTCGTATTCATGCGAGTTTCGAAGAAAATCACGGAAAATTCCGAACGGCTAGTCGACGAGCGGTATCTGATATCGAACCCAGCACTTCCCGTCTATCAGCTTTGAGCGCAGAACTGCACTGCCAATGGTGGGGCTTGTACTGACAAGGAAACATTCAAAAGGTGTCATCTTCAAAAAGTATTGAAAAAATATATGTGATTCTACTCTTCATAAAACACCAGAAAATGAAAAAATTATCGACTGAAATTAATTACAGCGACCACAAAAAATTATCAAAATTAAGCGTATTTGGCGATTTCACACTGCTAGGCGATTGATTTTGAGTACTTGGTGGAAAAGCAAAACACGGTTCTGTTCGTACACGGCAATCTCGGTGCTAGCAAACCTATCGCCTAATAGCGCTAAATCGCCAAATAGGCTTAATTTTGATAATTTTTTGTGGTCGCTGTAATTAATTTCAGTCGATAATTTTTTCATTTTCTGGTGTTTTATGAAGAGTAGAATCACATATATTTTTTTCAATACTTTTTGAAGATGATACTTTTTGAATGTTTCCTTGTGAGTGAATTTGTATGTGAAAATATAGAAGAAAATTTTGTGATAGCCACAATATGCTAGTATATTTATTTATTTATTTTTTATGCTTTAAAAAGGAAAAAAAAAAGTAGTGGGAAGCTAGTTGTTTTTATTAGCTGTCTTTGATGGATTTACGCCGCTTAGCTAGATTACAGTTCTAATACCTATCCAGCTCTTTAATATAGAGTAATTCCCTATGAAACCACTCGTCTATCTTTTTATTCCCACGCTTTTTACGGCCAATTTTCTTCTCGCTATCATTGAATCGCTTTCAGATTTTGAGAAGTAAGTTTTGGAGTTTTACAAACAACGCGTCAAGCATATTTCGTTTTTACTTTCTTCTACATTTAACAGAAGAAAGCATCGGATTCGTTAAAGTTTTCGACTTCCTGTTTTTGACGGTTTTACACGTTTTTAAATGTCTAGAATGCAATTTAGAAAATGTTTATCTTTCTCTGTGTATGTTTGACAGAATCTTGTGGAAGCTGTTGTTCAAGAACTAATGTGCAGAATTTCATATAAATTTACAAGTACTTGCACATTGATATAAATTGGTGTCTATCAATTTTTGGTGAAAATCGCCCAACAGGTGACGTTGTCACCTGGTTATCCATGATTTTTAATATGGCAGTACAGGACAAAATTTCTTACAAATGTGCACAATAAGAATTATTTTTTATGAATCATTGCGGGATTAAAATAAGTTGTTTACAATAGTAACAGTCAACTCGAAAAATTTTATTTTGTATCAAATTAAAAAATCACAATTTGTATTGCGTGAATTTGTATAGGGAAATATTAGAGAAAGTTTTGTGATAACCAATATATTCGCAAATTTCAATTTTTTAAAGATTCATTGAATTAAGAAAACACACATACACACGAATAAGAAAGTGCACGAATATTACGGCTTAAAAATAAAATATTAAAAGCTTAAAAAATCAATTTGTGGAAAACGAGACATGATAAGTCCTAAATTTTGTGAATATGAAAACGGATTTTTAAAATAGGCATTATTTAATGAATAATAATAGGGATTAGTTTCTCCAGAGATTAACATAGGATTTGGATGTTCTTCGCAAGGGTTCTAGGCCTGGCTGAAGTATCCTCCGTGGTAGTTTCTGTAAGTGGTCCAACTTGTATCCACGCAGGTTTTGGAGAAAAACGTGGAAAACTGCGACTGCATAGGCTGCTGAGCGTGATCTAAGTTTGAAACCGGCGGAAGGAGGGATTATCTTAAAGGATGGGCAATGATTTCAATAATGTATGGGATAAAACATCATAATATGGGGGGGGGGATGTTGTTTCTTGCTGACTATTTTTACTTTCCGAACACTATAGAGAGGAAAGCATTGTAATCACGTCGAAAATTTGAGCAAAATTTTGATTTTGGTGTTTCTACACGTTTTGAGCTCCCATGAATTCCTATCTACTATTTTTACGATGATATATGTGTGTATGCATGTGTATGTGAATGTGAGTGAACACGGTAGTGTCTACACACTTTGTTCGAATGAGCTGAAAGTTGATACGTATGTTATAGGTAACCATAGCACGAACTTTACTGATTTGGTGAATATAGCACTTACAGTTTTTTTACAGGGACACAAAGAAAAATTCATCATTATGGTCTCTTCTGTATGGGCCAAAATTCTTTAAATTGCGATAACGTCTAAACGCCATATTCAATTGAGCTCAAAATTCATACACATACTATAGGTCACCGTTGTACGAAGTGTATAAATTTTGGTGAATCTAACGCGTACAGTTTTTTTTTTTTTTTTTTTTTTTTTCAGGGACACAACGAAAAATTCTTTACCACTATGCCCTTACGGGCTGAAATTATTCGAAGTGCGATCGCGTCTAAATGCCTTGTCAGATTGAGCTGAAAATTTATATACGTGTTAAAGGTCACCGTTGCTCGAATTGTGTAGCTCTTGGTGAATCTAGTACTTATAGTTTTTTTTTTTTTTTTTTACGGGGACGTAACAAAAAATTCTTTATCATTATGCCTTATGGGCTCAAATTATTTAATGTGTGTTTGCGTCTAAACTCCTTATTTGGATGAACTGAAAATTCATACACATGTTACAGGCCGCAGTCTCACAAAACATATACATTTCGGTGAATCTAACTCTTATATGCTTTTTACAGGGACACAAAGAAAAATACTTCATCATTGTGGCTTATGGGCTCAAATTATTTAAAATGCAATGGCGTCTAAATGCCTTATCCGATTTTCTGTTTGAACGGAAATAGCGTTAAATTAAACAACATACTATACGAAGAAAAGTACTTCGCACACCCTATTATAAATTTCTCTTTTGCTTATTTAATGATTTCTTTTACTTTAATTTATTTATACAATAGCTAATTGCTTAATGTTCGGAAAGTCGAGTGGAGTCACTCTAGATTTTTTTCTTTCTTTCTTCTCTTTCTTTCTTTCTTTTCTTTCTTTTTCTTTCTTTTTTTTTTTTTAAATATATTTTACCTCGATTTTAGATAATTATTTTTTAACAATATATTTTAAACATAACTTATGGATTATTGATAAGTTAAATTTTTTTACGGTGAATGGTGAAATTTAAGGAAAACTTTCAGCTTCAAACATGAAAAGTATTTTTCAAAATTAACTTAACAATGAATCCGCAAAATAATACCCAGATATGCTTAGAATGTATTGTCAAACTGTAAGTATGTAAAAACAAGGGTGGAGGGGGAGGGTAAATTAAAGCTAGTTAGCAGACAGTACTTCAAATATTTTCAAAAAATTAAAAAATTCGAGTTTTAGTTTTAAAAATATTAAGACATTTAATATTATTAAAAAGGCATGTAGATATACAAATTTTCATGATTAATTTTAAAACAATAATTTACCAGAAAGATTCATAATGTCCACCTTCTTCTTAAAAATAATATATATATATATATGTATACTTGGCTTTTGCTATCTTTGTGTTAGAAAAGCATTCATTTTGCATGTTTGTATTCTACCAGGCCCAGGCCCTTGAAAACGATAGAATGCAAATATGCAGTTATCTTATTCCAATTTGTTTTAATTCATTTTGCTTTGACTTTATTTCCTTTTTGGTTTGATTTGGTTGGTCTTTGTTTTTGACCATATTAAGTGTTTAAATACTGATAATTATTTAATCAATTTTAAATTTAAACTGCTACGTACCTATAATTTTTCATAATCTTTACATTTCAACTGTACGTTCTGGTTATCAATATATATATATATATTTATATATATATTAACAGGAAAACATTCTAAATTGTCTTTTAAAAATCTAAAAATTATAGTAATAAATTCTCTCCATTTAAAAACTTCTTTTTTTTTTTTGAATTGATTGTCGCAAGGTCAGTCTTGGTGACAAACATGGCGATTTTTCGCCAAATTTGGCCTAATGCGCAAAGAAACAGACAGGTTCTAGTCGATGAATGCACTTTATTCAGCGTAACTTCTCGAAACATTACAACAAAACTGGGATTTCAAGGAATATTCTCGAAACAATCCAATAATACTGTCAATTCAACGTATACTCTCGAAACAGTCTAATAAAGCTGTCGCTTGTATAAAAAAATTCACTATTCGACAAATGTTCTGAAAATAGTCTAATAAAATAATTACTTGCTCCACAAGAGTAAAGCAAATAGCGTTAAAAACTACATATAGCAAAAATTTTGTTGATTTACGAACAAAAAGCAATCTCTTGAAACACAATCTCAAAAATACATTATTTCATAATAGCTCTTTGAACAACTCTGACTCGCAGAAGTCAACTTGATTCTATTAATATCTTTTGGCGAATTAGTTTAGCGATGGTTCTGTGCTAGAATCTAATGGAAAGTTCCAGAATTCAGCTCCTCTTCAATGTAGAGCCTCGCAAGTTCAGGAACCCTAAATGATCACTTTTTGCTAATTTTTTTGTCGCCAAGCTTGTCGCCTAGGCTGATCTTATTGGAGGGGAATGAACTGTCCCTTTATTTCCTGTTTGACTGTAATTTTACTTTCACCACAAACACACGTAACAGCCCATAGAAAAGGGATTTAATTTGTTGCTACAGTATCTATAGTAGAAGTATGCGTAAGTATACATTAACCTTGCTGGAGATAAATTAATTTAATATTGTATAGAAAATCATATTGATACACTTAATATATTTTCACTTTATTTTGACTTATATAGGAATGTTTATATCTTCAATATTTTAGTATTACTTCTAAATATTAAAATGTTGGTTTTAAAGTTTTTTTTTTACTTACATCTGCATATAAAAGTAACAACTTTTAGCAAAATGGGGAATTTATTATTATATATTTTATATAATTTTTTATTTATGTGATTTTTAAAGATTTTTCTTTTATATTCTTCAGTTGCAAACATTTTTTTCTGAAAAGGTTTTCTCAAAAAGTCAATTTTATTTTATGTTACTTTAAATTTTACATTTTTTTAAATGATCGATTTATTCTTGTTTAAAATACGATTAGCAGTCTGAGCTGGAAAATGCACACAAACACAGATACCATCCTCTTTATTTAGAGAGATTAATTAATAATTATAAATATGTTGTTTGTGATAAAAATATCTCAAATGGTTTAGTCCTCAGATAGCGCTATCGTTAAGTCTTGCCATGTGTATGAATTTCCAAATGCACCAAATAGTGTAGCAGCTGCAAACGGAAAATCACTGACTTTATCATTATTAATATTAATAAGTTATTTATAATTTAAATTTATTATAATCATTTAAATATTTTACGGTTGCAAATTTTAGGTGTGACGAACACTGGTGTCTTTACCTTAATACGCAAGCGAAGTGTGACGTCACTGACCGTCCGTTGGATGCAAGAAAAAGATTTCCTATGTTAATCGCCCATTTGATTTTTTGTAAAAAATTATGAAAAATCGAGGAAAATTATTTCCCGATTTTAATCCCCGTATTTAGGTATAGACATTTATTAGTTATCGTATGCATGTGTTAGATTGAGTTATTTTGCTGTCAAATTGACAAAATTTTAATTTTAAATTTCAAAACTGTCATCGTTGGCGTTTTTTGTATTTGGCGATCAAAAACATAATGCGAAAATATACATGCCAGTTGTATATTTTCGTAATATGTATTGTACGAAATATTGTTTCATATTATTCATTACTCTCTTAATATAAGTTGTTAAAATAACCATGATTTTTGAAAGGAATTAAATATGTTCGACAGATAATTTGGCTATATATTTTTTGTCCCACCTAGGATGACAGATATCAAATCTATTCCGCTGCAACATATGAGTATCCGCGTTTGTAATGATCGATAGATGGCGCTTTTTCAGCTTTGTTGTTAGTAAATATAATGGCCACGTGTATTAATTTTTGTTCTATTTGTATTACTACTTAATATTCGTGCCATAATTTCTCCGCCATTACATCATGGAAAATTGATTGCTCTTGGAAAAAATATTTCAGTTTATTCAACGTTCGATCGGAAGTAGATTTTTAACTGAAGCTGAACAAATATTAGTTTCAAATCATCTGATTAATTTTATACTTCCATTAGCCGAAGCAACTGAAATTTTAAATTTGTCATTTGGAAATAAATGGAAGCTTAATTCTGGATTTTTTTATTTTTGGAGTTACACTGTGGCACACAACAGTAAGTGTTATCTTTTTGTATCGGATTTATTCATTTTTATTCAATAAATACATGTGAAACTAAATATCGGCAAGCAATGGCGTCTAGATGAATTCGAAAGCTATGCATGTTAATTGTAATTTCACCTTAGCCCACCAGAGGGCGAGCATTTCATTACAATCGCGGATCTCATATCACTTTATTTAGACATTTGAAAACAAATTTGACTTCAAATTATGATAGAATATTTATAATTTTCCTTTTAATTAGTATAATAGTTGGATATTTATTGTGTAAATATCACCCTTTGAAATAAAATGTTTATGTTTTCAATCGAATATGGAAGTTTGCCATTTTTTTTTTCTAGAGTTTTGACATTTAAAATTCAAATTTTACCAATTTTACAACAAAAACAACTTAATCTAACGCATGTACACGATAACTAATACATATATACACCCAAATATGGGGATTAAAATCGGGAAATAATTTTCTTCGATTTTTAATAATTTTTTACAAAAATCCAATGGGCGATTAACATAGGAAATCTTTTTCTTGCATTCACAGATGGCCAGTGACGTCATCACTTCGCTTGCGTAAATAAATAATTCCAAATTCAATAAACTTTTTTGGGAAATCAAATAGGTAAAATAAATGACTTCCCAAATTTTAACGGGATAAAAATCAAACATTGAAATGTTTCTATATGACAATTTCAAAAACGCAAAATTTACTTATTTCTTCATTTTTTAAAAATACTTCAAACTGAAAAATAAACCAACCTCAACCTGAAAAATCAACGGAAAAAAAAATCTTAAAAAAAAAAAAGAAAAAAATAGTTTATAAAAAAAAAAAAATTCAAATACAAAAACTGAAAAAAATGTCGATGAGGTGCACCCTTTCCTCGTTTGAGCTACCTGATCGGCTATGTTTTTTAACGGTGCGATCAGAGGCTAAAACTCCAGAGCGCAGACACCCACATACACTTCTATTTATATAGACAATTCTTAATGTACAAATTACTTAGATTGAGCAGCGGAAGTGAGGAGCTACTCGGACGCATTAACACTCCTCCTTCCAAAAAAAAAAAAAAAAAAAAAAAACCTAAATTATCTGAAAATTTATGGAAATCTTAAATTGAAAATGTTTATCAAAATACTAAATGTTATGCTGTCATATTTTGCAAATAATGCAAAACAAGCTAAGGATAAAAATGTTTTTCTGTATAAATAATCTATATTAATAAAAATCAGACTTTAGTCTGTAAATTTGTCAGAATCAAAAAATTTTGCGATACGTTCACATTTCACACACCATGAAAGACGAAAAGGACTTCAGAAAATTTTGCCTGTGTGTATGTCATCGTGCCTGTATGTCTGTAACGCTATTTTTGTACAGATATCGCGTGAGAATGGCTGGATAGAATTCAACGGCGCTTGGCAGGTATTTAGGTTTTTACGCAACTTAAAATTATATCTATCAACTTTTTCGAAATTATCAATGAAATTTTTAGAATGTATCAGACACCTAAAGTAACGGGATTTATCGAAATTTCCCCCGTTACCTTCCCCCCCCCCCTCGGGGGGAACAGAAGGCAAAAACACATTTGTAAGCAAAACTCGGCTCCAAATTACTTCACAGTGAAGAAATTGCCCGTGGAGAGACAACACATGAGTACAAATAAAAAATTACCTGCAATTTAGGAAATTTCGATTTTTAAGGGGAGGGGGGGGGAAATCGATTTTTGGCGGGAAATTTTGCAAATTCCGGATTTTTTGAGTAGAACTCTACTAAAAATGGAACAAAGATATTGAAAACAGCCATGCGTCTTCTTTAGGATATTTCCAAAACCGATTTTTTTTTTTTTTTTTTTTTTTTTTTTTGGGGGGGGGGGGTATGTGTTATGAAGGGAAAATTCGAAACACCCTTTTTAGCGCTAATTTGTCCTGGGAAATTTGTGAGAGCTGCAATCACGAAGTTTGGGGCTTCGATTGTTTATATGTGTACGACACCTCAAGTAAAAGGATTTATCGAAATCTTCCCTCTTCCCCTCATGGTGACAGGAAGCAAAAAAAGTTTGTAATCATAACTCGGCCCTAAATTTCTTCACGGGCAAGAAATAGCACATGAGGAGACTAGACTTGAGTATAAATAAAACATTATATACGATTTTGGAATTCTTGATCCTTAAAGGAGGGAGGGAAAAATTCGTTTTTTGGGGGAAATTTCAGAAATTCTGGATTTTTGAGTAGAGCTCTACTAAAAGTGGCACAAATGTATTGAAAACAGCCATGTGTCTCCTTTAGGATAGTTCCAAAAACACATTTTTTTGGGGGGTGGGGTGGTGGTAGGGGGGGGAGGAGGCGTTACGAAGGAGCAAATTCGAGACTCCTTTTTAGTGCTTAATTTGTCTTTGGAAATTTATGGGATCTGCGGTCACGAAATTTCGTGTGTAAATTTTTATATGTATCCGATACTTATTGTAACGAAATTTTACGAAATTCCTCTCCTTCCCCGCTCTTGGGGTCGGGGGGGGGGGGTCAATAAACGTGTAAAAACACGCTTTCCCGTTTCAATTTGCCTTAAATAATCTTTGAATGCCGACTTTTGGTGTGTGGATGTTGATTAAGTGTACGTACTATGTACTTTGGTGGGATTTCTCAAAACTTCGAACTTACCCGCTGGGGAAGGGGAAGTAAGAAGTGGGTAAGTTGATGCCGAAGGCAGTGGGGATCCGGACTCCTCACGTTGCGAGCGGGGAAAACCTCTACTGAACACAGCGGGAACTTTATTTTATGTTATTACTAATGATATGGGATTTTGACAACTCATTTAACTATAGTGTCCAACGAAGCGGGCAAAGCCTGCTAGCAAATAAATAAATAAATAAAAAGAAAAAATAAAGCACTGACCGCCAAGCAGTACGTTCTGAATATGGAAGACTCATTATTTTGAAAACAAAAAATAAAGTTTTAATTAAAATTTAGCAACATTTATTAAACGCATGTAATTTTTTTGAAGACGAATAAAACATTCAAATCTTTAGTAAAATTGATTTCAAAATAAGTTTTATTTGTACAGCTTGTGCAGAATGTTCACAATAGGCATAAGTCTATGATTGGCAGATAGCTTTTATGTCCTTTTAGAAATGGTTACAAGACCCCATTGGGTGTCGCCTGCAGCAGTTGGACTCCAGTTAATAGAACTCTGTGGGCGAAAACAAATTCTGTTTTTGACAACTGGAATATGCACATGATAACACGAATAAAAGAACACTTATAAATACGAATATCGATGTGTTCCCAATTCCTTTTTTATTTGAAGACGGACATTAACAACGGGTTTTCAGGAGAAAGTTCGAATAAAGCAGAAGAGTATACCGAGACTGTTTAAGAGAAGAGTCACGGACAGTTCTCCGATAGCTGTAAGTAATCTATATTTTTCAATAGATTTTTGATACGTTTAATAAGCAAGATAGTTTTTAACATAAAATATCTCTCGCCCTCTCTATTTTTAATTTTCAGAACATACTCTATGTTATGTAAGGAAAGTGTTGTAATCATGAAAAAAGTTCAACTATGAAATTTTGACGTATATATATATACGTTTTGAGATCCCCTGAGTTCATTTTTGCTATTTTTATGGTGATGTGTGTGTGTGTGTGTATGAATGTGTATGAACACCATAATGTCTAAATACTTTGTTCAACTGAGTTGAAATCTAGTAGGTGTATTGCAGGTCCTCCTCACACGACTTGTATAGATTTTGATAAGTGTAGGTGTTATAGCTATTTTATAGAGACACTCACACACACATACACGCACGCAAAAAAAAACTTTATCAATACGTAAGACAAATTAGCATTATTTGAATTGCACTAACGTCTAAACATTACATTTGATTAAGATGTAAATTGGTAGGTATGTTATAGGTTATCATAGCAAGAATCGTACAGATTTACATAAGTGTATGATTTTTTTTTCTTATTCTTTTTTCCTGGGATACAAAATAAAATTTTATACATTGCGATCTATGGGATCGAAATATTTAAAATTCACTCATGCTAAATTGTTTAAAACATAAAAGGATTAAATTGATATTATGAGCTTACCATTTGTCATTCTCTTATAGTGATGCACAAAAGAATTTGATTATTTTACGATTCATTAGACGGTATACAACTTGAACTCAAACACCGTATTGTGATTTTCCCTTTTGTTTATTTAATGACTTCTCTCATTCAAATTTATTTAAACAACCGTTAATTACTAAATGTTAGGAAAGTTGAGTGAAGTCACTCCATATTTTTGAAAAAAAAACATCTTGAAGTTTTAAAATTTTTATATATTCAAACATTTAAATTTATGAGCATTAAAATTTAATAACACTGCTCTGCATGAAAATTGCCCCCCCCAACACAATTTTTGCAAATTCTTATGCAAAATGCCCTCCTGAAGCGGAATATTATACCATTGCCCATCTGCGCAGCACTAGTGCGACGTAAAAACCCAACCATCCATCCATCCATCCGAATATTATACCCATTTTTCCCTATCACCCACAGTTTTTTAGGGACGGCCCCCTACTTTTATCCCTTTTCGGTAATTTTATGGCTATAAATTTGATTTTTAGGAGAGGAAAGGATTATTTTAACTGTTAAATATCTTCTGAGGAGCTGT
Organism: Salticus scenicus; assembly: GCA_963930645.1. Taxonomy (NCBI): domain Eukaryota; kingdom Metazoa; phylum Arthropoda; class Arachnida; order Araneae; family Salticidae; genus Salticus; species Salticus scenicus. The sequence continues at coordinate 87,883,947 of OZ005650.1, read as the reverse complement.
TAATAAGCAAAAGTGAAAAGTATAATATTTTGTCTGAGTAATTCTCTCTAAGTTCATATGTTTGTACAATTAGTTGTTATCAAGGACATAGCTAAGGAGGAGTCTAGGGTTCAACCCTTTCTCCTTCACCCCTCAAATTTACAAACTTGTTGAAAATTTTTGAGTTATTTTTCATTTTTAACACCCAATATTATATATACTAAAGTTTGAACCCTCACATAAAAAAATTTCTAGCTATGGCTTACGTTGTAATGTATCTGAATTCTGTTGTGCATCCCTGTAACATATAGAAATATAAATGTTAAGCACACAATTTCCAATAGTAGCTGTGCTGTAGCAAAATTCTAAAATATATACCAGTTTTATTCTTTCTGAATATTTCATTATACTTCAGATAACACTACTCGGAATGAAATTTGCTTTTGACACCATTTCAGCATATTGTTATGTAAAATGACTTCCTGAATCCGAATAGGATGCCCATTTTGCCCTATCAACCACTGTTTTTTTAGGAACGGCTCCCTATTTTTATCTTTTTTTCGGTGATTTTATGGTTATAAATTTGATTTTTAGGAGGGGGGAGGATTATTTTAACCATTAAATATCTTCTGAGGAGCTACAGAGTTGAAAAATTCTAAAATATGAATATTTGCGGCGAGGGTAAAATTTGCCACTGAAATTATGAATTACACTTCTTATATTTTTTTAATCTATTATTAATGTTATTTATTAAACATTATATATTTTTTGTTTTTAAGTGTTAAATTAATTCTTTTTCATTCTCCAAATTAAATTCATGGCCATAAAATTACAGAACAGGGATAAAAATTGGGGGAGGGGGTGATATCCTGAGAAAACGGTGGGTGGCTGGGCAAAATGGGAGTCATATTCGGATTCAGGAGGTCATTTTATATAAGAATCAGCAAAGTGGTATCAGAACTCCTTTTTTTTTTTTTTTTTTTTTTCAGTGCAGTCGACAAAATAGTCAATTAAAAATTATAAACCATGAAAAAATTACTCCCACTTTTTTTTTTATTTTTCGTTTTCTTAATATAACGTAATTTTTCTTTCTTTCTTTCTTTCTTTTTTCTTTTTTTTTTTTTTAGGAATTTCTTTGGAAAGTAATCCAGGGAAAGATACATTTTTAGCTTATCAATTTCTATCCTTAACTAAAACTAGATAGCCAATTTAAAAAATTAAATGTTACTATTTTATTAAAATAGTAATTTTAAAAATTGAATTTTAAAATTTACTAAGTTTTTTTATGATTGAGTTAGTAAGAAAACACACACACACACACACAAAAAAAAAAAAAAAAAAAATAATAATAATAATAATAATTGTACTTTAAATAGTCTAAAATTCTGTTTATCTGTCCTTCACAACAAAAAACTGGATTTAAATAATCGTTTATTAAGTTGTCTTATTAAACTTTCCGTGTTCAACAGACTTTCGTCAAGTGTTTTAAATTATTGTTCCTCTATTAATTGGCACCATTCAACTATTAAAGTATTTATTTAATTTTCATTTATTTATTCTTTTCTTTTTTTCAAAACTAAGAACTAGATTAGTTCTTAGTTTTGGGGAGAACTGTAACGATATCCCTTCATCCCTTGAGCTAAAGAGTTTGAAACTTTTTCGAGCTTGTGTTAATCCTGTGATCTGATTCAGTGATTTTTGCTGCATTGCATTATACTAATCGTTTTTAACTGATACATTTTCTTCTCATTTTTTTTTCTAGATTTTTCCAGAAATAAATACTGCGGCGTTACAAGGGTTGTTTTAATCGACTTTCAGATTATACGACTAGCATAGAGCAAGCAATATGTTATGTAGAATCGTACTCTCTATGAAAGCAGAAACAGACGCATTAATTACGGAGGAAAATTCTTTAATTTTATATAAGTACGGAATGTGTCCACCACTTAATTCATTTTCTATCTTGTAAAAGTGAAGTTAAGAGTGGGATTTTTTTTTTTTAATTTTTTTTTTTTAAAGTTTTGGACACCGAATTTTTGATCGAATACAACACTTCCATCACCTACGGTAGTAGGGTAATGGAAGTAAAAATAAGTGTATTAAATTTTAAATTTAAAAACTTATTTATGACAATAATGTTCATGTATAATTTTTATAATACAACAACTTTTTATTTTTCATCTTTTTTAAATAATTCCTTACAAGAACAAAAATAATAATAATAGTGTGTTAAGGTATTTTTCCTCAAATTCATGTTTGTTCAGTGACCACAATATATCCGAATTCTTTTGTGCGTCTCTGTAAAAATAAAGTATATTCGATAAGCACGCGATTTCCAGTAACGAGCATGCTATAACAGAATTCTAAACCATATATCAGTTTTATTCGCATTTAAATAATTTAACGTACTTCAGATAATTAACCCTGATTGAACGCGATACGCGTAAATTCTTAGCTTTCTTGAAAAAAAAAAAAAAAAAAAAAAAAAAAAAACTACAGGTAATGAGCACATCATTTCTTATAATGATTATACTTCAGCAAAGCAAAGTAACGTATATCAGTTTTTTTTCCCTCTGTTTTAAACGATTTAACATATAACTAAAACGAACTTGTACGCTGGACCTGTTTTATTTTTAACTTAACATAGTTAAAAGATTTCTCAGACATTACACATACACACACACTGACCAATTAAAAAAAAAAAAAAACACTTAATCGGACTTAGGCGACCTTAAAACAAGCAAATGTGGTGAAAACTTGTTATCGAAAATTTTAAACAAATGCAATATTCCATTAACTACAATTAGTTGGGTAATGGAAGAAATTATTTTTGTTGTACCAACCAAATTTTGTTGAGTCAAGAATAACTTCTCTGAGTGTAGTGTATGTTCGGAAATTCAAAATACAAAATAAATTAAAAACAACAACACACAAGGCAATTTACCCGAAGCAGTGTTTATCTTAACTTAAAAGTATACAGTACAAAATCCATTTAGATGACATATGCTGCTGGTGACATGCAGACACAACTGCTTCGGGCGGGTTGAGGTTTGGAGGGTCCAGTATCTAGGATATTGCAAAACAGGGCTATGGATTAAAACTTTTACAGAGCAATCATGGTGTCATTTATATTGTTTATTATGCTTTAAATAGATCAGAAAAAGTACAGACAGTAATTTATGGCGACTATCTTTTTCGAGCCTTCTTCTTGCAGTATGGAAAGCAAGTAAAGAAAAGATATTTAAAATTGTCACTTTGTTTCTCCCACCAAAGTCGCAGTTTAAGTTTTTTCTTTGGAACAACACGTTGAGGTAAATCTTTTTCTGTTTTACAGTTTTCATGAGAAATTATTTTGTTGAAATAAGATATAAACTAATTTCGTATCTTTCCATTATACTTGAATCTAAATTGGTAGTTCGGACATTATTGCGAGTATTACTTTTAGTTGATGCCGGTTTTTGCTTATACGGAATGTTTTTCTCATGAAGCACTATTTTTCGAATAGGTTTCATATCCATTCATTTTGATGTTGTTTTCATTGGGATAATTGCTCTTGAAACAAATTTTAAACTTTGGTGTTTTTTGTGTGTTTTCTTTATAGGTCTTTTTTTCAAAGTAATTTTCGTCACAAACTTGTTCTGTTTCCTTTCTACTCATTTTTCTTACAGGCGTGTCACAATCAGTTACATTTTCTGCTTTTATAAACTCGTGTCTTTTAAGCATAATGAAGTCAATCAAACTGTGAATATTCTTATATTCAGCGGGATTTTCAAACTTAGGAGGATTGTCATTGACATTTGCATATGTTGCTTTGGTGATGTCACATGGTTTCACAATGGCATTATCTTGACGTATTTTGTTAAACTGATTTTCTTCAAATAAATATTTACTAACTTTGTGACTTTCTTTTGGAAAGCTATTAAGTACTTTACCTTTTACAAATTTTTTCATTTCAGTGACATTTTTATCTTTACAGAATATTCTTACTTGAGAGCCAATTATATTTTCCCATGTAAGAAGTGGATTAATTTTTTCTGAGATAATTTTCGGCCACTTGATTTTCTTCTTCATGTTTTGATCATCCAATAAAGCTTTCACTGTCACATTCAACTGTGTTTCACCACTTTTGAGTTCAATAATGAAGCTATCAAATCCATTTTCTGTTTTTCCCTCATAGATGTAATTGATTCTTTCCAGATTCATAAGAGTCAGTTCCGAGAGTTTAAATTCGTATATTCCTTTACTTATTTCCCCTCGAGGATACTTTTTACGTAAATCCTCCATTTCGAAACAAAATTAACTCACTTAAATCACAAAATTTCTCAAAATTCGCTTTTTAATAAGAGACAGTCTCAAATTACACACTACTCGTAATTTGCTCAATGACTGCAAAGAAATTATTTTTGAGAAAGCTAATGTGTACTATTTATTTCATCATTTTTGTCATTTGTTTTTAGTATTGTTATAAAATATCATAAAATCGTTATAATAGCTATAATGTTATTTATATTGTTGTTATGTGATGTGTCTTATTAATTGTTATAGAAGGGAAAACATGTAGGTATCTGTAAACATTTTGCACCCCGGCAATTAAAGTGATACAACTCAAAAATACAGTATTTAAAAAAAATCAACTTAAAGATAGCGATAAATCATTGATTAGTAGGGACATAAAACTGACACAACTGCCTCTCAAGTGGATAGTTTTCGAGATAGAGATGTGACGCTTTTTTCGCACGTTGGGGGTATTTACTATTTTTTGACTTGTGTCACTTTTCTTATCGGAGTGCGATTTTTTAAAACTAAAATTTAATATTGAAAATATTATTGCTCGAAATATTTAAGGCTCTTTTGAGATTTTGCGATGTACTATTTTATAATATAAACATAATAAAAATAATCTGGTGTGTCACTCACACGACTTTCTCTTACCCTGAAATTTAATACTATAAATATAGGTTGTAGATTAAGAGGTAAGATAACGAATACTGTTATGTAAACCTGTGTTAAACAATTCAAATTAGGCTTCGGAGGAGTTTTATATGATAATTAGTTCTGTGTGAGGGGGGCTAGCGCCCCCTCAACCCCCCATTTCATTAATGCACCTACATTTATATAGAATTTAATTCGGTTTAAAAAAAATAATTCTGTTTAAAAAATATTTATTAACATTATTATTTAAAAAAAATTATCTTTTATTATAATGTATAGACGATTTCCATATTAGAGAAGTAGAATTTTTTTTTTTTTTTTCTTTTTGTTTGTTAAAAATGAAAAAAATCGATAACTTTATTTTAAATTATCGCAGACCGATGGTTCAACCATTCGTTTTAAAGGTATCGGCGAGCTCTTTTGAAAGATATCCATCACGAAAATTTACTCCCCTCGAGGGGGGATTTGTTAAAACCTGAAAAAAATCGATAAAAAACTTGACTAAAACTTGTTAAAAATGAAAAAAAATCGATAACTTTATTTTAAATTATCGCAGACCGATGGTTCAACTATTCGTTTTAAAGGTATTGGCGAGTTCTTTTGAAAGATACCCATCATGAAAATTTACTCCCCTCTAGGGGGGACTCATACACAATTTTTTTTTCTCAGTTGACTATCTCTATTATAAAAAATATATATTCGTTTCATTTGGTTTAAGGCAGTCTATAGATGTTAAACTCTACTTACCTGCAATTTCCCCCGTAGACGTAATGTATTTGAATACTTTACTTTTGAGTGTCCCTGTACACGAACCATTTGCTTCATCTCAACGAAAAGCTTACTGTAGCTTCTCTATATGTTGCACATTTAGAATACCGAGTTTGGAATTTCTGCTACTATTTGTTCTTGAGATATGCTGATAACAGACACACAGACAGACAGACAGACACACAGACCATTTGCTAAAAACATTATTTTCGTTATCAGGGGACCTCAGAACATGTAAATATAACAAAAACTCGCGTTTGAAAATTTGACCGTAAAACAATACTTTCTCGGCCCTATGGGTAAAAGAGAGTAATAAGTAAAAATAGTGCTGAATACATAGGGCATAAAACATAGGGCATAGAAAAACATTACACTTTTCTTGAAACAACATAAGAAAAAAAAGGACACTGCGCGTTTCGAAAGCATGTATTTTTTTTTTTTTTTTTTTTTTTTTTTCATCAGGTACAAAACAAGCTTTATCAGTGGCAGGTTTGGTTTGGGTTATCACTCTACAGTCTTTTTTTTTTATTCCATGCTAAAGCTAATTAGAACGGGACTGATCTACAGTTTAAGGCGGATTCCGAAATATCTCAAACGTCTATACCTGAACCGGGACTCGAACCTTGCACTTGAAATCGAAAGTCAGAATGCCAACTCTTCAGCTACCCGATCATCTGTAACAGAACACGCTTTATCATAGATCTAAAGAAGAAAGCTACGCTTTCGAAACGCTTAGTATCTTAAAATATTGTATAGTGTTTAAAAACAAAATTCTGATATTCTTCACATAATGAAAACAGTTTCAGTGTTAGTCTCAAAAACAAACAGAAAAAGAAAATCAGTAGTAATTCCATTCACTTTTCCGAACATAGTAGTTATTTAACGTTTAAACAGATTTTAATATTGCATTTAAGATGTGCTTACCAGTATGTTTGCATTACGAAAATCTTTTTTAAAAATAATTATTTTTTTTTTTTAGTTTAAAAAGAAATTTGAAAGTTTTTTGCCTGAACGCATGTATTTCAAAAGTTCATATTCAGGCTTTATTGAAATCTCGACTATTGGGGCTATCTTTATTTTTATTTTATACTGGCTGGCTTTATTCTCTAGTCACTATATTTAAAGAAATAATAATAATAATAAAATAATAATCACGATATTTTTAATCACTTTATATATATAAACCCACTGAAATTGCTTAAAACCTGATTTTGGGTCTCCGCTGCTTGCATATTGAGCGGAGTGAGCAGGAGGCACAGCCCCTAGTTTAATTTAAAAAACAAGAATTTAATAATCATGCAGTACGCATTGATTATTAATACTTTCCAATTGTACGTACTTGTTGTCTCATATAACTTTCAATATTCTTTGCCTACGTTATCACACAACAGACAGAAGCACTGAAATGTATACAGATAGACTAATTAAATTTAAAATCACTCTTAGGCACTGTTGGAAAGTATTAAAAAGGCCCAATGCAAAAGAAAATGCAGAATTTAGATTATGATTGCAGCTCTTAATGTATCTGGATATTTTAGTGTAGCCTTGTAAATCTGAAGATTAATCATATCATATTCTATACAAAACATTATGGTAGAATATTAACAATACATGTAAATTTCTTTATGATTCTTACAGTAGAAAGTTATTTAAATGTGATTTTTAAAAACGTCTGTCCTAAAACGCAATGTATTGGCATTTTTTTGGTTGTCCCTGCACACAAACTAGTTGTACAGGACCTATTAACGTCATTTTAAATAGGGATGATTCCATAGTGAACTTGACTAATATATAACATTTTTTAAAAATTCTGAAAATATTTATGAATGCTGGGGCAGGAGACAGACAGATAGAAAGATAGACAATCGGACAGACAAATACCCAAATTGAAATCATATTCACACCTAGAAATTGTTAGAAAGTGTTAAAAACGCTTAATGTAAATGAAAGTACAATTCCAGATTTTTTTTTAAAATAGCGCTTAATGTAACTGAATATTTTTGTATGGCACTGTAAATCAATTCCTAATTATACTATATTCTACAGAAAGCATTCTTTTGTGCATATGAATAACATATTTCAATTTCATTGAGCCTTGTGCTAAATAAAATTTGGTTTATAGAAATATAAACCAAATAATAAAATTTGGCTTAATAAAATTTGGTTTATAGAAATACCTCTCACAGAACGCAATGCTTTGGAATACATTTAGTGTCCCTGAACACAAACCAGTGGTGATATTTAAACATTTTACATAGGAAACATCCGATAATGAACTTGAATAACATATTTCAATTTCATTAAAATTTGTGTACAGTAAAGGTATTAAAATATCCTTTATAGAAATACCTCCCTTATAACACAATGCTTTGAAATAATTTCGGGTGTCCCTGTGCACAAATCAGCAGACGTATTCAGTCCATTTTCAATAGGGAATATCCAGTATTGAACTTAAATAACATGTATCAGTATGAAGAAATTCCATAAATATTTATGGAAGTTAGAGCACGGACAGACAGACGAGCAGGCGAACAGACAGACAGATACACAAATTGAAATAATATTCACTCTTAAAAGTTGTTAGAAAGTGTTAAAGACTTTTAATGTAAACGAATTTGCAATTCCAGCAATTTTTTTTTATATATATCTCTTAAAGTAACTAAAAATTTGTGTAGGGCACTATAAATCTAATGCTATGTCATAATATATTCTATAGAAAGCATTCTCTTGTGCATATGAATAAAATATTTCATTAAGTTTCATTAAGTTTTCTGCAAAGTAAAGTTATTAAAATTTAGTTTAAAAAAATACCTCTCATAGAACGCAATGCCTTGGAATACTTTCGAATGTCCCTGTACACAAACCAGTGCTGGTATTTACTCCATTTTACATAAGAAACATCCGATAGTAAACTAGAACAACATATTTCACTTTCATTAAGATTTGTGTACAGTAAAGGTATTAAAATATGGTTTATAGAAATACCTCCCATAGAACACAATGCTTTTGAATACTTTCGGGTGTCCCTGTACACAAACCAGTAGAGGTACTCACTCCATTTTACACAAGAAACATCCCATAGTGAACGTGAATAACATATTTCAATTTCATTAAGATTTGTGTACATTAAAGGCATTAAATATGGTTTATAGAAATACCTCCGATAGAACACAATGTTTTTCAATACTTTCGCGTATCCTTGTACACAAACCAGTAGAGGTACTCACTCCATTTTCAATAGAGAACATCCGATAGTGAACGTGGATAACATATATCAGTTTCAAGATATTCCATAAATATTTACGGGAGTTAGAGCGCGGACAGACAGACGGGCAGGCGAACAGATAGATCCACAAATTCAAATTCACACTTAAAAATTGATAGAAAGTGTTAAAAAAGCTTAATGTAAACGAAAGTGCAATTCCAGCAAACTTTTATTATTATCGCTTAAAGCAACTGAATATTTTTTTTGTGGCCCTGTAAATCTGATACTAATCATACTATATCCTATAGAAAGCATTCTTTTGCGCATATGAATAACATATTTCAAATTCATAAAGTTTTGTGCCAAGTAAAGTTATGAAAATTTGGTTTATAGAAATACCTCTCACAGAACGCAATGCTTTGGAATACTTTCGAGTGCCCCTGTACACAAATCAGTGGTGTTATTTACTCTATTTTACATAAGAAACATCCAATAGTAAACTACAATAACATATTTCACTTTCATTAAGATTTGTGTACAGTAAAGGTATTAAAATACGGTTTATAGAAATACCTCCCATATAACACAATGCTTTTGAAGGCTTTCGGGTGTCCCTGTACACAAACCAGTAGAGGTACTCACTCCATTTTCACTAGGGAACATCCGATAGTGAACTTGAATAACATATATCAGTTTCAAGAAATTTCATAAATATTTACGGGAGTTAGAGCGCGGATAGACAGACAGACAAACCGAAGTCATTAGCACTTCCCAACCTTTTGGAAAGTGTTAATAAAAAGGTGCACGTGGAGAATTAAATATAATGGTACTGGATAATTTAATTTAGTGTAATTTATAGAGATATCAATGATATAGGAAAAACTACTTTAGCCATTTTTCTTTCTAATAATAAACAGAACGAAAAGGATAATATTTTACCTGGAGATATTTTGTACATTTAGAGAAAATAAAAAATGCTCTTCCTTTTTTTCTTCTCGCATTAAGTTAAAGAATATTTAAAATAAAATTGAAAAAAAAAAAAAAAGTGATAAAGCAGTAGAACAGTTTAACCTCTTGGCGAAGTTTGAAATTTGGTAGCGAAGTAGATCGGGTGTTTCTCGTCAAAATCGTGATATGCGTAATTGCGATAGAAATTACTAAGTGAGCTTTGTAGAAATTACTAAAGTATTCAACTTTTTTTTTTTTTTTAACCGATGAAAGCATTAAAATTTATTGTTTTAAGCATAATCTCGTAATATTAGAATGCGCATCATAATGTAATCTATGATGAAATAATTTCCTTTCCATTTTTTCTTTTTTTCTGTTAAAAAAAAAAGGGGGGGGGGTATTTTAAACACAAAAATCATACATTTATCTGACTTTGAAATACCCATAATCTTTTTTCTTTAGGTCTCCTAGACCATGCCTCGTATGATGGTCGCTCTGATGCTAACAGCAGTTGTATCTTCCATCGTTAAAGCCAACATCAGTGGCGGTTACGACCAAGGTGAGATCCTGGCAGAACTTCCAAATCAGCCTATGGTTTTTAATACTCCAGAAGAGTTGAGGACGTATTTACAAGAACTTGACAAATATTTTGCCATTGTTGGCAGACCTAGGTGGGTGAGAAAATTAGCTGCTAAAATTCAAAGAAAATCTATACTTTATTAATAAAGAAAAAAAAAGTAATATTCCGTCAATTTTAAGGGGAAAAAAGAGAGAGAGAATAAAAGAATGATAAAGTTATTAATAATCTTTCCCACTGAACATATACTATGCATGGAAAAGTATTGCAATCATGAAAAAAATCGACTATGAGATTTTTCGGGTATTTATATGTTCTGAAGTCTCATGAAATAATTCTTATTATTTTTACAGTGATGTATGTATGTATGTATGTGAGTGTGTGCCCGTAAGTAAGCACGAATGCGTCTAAATCCCTTACCCTATTCACCTTAAAGTTAGCTAGTATGTTATAGGTCATCATCATGCGAACTGTATGAGTGTAAGACTTAAAGTACTTTTACTTACTTTATGAGTGTAGAACTTAAAGTATTTTTATATGGACACGAAGAAAAATTCTTTATTATTATGGCCTAAGAACTCAAATTGTTTAAAGTGTGATAGTGTCTAAACGTCTTATTCGATTGAGCCAAAAAAATAGTGAGTTTGATAGATACGTCACCGTCGCATGCATTGTATAGAACTTGATGAGTGTAAGATTTATCGTTCTTTTACGGTGATACAAAAAAAAAAAAAAAAAAAAAAAGTTTAAGATTTATATACTCAAAATATTTGAAGTGCGCTAACTAAACCCTTCATTCAATTAGGATAAAATTAGATATCGTTAAATATCGTGAACTATATGATTTGATTAAAGGAGTTAGGATGACTTCTGGAAGTTTAGACAAAAATGGGGAATAGGTATCTTGTTCGTTGGAGAAATAGTTGTTAGAAAGGTATTGTTGAAAAAGTATTCTACGAAGTCTGCTCGAAGATTTTATGGTCGACAAACCTTTTGTAAAATTGTTGGGTTGGAGAGGATTTTGAAGGTTTAATGTGAGAAATAAGCAAATTGATTCTCCAATGATGGTATTTAAACAGAGACAAATCTGAAGTCGCGGTCATTGGAAGATTCAGAATACTGAGAGGTGTCTGTCCTTTAACAAAACTGAAATGCTATTAAAGGTAATATGTTCGCTGCTATCAAAGGTGCTTTGAAGTTAGTTTAAATATACAAAATCAAGTAATAACAAGTAGTCCTGTCCCCAACCTTAGAGCCAATAAATTCTTAATGGAATTTTAAACCCAAGCTTTTCTCCCTACTTTCGTTAATTTGTTCTCAGTGGAAAATGCCAAGAGAGGAGTTTAGAGGAGATGAGTTAACGTCACAAATTTATAAAAAAATATTATTATTTAAGTCTCCATTTTGAAGCTATAAGGGCGAAAAATGCGCTTAGTTCATTTTTCGCTATTTTTCCTCCAAAAATAAAATACTAAAAATAAATAAGTGAAAAAATAATTAAAAAAAAAAAATGAATAAAAATAAATAAAAAATAAATAAATGATTCTTGGAAAAAGAAGAACAAATTTAACGGTTGTGAATTTTCTGAACGGGAAAAATGGAATTAAAAAAATAAAAATAAATAAATAAATAAATAAATGAACATTAGGTAATGGTCTGGCTGCCGACGGCGATAGGTAGAGAAATCTCCTTGACTAGTGGAGGGTGTGATTGTGTGTACATTTTATAGATACTCCATTGTTCACAGTTACTTGAAAAACTGAATATGTATGGTATGCTAATTGTACAGGGTATCCGAAAAAGTATCTTTATATTTTAAAAAGATAATTACAAATAAACAAACAATGATATGTACTTACGGTTATATATATACTAAAGTTTATTTTAAATGAAGAATAAAATAAATAGCCCAGCGTGAGTGTTTTTGATGACGATAAACTGAAAAGTCGAATTAGAGTGGCCATACGGACTGTTGATTCTTTAATGGCACTGATAGTAACATAAAGAAAACAACAGAGTGCCTAGAGCAGAAAAAGTAGCTTCTAAGGCAAAGTAGCTTCTAATTTTAAATTTGTGTTAAAAATAAATAAATAAATAAATAAAAATAATAATATTAGAATCAGGAAAAACCTGACTATAAAGCAAAAGAAAGAATTTATTCCTAACAGTATTCATTCTGCAATGCTTCAGAGAATATGTTTAGAAGTCTTAGTATAGACACGATGTAATGCAATCAAGTGAGGTCGGCACACTGAAATCGTTCAGTAACACTTTGCGACATGTTATTTATGCAACATAAAAAACCATACATGCGTATAGTTGATTGTTTATTTTTAATTATTTTTTATAAAACTATAAAAACACATTTCGGTCACTACAAAATAAACTTTGGTGTTTACTTTAAGGCACGTAAAAAAATCGTACATGCTACATGTTATTATTATTATTATTATTAACATAAAGCTGCCCCAGTGGTTCCAATAAATATGTTTTATTTGTAAATTTTTTGAAAAGTAAATAGGGTAAATGTTTTTTTAGGACGACAGAACTACTGCTTTTTAATTATTTTTTAAATGTATAAAAATACATTTCGGCCACTACAAAATAAACTTTGGTGTTTACTTTAATGAACATAAAAAAAAAATCGTATAAGCATATCCTTGTTCATTTATTTTTAATTAATGCTTAGAAATGTAAATATACATTTAGGGCACCCTGTTTTTGCATTTATTTATTTTTTAGTTTATTTTCTTTAAAAAGTATTACATGGATTTTTTTTTTTCTTTTTTAATTATTAATGCTGCCCCAGTGGTACCAATAAATATGTTTTATTTGTAAATTTTCTAAAAAGTAAATGATATAAATTTTTTTAAGACAACAGAGCTACTGCTTTCAAACAAAATAAACCATTTTAAAACGAATTATTATTATTATTATTATTATTATTATTATTTTGCTACAAGTTAAAAAAAAATATTAAAAGCAAGTTAAAAAATATATACAATTAAAAATGAAATTGAGAGAAAACGTGCAAAAGAAATTTTAAGGTAGGAATATAGTAACCGTTGCTAAATAATAAAACTTCGTATTTTAAGGTAAATAATCTTTATTTATTTATTTATTTTTTACGTTTTTTGTATATTTAGATCAATTGATTTTTTTCCCTCTATCGCCCCAAGTTAAAAAATATTAAAAATAAAACTCAGAGAAAATGCACTGAAGAAATTTTAAGAAATGAATATAGTAACAGAGTTATCACATGCTTTTATATGGAACAATAGACTTAAATATATATATATATATATATATATATATATATATATATATATATATATATATACTGTTGCTCTAAATTAAGTTTTGTTTTATACAGAATTTTATATCTTTTACTTAGAAAACTTGTTTTTTCTCCTTCTTTTTCTTTTCTTTTTTAACATTTTTTTTATGTCTTTAGTAAATATGTTTTATAAATAATAAATCTCCGTAGCTTCAAAATTAGCTCTGAGCAATTAAAGTAAATTATTTTCATAAATTTATAACTGTGCACTTAAGGTAAGTGAAAAATAATCAGGCATCATTTACCTTGTATAATCACCTTGTTCTTATTATTACCTTGTTCATAATTCATTGTTCCAGATCTGCGCTCATAGTCTTCTTAGGTTTTTGTCCTACTCTTATGTTTGATTTAGATGAATTAATTATTTTATACACATGAATTATATTCATAACATGTAGGGTTTAAAAGGTGTGTGTATTCTTATATTAAAGATTTCGCTTCAGACTTTTTACATTTTCATTTTTTCAGCGGATCGCATGTATTTCAAAGAAGTGCTACATTACAATTGTTTTAGAAAAACGAAAAAATAAAAAATGTATCAAACATTATATTTTTGAACAGAAAAAGAAAAAGACGTGTAATTATGTATCATTCAGTAATATAGATACAAGTAGAAAAGTTAATTTACAAAGATTTATTGTCTTTTGAATAATTTAGAGATGATTTGTCGGGCAATTTATGGTTAACGGTTCTTTGTGCGTCTTGCAATGCGTTATACTGATTAACTGTCCTTAAATAAATATGACTTTTTGATTATGGATTCGCTGAATTGTTTATGAGATTCTTGCTTTGATGATGATGTATTATTATTATATTGCTACGAGATCCTGACGGATTGATTGTTAACTTCTTTTAACAATGTTTAAGTTGTTAGTCTCTGTACTTATAAACCATTGTCTGCTTACTGTCCTAGGTTTGGTCGTAATTTAGGTAGTGGATACTCCAGGAATGTATTCCCATATTACAGGGCCAATCCTTCGCCTCCTGCCTTTTGACATTTCACCTCTGAGAAATTCCAGAGCTTCCTCGCACCTGATGTTACGCAGGGGACAGTAGCTTCTTGCTTCATCATTGCTCTCTACCTATAACTATGCTTCGCCACTCACTTAGAAACAATCACAAAAAAAAAAAAAAAAAAAAAAAAAAAAAGTATATAAGAAGCAAAACGGAACATTCGTTTGCAGCCTTTATCAGAAGGAACCGTCGTCACTTATGTAACCAATGCTGAAAATAAAAATAAAAATAAATAAATAATAAAATAAAACAAAACAGAATTAGTTTAATTGCAGCTTTCCTATTTTGTGTGTTTGAAATGATTATTTTCAGATTAAAATTCAAGCAGCCCTATTCTAAATGTAAAGAACATTATTGATTATACATGTTTGATTATACATGATTGATTATACATGATTGATTTTTCATTATTGATTAAACACTATAGACTATGATAGTGTTATAACCTATGGAAACTCGTTACAAAATTTGTTTCAGTGTGATACAGAATCAAACTGATTTTAACATTCACGAATTCACAGGGACAGGAAGAATCCACCAACGAGCATTTCCAAACTTTCGACATAGAACCTTAACTCGCTGGGGGCATAACTGTCTATTCTAAGATTCTAACGGAAATCCTGAGGAGGATCAGATGACCTAAGAACCCCAGGAGGACATGGACCTATATATATATTTATTTAAATCTTGAGATTAATAAGTTTCACAGTATTTGATTTCATATTTTTGTGTGTGTGTTTCTGCACACCAGCTGCACATTTGTAATAATTTCGATAATATAAATTACATTATGTTTACGCCTTTTGTATTTTTTTTGATTGTATGGAACCAGTCACTGCCAAGCGCCGCGATTTCCAAAAGTAAGTTTCTCGTTATGATTTTTCACAAGAAGCTTTATTTCAAACAGAAACAAACCATGGTTTAACGAAATACAAACTTTTGGTTATTTTCACATAGTCGCCATCGATATCGATACATTTTTCATTCTATTAAAACAATTTCAAGGAACTCTCCTGACAGCCTGCTGTATCTCTTTATTGCTACGGAGGTGACCCAAGCCGAATGAATTACGTGGAAGCATTCCACTTTCTCCGTAACAACAACAACAACAACAAATATATATATTTAAATTAGGTATTATTTTTGGTTATTTTTTATTCCCATTATCTTTCAATCTTCGTGGCAAATTACAATCGTAGATGGCAGCACTATTCAAATATCTATATTGATTATCTGAATCCAAAACAAAATTTTTTTTGCTTGAATAGGTTTTTGTCTTCTTTAACTTTGTTCCATGCTTCCTGGCCATTTTGTACAGACATTATATGTATTTTATTTCTTTTTATTTTATTATTTATTAATTTCCTTTTATTTTATTTATTTTTTATTTATTTGTTTAATTTTTTCCATTATTTTCATAACATTACTGTAGATGGCAGCACTATCCATGTTACAATAACATATGAATCCTAATTTACTATAATAATCTGAATCCTATTTTACGTTAGGATTCAACCTGAATAGATTTGTGAATTCTTTATTTTACTTCATGTTCACTGCTAATTTGGAACTGACTAACTGTGCTTTTAACTAATATCCGCTTGTTAAATTTTTACATGTGTCTCGTTTTTCATAACTATGAGTTGCCTCTTTTTCAATAATAATTTTGGATTATTATTTGTAGTGGTGAGTTTATTTTGATCTACGTTTTAAAATGGTTATTGGATTATCATTTTTAGTGAGGTTTTTTATTTTGATCTTCGTTTTTTCTGGTTTTACTATGGGTGTTTCGGGCCTGTGAACAAAGAAATTCTTAGCTTTTGCTTTCTTTGTGACAGAAAAACATCCATTTTTTAGCATATTTGCATTCTACCAGGTCCTTGAAAACGTTAGAATGCAAATAATGTTTTTTTTTTCTCATTCCAATTTGCTATAATTCATTTAGATTTTACTTTATTTCTTTTTGGTTTGATTTGGGTGGTCTTCGTTTTTTATCAGAATAATTGTTTGAATACTGAAATTAAATCATCTTTGAATTTCAAATTTTTGCACTGATAATATTATATTACTATATATATATATATATATATATATATATATCGAAGCTACGCAATCTTGGAGGAAGGCTATGCTGACAGTGTTCTGGGACGAGATGATGGGTGTCATTTTGATTGATTTCTTCACTTCAGTAACAATAAAATCGGAACTATCTTGTCATATTTTCACCAAATTGAAGTTCACCATTCGAAGCAAGCGACTATGTTTCTTGTGTCAAGGGGTTTTGATTTTGGACGATAATAAAAGATCCATACAGCAAGGTACACAACAGAATACATTCGTCGCTTAGAATGGGAGAGATTGGGTCATCCGGACTAACAGATCTGATTTTCTGAACAGATCTGATCCATCAGAGGATCCTTGAAGAGGTGCAGCAGGCTAAGAAGAACGTTCTTAAATCTTTGGGCAGCAATTTTTATCAAGGTGATTTCATGAAACTGATTTCAAGGTACGTCAAGTGTATGAATGTCGGTGGTGCTTGTATGGAATAATAGCTAAAAAAAAGTTCATATTTTGCTATGTTTGTGTTTGTAGTAAAGTTCTCTTGTAAAAAAGCAGGACGAAACTTACTTTTGGAATGTTCCTCGTATATCGAATGATAATATACATTAAAATTTAATGATATAAATGCATAAAATTATTAAATTGTCACAAATCATTGAAATTATCAAAACTAATAATTTTAAAATTAATGATATAAATTCAAAATTTAACTTTGAATTTAATTATGTAAATATTAAAAATAGGATGCTACTAATCTTGGTACGTTAGTGTTGCGTACTATATATATAAATTTCTCTCACCGGAAGCCGGTAGATCGAATAGAAAACCAGTGTTTAAAATATTAACAAATTCAATATCTGTAAAATCTTCACTAATTTATTTAGGCTTAATACTAGATACTAAATTCATTTAGCTCGAGTATTTACAATACTTAAAATAAAAAATATTTACATTTTGAATGTAATTTTGGTAGCATATACGCTTGTCACATAGCACCCAAGGAATAGCTTACTCACTAGCAAAAGGCGTCATCACAAGCACTAAATCTGATTAAGAGATCATTCTTTTATCTCCAGTTTCAATAATAAAATCCTATATTTCATATCGAAGCTCATAGGATTAGCAACATTCCACTAAGGTAGAGATAATCGTTTCTGTTATCAAAAACGTAAATTCAGATTTTAGATAACATTTGTCCTAACAAAATACTATATATTTTATACCAGGGCGTACACCTTCCCATCCATCTTCTTTAAAATAAATAAACAAATTAATAACTTATGCAAATGTAATAAACCGGCCACCTCTTCCATTATTCATTTGAATCATGTACGCTTACACAACATAGATGTAAATTTAACGGTAATAAAATAGTAAGAGAAAATTTAATCCATACGGTACTAACCCATGAAATTACAAAAAATTAAAAGAATATATACCGTTCTTAATAAAAGTTTCTCTTACATTAAATAGATTTCAGAACCTCTTCCACAATCTGTTAATCTACTTTTATTATATTATTATATTTTATATCTTTCTAAAGTGCTTATCACTTTTATTAATTCTTAATCAAAAAAGTCTGCTTGAAGACAGAATCTCTATATATTAAAAAAAAGTTACTGTCGCTGGCGTCAATTTTTTTTTTTTTTTTTTTTTTGTCTGCGACAGCATCTTCTCGCGGAGAGCAGGGTCCTTCGCGTAATGAGGGGAGATACACTCACGAGCTAATACCAAATGTCTCACTCAATATTTGGGACCTCTCCCCGGAAATCTCTGCCTTTCTGTCAGGTCATGGCCCCTTCCCCAAATACCTTCACAGATTTCATTGCCGACGATCTCCCTTAAGAGGACTCTCTACTTTAACGTTTCTGGAAGCCAAAGCAAGTGTTATTCTATGGAGAATTTTGCCCCCTCATAACACATTAACTAATACATATTTTTAAATTCCATTTTCGCATTCAGAAAATTCACAACTTTTCTTCAACAGTTTATCGCTTTCTAAAATTTTATCTTTTAAATTTTTAATATTTTATTTTGAGGTTGAAAAATACGAATTTTCACAATGTGAAATTTTCCATTTTTGAGCTTAAAAATAAAATTTAAAAAATTAAAAATATCAGTTTTTAGAAAGCGATAAAATTGTTAACAGTTGTGAATTTTCTGAATGTGAGAACGGAATTTAAAAATATGTATTAGCTAATGAGTTATAACAGGGCAAAATTCCCCATAGAACAACATTGGTTTCGGCTTTCGGAGACAATAAGTAAAGAGTCCCCTAAGGCTTCCTTCAGAGACTGGCAATTTTAGAAATCTGCAAGTCGGCTCTATTGATATTTCTTTGATGCGGTTTAGGAAATCGACGCTGGCTGCAATCGAAGATCACAAACCTCCTGGTGCGATAATTGCTTGAGAAGTAGGTCTCTTTTGTAAAAGAGCAATAAAAAGTAATGTCCTTCATTGTAAATGTGTGCAAAATGTCAAGGGTCGCTTTCGGACAATGAATAATTTATGAGTTTTGACGCTCTGTATGTTGCTAGTATCTGAAGGATCCTTTAAGCTGCCTTCAAACTCTGGCAACGATGCACAGCTTCAAAAGCAATAAATTATCCATTGTCCGAAAGTGACTCTTGAAATTTTGCACACGTTTACAATGAAGGACATTACTTTTTATTGCTCTTTTACAAAAGAGACGCTAGTCCAGAGAGTCGAGATGCAGTTATCGAACTAGGAGGTTTGTGAGCAACGCTTCCAGCAAGCGAAGATTCAGATAACACATCAAAGAAATATCAATAGAGCCGCATTTCCGCTTTGCAAGTTGCCAGAGTTTGAAGGCAGCTTTAATGCTCATGCGGCGAGGAGGGGACTGCACAACATTACTACTTTCATTGTCAACTTACAATACCTTACCATGTAAGCAACCCTAACCCTAGACCAGCAACTTGGCTGAACAATATAATAACTAGAAAGCCCCTACGGCTCAAATTAAAGTGCATTTATGCCTTCCTTCAAGATTTATCAAACTCAACAAACTATATTCTTTCTCTATCTTTCCTTAATCTTTTCCTCCTCTCCTACATGGTGAATACTGGCCATGTCTGATGCTACAGCATTTCACGGAAGTGCTCTCGGGAAGCAATCATCCAGCGCATGATTTTGCTATTAACCAACATTGTTCATAGGTTGTTTGGGCTTGGTATAAAGACTGTGTAAACTTTGTATAAAGACTGTGTGAAATTTGTACATCACTTGTATGAACTTTGTAAACAGACTACCACTCGGCTCCGGTCCTCTTCACTTTCATGAAACTTTGTCGCCTTATGTCGCGGGAGAGCTCTGCTCTGGCGACCATTGTAATTTTTTTTTTTTTTTTTTTTTTTTTTTGTAATTGTTTGTTTGCTTGTGCAATAAACAACGGGGGAGGCTTAACCTTTAAAGACGGGCTCCTTTGAATCTCCACAGTGGCTTTGGAGCCCCTCTCTAAAGGTTAAAAAGGCTCAAAACCGCTGCATAGTGGAGAGCGGCCTCCTTTCGTCTTGGAATCTTAGAATGAATAACACATTTTGCAATCATAAAACCTATAATTAATTAAACTTTTTTTTTTTTTTTTAAAGAAATATAGTATTAAAAGGGTGAAATTATGTTTCAAAGGAATTAATTTTTCTTCGATAGTTTGTACTACTATTTCAAAATTAAAAGAGTAGTATTTGAAGGTAAAGGATGGTTAGGAGACATCTCTTCTGTAGAAGTTGTAAATGTTTATATATTCTGCTGATTATTTTTATTAAGGATATTAATCGCTGAAGCAAACCTGCAAGAATGCAGATCTATTAGTCAATCTCACCCCAAATTAAATAACGCAATTAAGTTTCATTATAAAATCTATTATTTGTGCTATTTCAACTTCATAAAATTTTCTGTATAGAGCTTGACAGAATATTTTTGCAGCAAAATAAGTTGGAAGCAAAAGTTTCTCTCAGCTTCATGATGTACTGTCATGCAACTATTGAAATCTATTATACTAGACAAATATATATTCAGCTGCAAAATTATTGAAGCGCTGGCAATAATTCGTATTTTAAAAGATGTGCACTTAATACAGTTTTGTTAAGTAAATATTTGTCATGATCTTAGTCTTTATGCTGTTTATAAAAAAAAGTAAGTTGATGATAAAAATTAGCGATCAAACTAAAAAAAAAAAAAAAAAAAAAAAAAAAAAAAATGTGGATGCGTGCTTTAATAATTTCGCTGTTGACTGCAAATGGCCTATAAATAATATGCTAGTGTAAATTATACTTTCCTTAATCAATACAAATAAATCTTCATTTGCTAATTGTAAATTTTTGAAAATTTCTATTGGCACATATTCCAATTTTTTTTTTTTTTTTTTTTAAGTAAATAGTAGATTTTTTTTTCGTCATTTCAGATGATTAGAATATGAGATAATTAAGATATTCGATTATGTATTTTTCATACACTTTTCCCATTTAAAAATAAAATGTTTAATATTATTCTACTTTTCATTATTTTTAGTTCCCTATCATATTATAGGTATGGGGAACTTAGGTAATCGTGAAATTTTTCGACCTCGGTTTTTTGACTTTTTTACAAGTTTTCAGGTGAGAGTAATCCGAAAATGACAAAATTTGTATGGTGTCCGTCTGTAGGGTGTCTGTTAGTTTGTTAGTCCGTCAGTGTGTTAGTTTGTTAGCCTGTGTACACGATATCTCAAGAACAAATTGTCGCAGAGAAGTCAGATCAGATTTAAAATATTACTTTCGACACTGGCAAGAACCCTATTCATTTGCAACATTCGAAATGCAAAACTTCGTAAGATATTAGAAATTTACGATTTTCTTAACATGGGAGAATAGGGCAAAATTTCACAAAAACATGCATTAAATGGAAAAGTTTTACTGTAAAAATGTCAGACATGTTTTAAAATATCAGTTTTGATGCCGGAATGAACATCAGTAACTATAAACATGCTAATTTGAAAATTTCGCAAGTTATTGGAAATTTACGAATTTCTTAACATGGCAGAATAGGGCAAAATTTCACATAAACGCCAATTTTGAGGGATATTTTCATCATAAAGACGTCAGATTACTTTTGAAATATTATTTAGGATACTGATATGAATATCATTAACTATGAATTTCCCAATATAAAAATTTCGTAAGTTATTAGAAATTTACGAATTTCTTAACATGGCAGAATAGGATAAAATTTTACATAAACGTCCATCTTGAGGGATATTTTCATCGTAAAGATGTCAGAACACTTTTGAAATATCATTTAGGATACTGGCATGAATATCATAGACTATGAATTTTCCAATTTAAAAAAACTCGTAAGTTATTTGGAATTTACGATTTACTTAAAATGGTAGAATAGGGCAAAATTGAGTATAAACGTCCATTTTGAGGATCATAAATATATCAGACAACTTCAAAATAACATTTATGATACTTCTTTGAATATGATTGATGACTGCAAATATTCTAATAGGAAAATTTCGTAAGTTATTCGTAATTTAAGATTTTATCAACATAGCGAAATTGAAAATTTTCCATAATAAATATGCATTTTGAGGTTTGTTGCATTGGAAATAGTAGCATGAAAACTGAACTATGAAATTGACTCGAATAAAATAAATTAATAGATTAGAATAAGATAAATCGAAGTGAACGGTTAGGCGAAGATTTTATTCTGTCACTGTGTCAAGCGTTTGGTCAAATTCATTTCCCTTAACATGATAATCATGTTAAGAGAATATCCTGTACTAGAAATTTATGAGAACATAACATATATATGATGGGGAACTGAACACCAATGCCAACTAGTTTCTTTTCTCCCGAGGTGTTTATCAATACTGTAAAATAGCGGGTATGCACAAAACAGCGTGAGGAGTTCAGGGCCCTGTAACTGTTACTGTAGTGGACTAATTGTGATCGAATTTGTGTACATGCACAGAAAAGTATGCTGTTTCAATTGTTCAAGTGAAAGTATTTAGCATCAAATGTCGCACTGTGGGAAATGTTTGACACTGTGGTCAAGCAAGAAATTTGCATAAGTGTAGGGCGATCATAAAAATAAAAGGAAAGGTTGGAGAATTATCATCATTCATAGACAAATTGCCTTTCGATGGCATTGAGCCTACGTGACCGTGTTTTATTAGTCAAGCATTTTTATCAACGGAACGAAAATGTCGGTTCTGTCCCTTGTGAATTCCGGTGATTGAAAAATTTACGAAAAGGACCGATCAGCGTAATTAAGTTACAGTGAAGGACTGACTGATTTCAATCTACAGGAACTCGAAGTACAACGTTTTACATATCAGGCGAATCAGTCGATATGCTGCGATCTGTCGTTGTAAACGTTGTGCACAGCATGTAGTTATTAGAACATCAGAATGATGGTCATATTGAACCAATTTATCTAAATAATAACAAATATTGTTTATTATTAATAAGAAAACTGTTTTTTTCTGTTTTAATTGACAGTTACGTATTCATTTATCCCACATATTACGCTTTCAGCGTCAAAGTTTTCCCTAGCGGTGATATTCGGAATTAACTTTTCCCCCCCTTTAGTAAACGAAACATATTTTACTATTACTATGAATCCACACAAATTATTATTACAAATGGCCTACTACAGTAAGAACTAGAAGGTTCTGAACACTTCACGTTATTTTATGAGTACAGGTACTTTGCGTATTTTAAAATAAAGCTACTGTTAAATGATTTTAAGATACTAATTTATAATTTCCTAAAGCGGTTGAGAAAACATATAATGTCTCAATTTTGCATAACAAATGTTTCACATAATTAGAATAATTTTAAAATGGAAATCCAATTATACTTTGAACTGAATAAAGCATGAAGTGCATGGAGCAATCATATTTCAAATTAATTAAATTTTTATTTCTGATAAGATTATGATATTTCAGCGCATGTTACTTAGTAATTGAGAAATTTTATTAAATTTAGTATTATACTTTTCCGGGTGTTTTCGATAGAAATTCTAGAAATGTGCTTATTTCTTATGATTGGAAAATGGAAAAGATATTTTTCGTATATAAAAGTAAAATAATAATCAAAACAGTTTAAAAGCTTTAATCGAATTTCTCATCATGTAACTTTGACTATAATTCTACAATATTTGAATATAATATGCGTAGGTGAATTGAAAGAGATTGTGATTTAGTGTAATAGAGAACCTTTTCTTCTTTAATTAAATGTTGAATGTTCAATGCGAATAAAAAATAAACGTTCAATTTTAATTTGGCGAAAAAAAATGTCATATAAGTCTTATGATAGCCTGCACAATCAAATGGAAAAAACTATATTTCATAATATAATAAAGTTTATTCGAGATAAATCAATGTTTTAAAGGTTAAAGTTTCCTTAAAAAAGAAAAAAAAAGGCATTGTACATTTATTTGTTATAGGTGTGGTGTAAGGTTTAATGGTCCGATAGTTTGTTATAGGTACCTATGATGTAAGTGAGAATATAAACCCTCCATGGAGGTGGTCTTCCTAAGGAGCTCTAGCCCCTATTTATGTGAATTTCTGAGAAAACTCCGAACGGCTAGGTCGGCTTTGGCCTGAACCTTTTGGCCATTGGTGGGGCCTTTTATTCTAAAAGGATGATTATTCGTTTCCCTGTAAGATCAATTAGGAATAACCTTGGCTAAATGTAACATATAAATTTAGGATGAATCAGTGATATTTTGTCATTATATATAGAGATATGAGAAAGCTTTTTCATGTTACAGATAAATACTTTATTCGTCTGACTAACAGGGCTTGAAAAATCTCAATTTTTTTACATGCCTAATCGGGCATGTTAGTCTGGAGAATACATGCCCAAATTAAATTTTTACATGCCCAAATATTTTAATCAAATGTATATTAATAAAAACATTCACATATCCAGTGAAAAGAATTAAATAACATTATACCTATATTGACATTTTATTTTCAATTTAATTTATGTAAAAGTTTTAGTCAAGATATGCTGTATCTTAAAATTACTTTTGATTAAATATTTGCATGCCCAGTTGGGCAGGTAAGAGGAAAAAAGTACATGCCCAATCTGAATTTTTACATGCCCCGGGTATGTCGGGTATTATAATTTTCAAGCCCTGCTGACTAACAAATATAAGCTATTTTCTTAGAACAATAGTTTTTCTTTTCTTAAGATTGTTGCCATCCGAGAGGTATGTCTTAGAAATGAATTATTTTTCAAATAATTCATTTGCAGAAAATGATAACTGTTAAAATTTTTGACTCTTATTAATAAATGCTGGAATAATAAATATATTTAAAAAAAAAAAAAAAAAAGTTTTATTCTTATAAAAATGATTCATTTACATACTGTGATCAGTGAAGCGGGCGAAGCAGCTAGTATAATATAAAATCTTCACAAAAGCAAGCAGTGAGTATAAAAATCAATATAATCATAGCCCATGTTATGTACATATGAGCTAATTCTTATAAAAGTACTCGGAATCTATCTATCTTGATGTAAAAATAAAATTTCAGTTGAAAGCTTTAAGCATTTAAAATTTTAAATGCGTTCAGAATAAATGCATGAACTTACAAAGCTGACACTGAGATCTCACGATCTACTTACTATTAATACTTACTACACACGTACAATTTACAAATATATATTTTTTAAAGTAATAAAAAAAAAATTATCCACGTTTTGCTTATTAAGTATTAAAATGAGCTAATTATTGAAACAACTATGATAAAGGAAGAAAATTCTCACATTTAAATATTTGCTTTCTACAGCATTAGAGTGTTTTATTCGCACACCTGATGTTCGATAGTAAATTGTATGAAGAAATCTGAAGAAAGAAATCCAAACTCACAACATTTGAATATATTATGCAAAACAGAAGCCTCATATTTTGGAATTGCATAAAACACTATAAGGCAAATATCGATAAAATTTGTCAAAACGTTCTAAAAGACAGAAAAAGAAAATACCTTCCTCAAAACCTGAATGATAATGCTAAAAAGAATGAAGTAAAGGAAGACGTATTTTGATGAACTGCATTGAATATTCGCGTCTCTGTAGGCTGTAGTAGAAGTTTTTAAACACAACACACATGGACTTCTTCTTCCTTTTTTTACTTTCCGAACACTATAGTGAGGAAAGTATTGTAATCATGTCAAAAATCCGATTTTGAGATTTTGATGTTTCTATACGTTTCGAGGTCCAACGAGTCCGTTTTCACTATTTTTACGATGATATATGTATGTGTGTGTGTATGTATGTGTGTATGTATGTGTGTATGTATGTGTGTATCTATGTGTGTATGTATGTGTGTATGTCTGTGAGTGAACACGCTAGCGTCTAAACGCTTTGTTCGAATAAGCTGAAAGTTGGTACGTATATTGTAAGTCATCATAGTACGAACCCTATAGATTTTGGTGAATCTAGCACTTATAGTTTTTTTACAGGGACACAAAGAAAAATTCTTTATCATTATGGCCAAGGGACCAAAATCTTAAAAGTGCGATAGCATCTAAACGCCTTATTCAATTGAGCAAAAACTTTATACACATATTATAGGTCACAGATACTCAATCTGTATAGAGTTTGGAGAATCTAGCACTTATAGTTTTTTTACAGGGACACAAAGAAAAATTCTTTGTCAAATTTTTAAAAGTGTGATAGCGTCTAAACGCCTTATTAATCTCAGCAAAGAATTTGTACACATGTTATAGATCACATTTGAACCAACTGTATAGATCTTGGTGAATCTAGCACTTACAGTTTTTTTACAGGGATACAAAGAAAAATTCTTTATCTTTATGGCCTATGAGACCAGCGATAGCATCTAAACGCCTTATTCAATTGAGCTGAAAATTTGTATGAATATTATAAATCACTGTTGCACTAACTATAAGCATTTTGGTGAATCTAGCATTTATAGATTTTTACAGGGACACAACGAAAAATTCTTTATCGTTATGATCTAAGTGCTCAAAGTTCAGTAGCGTTAAATAAAACCTCGTGTGATATATGGAGAAAAATACTCAAACACTCTGTTATGGTTTTCTCTTTTTTGTTTGTTTAGCAACTCCTCTTTCTTTATTTTATCTACAAAACTGTTAGTTACTCAATGTTCGGAAAGTCGAGTGGAGTCACTCCAGATTTTTTTTTTTTTTTTTTCTTACCCACTTTTTTAGAAAACAAAGAAAATACAGGGTGCTCCAAAACTGTTAACCTTAGCTTTTATTTCTCAAGTAATGGTCTTAGACTTACAGTGCAAATTACAAAGTTGTGAAAAAAAAAAAAAAAAAAAAAACCACAGATGCGGGGCAGTCTTTGGGGACTGCCGATAGAAGTGAAAACTAAGTAACTTGTGAATTGTATCGTTGAGCTATTAGATTATTATTTTTGAATTATTAGTTCCCCATCATACTATAGGTATGGGGAACTTAGGTAATCGTGAATTAGTTCCCCATCATACTATAGGTATGGGGAACTTAGGTAATCCTGAAAATTTTCGACCTCGGTTTTTTGACTTTTCTACACGTTTTCAGGTGTGAGGAATCCGAAAATGACAAAATTTCTACGGTGTCTGTCTGTAGGGTGTCTGTTAGTGTGTTAGTCTGTTAGTGTGTTAGTCTGTTAGTGGGTTAGTGTGTTAGTCCGTTAGTTTGTTAGTCTGTGTACACGATATCTCAAGAACAAATTGTCGCAGAGAGGTCAGATCAGTTTTAAAATATTACTTTCGACACTGGCAAGAACCCTATTCATTTGCAACATTCGAATTTAAAAACTTCGTAAGTTATTAGAAATTTACGATTTTCTTAACATGGGAGAATAGGACAAAAATTCACTTAAACGTGAATTTAATGGAAACTTTTTACTGTAAAAATGTCAGACCAGTTTTGAAATATCAGTTTTGATGCCAGAATGAACATCAGTAACTATAAATATGCTACTTTGGAAATTTCGCAAGTTATTGGAAATTTACGAATTTCTTTACATGGCAGTATAGGGCAAAATTTCACATAAACGTCGATTTTGAGAGATATTTTCATCGTAAAGATGTCAGACTACTTTTGAAATATTATTTAGGACACTGGCATGAATATTAATGACTATGATTTTTCCAATATAAAGATTTCGTAAGTTATTGGAAATTTACGAATTTCTTAACATGGCTAAATAGTGCAAAATTTCACATAAACGTCAATCTTGAGGGATATTTTCCTCGTAAAGATGCAAACCACTTTCGAAATATTATTTAGGATACTGGCATGAATATCATAGACTATGATTTTTCCAATTAAAAAAATTCGTAAGTTATTTGGAATTTACGATTTACTTAACATGTCAGAATAAGGCAAAATTGAGCATAAACTTCCATTTTGAGGATCCTAAATACATTAGACAACTTCAAAATTACGTTTATGATATTTGTTTGAACATGATTGAATACAAATATTCTAATAGGAAAATTTCGTAAATTATTCGTAATTTACGATTTTATCAACATAGCGAAATTGTAAATTTTTCATATAAATATGAATTTTGAGGATTATTGCATTGGAAATAGTAGCATGAAAACTAAACAACGAAATTGACCCCGATAAAATAAATTAATAGATTAGAATAAGATATATATATCGAAGTGAACGGTGGATAGCCTATTAGGCGGGGATTTCATTCTGTCACTGTATCAAGCTTTGGTCAAATTCATTTCTTTTAACATGATTATAATATGTCTCGCACTAGAAATTTCTGAGAACATAAATATGATGGGGAACTGAGCAGAGTCCACCTATGCCAACTAGTTTTTGGTTTATAAAGAAGTGTTTATAATCAAGGATTAAAGTTTAAATTGGTTACAACATTTGTAGCTACTCAAGTTAAAAGAATCAAAAGAAATTGCGTTATATTGTACTGACCTTCTTTATTCTTGTGGCGTGTACACTCTCCTGCACAAGTATGGAGTATTATATGATACGGCACAATATTTGTAGCTACCCAAATTAAATGAACTAAGCCTTATATTAAATAAAAATATTGTAATATGACTAAAATAATTTTCTTTTTTTTTATTATTATTTATTTGAAAATTTATATTGAAAGCAAAAAGAAGAATATAACAGTCTGTATATATAAAAACACGTGCTTGTACTTTGTGAACTATGTATATACTGTGGAAAAAGTACATACATACACAGAGAACAGAACTAGAAAGACACAGATGCCAGTAGCCAGTGTACTACTCGCATTAGTATACATTTTATACATATATATATGTATATGAGGCATGCCGCGCCGTGCGCTACATATATGGATATATATGTAGAGAGATATACTCTTTGTATATATATAATGTATAAAAATAACACACGGAGGTATATCTAAGTACATATATATACACAGTACACATATAGCTCATGGAAAGCGTTCGGTGACGATGACGTGAGTTCTATGATTTTTGTTCACCCAAAAAGTGCTCAACACGCCTAAAGAAGTTTTCCCTTCAAAGCTCATAGAAAGCGTTCCGTGACGATGACGCGAGTTCCGTGATTTTTGTTCACCCAAAAAGTGCTCAACGTTCCTAAAGAAGTTTTCACTTAAAAAAAAAAAAAAAAAAAAAGGTACAGAATTCTTTTTCTTTTAAATCACTTGATAATTTCAAGACATCCAGTTTCAAAAATTATAAAACATAATCATACCATTTCCCCCATTCATATGGCTGCCGTAAAACAAACAAACAAACAAACAAACAAACAAAAAATCTAATGAGTGAAATATGCCCCATACACTAATAAAGTACATACAAAATTTCTCCATTGTATCATAAAAATTCCCAAAAATATCGAAAAAGTTGATTTAAACCACTTTTCAATATCTCAACATAAGTTCGATTTAAAAAACATTCCGGCAGATCGAGTTTCAGGAGTCGTACGCAAACTAAGAGTGAGAATGATGATAAAGTTCATAAATAGAGGATATGATACGCAAATTGTCACCAAATATCTGACAGAAACACTGGATACCCTAAGTATTTACATGATTATAACACAAAGGGCTGATTAATATGTTATTGAAGTCGTTAAATTTTTCAGATATAATTTGTTTTCAATTTATGATACACGTTTATGCATTTTTTTCGGTCAGTAAACGTATCTTTTGTTAATTAAATACTCATTTTCAATCAATTCACATTTCATTTCGCCTTTTCTGAAAAAAAAAAAAAAGCAAAATGTCCATTACTGGAATAGAAAAGGTGTTTGCAACTGGGTCCACTAACTGTTGTATTTTCAGCTCACTAGAGATTTAATTTTTCGAGTGTGAAAATGGTCCAATCAGCATATTTCACAGTATAGTCATATACAGTAAGATTTGAGGTATCTGACATTGGTTAAAGTTACAGTTTCTAAAATTAAAAATAATACGTAAAAAATAGTCAAGGTATGTGCAAAGTGCCCTCTACTTGTACCGATTAGTGTTATCCGATCTGAATAACACTAATTCGTAAAGTTGTCTAAAGCTCTAAGAAACATTAACGTATTATGTTATACATTCAAAAAAAAAAAAAAAAAAAGCTTCAAAACTCTGAATATGGATGATGAAATTTAAGTAGCAAGTCAGAGGGGGAGGGGAAACCTTTTTAATATGTATATATATATATAGTTCCATAGTCTAACCTATATCACAGGTATTTCACAACAGATATTCTACCTATTATTACTATCTATTATTACTTATCTTATTCCTACTTAGTAATTATATTTGAAACTTCCTCAATACGATCATTAAACGAAATGTTCAAATAGGTTTCTGAAATATTTCGAAATTATTAAAAATATATAATATATATTGTAATAGACATTTTAATCTAACAGTATCTAACAACAAACAAAATATCCAAAAATACTCTCTCAATTTTCGGGATGCAGTTTATATCTTTCCTAATTCTTGTTCCTATCAAATTGCTGCGAAATTATTTCGGAAACATTTGTTTTCAAATCAACAAAGATCTTTGTAGGAGGATGGGCATTACTTCCCACCAAGAAAATAAATATTATTTATCTCGTTAATTTCTCCTATGTGAAAAGTTTTAGGGGAGAGAAGCGCGGCCTATTTGCTTCTTTTGTGAAAGCTATTAACTTGAAAGAAAATATCTCGTTTCATCCATTTTCCAATCAGGAGCAAAATATTTGGTTCTAAGAAGAAAATCTCATCAGGTTTACGTAAGTTAGTTAAAGGTTTTACGGCATTAACTCATCATCTGCTAATAGAATGGATTACTAATAACCTTATGGTACGTTTTGTTCTTTTGACAGAACGCGACAAACAAATTTGTTTTTCTCAGTGTTATATTTTAAAAGATTATGTTGCACCTAATACTAATATATTTGGTTACTATTTTAATTGAGTTTATAAAGATTTCAGGGGTGCACTTAATTTTATTTTGTTCCATAATGTAAAAAAACAATCGCTTATGTCAGGATTTGTGTTTTTGGATGCTCTCTGCGCTCATTTTTTTACTCGCTAAGGCAAGACTTGAACCTACGTTTTAAAGTGTCCTTTATGTAAGATTAACATAAGAAAAACTAAATGTAATACTAATACGATGGAATTTTAAGCAAAAAGTATTTGTGTATTAGTTCTTTATCATCAACAATTTACAAAACCTTCAATTAATAACTAATTTTTTTTTCTTTCTGAAAAGTATGTTAGTTAAAAGCCTTAAGCTATTAATGCATCCCATTATAATCTATTTTATTATATGCAAATAGTTTAAAATATAAGTCACGCTAAGAAGCTTATCATCTTTATAAAAAAATTGTAGAAAATGGTTAAAGGGACTCTCTACTTATCGTCTCCGAAAGCCAAAGCCAATGTTAATCTACGGGGAATTTCGCCCCGTTATAACTAATCCACATTTTTTTAATTCTGTTTTCACATTTTAAAAATTCACAATTTCAAAACAATTTATCGCTTTCTAAAAATTGATTTCTTTAATTTTTTCCGTTTTATTTTTTAAGCTTAAAAATGCAAAATTTCACATTATGAAAATTCGCATTTTACAACTCCAAATAAAAATATTAAAAATTAAAGAAATCAATTTTTAGAAAGCGATAAATTGTTTACCAATTGTGAATTTTCTGAATATGAAAATGGAATTTAAAAATATGTATTAGTTAAGGAGTTATAACAGGGCAAAATCCTCCATAGAATAATTGCGACTTAGGATTCTGATGGCGATAAGTAGAGAGTCCTCTTAACATTAAAGGATAAAGTTTTTTGCAAAAGAATTTAGCATTCTATGTATATTATACAGAATTTATGAAGCATATTAAAAATTAATTTTCTTTTAAAACGTAGTATCGTTTCATCGAATTTAAAATAGTACTAATTGGTACCTATACCCGTCAAAGTTTGACGACTCAATAATGCTTAACCAGAGCCTCCTACACTAGATGCCTGTCGCATGGCTTGGTAACTTGGCAACAGTTCAAGTGGTAGACAGCGCCACCTGGTACAGATTGCGCGATTTTTTTTATTCAACTGTCACCAATAATTTTAAGAAGTGATATATGATATATATAATCGACGTTTCTTCGATTCTATTCGCCTTTTATGTATATCAAATCCCACTTTTAAAAATTTTTGGTGGCTGTTGAATAAAAAAGTCGCGCAATCTGTACCAGGTGGCGCTGTCTACCGCTGCAAAGTTTCCGAGCCACGCGACAGGCATCTAGTTTAGGAGGCTATAGCAACTTAGGTCTTCTCATGGCCCAGCAGTTTAAAATCATTATTTTAACGTAATACATATTTTTTAGGTAGAGGAGGGGGCTAAAATTGACACAAATGCATGAAAAATGTGAACTTTAAAATGATTACATCTGAAGAACAATTTTATGAAGTGTTACTCTATGTTAAATATAACAATCAACTAATATCACATTCCACTATATTTTAAAATAATAACTTAATTAATATCACATTCCATTGTATGCACTGTTAACAGCAAATCAGAATAAATTTAAATACTCCTTTTTACTGAAATAATAATAATAATAATAAAGCATAATATTTTAGTTTACACCTACTTTTATTGAATCCGTATTCAAAAATAATAAAATATTTAAACAAACTTAATGCTTATTGACATCATTATGTGTCATCTGATGAAAATAAAATGTATCAAAATAATTTATATGCATGTTTTACAGTAAAACTATCATATATAATTTTTTTTTTTTTGAAAATAAATACTCTTAATACTTAAAATATCTCTAATAATCATACAATTGGTGAAAACAGCTACCGTTCTACGATTTGTTTTTTATGTTTACCTTTCCTTTTATAATATTCCCGCGCTTACTCAAATATACTATTTTTGGTTTTAAAAAATCTAGTTTTGTGCTTTAATATATAAGAAAAATATTTATTGAATCGATTCTTGCGAAACGATATTTTTCTTTTACATTTTCACTTAAGTATCACGCAAGGACTAACATTAATTATCTCATCCATACCTATTTATATATAGAAAAATTGTTCAAGTAGTATGGATGTGATAAACTTTAAATTTTCAAAATATCAATAATATTAAAAATTATTTTGCTTAATTTAATATTTTTAAAACATCATAAATCAGTCTGATATACACTATATTATAAATTGTCATAATTTAATCTAAAAACATTTTCCTGTGGCTATTTCATTTCAATCTTAGGTGTTGCCAAACTGATTTTCCGAAAAGAATAGGCAAATCTACATCAACAAGCGTGCCAAAGTTAAGAAGGCTAAAAAAACCAGTGAAAAATATCTGAAAGACTTTTTTTTTGTAATATAAGATTGATCAGGCAAACGATTTAAATGATTCCATTAGAAATAGAAAAATACCTTCGTAATATCAAGTCTTACATTATCCGTTATTATATAACATAACTGTAACACTCATATCAAAGATGATTCTGTAAGCAATATGATATATGAATTTGTCATTGCATTGTGGAGAAAAATATTAAAATCTTCTACAGCCTAATAAGATTATAGTGTTCGATTAAAACTTAAGTTTTATTTACAAAACTTTTCTTTTTTCCTTTCATTATTTTATTACTTTTGCTTTTTTATCTCTTAAATTCTACATTTATATTATAAGTACCCAGCATTACGAAGAAAGAAATTCTTCTTCTTCTTCTTCTTTTTATTTATTTTTTTTTTTTTTCAGCTTTAAAGTTATTATTTTCTTCTATATACAGTGGGTGATCAAATTATTAGAATTTTTTTTTTTTTTTTTTTAACATTTTTTCAATTAAAAAAAAAAAAAATTAAAAAAAAAAAAAAAAAATACTCGAAAAAAAAAAATGGCCTAGGACTTCAGACATGCAAAGAACATTTAAAAACTCCCAAATATCCTCTATCGATTTAGCTCAGAGTGCAATTAGGGGACCAACCATAAACTGAAAAAGAGGGCAAATACTTTGGATCACCCTGTAGAAAAAAAAGAAAAAAAAAAAAAAAAAACTATAAATGACTTGTAACTTTAACACATTGTTGTATATACTATGTATAATATTTATATGTTTTGTAGTGGAAATTGCGCATTTATTTAGACAGATATAATTTTTTTTTCAAAAATTATTAATTTTTTTGAAAAGTTTTTTCGCTTATAATTAGAACGGATTTCCGTAACACTTTAACAAAATTGACAGAAAAATTGACAAAGCGTTAGGGAAACTTTATTCTGAAACATAAATATCCCACGTGTAATATTCGCTATGAGTATTTATATTTTATATTAATAAATATTATTTTACTGTGCATGCGGGAAAGATGGAAATTTTTTTATTGCATAGGTTGAAAGCCAGATATATTGGACGACTTTTGCCAAAAGTTTCAAACATGATAGGGAAGATGGCTGTTATGATAGAGGTAGATTATGATAAACGATGCTGACTCCACTTCAGTGCATATCGACTGACAGGTGAATATCATGAGCGTATTCAACCGCACTTTTCACGACATGCTAGCACTTTTCATGACATTAGCTATATCTCAGTTTCTATGGCATGGATTCCCACCGAACATGACATATAAGATGCTTATTCAAAAAAACTGCATTGACTAAACACAGGCTTATTTCATCTGAGAGACTGCCTTTTAATCCTTTGCAGTTACACACTCTGGCCAATGATTTAGAAACCTGCGAGATTTCTACGAAAGTTTAAACTTGTTATCATTGTGCGGGGAATGTTTTGATGGCATAAAAGTGGTCCCTTGGTATTACTTGATGGTAAACAAAAAGCCATGCTATACCTGGGCATATTGGATGATCAAGTGCATACTGCAATGTTAAATTTTCACTTCGAAGGTGACGGATACTTCATTGACGATAATGCAACAATACATCGTGTCAGTGCCAGAATCTTTTGAGATTGGTTCAATGAATATCAATCTGACTTTCAATAGCTCCCATAGCCGCCGAAAATCCCGGATCTTAAACTAATAGAAAATGAATGAAAGCACTATCGGTC
The DNA here is from genome assembly GCA_963930645.1 of Salticus scenicus. Taxonomy (NCBI): domain Eukaryota; kingdom Metazoa; phylum Arthropoda; class Arachnida; order Araneae; family Salticidae; genus Salticus; species Salticus scenicus. Next base: position 87,848,585 of record OZ005650.1, on the reverse strand, counting down.
TCGAAAGGACGTGGCCTTTCAAAATTGGTAGTGCTGTGCTTTCATTAGTTTTAAGATGTGTGAAGAAGTTTTTAAGTTTTTAACAAAAACTATTTGGGACATATTGAAAAGGCTCATCCGACAGCTATCTTCTCTTCCATCCAATTTACAGTCTGTGTAGCCAAAGCACGGTATTCTCTGGACGTAAATTCACTCCAGAAGCTTGTAGGATCGATACCCTCACGATACGGATTGTTATCCGCGCAACAGAAGGTACAATAAAATATTATTCTAACGTTTCTAATTCATTGGCCAGTGTATATATAAATATATATCAAAAGGTCGGTATTCCACAAGGTGGAAGTATCTCGAGTCTGTTAGCTGACATATATCTTTATCATTATGAACAAGGATTGTGTAATGAAAATGTCTATTTTTACAGGTACATTGATGACATTATAATTTTTTATGTCAATAATTATTCACCTAATTCATTAAAATTAGAAGATTCACCTCACCTTACTTTAACTCATAATCTTCTTAACAACAACTGCATTAGTTTTTTAGATTTAAAACTTAAACTTAAAGGAAGTAAAATATATACTGATCTTTATCACAGAAGACAAAATTTTTGTTTTAAGGTAAATTTATTTACACATTTTAATTCTTGTCTTCATATATCTGCTTACAGAATTGTCATTCTCAATCACCACTTTCAAATACTTAATCTTTGTTCATCTAAGTATAAAACAAAAATATCAACCAAATCATTAAAGCTGCTACAAAAATGGGTTATCTCCCCAAAAATATTTATTCAATAGTATATCATTAAATGTCTCTGTATAACTTACAAAAAAAAAAAAAAAAAAAAAAAAAAAAAAAACTATATAAGGTATAATAAAAAAAATTAAATAAAAAATGTGGCGGATAGGGCGGGCAGACGTTCAATTAAGGAGGAAGGGTGATGTTGTTTGGCTGGGAGGGTTGTTGAATTTAAAAAAAAGTGGAAGGGATTACTGCTATTGAAAGATACGTTATTTTTTTTCTGGTTGATATTGTGAATAATGAACTCTTTACTCGTTAGATTTAATTATATGCTTTTTGGCTATTGGTGGATTCCTAAGTTTAAATTGTACAAATTATCCAATTCTAAAAATAATTTAAAAAGTACAATCATAATAATAATAAATAAATTAAAAATAAAATATTAATTAATTAAAAATAAAATAATAATTAATTAAAAATAAATAAAAATTGCTTTGATTTGCTTATCCTCACACGTGTGCCTTTTGGGATTATTGCTTGCGATTGAGACATTTTACATCTTAAAATTTATTTCTATTATTAAAAATTAAGATTAAAGATGTATTACTTCAGGTTTAACTTAAATTAATTTCAAAACAATTAAAAAAATAAAATAAAATAAAAAATCTTATCTCAAAAAATAAAATAAAATAAATAAATAAATAAATAAATAAATAAATAAATAAACAGTAATTGCTTGTTTAATGCTAAAACTTTTTAATTGACTTATAATGTTTATCATGCTTCCCGATAGATGGTGCAAGCACACATATTTATTAATGTTTGCTGTAATTAAATTCCATTCCATGAAAGATTTTAAGTTTTATGTTTTAAGTATAAAATTAAAATAAATTTGACTAAATTAAAAATACAATTACAAAGTGAATTTAATTGTTATTGAAAAAGATCAAATGTAAAATCTTTATCGATTAATCGATGATTTTCTGGAATTTATTTTTATTATCATTGTTATGATGACAACTTGTTACTCTCTGTGTTTGGTGTTGGCCTGACATGTGGTTAAATCTTTAATTTTTTTCCCCTTTTTTTTTCTCTGGTTTCTTTGAAGGTTTGCTTTAAAATTTTATTTCATTCTTCTTTCAAAATGGTTTTGTTGCAAGACCGGAACATGCGCTGTATTTTTGGGTTGAATTAGCTATACAGTTTTACGAAATCTTGCAGCTTCTTCTGCTTATGGAAGTACATGTTTCCCTGATGAGCTAATACTTCTATTTTTAAGCATTTATTAATCCAATTCTTATTTCCTTTGGTCTATTTTTCATACTTTTTAATTCAATTCTCATTTCCAGATACATTTTTAACCCGTTAGTAGTCGCTAGTTGGTCGATTTGCCGCCCATTCTTCAGTGTTGCCAGATTTTTTTATTCAATAGACACCAAAAACTTTTAGAAGTGGCATTGGATATACATAAAACGCGAATAAAACCTAAGAAACGTCGATCACATCCCTTCTTAAAATTATTGGTGGCAGTTAAATAAAATATGAGCAATCTGTAATAGGTGGCGCTGTCTATAGCGACTACTAACGGGTTAATAAAAAATTTATTGAGAACCTTCATCAATTTCGAAAAAGAATTTTTCTTTCTCCGTCAAAGTTTTACGGTCCTTTTAATTCATGTTGGCGTAAGTAATTTAAATTGATTTTGTCTTTTAATTAGAACTAAAAATGAATCATAAAATGTCTGTGCTAGTTTTTAAACCGTGTTACAATCAATTTTATTTTTGTGGCGTTGGTATTATCATGTATCTATTAAATGCTAAATTTTATAACGATACTGAATTCTTAAATTTATATATATATACGATTTTTTATCTACCATTTCCCATGATCGAAATTTAACTGATGCAACAGCACGAACTTTAAGATGCAAATTTTGAAAAACTGAGGTATTTTTATTTTTGGTGCATATCTCCCAAGAGATGACGCTGCTATTTCTGACTTTCTATGATTTTCAAATGGTTCAGCATCTATTAATTAAATTTATGCCACGATGTATATGAATCGCTGATTGCAGAAACGAGACATGCTACAAAAAACACCTAATTTTACAGGAGATATAAAAAACTGTTTTTACCAAATTTATGTGAACTTAAAATTCTGAAAAAATTACACAGCTTTCATATTGTAATCCCTATCACACAAATATCATATTTTAATTAAAATCCATTAACTCAAAAATGGTCGCCATGAACGTATGTTTATGAACTGTTCATTTTTGAACTGGGGACATGTTCCTTTTCTGCAATCAGCGGTTCATATGCAAATGTTTATTATAAGTAGTACATTGATTAAACTTTTATTCGCGCTAACTGATGGGTGGCACAGTTATATAAAATCATGCAGAAGAAATTTTTATGATGGACACAATATACTAGTTTGCGGTTTATCTAAATCGAAATTTCGAAAATTATCAACATATTTTTCTTTCACATTCCAAATAAACATCTAGTCAAAAATAAGTACGATTTTCCAAAGAATAAAGTAAAAATTATCCATGAGATTCGTAACATATTTATTTCAAAGTGAAATATATATACTTTCACACTCGAGAAATTATCCCTAAATGCTATTTTATTAAACATCTAAACTGCTAAAAATGTAAATCGCATAAAGTGTAGAAAAGCTAATCTTAGGGAAATAAAAGGTTAAAAACGTTCCTTTTCTTGTAAAAGTAAAAGCTCGTGTCAAATAACCATTTAAATGTATATGTAATGTTTTAAGATCAAATATATGAATAAATAAACAAATAGATTCTGATGGAAGCAAATTTCTAAAAATATTTGACAAAAATGTGTTGTTTTTCTGAAAGGGAGAAATCAAATTTTCCATATGTACTTTTAAGAGGATATTTTTGTGACATTTCAATCATTTTAGACCTGGAAGCTATTTTTTAACTGTGGGCGAATTCTTTCAAGTAGGGATAGGAGATTTGGGTGAAATGCTCATATTTGAAGCATATAATAATATTTAAACGGAATATTTAGTTTATGAAGTAAAAAGGAAAAAAAAATAATAATAATTTTACGTGAAACCACACTTTTTACGTAACATTTTAATGCAACTTTTAATAGTATGAATAATATAATATAGCTGCCAATTGTTTCGATTTTTTGGTATCGGTACTATTTTTATAGGAATTTTCACTTAATGTAATCATAGAAAATTGCTACAAAACTTATAAAAATTTTCTACAAAAAGATAATGGTAATAAAAAATTTGAAGGGTTGGCAGCTATAATATAATATAGATTACTCGTTTTTATATTCAAGATAAATAAATAAATAAAATTTGGAGTGGCTCCACTCGACTTTCCTAACATATAGCAATTATCAGGTATTTAAACGAATTTCAACTATCGCATAATTTAGTAAATAATCAAAAGTAAAAAGTATAATAGGGCGTTTGAGTATATTTTCTCAATTTGAATATTTGTTAATTTCTTTTCTAGTACATGCATATTAAAGTCTTATGTTTTAAAGGATATAATTGTAATAAATAAGTAAAAACTTTTTCAAAACTATCTACTCTAAAAAGTTCAGCTTCAATTAGTTTCAAACAAATGCGTCAAAAATTTATCCTGATTATGAAAATGCACATAACGTTTTTATTATCTTAACGAATTCCCTGGAAAAGTTACAAAAATTGATAGGGAAATTTTTATCACTCAGCATTGAAAAGCGACAAAGTATATTAAAACAATGAGTATATTAAGAGAATCTCTGAGTATATTAAAACAATATAAGCAATTTACACTCAGTTATAATAATTTTGTAATTCCGATGACAATCTTAAATTCACTATTAGATATATTTTTCTGAAAGCTATTTATCTTTCTTTGTTGTTCATCCAACTTTAAGGGCATTTTGTGAAATTAGTGCGTGTTTAATAATCACAAATCACGTACCAGTAAAATACGTGACTTAAAATAAAGTTGCAATCAATGTATTCTTAGTTTGTTACAATGAAACGATATTTTTCAATCAGAAATAAAGAAAAGGTTTGAATCTTGGAAAAGTGTGAAGAAGACCCTGGAAAATCTAGTTTTTATACAGGGGGATATTAATATTTGAAAATTGTATGATACAAAATTTATGAGGTATGAAATAGTTTAAAAGCGTTAATTTAAAGTAAAAAATAAAAATAAATAAATACGGACACTCATTAATATTTATCAACATTTATGATTAAGTAATTGATAAAAATAAACAAAAATTCTCTCTTCCTTACTAATTCGGAATTTTTTAAGTCCTTATTACTTTCTTCTATATATATATATATATATATATGTATAGAGAGAAAGTATTGAATTCGTGAAAATTTTCGAACTCCAGTTTTCAATGGATTTACATGTTTTAGGGTTTCCTGAACACGATTTGACTGTTTTTAGAAAACGTCTGTCTATGTGTGTGTATCACAAAATTTGTGAACGCTGTATCTCACGAACCAAGGAATGAAATTTAACCAAACATGGTAGTTATTTGGACCTTGACATAAACTGGCGCTGATTAGATTTGGAGACCAATTGCTCAACAGGTGTCGCCCATTTTTTCTAAATTTTCAACATGGAAGTATGGGACAAACAAAATTTCGTATAAATGTACGTAATGAGAGTTATTTATAACGTGTGATTGTAAAGTCAATATGAATTATTGATAATAGAAAAGAAAAAAGTATGTGCATGTAGGAGCATCGCTTCGCCCTTAGGTGCGGTAACCCCCACCCCTAGGACTCTAAAAATACTTTCGTATATTTAAAAAAAAAAATACTTCCGTATATTTAAAAAAAAAAAAAAAAAAAAAAAAAATACTTTCTAAAAATACTTCCGTATGAATTTATGTGTAAAATTTTAACAAAATTATTTCGGCAGAAGTGGGTTGAAAATAATTCGCAAGATTTGACACAGACACACAGAATTTTGCCTTTGAGACCTGCCTCTTGTGAAATAAACTCCTAAAAGTTCTGGCATATTGTATTGCTATCAACAATGGACTCGTATGCCTATTTTGAGCAAAATCGATTTGGTGGGAATGGGTTAAAAATGGCTGTAAGATTTGACCCAGACAGAATAACCAAATTAAACAAATAACCTCAAAAAAAAAAAAAAAAAAAAAAAAAAAGATTTTAAAATAAATAACTCAGAATATTTAATATAAATCTAGTTTTCGAAAATAATGTTCCGAAGCAGCTAAACTCTACATTATTACTTATACTTTGTTATTTTAAAGAGAGTAACCAGTTAAGGTCACACTCGCAATTAGGTCAACAGTTTTTATTTCAAAAGGTATTCAAGTGTAATATTAAATAGCAGCACGTATTAATAGACTTCTGCTAACATATTTTTTAAAATACTTGACCTTTTTTTTTTTTGTTGTTTAATGGAACGCTAGTGAAACAATATTGTATAACTAAAATTTAGCTTTTCTCATTCTAACAAACGTCAGTTCAGTTTTTATATATTTTTTAATTATAATGAAATTTAATTTATTATAATGTGTACATTATGCCATGCTTATAACCTCTGCAGATATAGTGGTAATATGATATATATTAAGAGCATTATAATTCCTTTGTTTCGACGATCTCCAAACTTTCTAAATATTATATGTATGTACGGCTGTTGCGGTGCTTTTGAGCTGTTTTCGGCGTTTTTTGCAGCTGTAAATTGAGTTATAATTTTTTTTTTTTTTTTAAATCTCAGGATAAAATTTATTTAAGTAATGTTGGTGATTGTAAATATAAAAGTATGTTTTTCACTTGGTTTTCTCTTCTTTCTCTTTGAGTTTTAAATTATTTTATTGTCTTATGGATGACATTGCGCATAGCGTGCTATAATTTTTTATCAAATTGCATACAGCACGGCAGAAATATCACCTAATTTAAATGCAACATTCATTCTATGCCCTCGAAAAAGTAATGATGTATGTTTTAATATCAGGATGTTCAATTTTTAGTAATCTTTATTCATGTTTTTTTTTTTACTTTCTCTTACCCATAAGGCAGAGAAAGTATTGTTTTAGGGTCAAATTTTCGAACGTGAGTTTTTGTTATATTTACACGTTTTGAGGTATTCTGAATCCGAAAATCATGTTTTTAGCGGTTGGTCTGTGTGTGTGTGTCTGTGTGTCTATCTGTGTGTCTGCCGTTATCAGCATATCTCAGAAACAAATTATAGCAGAAAGTCCAAACTTGGTGTTATAAATATGTATCATATAGGGATGCTACAGTAAGCTTTTCGTTGAGATCAAGCAAATGTTTCCTGTACAGGGACACCCAAGAGACTTCAAATACATTGCGTCTATGGGGGAAATTGCAGGTAAGTAGAGTTTAGCATCTATAGACTGCTCTAAACCAAATGAAACGAATATATATATTTTTTATATGCGTAAAAATATGTTTCTTGTAGAATATGGTATAGAAATCATTCACTGTTCGTTTACAGGGCTACACAAAAGAACTAGCTTATAATGTGACAATACTTGAAAATTCATGAAAGTGTATTTCATGTTGATCCGTGTGTTATTACTATAGGATTATATTTATGTGCGCCATATGATGTGTACATAACTTTCAGAAAATGTACAGGGCTGCCAATATTTAAGCCATAACATTCTTTTTTATTTGTTAGTGGAAGTGTTTTATTGTAATATACTATATCATATAATATTTTACCATGTTCAGGAAAGCTGCTCTGGAATTGAAATTAATTCCTCATAACCATATGGTAAATAATGTATTTTTTTAAGCTAATTATTCATCGATTGGTTTCTTGTATATTTACACGTTTTGAGGCTTCCTGAATACCGAAGTCAAGTTTTATAGTTTGATCTTTGCCAGTGTCTGTTAGAGTAAATTAACGACAAATAATTTCAAGCGATCTAAATGTTGTATTTTGAAGTGAATACGTTTGTTACTAGAAAAGTTTGTTCAAGATTGATAAGTTTCAAGGAATTATGCGTGTGAAAGATGTTTAAATAATTGTAAATGAACTTTTGAACTTAATAACAGATTTGAATTCCCTATAAATGTAGGTGCGATAAGGAAACGGGGGGTTGAGGGGGGTGGTAGCCCCCCTCACATAGAATTATTTGTCAAATAAAGCTGTTCCGAAGCCTAAGTTGAATTTTTTTAACATAGGTTTACATAACAGTACTCGTTATCTTAACCCTTAATCTCCAATCCGTACTTATAGTATTAAATTTCAAGGTAAGAGAAAGTCGTGTGAGTGACACACCAGATTATTCTAGTTCTTCATGTGGTACTTGGTTTCATCTGGTGCAATATTTGAAAAGGTTTTCAATATATATATACATATATATATATATATATATAATTATCGATAACTTGTTGAAAATTTTCAAAACATAATTCTGTCCTAATAAGTTCAATCTGAATTTATCATTTATTGTTTTGAATTCTCTTTTCTGAAGTATAGAACTTTATTGATAAATCTTCAATTTATGCTCTTAACAGTTTTAAATCAAAATAAAAAAAAGTAAAAAAGAAGAATTTTCATTAAATTTAAGCTATTATAAGTTAATATATAGCTTATGTTTATTATTCTAATATTTTATAAGTGTTATATGTTCGTAAACATTTTAGAGCCCATTAAAAAAAAAAAAAAGGAGAAAGAGAGAAATTCATTTCGTTAATTAAATTCTCATAATAATATTATCATACATGATTTACTTCAAAAACTTCCCTTTGCCTGAGCCTTTTTAACCATTTCACCCAATTTTAAAAATCAGTCTGTTAAAAAAAATCCTTTTTCATCTCTTACCCCCCCCCCCCTTTTAATTACATATTCCAATAAGCATATAAATTGCCCCCGAAATTCCACAACAATATAGATATATATTTTTTATGAGATAAAGAAAATCTGCAGTGATTTCACTTGACTTTTCATTTAGCAGTTACCAGGCGTTTAAAAAAATTTGTTCAGTGTGACTATCGCAGTAAATAAACAAAAACGAAAGTTACAATAGGATGTTTGTATTACTCACCAACTTCTTATATATATAAAATGGATTTTTGTATCCGAATTCTATTGTGCATCTCTGTAAAATAATGTTAAATGATAAGCATGCAATCTACATAATATTTCTCTAACGTGGACCACTTCCGATTATATTTTGTTAGAACGATACGATAGTGATGTAATTAATAAAATACGCGAGGATAATATGGGTATTAATAAATGGGTAATATTTAAGCACGGGGACTCAGCTGAATGATCAAATAAGAAAAAAAATGACGACATTTGTCTGATGAGACTATTTTATGGAAAATGTATTTTTTAAAGTTGCATCTTCAGAATCTTTGCAAGAGCCATTTTAAACATAACAACACATTAAAGACAGAATATGCATTATTATCATAAATTGACCAAAAAACACAATTATGAAAAGTGTAATCAAAAGAGGAATTATTATTATTATTATTATTTATTTATTCATTTTTTTTTTAACAAGAAACTTTGCTAAAATAAATAAATAAGAAGTTATCGCCAACATGGCGAGATAAATTTAAAAGTCGTCATGGGAGTCCTATGCTAAAACTGTATTGCTGCGGTAATGTAAAAACTGGGTTGTCAACTATGAATTTTATTTTTAAATCTTTCTTTGAATGATTTTGATTTCACTGTTGCACAATGTTAATTTAGTTCCAATAATAATTTGGCTACGTGTAAAGTAAAATTTTAATTTGGTAGTGAAATTGGTATAATATTTAAGAGTTTCAAACTTTAAAGGTAAATAAGAAAAGAAATAAAAGTGCGGAAGTTTCGCACGGGTTTGCTAGTTTAACAATAATGCTATTACAAAAATTGTAAAACGGCCAATTTCATTCTCTTTTAAGTAATTTATTACACTTTAAATAATTGGCTCACATAGAACGTAATAAATGCAAGTTCTCTCAAGCCTTACTATTAAAGAATTATCCATATAAATAAAGAGAAGTGTCTGTGTGTCTGTGTGTGTGTCTGTGTGTGTATCTGCGCTCTGGTGCTCACACTACTAATCGCAGAGCCTCCAAATTTGGCATATAGGTACCTGGGACCCTGCAGGTGTGCACATCATCGAGATTTTTTCAAATTTCGAATTTGAATTTTTTAAATTAATGTTTTTTCGAATTTAAATATAGAGCATTTCCTCGTGGTGGTTGGCAAAAAAGCGCGCTCGACTTTCCCGCGCCCCGCCCACCATTTATTTTCCGTTGGTAGTAATCAAGTAATCAAGAGATCCCAAGCATTTTTGCCAACCACTCATAAAAGTTGAGATGTTTGTTTACAAACAAGGAACTGCCCTATTGGCTTCAATGTTTCATTTTTCAGAAATTTGTTTCGTTTCAAAAGTCTGCGTATCTTAGCAACGGCTATTAAACTATTTATTTATTTGAATTCATTTGAGGAAGAACTCTTTTTTATTATATTTATTGAAATCAAATAGTTATACACATACAGTAGAAAAAATTAAACATATTAAATTTTTAGATTTTGGCATATAGGTACCTGGGTCCCTGCAAGTGTGCACCTAATCGAGATTTTTTCGAATTTCGAATTTGAATTTATTAAATTAATGTTTTTCCGATTTTAAATATTGGCTTCTTTGTTTCATTTTTCATAAATTTAATATTTTGCTTCAATCGTCTGCGTATCTTAGCAACGGCTATTACGCAACTTATTTTTATTTAATACATTCATTTAAAGACGATTTTTTTTTTTTTTTTTTTTTTATTGGAAACAAAATTGTAATGCAGTAGAAAAAATTAAGTATAATTAATAGATTTAATTTTAAAAACGTTTTTATAGCAGTTACGTTTAAGTTTTTATAGTAGACCAACTTCTTATTTTTCATTTTTTAATTAATTCTTTTAAAATAATTTTTTTTTTTTTTTTTTTTTTTAATTATTATTTACAGTATTTATCGGGAAAAATGGAAGTACATACATAGCAAAAAGGATTAAATTGATTAAAATTTATTTGTTTATATATATATATATATACAGTAGAACCTCGATTATCCGAACCTCGATTAACCGAAACTCACCTCGATTAACCGAAACTCTCCGTTAACAGAAGTCGGTTACATCTTCACTTTTTTTTTTCACTTTCTACTATCATCCAAAATTTTCTCTAAACAAACATGTATTTTTAAAGTTTTTTTTTTTTCCACATTCCTTTTGTATGCAAGCCATCCTTTCCAAACTACGAGTGCTGATAAATATTTTAGATGATTATTGATGAATTCTCGATTATCCGAAAATTTCGATTATCCGAAGTAAGTTCGCTCCCAATTACTTCGGATAATCGAGGTTCTACTGTATATATATTAATCTACTTTTTATTTTTATTTATTTTATTACATTGGTCGAAATCAAATCGTAATATAGTGTAAATAGCATGGGCTATAAAATACATGGTTCAAAACTAAAATATTTAATAGATGCTGAGATACAGTCATCTTTAAAATCGTAGTTCTTAAATAGTAGCAGATCTTTCCTGTCGTCGATAAATATCCAGATTAAAGTGCCTGGGAAAGATCTTTCTGCAGGCATGGGAAACCTAGACCTGATGCAGTGCGGGAGGGAAAAGAGCTGCCGTAGACAGCGAGTACCCGGAGCGAGGTTTGAAGCAATTTTAGTTACATTTTTTTTAGGTTTTGTGTATAATGTGGTGTAAAAAAATAAATATTGATAATTCTTTCTAAAATTCCTTTAAATATAGTGACCAGCGAAGCGGGCGTAGCCTGCTAGTAAATAATATTCACATCATTTCCCTTAATAATCATACTTTAGCAAAGCTGTGAAATAGATAGAAATTCCATCAATAAACTGACTCATTAAAAAATTAACTGCACTTGGAATAAAAAAAAAAAAAAAAAAAAAAATCCAGAGTGACTCCACTTGACTTTCCGAGCATTGAGTAATTAACAGTTTTGTAGATAAAGTAAAGAAAGAGGAGTTGTTAAACAAACAAAACAGAGAAAACCATAATAGAGTGTTTGAGTATTTTCTCCATATATTACACGATGTTTTATTTAACGCTACTGAACTTTGAGCCCATAGATCATAATGATACAGAATTTTTCGTTGTGTCCCTGTAAAAACCTATAAATGCTAGATTCACCAAAATGCTTATAGTTAGTGCAACAGTGATTTATAATATTCATATAAATTTTCAGTTCAATTGAATAAGGCGTTTAGATGCTATCGCACTTTTAAAAATTTGGCCCCATAGGCCATAATGATAAAGAATTTTTCCTGGTGTCCCTGTAGAAAAACTATAAGTGCTAGATTCACCAAAATCTATAGGTTTCGTACTATGGTGACTTACAATATACGTACCAACTTTCAGCTTATTCGACCAAACCGTTTAGACGCTAGCGTGTTCACTCACAGACATACACACATACATACATCATCGTAAAAATAGTGAAAACGAACTCAGGGGACCTCGAAACGTATAGAAACATCAAAATCTCAAATTCGGATTCTTGACATGATTACAATACTTTCCTCACTATAGTGTTCGGAAAGTAAAAATGTGAATAATGAAAATAAAAAATTGTATATTTAAAATTAAAATGCAGTAAGAAACCCTATAATTGCATTTTTATTAAAAAAAAAAAATAATAATAATAATAATAATAATAATATTCTGGAATATCAAAGAAACATTCTGAAAAATTTCACATGCAAGTAATTAAATCGTTTAAAGTTATTTTATTGTACCAAATTTGAAAATTTATTTATCTGTTTTGATTTTAGTATTTAAATAGCCCTTTAAATGCAAAAATATATTGATAAAATGATAGAAGATTTTATAGAACGGCTTCATATTTATACTATTACTGGTAGCGGAATTAGTAAGGGATGCTAAATTACTTTCTTTTACCCACATATTGTAGTAGAGGAAGTATTGTTTATGGGTCAAATTTTTGAAATTGAGTTTTTGTTATATTTACACGTTTTGAGGTCCCCTAAATCCAAAAAATCATGTTTTTAGCAGTTGGTCTGTGTGTGTGTCTGTCTGTTATCAGTATATCTCCAGAACAAATAATAGCAGAAAATCCAAACTTGGTATTATAAATGTGTATCATACAGGAATGCTACAATAAACTTTTCGTTGAGATCAAGCAAATGGTCCGTGTACAGGGACACCCAAGAGAATTCAAATACATTACGTCTATGGGGGGGAAATTGCAGATAAGTAGAGTTTAAACATCTATAGACTGTACTAAACCTAATGATACGAATATATATATTTCATATGCATAAAAACATGTTTCATGTAGAATATGGTATGGAAATAATTCACTGTTTGTTTACAGGGCTATACAAAAGAACTAGCTTATAGTGCGACAATACTTGAAAATTGATGGAAGAAAGTGTATTTCAGGTTGTGCCGTGTGTTATTAATATAGAATTATATTCATTTGTGTTCATAACCTTCAGAAGATATACAGGGCTGCCAATATTTAAGCCATAGATTTTTTTTTGTTGTTGTTAGTGGAAACGCTTTAACTATAATATTTTACCATGTCCAAGAGAGCTGCTCAGAAATTGAAATTATATTCCTCATAGCAATACGGTAAATAATGCATTTTATTAAGCTAAATAATCATCGCTTTTTTTTTTTTTTTTTTTTTTTTTTTTATTTACACGTTTTGAGGTTTCCTGAATACCAAAGTCGAGTTTTTAACATATGATATTTGTCTCTGTCTCTTAGAGTAAGTTAAAAACAAATAATTTCAGGCGATCCAAATGTTGTATTTTCAAGTTAATACGTTTTTTATTAGAAAAGTTTGATCAAGATCGATACGTTTCAAAGAATGTTGCGCATGAAAGTTATCCGAATAATTTTGAATTTAATACCAGATTTGAATTCTATATAAATGTAGGTACAATAATGAAACGTAGGTTGAGTGGGCGGTAGACCCCCCCCCCCCATAAAATTATTTTTCAAATAAAGCTGTTACGAAGTCTAATTTGAATTGTTTTAACATAGGTTTACATAAAAGTACTCGTTATTTTAACCCTTAATCTCCAATCCGTACATATAGTATTAAATTTCAGGGTAAGAGAAAATCGTGTGGGTGACACACCAGATTATTCTAGTTCTTCATGTGGACACCAGATTATTTTTCTTTGTTATTATTCAATTTATAATTAAATAATTACAAAAAAAAAAAAAAAAAAAAAAAAAAAAATCTGTGTTAGTTTTTTACAAAACTAAATAGATGTTATACTTCGTATATTCTCAATTAATAATTTAAATTAATTGTAATAATAAAAATGTGTTTCTGGAAAAAGTTGTCAAAAATTGTTGAAATAAATCAATAAAACTATATTCTTGAAAAGTTTTGTGGAAACAACGTTAAACATTTTTTTGACAATTTGTTACAATGTTAGACGTTTTGTAACACTAACGATATATTTTTTAATCAATATTAATTATAATCTACAAGAATTAAAATAAGTATTTTTATTTCAAAATAATTCAGTTTGTTTAAAATAAATATAAAAAATACCCCTCGTGTTTCACTTTTCTTTAAAAATATTCATGAATATTTATATTTTTTGTTCATTCTTTTCAACCTATGAGGTTATTTTAAGAAATCAGTGCATGCTGAAATATTCACAAGGCACGTATAGCGGTAAAATACGTGACATAAATGAAAGCCTCAATCAAAATATTTTTAGTTTATTACAATGAAATGATTTTTTTTTCTTCTCTCCGAAACAAAAGAAGATTTCAAAGACTAAAAATATTTATAAATGCTTTCGAAACCACTGTTTTTGAACAACAGAAATTTGGTATTTGAAAGCTAATCAACGAATACAAAATTTTGTTAAATGAGAAGTACGTTAAACGCAAATTTTAAATAATCTGGTGTGTCACTCACACGACTTTCTCTTACCCTGAAATTTAATACTATAAATACAGGTTGCAGATTAAGCGGTAAGATAACGAATACTGTTATGTAAACCTGTGTTAAACAATTCAAATTAGGCTTCGGAAGAGTTTTATATGATAATTAGTTCTGTGTGAGGGGGCCTACCACCCCTCAACCCCCCGTTTCATTAACGTGCCTACATTTATATAGAATTTAATTCGGTTATTAAAAAATAATTTTGTTTTTAAAAAATCATTTATTTAAATTATTATTTAAAAAATTACATTTTATGATAATGCAGACGATTTCCATATTAGAGAAGTAGTATAACACTAAATATAAAAAAAAGGTGAATTTATTTTTGTTAAAAATGAAAAAAATCGATAACTTTATTTTAAATTATCGCATATCAATGTTTCAACCATTCGTTTTAAAGGTATATCCGAGCTCTTTTGAAAGATACCCATCATGAAAATTTACTCCCATCGATGGGGGACTCCTCCCCCCCCCCTCGGGGGGAGGCAAGGCTCCTAGATACACAAAATTTTTTTCCCAGTTAACTATCTCTATTACAAAAAAATATATATTCGTTTCATTTGGTATAGTGCAGTCTATAGATGTTAAACTCTACTTACCTGCAATTTCCCCCATAGACGTAATGTATTTGAATATTTTGAGTGTCCCTGTACACGAACCATTTGCTTCATCTCAACGAAAAGCTTACTGTAGCATCCCTATATGATACACATTTAGAATACCGAGTTTGGAATTTCTGCTACTATTTGCTCTTGAGATATGCTGATAACAGACACACAGACTTTCACACAGACAAACAGGCACACAGACCATTCGCTAAAAACATGATTTTCGTATTCAGGGGACCTCAGAACATGTAAATATAACAAAAACTCACGTTCGAAAATTTGACCCTAAACAATACTTTCTCGACCCTATGGGTAAGAGAAAGTAATAAGAGATCTTTAGTAAAAAAGATTTCCTTTAGTTCCTTAAAAGGAGAAAATGTATTTGAAAAAGTAGGTGGCATAGTGGATACTGTTAGTTTTGTATTATATATTCGTTCTCTCAAATTTATAGGACTTACTATGTTCACGTCAAGAGAACTGAACTTGCCCAATCACTTGGCATAGTCCAGAATGAAATGCCTTCCTCGCTAGGCTATCCTATCTCCGATTCAATACATTTAACGTACCCATTATTTTTATGAGGGTTAGTTTGGTATTTCAGGTTTTTGGATATTTCATACTGTTTCAGGTGCAATAGTCCACACAATGCTTGTTTATGAGAAGTTTTATCATATTTGTTGCCGCTCACCTTAGTTTGGCTATATGCGCCAACCTTGGGGCGCATCTCTTGTTCACCTGCCTTCCCGCTTTAGCGGAGTAGTTGTATTGTTTTTCGTTAAGATGGTAACAACATATTCTGTTCATCTTGTTCGGTGATATGGTTCACCTTATTTTATAGTTTGCGTTGACTATGGTGTCAACATAGTTTGAATACGTTAATAATACGTCATCTATAAATTGTATATATGTAAATAATACTTTAATTAAATGTTTGTGAAGTAATAGCTTCAAGTCTAGTAATTATTAAATTGATACAGTCCACTCATAAAGTATCGTCAACATTGGTCCGTCGAGCCGGAGAAAGATCAATCGTAATATAATGAAAAGTGGTGGTGCTCATTGATGAAAATTAATTATGGATAAAAATAAATTAGTTATCCTAAATCGACAACGTGGAACTTTGAAAGGCCAATTAACAAATATATCAACATATTTGGAAAATGTTGATGATGATAATAAAGACATCATAACATTAGAAATAAAGAAGGATTATCTTCAAAAAATAGTAACCAAACTCGATAATTTGAAAATACAGTACTTCGAAATAGCTGATGAAGCGGACCTTGAAGTTCAGCTCAACGCATTCGCAGAACTGGAAGAAGAGACAGAAAAATTAGAGGTAAGGCTTCGAAAATTCTTACTCTCTAATAACATTAGTAAAAATGAAATTGTTTCAAATGAATCTAAAGTAGATAACCCTGTTATCAATTTTCGTTTACCTGAAATTCCTTTACCCAAATTCAGTGGTCAATATAATGAATGGTTTAATTTTAAAGATCAATTTATAACCTTAATTGATCAGAATGATAAACTTTCAGACAATCAAAAATTATATTACTTAAAATCTACACTTAGTGGAAGAGCACTAGATGTAATTACGGAAGATGATTCATATATTTCGCTTTTTAAAGCATTGGAAGACAGATTTCAAAACAAAAGAATGATAGTCAACTCACACTTAAATGATATATTAAACGTAGAGAATCTGTCTCACAATATAGTTAAAAATTTGCGAACGATCACAGATAGTTGTCAAAAAAATATTCGAGCATTCAAAAGTATAGGATTGGAATTGAATCCCTTTTCGGAGGCCTTACTCATAAATTTGGTTCTTAAACAAATCGATAAAGAAACCAAAAAACAATTTGAATTATCTTTAAATTCTACAGAATTGCCAACATGGGGTGAATTCATTAACTTTTTACAAAAAAGATGCTTGGTGTTAGAAAACTTACAATGTGTTTCGAGTATTAAACCGAAATTAATGAATTCTGAAAAGAGTGCTAGAATTAAAACTTTCTTTTCTAAAAATGATTCTTTTAATGATCAAAACTGTCCCCTTTGTAAAAAAAAAACCATTCCTTGTCAAAATGTTGTGAATTTTTAAAATTAGATGAACACGAAAGATTCCTAACAGTCAAAAAATATTTGTTATGTATTAATTGCTTGAAATCCAAGCATCAGGTATCAAATTGTAAAAGTAATCAATCGTGTAATATGTGTTCTAAAAGACATAATTCACTTCTACATCGAACTTTGCCGGGAACAAAAAGTAATAATTTCCGATCCAAACCGCAAACAGAAAATCCTAATTTAAGTCAGACGGTGGCACAGACCGACGCCTTGCACCTGCTTCAATCGAATGAGTCATATTCTAAATTGCAGAAAGGAAAAAAAGATGTTTCGATGGCATTATATAACGAGATTAATGATCCAATCTTAAAAAGTAAAAAACATGTATTGCTGTCAACAAGTATAGTTTATTTGGAAAGTAGCAATAAAAAAAAGATTCCGGTTCGTGTAATTCTTGATAATGGAAGCGAATGTAACATATTAGAGAGAGAAATTGCTAATTTATTGAATTTGCAAAAAAAAGAAATGCGATATTCATATTTCAGGAATTAATGGTAAGATGACAAATGTAAAATCTTCAGTACGTACCATTATTTCAAATAAAGATGATTCATTTAGGGAACCAATTGAATTTTTAATTACACCTAAAATAACAGAATTCATTCCTTCACACAATATAAACATAAGAAGCTTAAATTTGCCACATGACCTTGAATTAGCTGATAGTGAATTTTGGAAAAAATCTAAAATAAATGCTTTAGTTGGTGCTGAATTTTTCTATGAAATATTAAAAGCAGATAAATTCAAAATAGGACAATTCACCTTTCAGAATAGCGTTTTTTGACATATTGTTGCGGGAACCATAGACCACAATGTATTTGAAAATACCTTTTGCGATTTTACTGCAAATTATCTTGATGAAAACATTCAGAAATTCTGGAAAATAGAAGCTCCTGAAATTGACTTACGTCCAATTAGTCAGGAAGAACAATTGTGTGAAAAACATTTTTTAGAAACTTATCGGAGAGATAAATCGGGAAGATTTATGGTATCCATGGCTTTGAAGGAAGATGCTAGTGTTCTTGGGGAGTCTAAATCTATAGCAGAAAAAAGGCTCAAGCAGTTATGGAATCGTTTAGAAAAGAGTCCAACCATGCGAAATCTTTATTGTGATTTTATTAAAGAATACACTAATTTAAATCATGTGACAAAAATTGTTGATAACTTAAATGAGTCAGGCTGTTATAACCTGCCACATCATGGCATTTATAGGCCCGAAAAATCTACTACGAAGTTTCGCGTTGTATTTAATGCTTCGAGTCCGACAACTAGTGGAATATCATTAAACGATATCACCTATAAAGGTGTAGTTGATGAAGATTTGTATGAAATCATGTTACGCTTTCGACAACACCGATTTGTGTTTTTGGCCGATATTCAAAAAATGTATCGCCAAATAATGATTACCGAGGATCAGAGAAAATTATTAAGAATTTTATGGAAAGATAATGTGAACTCAGAAATTGAAACCTATGAACTTAATACCGTAACATACGGTATCGCTTGTGCCCCTTTTTTAGCCATTAGAACGTTGAAGCAATTAGTCCTTGAAGAAGCCGAGAAATATCCGAAAGCATCCGATATTTTGCTACATGATTCGTATATGGACGATATAATAAGTGGGGAAGAATCGCTAGAATCCGCTAGGGAGCTTCAGAAACAACTTATACACTTGTTAGAAGGCGCTGGAATGAATTTACATAAATGGAATGCAAATCATATTTCCTTACTTGACTTTTCTAACGAGACATTAAATGAGTACACATTCTCTGATAAGGAAACCAAAGCCCTAGGGGTTGCCTGGAAACCCAATTTAGATACTTTCACATTCAAAATAAACTTTTGTGAGTTAAAGTCTATGACAAAAAGAAGCATTTTATCAGACATTGCTCGTATTTTTGACCCATTGGGTCTCATAGGTCCTGTTATTGTCAAAGCCAAATTGTTTATGCAGGAACTTTGGAAACTCAAATTGGACTGGAATGACCCTATTCCAAGCCCTATTGCTCAAAATTGGCTAGAATTCGCCACTTCGTTAAAAGCTCTTGAACAACTTAGAATAAATCGCTATGTTTTAATTCCTGAAGCACAACAAATAAACTTACACGGATTCGCCGACGCATCGTCATTAGCTTTTGGAGCAGCCGTGTATATTCAGTCTATTCATAATTCTGAAATTGTCTCCAATTTGGTTAGCAGCAAATCTCAAGTTGCCCCTCTAAAAACTATCTCCATCCCTCGACTCGAGTTATCTGGTTGTGTTTTGTTATCCAAATTAATTGTGAAAATTTTGAAATCTCTGAGATTACAAATTGACAATATTTATCTCTGTACAGACTCTCGAATAGCTCTTGCCTGGATCCAAACCGAGCCTTCGAAATTGAAAACATTTGTTGGCAACAGGGTTGCCAAAATTCAAGAACTTTCTGAAAACTTTAGATGGAACCATGTGTCCTCTGCTGAAAATCCAGCTGACTTAATTTCTCGAGGTCTAACTGCCACCGATTTAATGGATAATCAGTTATGGTGGCAGGGACCAGACTTTCTAAGTAAATCTAATAATAATATAAACAATGACTCTGACTATCTGTCCCCCAGTGATAATAGTATTGTTTTGAGTGAATTGAAAAATAATCCCCAGTGTGACTCTAACCCTGCAGTGTTGTGTGGACTTATCCAATCTACGGATTCCTCTAATGACTTCTATAATCATTTGTATTCAATAACAAATAATTTTTGTAAATTAATTAGAATATTTAGTTTTATTTTTAGATTTATTAGGAATACAAGAGCAAAGGTAAATAGAGTAACTGGACCACACCGCAGCTGTGAATTACATGAAGCAGAATTGCATTTGGTTAGACAGGTACAGTATACACAGTTTGCCGCAGAATTGATCTGCTTAGAGAAAAAAAAGCCCGTGTCAGGTAAATTAAATTGTTTTAATTCAATTTTAGATTCTCAGGGACTCCTAAGAGTGGATGGAAGGCTGGAAAATGCTAATTTAAATTTTGATAGTAAACATCCCCTTTTGTTGCCCCACGACCATAAATTATCTTCCATGATTATGGAACATTTCCATAAAAAATTCTTTCATGTAGGACCTCAAGCCTTGTTATACCACGTTAGAAAAAAATATTGGATAGTTAGTGGGAGATCTTTAGCTCGGAAAATATTTCGTAACTGCATAACGTGTTATAAACTTAAACCTTTAACGGCCAGTCAACTTATGGGAAATTTGCCAAAGGAACGAGTCAATGTGACTCATCCATTTTATTGTACCGGTATAGATTTCTGTGGCCCTTTTTTTAATTAAATATCGGGGTCAAAGGAAAGGAATCTATAACAAAATTTTTGTTTGTATTTTTATTTGCATGCCTACTAAAGCAGTGCATCTAGAGGTAGTTAGCGATTTAACATCCGAAGCTTTTATCGCAGCTTTAAAAAGATTTTTTGCTAGACGAGGCAAAGCCCAAACATTATTCAGTGATAATGCAACAAATTTTGTTAGTGCAAATAATGAATTAAAAAGGTTACATAGATTAGCTGCTCAGCCTGATGAAAACCTTACTAATTTTTTTAATTCAGAGAGTATTAATTGGAAATTTCTGCCACCCCGTGCCCCAAATTTTGGAGGGCTATGGGAGGCAGGCGTAAAATCGTTTAAGTATCATTTGAAACGCGCCGTAGGAAACTCTAAATTGACATATGAGGAATTCTTAACCGTTGTTTGTCAAATTGAGGGAATCCTCAATTCTCGACCCCTTGCCCCCCCTTTCAAACGATATCGAAGATTTGGATGTCTTGACTCCCGGCCATTTTTTAGTTGGTCGACCCATCACAGCGGTGATTGAACCCGAGTTCTCTGGCATTCCAGATAATCGATTAGATCTTTGGTAAAAATTAACTAAAATTGTTTAAGGGATATGGAAAAAATGGCAATGTCATTATTTAAGTACGTTACAACAAAGAAACAAATGGAGAATTGAGAGTGACAACATTAAAAATGGGGATATGGTATTATTAAAGGAAGAAAACTTGCCCATATGTAGTTGGATTTTGGGTAGAATAGTAGAAATTATTCCAGGAAAGGATAACAAAATATGCGTAGTTTCGGTTAAAACAAGAAATGGGACATATAAACGACCCATTTCAAAAATTGCTCTTTTACCTTTAGAAAAGTAGAAAAAAAAAATTGTTTGAAAATGAATAATGTATTTAGTTAAACTACTTAATTTGCTCATTGTATTTCATTGTATTATTTTATTGTTTACAATGTTATTAATATTTCTCTTGTATAAGTTTTATTATTTAAATTGCATATAATATTTTCATATAATTAATTGTAATTATGATATTAGATATTAGAACTGTAATTTTGAAACAATGTTTCAAGGTGGGCCGGTATGTTGCCGCTCACCTTAGTTTGGCTATATGCGCCAACCTTGGCGCGCATCTCTTGTTCACCTGCCTTCCCGCTTTAGCGGAGTAGTTGTATTGTTTTTTGTTAAGATGGTAACAACATATTCTGTTCATCTTGTTCGGTGATATGGGGTTCACCTTATTTTATAGTTTGCGTTGACTATGGTGTCAACATAGTTTGAATACGTTAATAATCCGTCATCTATAAATTGCATATATGTAAATAATACTTTAATTAAATGTTTGTGAAGTATTAGCTTCAAGTCTAGTAATTATTAAATTGATACAGTCCACTCATAAAGTATCGTCAACAATATTCTTCTACTAGCAGGCTACGCCCGCTTCGCTGGTCACTAGATTTAAATGAATTTTCAAAAGAATTGAACCACTATTATTATTATTATTATTATTATTATTATTTTTTAATATATATATCACATTTTGGGTTTTGTAACATAATTAAAAATTCTTTTTAAGGTAAAAAGGTCAAAATTACATATTACAAATTAAATTAAATATTTCTTCCGTTTTGCACTCGTTTTGCAATAATGCTTTATGGTCTTATGTGAATGATTCTCAAGAATGAATCAACAATTGTTTACAAATTGAATGGATTATGCATGGAAAATAAGTACGCTGTAATTTAAAAATTGTAGCTTTTATAACTTCAAAACTGATAATTTTTAAAAAGTTATTCATTATTCTTTAATATTAGACTGTTTTTTTGTTTAATATTGCACTCTTATTTTAAGATAAAAGCAATCGAATGATATTACGTTATGAAACTTTGCAACGTAATATCTTTAAATTTAATAACTTGATGTATATAGTGTCCTGTCCTCACAAAAAATGAACAGTTTTTAGAGCTCTTTAAAAAAAAGTATAACATCTGTGCAGTATCTTTTTAAAAAATTCATCAGTTTTTACTAAAACAAATGGCCGACTTTCATCACTTAAGTAGTTAAATTTAGACCAATGAAAAATAGGAGTGGTTCGCCCAGTTGTGTTCCGCCGACAAAATCTTTGCTTTATTTATATAGGTGCTAAGTTTTTTTTTTTTTTTTTTTTTTTTTTCATTTCGAATATCTTACGAAATTTTCAAATTAGAATATTAATAGTCAATAATGTTCATGCCAGTATCGTATATGATATTTTAAACTATCTCGTCTGGTTGATTGGTTGGGTTTTACGTCAAACTAGTGCTGCGCAGATGGGCAATTGGCGACGGTCTAGGACACACCCTTAGAGGTAGTCCGGAGACATGCCATCACAATTTTGATCCTTCACGGAAGGGATGTCTCTCCCGCTTCGGTGACCCCCAGAGGTATAATTTTCGATGGAAACATGGAGGACATTGTGGCCACGATAGATTTTACGTGCACCAGCCACCATTAGTATACACGATGGTCTATGCCGGCTCGAGTACCGAACCCGCAATCTTCCAATTACCGGGCCGGCTCTCTACCGACTGGGCTACCGTGGCCCCCAACTCGTCGGACATCGCTATGATGAAAATATTCCACGTTATAATGCACATTCATGCGAAAATTTGCCCTCTTCTAACATGTAAAATATATATATATATATATTAAATTTTGAATAATTTATGAAGCTTTCAAAATAAGATGTTCATAATTAATGATATAAATGACAGCCTCATAAATGATGTTTTAAATCGGACCGACGTCTTTACGATGAAAATAATTCACTTATTGCACGTTTATAAGAAAATTTGCCCTACTCTCTCCTGTTAAGAAAATCGCAAATTTAGAATAACTTATGAAGTTGTCAAATTAGAATGAGAAAATAAAAAAGGTTCTTGCCAGTGTGATGAATTATATTTTAAAACTAGCTCGACCACTTTACGACCATTCGTTCTGCAGATATTGTCTACACAGACTAACAAACGAGCTAAGTGACGAATTAAATGACAAACTGACTAACTTTTAGACTATAGTCCATTTCCCCATCAGAGGCGCTTCAAGGCCATGAAATGCGGAGAGGGAGATTACGTGACTGATATCACGTGCTCAATTCCATCCAGTGAGATGTCGTTGTTTCTTCAGTAACCTAGCAACGGACGGGGAAAGTGAAATCACAGTTCACTCACCTTGAGGCGACTGCGAAAAGGAAATAGAGTATAGGGGTAGCCGACCCGTGGTCCTCCGTATAACATTTTACTGCCCGCGACGGAATTTCTGAAGCTTATATGACCCCTTTGATTTACAGATCAAAATTAATAAATTCTTTCTGTGTCTTCGGAGAGAAAATAAAAATTATAATAGTTAGAGAAACAAAAAATGCACTAATTATTGTTAGTTAAATATTATGAAAACGATTATTGATTCTTATTATTAAAATTATTAATTTGTAGTCATACATATTTGTCAGTTCTTCTGTTATTTTATAAAACGAAATATAATATTAATGTATTCTGCTCCAAATTTTATCCACCCTCCTAATATACATATATATGTATATATACACGCAACACACACACACACACACACACACACACACATATATATATATACAATGCAGCCGGCTGAATAAAATGGATTATCAATGCGCTCGCCGTCGCCAGGCGCTTTGGATTGGACAGGCCTTTTATAGATGGACACCACACAGATATTTTTTTATTTTTTAATTCTTTACACATCAAAACGAGTAAAAACGTCAAAAGTTTTCACGAATATCTATGTTCTTCATATTCCTATAGTACGATGGGGAACATAAAGAACAAAAGAACATAAAGTCATTTGTAGATAAACTCGCATTGAACATAAAAAAATTAACTAATCAAACCAGGTCTTTTTAAGAATCTATAAATGATTTTGATGACGAATTAAAATTGTTATTTATGGTTTAATTATTACATTAACTTATATGATACTAAAACTAAATAATTTCTATAAAGAAATTCATTTAAACGAGAGAGCTGATTGTTCTTGTTGGGTTTTAAGGCCGATTAACTACGCTAGGGTTCTAGGGCTATGGGTTGAATGCCCTCCGGGAAGGTCTTTCTAAGGGGTCTTAGACGGTATTTACGCGAGTTTCTGAGAAAACCATGGAAAACTCTGAATGACTAGGTCGATGAGCGCGACCTGGGACAACAAAGTCTCCCTGTTCGAAGTATAGAAAGGGTATTGCCTGGGATCGAACCCGGCACTTCCTATCTACCAGCTTTGAGCGTAAAACTTTAACGAGAGGGAGAAAGAAACAATAAATCATCGATGTATTACATTATGCACGATTTTAGTTTTTACCATTTTAATTTTTTTTTTTTAAGTTATTTTATTTTGTGACATTTTACTTTCTACCCTGAGAAAAAATATATACCGCCTTAATCTAGAATGAATAAAAGTGGCCATTTTCTAAATCCCTTAACTAGAAATATAGATTTCCGAGCAATGCGCACAAGGCACGCCAATAAACTGAATAGACAAAATGATAGAAAATCTCTAGTCTACACATTTCTAGATAGTGAAACAATATTCTGAATACTCTGAATCTTTTGTATGGCGAGAAATTCTCGCTTGATTATCTAGAATTGGGTCATAAACCAAGATTATAGTTGCTGAAACCCGCCTCTTGTGTTCGCATTTATTTGGAAATATTTTCAAATAGGTTTGACCTCGATAATATAGACAAACTCTCTAGAATTCTAACAGAGGTTTCTAGAATTCGCTTTCAAAGGGGACTAGAATTTATAAGGATGACATGGAACTATTTTTTCTAGAGCCACAATTCAGATTCTAGATGTCAGTTACAAAATTTTTTCTCAGTGTAATTCTTTAACGACTTTTTTTTTTCTAGTTTATGTAGTAGAGAATTATGAAGAAATTTTTTCAATGTGCATCTCAATGAAACGAATTTTCTCAATGAACATTATGAAAGATTCACTGAGAAAAAATTCTGTAACTGACATCTATAATGTAAATTGTGGCTCCAGTAAAAATAGTTCCATGTCATCCTTATAAATTCTAATGCCTCTTTGTGTGTATATGTATAATTGAAAATTTATCATCTCGATAATTTCGGTAGTACATAATCATTAGAAGCAAAGTTAGACAGTGAACTTATCTTAAAAATGTATTTGATGAGTTCATTGGCCAACTTCATGTACCATCTTAAAAAAATAATTTATGAACCAATCAATTCAATATATACATAGCCTATATTAAGCTCTAGGTCAATTTCATAATAAAATTGATCCGCCATCTTGTTTCAAATCTGTGAAAATTGAAAATTTTGCACTCGTATAAAAAGCATAATTATGAATGTATTTGGTTGAAAGTCGTTTACGAGTTTCAAGCAAATAGATGTAACAAATATATGGGCTATGTATACAGCCATATGAAGGTTTCAACCAAGTTCGCCAGTCATCTTTTTCGGAAACAGTGACTCCTTGAAAAATTCAAATTTGGATAGAAAACTACTATGTTGTGGCCACTACAAGACTTTTTTCTATATTTTTCCATAGAAATTTCCTCAGTACAAATAATTTAATATAACTATTATTTATGAAAATTATCTACCATGATAAATGCGGACGATTTTCATCTTACAGAAAACTAACACAAATATCCGAAGAAAGACAGTTTTATTCTCTGTAATTAATATCTTAAAAAATGCATTTTCATAATGGTTATCTCCATTTCAAGTTTCGTACAGTTATACGCCATAGAATTTGAGATATTATCTTCCCGTTCTCGGAGAATATTGGAGTATCGCCGCGCCACCTATTGGTCGATGTGCGTCAAAATTGAAATGACATAATGTCTCATAATGGTCTTCTAACATGTCAAGTTTTGTTTGATTATGCGCAATAGAACTTGAGATATAGATTTCCCTTAATTTATGGAAATCACTGTAGCAGCACCACCTGTTGAGAGATTGACACCAAAAGTTTACAGGCCACTAATTTATGTCAAGTTGCAACTACATATAAGTTTATATGCAATTCTGTACAGTAGTTTCTGAGATATAGTCTTCCCGTAAATTGTAGGAATGACTGTATAGCAGTGCCACCTGTTGAGAAATGAATACCAAAACCTAATACGCACTTCTTCAGGCTAAGATGCATCTACATATAAATTTATATGCAAATTTATCACTAGTCGCTGAGATATAGCCTTCCTTAAAATTATGGAAATTGCTGTATAGCATCGCCACCTGTTGAGAAATTGACACCAAAAGTTGATACACACTAATTTAGGTCAAGGTGCATCTAGATATAAATTTATATGCAATTCACTGTAGTATTTCCTGAGAAACAGTCGCAATAAAATTTTTGTAACACATACACAAAGACAGACATTTTCTAAAAGTGGTTAAATTGTATTCTGCTCTCAAAACTTATAAATCCATCGAAAACCAGAACTCGAAAATTTTTATTCATCGAACGCTTTCTTCTATTGAAGCTAGAAAAAAGTAATATATATATATGTATTAATCAATTTGTATGAGACTCGTTATGTACATAGCCCATATCAAAATCTCAGCGAAATTTATTGATAAACTCGATCCATCATCTTGTTTCAAAATAGCGCCAATGAAATTTTCACACACGTGTAAATTGTATTTTTGAAATGCATTTACGAATTACGATTTATGCACAAATTTTCATTTACATCGCATAAATATGCGCAAAATAAATCCGTTCTTCATAAAACACAACTAAAAATGTAAATGTACTTTGAATAAAATTTGTATACAGAACACTGAGAAAAAATACATCTAGAACAAATAAGTGGTCATTTTCTAAATCCTTAAACTAGAAATATAGATATCTGAGCTATGCATAGGGATACGATAGGGCATGCCAATATAGATAGGCCATATATATATATATATATATATATATATATATATACATAGATAGGGCATGCCAATAAGCTGAATTAACGAAATGATCAAGAATTTATAGTCTATATATTTCTAAATAGTGAAATAATATTCTGATTATTCTGAATGTTCCGAATCCTTTGTATTGTTCGAAATTCTCGGTTGATTTTCTTGAATTGGGTCATAAACCAAGATTATAATTGCCAAAATTCACCTCTTGTATTCACATTTATTTTCACAGATTTTAAAATAGGTTTGACCTCGATAATATAGAAAAAAGCTGTAGAATTCTAACAGGAATTTCTAGAACTCGCTTTCAAAGAGGCATTAGAATTTATAAGGATGACATGGAACTATTTTTTCTAGAGCCACAATTCAGATTCTAGATGTCAGTTACAGAAATTTTTTTCAGTGTAATTCTTTAACGGCTTTTTTTTTCTAGTTTATGTAGTAGAGAATTATGAAGAATTTTTTTCAATATGCATCTCAATGAAACGAATTTTCTCAATGAACATTATGAAAGATTCACTGAGAAAAATTTTGTAACTGACATCTATAATGTAAATTGTGGCTCTAATAAAAATAGTTCCATGTCATCCTTATAAATTCTAATGCCTCTTTGAAAGCGAGTTCTAGAAATTCCTGTTAGAATTCTACAGCTTTTTTCTATATTATCGAGGTCAAACTTATTTAAAAATCTGTGAAAATAAGTGTGAATACAAGAGGTGAATTTTGGCAATTATAATCTTGGTTTATGACCCAATTCAAGAAAATCAACCGAGAATTTCTAACAATACAAAGGATTCGGAACATTGAGAATAATCAGAATATTATTTCACTATTTAGAAATATATAGACTATAAATTCTCGATCATTTCGTTAATTCAGCTTATTGGCATGTCCTATCTATCTATCTATCTATATATATATATATATATGGCCTATCTATATTGGCATGCCCTATCATATCCCTATGCATAGCTCAGATATCTATATTTCTAGTTTAAGGATTTAGAAAATGACCACTTATTTGTTCTAGATGAAGGCTGTATATATTTTTTCTCAGTTTTCTGTATACAAATTTTATTCAAAGTACATTTACATTTTTAGTTGTGTTTTATGAAGAACGGATTTATTTTGTGCATATTTAGAAACACAGATATATGCGATGTAAATGAAAATTTGTGCATAAATCGTAATTCGTAAATCCATTTAAAAAATACAATTTACACGTGTCTGAAAATTTCATTGGCGCTATTTTGAAACAAGATGATGGATCGAGTTTATCAATAAATTTCGCTGAGATTTTCATATGGGCTATGTACATAACGAGTCTCATACAAATCGATTAATACATATATATATATATATATATATATATATATATATATATATTACTTTTTTCTAGCTTCAATAGAAGAAAGTGTTCGATGAATAAAAATTTTCGAGTTCTGGTTTTCGATGGATTTATAAGTTTTGAGAGCAGAATACAATTTGACATTTGACCACTTTTAGAAAATGTCTGTCTTTGTGTATTTGTTACAAAAATTTTATTGCGACTGTTTCTCAGGAAATACTACAGTGAATTGCATATAAATTTATATCTAGATGCACCTTGACCTAAATTAGTGTGTATCAACTTCGGTGTCAATTTCTCAACAGGTGGCGATGCTATACAGCAATTTTCATAATTTTAAGGAAGGCTATATCTCAGCGACTAGTGATAAATTTGCATATATATTTATATGTAGATGCATCTTAGCCTGAATAAGTGCGTATTAGGTTTTGGTATTCATTTCTCAACAGGTGGCACTGCTATACAGTGATTCATACAATTTAAGGGAAGACTATATCTCAGAAACTACTGTACAGAATTGCATATAAACTTATATGTAGTTGCAACTTGACATAAATTAGTGGCCTGTAAACTTTTGGTGTCAATCTCTCAACAGGTGGCGCTGCTATACAGTGATTTCCATAAATTAAGGGAAATCTATATCTCAAGTTTTATTGCGCATAATCAAACAAAACTTGACATGTTAGAAGACCATTATGAGACATTATGTCATTTCAATTTTGATGCACATCGACCAATAGGTGGCGCGGCGATACTTCAATATTCTCCGAGAACGGGAAGATAATATCTCAAATTCTATGGCGTATAACTGTACGAAACTTGAAATGGAGATAACCATTACGAAAATGCATTTTTTAAGATATTAATTACAGAGAATAAAACTGTCAATCTTTGGATATTTGTGTTAGTTTTCTGTAAGATGAAAATCGTCTGCATTTATCATGGTAGATAATTTTCATAAATAATAGTTATATTAAATTATTTGTACTGAGTAAATTTCTATGGAAAAATATAGAAAAAAGTCTTGTAGTGGCCACAACATAGTAGTTTTCTATCCAAATTTGAATTTTTCAAGGAGTCACTGTTTCCGAAAAAGATGACTGGCGAACTTGGTTGAAACCTTCATATGGCTGTATACATAGCCCATATATTTGTTACATCTATTTGCTTGAAACTCGTAAACGACTTTCAACCAAATACATTCATAATTATGCTTTTTATACGAGTGCAAAATTTTCAATTTTCACAGATTTGAAACAAGATGGCGGATCAATTTTATTATGAAATTGACCTAGAGCTTAATATAGGCTATGTATATATTGAATTGATTGGTTCATAAATTATTTTTTTAAGATGGTACATGAAGTTGGCCAATGAACTCATCAAATACATTTTTAAGATAAGTTCACTGTCTAACTTTGCTTCTAATCGATTCTGTACTACCGAAATTATCGAGATGATAAATTTTCAATTATACATATACACACATATACACTACTGGCCATTAAAATTGCTACACCAAGAAGGGATGATAATAACGAAATGAAATTTATTGGACACATACATTATAGTAGAAAGAACAACTGATTAACATTTCAGGAAATTTGGAGTAATATATACTGACAAATCAGTACATAAAGCAGCGACCTCTGTGAGCAATAACAACACTTATCTGCCTAGGTATTGAATCAAACTGCAATTGGATAACATGCACGGGCAGAGCACTTCATGAAGCTTTAACATGATGCCATAGTTCATCGATCGTAGTTACTGGTGAGAGGTAGAGGTGATGGGCCAGTCGCTTTTAAACAATTAAACAGTCATTTTCATTTGTGCGAGATCAGGAGAACGCGTTGGCCAGAGCAACAGTCAAACACGTTATGCACCAAGAAATGTCCAAACAATACGGACAATTTACGGTTGTGCTTTGTCCTGCTTAAATGTTGCGCTACGGAGGCCTTGAACATAGCGACGGGCCTTAATTCGTCAGAAATGTAATGGCCGCTATTCAGAGTGCCAGGAATGAAAACTAGAGGTGATCGAGACGTATATCCAATGGTACCACATACGATCACACCAGGTGGTGACCTAGTATGCAGCTACCAAAACCTTGATTACCCTCAAAGCTGCGTCACTGATATGAGCGCCTTTAATTTGTAATTAACGAGACGAACCTGAAGCAAGAATGGCGTGACGTCGCCTTTCCGACAAATCATAATCCTGTTTACAGCATCAAGATTGCGTCATTCATATTTAACGGCTTTGTGAATTGCATACCACATTGCCAGCTGGCATTCGACATCGTCATACTGTCCATCACCTGCAGTGATGGTCACCTGTAGACGTGTATCCAATCCAAAGTCTGATTGGATACACGTTTCTATAATTTCTTGTTCGTATTTACGGCACTCTGAATAGCGGCCATTACATTTCTGATGAGTTAAGGCCCGTCGTTCTGCCCTGTTTTCGAGGCCTCCGTAGCGTAACATTTGAGCAGGACAAAGCACGACCGCAAGTTGTCTGTATTGTACTAACCTTCCTTGATACAGATTGTATTCAAATGTTGCTCTGTCAAGCGCGTTCTCCTGATCTCGAACCAATGAAAATGACAGTTTAATCGTTGTAAAGCGACTGACCAGCCACTACTCATCAGTAATTACGGTCAATGAACTGTGGCATCGTGTTCAAGTTTCATGAAGTGTACCCGAATGTGTCATCCAATTGCTGTTGGATTCAATGCCTAGGCAGATAAGTGCAGTTATTGCTCCCAGAGGGCGCTACTTTATGTACTGTTTTCTCAGGATATATTACTCCAAATTTCCTGAAAATGTAATCAATTGTTCTTCCTACTATAATGTATGTACCCAATAACGAAGCAGGACACTTTGGTCCCGCCGTTTTGGTCCCGCCACTTTGGTCCCGCCATTTTGGTCCTGCCGTTTTGGTCCCGAGGAAATTTTGGTCCCTGGCCATTTTGGTCCCGAGACATTTTGGTCCCACCAATTTTTTGCAATTTTTTAAATATGTATCAGCTTTTTAATATGATAACATATTTATTGATACGGAAAATTGAAGTGCTCTTAGAATATCTTTAATTAAGGAACATCTTACACACAAATATATAAATTTTCAACATTACGATTGCTGCCTAGCTATTCAGATTCGGAGAATTTTGTACTAATTTTTTTACGAACATTTTATTTATTTATTTTAGGCAATTGCACTTTTTTTTAATTGATATTTTTTTCATTTGATTTCGATTTAACTTACTTCAATTGTAATTTGAATTTTAATTTACTATCAGTGACAACATTTTGTGATTTTAAAAATATTGTTAACAATAACAACAGTAGATAAAGTTTGAATTATTTTAAAAATAATAAAATACAGAAAAATTTTGTTTAAAAAAGGGAAAAAGAAAGAAAGAAAACCTTACGATATTAAATATAATTTGCTTTTAGTGGCAGAATGCTATTTCTTTCAAAGAATTAATTATTGACCTGCTCCCATCATAGACTCTTCTTCATAAGCATAAGATTGGGATCATTTATGAAGTTCTTGAATTTATATATGAATTTATTCATAAATATATATATGTGTGTGTGTGAGAGAGAGAGAGAGAAAGAGAGAGATACGTTTCATTCGATTTGATTGTGATTTAATTTTTATCATTAATCTAAGAGGAATTTATTTCAAAATCTGTGTTATATTGATAATAATAATAATAAAATGCATGTTTGTTTGTCCGTGATACTTAATTACGTTAACCGTGTATATATGTGTATAAATTACTTTTCTTTCAATTACAATGGTTTTATTTTAAAAATGAAAAAATGTAAATAGTCCAATATTTAATTAACTGTGCCATTGCAAGCATAAATGTTCAGAAAATGTTGATGTACAATTTTTTATCTTTTTAATTTAATATTATGTTAAAAAAAAAAAAAAAAAAAAAAATCTGTCTGATATGTCTCTATGGCTAAAAGCAATGCCCGCATTGAAATCTCTGTAGCACATTGAGATTCGGTTCGCACCTGTTTCTCCCACAGACAATAAAAAGGCATTTCACTGTTTTGTTTCAGCGCATTTGAAAAAAAAAGGGGGGTGGGAGGGGCTTTTAATGGACATTTTCTTAAACAATATAGTAAGGGGTTATAATGGAATAAAAATGCTTTTCCAATTCTATGTGATATGTAACTATTTCCTGTGTTTGACAAATATATCCGGATTAACAGAGAAGAAAATGACTTAAGTTTAGCAGATCTGTACAAATTATTCCTGAGATCATTATTTAGGTTCCTCGCATCTTCTTTTACTATTAAACTCTAACATTTAGGAGATGCTTCGATAAAGCATTGATTTCCTACAAATTTTGTATTCGAGCACTCTAAATATGAATGTGATAATTAAGAGCCGCATTACAGTGTTTTATATTAAAAACCTCGTATTTTATTTAAACTAAAATTTTGCAGACTTAGATAAATTGACAATGCTTAGATCTGCGCTGATAACTAATACCTTTATCATTCAAAATTCGATCCGAAATAATAAATTTTCTGTTCCATGTGTCATATAGTTACATCATTTTCAACAAAGGTTGTAGATATTCAACTCTTCAATTGAAAATATTCGTCTAAGTTCTCTTTTGCCCGAAGTTCCCTCATGTACGAGTATTTGCTGTCCTTTTTCCTCTATCGTACAAAGAAAAAATTTAAATCTCAAAATTTTAGACATTTTTTCAGTTTTATTTGTTACTGCAATTTTCTGTTGCAATAATAATAATAATTTTCCTACCCCCATGTTTTCAAGTCAAATGACAAAAATTCGAAATATGAAGAAGAATTTCGCTTTTTCTTCTGTAATACTTTGATTATTCCTGATATCGGGACCAAAATGGCGGGACCAAAGTGGCGGGACCAAAACGGCAGGACCAAAACGGCGGGACCAAAATTTCCACGGGACCAAAGTGGCGGGACCAATTCGGCGGGACCAAAGTGGCGGGACCAAAACGGCTCGACCAAAGTGTCATGTACCCACCCAATAAATATCATTCTGATATTTGCATTCCTTTCTGGTGTAGCAAGTTTAATGGCCAGAAGTGCATATATGTACAAAGAGAGAGAGAGATAAACTAAGTTATTTCAATCGGTCGACTTATAAAGAAATTAATTTGATTCTTGAAGAAAACTCTAATGTATAAAAATTCTCTTTTGTACTCCGCTACGCGAGCCACTATACACCAAAAACGATACGAGTTATTCTACGTAACTGATTCGTACCAAACTTCAAGTCAGTTGGACGAATTGCTATTGCTGTACAGTCATTTTTTTTACTAGTCTCTCTCTCTCTCCCCCCCCCCCTCTCTTTCAGTATATATATATATATATATATATATATATATATATATATATATATATATATATATATATATATATCTTTTAACTTAAATTTTGAATATTCTTATATCGAGAGAAATACATTCCTATTGATTATTTCAAACCTTATTACATTAATAAATGCCCGCACTGTTGTATGGGTCATTAGGTCAATGACCTTAGATCGAATTTCAAAATAAATAAACAAATAATGTCTTTTAAAGTTTT
Organism: Salticus scenicus; assembly: GCA_963930645.1. Classification (NCBI taxonomy): domain Eukaryota; kingdom Metazoa; phylum Arthropoda; class Arachnida; order Araneae; family Salticidae; genus Salticus; species Salticus scenicus. The sequence goes on along the minus strand of OZ005650.1, from coordinate 87,813,883 downwards.
GTCTTTCATCGCACTTAAACACCAATTTAACTATCTACCGTCATTAAAAAATCGTAATTATTTATAATCTAAGGCCTTTTTATTTTTTATTTTTTTAAGGAATTAAGAAATGTTTTATCTAAAAATAGTTATACAAAAAATATAGATGAATAAATACTACAGGTATTATGAAATTTATTAAAGCAAAATAACATCATACAATTTTATTTAGTTTTTACTTTCACTTCCCGTGTGCGGTAGAAAAAATATTTTTTCTTGAGTTGAATTTTTGAAACTGAGTTTTGGCTATATTTACATATTTTGAGGTCCTTTAAATCTGAAAATTAAATTTTTAACTGTTGGTCTATGCGTGTGTCTGGGGACCTTTTATCAGCATAACGCAAGAACAAACATCAACAGAAAGTTCAAACTTAGTATTCTAAATCTCTATGGGATTTGAAACTTTTTATTGAATTTGAGCAAATAGTTCGTGTATAAAGATATTCAAAATTATATAAATACATTACGTCTATGAGCAAAATTTCTCGATTGTACTTTTTAGTATCTTCAAACTGCAGTGAAAAAAATAAATTACACACACATTTCTTATAAGCACAAAATCATATTTTATACAGAACAGGGAATTAAAAGCTCTAATTATTCGTATACAGCGTCACATAAAAAAATTCAGATTTATTAGGGCCTGGGGCTATGTCGTGTCTAGAAGTCCCTTGCAGTACATTTCAAGTGGGCGTTATGGGTTTCAGTTACTAGGGTAAATTAAGGTACACTGTGTGATGCTAATACAATTTACAGAAACTGTGCTAATATATCCAAATTTAACCTAAAACATTTATTTTTATTGGATATGATTGATGAAAGTGTTTTAGCAAATTATATTCAAAGAAATTGCTTAAAAATGAAAATCACTTTCTCTTACTCATGTAGTACAGAAATTATCGCTTGAAGTCTAATTTTTAGACGTTGAGTTTTTATTATAATTAGGCATTTTGTGGTGCTCTGAATACGATGAAATTGAAGCTTCTAGCAATTTGTCTGTGTAACTGTTATCAGAAAAACTGGGGGGGAAGGGAAGTTCAAATTTAGTATTTGAAAGATGGGATATATGGGGTTGCTGCTGGAAAATTTAATTAAGATCTGTAAGTTTCTAAGATGGTGGGGGTAAAAGTAAAAGTTCTCTGTATAATTTGAAATAAATTTTTGTCTTTAATAACAACTTTAAATGTTTTGTGAATTTAAGTACAATAATTAAACGGGACTTGAGAGGGGCTGTATTCCCCTTCCCCACAAATATAATATTTTACAAATATTATATTGTAGTACATTATAAATGTGTTATAATACTTTTATATATTGTAAATAACATATTCTAATATATCAAGTTTCTTAAACTAACACGGTAAGAGAAAGAAGTGTGAATGTCACACCAGATCATTGTTTTATTTGTTAAATAGCCAGTGAACTTGCTAACTTTTCCCCCTATAGACTATGTCTCTCCCTGTGGCTAACCAATCTGAATCCTTTTTTGACATTATGCCATTGCCCATGTTTTTCCTGATAATGAAATCTTGAGTTTCCCTGCAGTAATTCGCAAGAGTGTTTGCTCGGAATTGCTCATTAGTTTGCTCATTTATTATCCTTGATCATTTCAGTTCATGATTTCTCTTAGACTAAATTGATTTCTATTTAAATTGGTAATCTGCCAGATTTAGATAATTGTTGTTTTGACACGCGCATTCACTTATATATAATGCTTCCTTTGCATCAGCACCGTGTATGTTGTAAAAGTAGTTTTACAGGCAATGAAAAATTTGCTTAAAATATTCATTAATAATAATAACTATTCATTAATAGCAATAATAATACTAATAATTTTAAAAATTAAAGTAACATCATCAGTGTTATTATAACCAAACGATGTATTGTAATATAGGCTAGAGACAAAGTTTTCGGAAAACTGAAATGTCATCTTCGTATTATTTTACCAAAAAAATTCTATTTATAGAATCAAACTATAAGTCGTTTCATGTGAAAGTGAAAATATTGACAAAATAATGAAGGATATTAAACATTATTTCAGATTTTTTTTTTTTTTTTTTTTTTTACGGAATAATTCTTCTTCTTTTTCTTCTTGCATTTGCAAGTGCACGTTTATTATCTCTTAGATATTTTGTTTTGCGCACAGAAATCGACCTGATTGATTGTCATCGCCGTAGAAATTAGTTTTTCATTTACTAAACTACTTTTTGCTGGGTATGAAAATATTTCAGAAAGTAACAACATTAATTATTTTGATGGAAATTTGATTTTATAATTTCATTTCATTTCACTTGAATTTGTTTAAGTTTGTTAAAATACAGAACGTGGGGAACAATTCGACTTTGGAATATTTCGGTCGGAATTGTCCGGTATAGCTCAGTGGTTAAGTATAAGCACATTAAACCATAGGTCCTAGGTTCTATTACTGTTGGGACATTTTTCGATAATATAACCTTCTACTCTTACTCTAAATATTTTAATTATTCAGGTTTTTAATGAAAAATTAATTCATAGCTTATTGTAATTCAGTATGATTGGTATTTTTCATGGCTCCATTTGTCTCTGTTCAAGTTTGTCAAAATGCAGAATGTGAGGAATAATTTGACTGTGAGCGAAATAAACCTCACGGTAATTGTCTGGTATAGTTCAACAGTAGAACATCGGCGCAGGTTAAATTCCTGTGCGGGATATTTTTCATACTGTTTTATAAAATCATTCAATCTGCTATTCCAAATTAATTAATTAATATGGCTAAAGGTTAAATTGATAAATTATTTCATATCCCATTATTCGCCAAACGTAGTTATTTAACTTATAGACATACATAAAAGGATGAGTCAGAGCGGGAAACATAGGGATAAAATAAATAAATAGAATCTATGTAATAAGTTTACTTTAATGGCAGACAAATTCTCCATATTACAGAGCAGCATTCGTAACTAAATGAACGATATTCATTATACGTTTGTCCCTTTTTTTTTCTTTTTTTTTATTACACCTTTTTTCCCTTTCTTTCTTTCTTTTTTTTTTTCTTTTGTTCCTTTTACATATTTATTTATTTTTCCAAAAAATAAGATAAAGTGAAAAAAAAAAAAAAAAAAGTATTGTTTTGTATCATAGCATAGAAATAATCCATTTCGTAGGAAGTAATTTCACATACAAACATTTGACCTTTAGGGGAAGAGGGGTGGAGGAAGCTGTCAAAATATCCAAACTAATTACCCATAACAAAATAATTTTACCTTTTTCTTATAAAATTAAGACACACCCGATTCTTTTCGTCATCATCTCCTTACTTTCGGCCTATCACAGAGCTCAGAGAGTGCGTGGGCATAGGAGAAACTTTCACTTCATTGGCGGTTGTACGGAGGAATTTGCGTCTTGCGCTCTTGTTTTACTTTTATTTTTAGTTTTTCTCTCATTTTCACTCAACATAAATTCCGTCGGCTGGCAAAAATCATTCACTTTGATATCGAGCTTGACTGAAAAGCGTGATATACAGGCGCTAGAAAAATTTTACCGCTTTCGAGAATGAACAAATTAGGGTTTTTCGTTTTCGCATTCGCTCTGGTGTTGGTAATCATCGCCATAACTTTGCCTGGAGGTGCTAGGGCAGACTTACAAGATGCGGTGGATGTTGCTGAAGCTCTGAAGATGCTGGAAAGGGTTGACAAATTTTATTCAACTATGGGTAGACCCAGGTAAGATTTAATTGCCTTACATTTCTTTAATTTTAATAACACTAATGAGTTATAAAATTAGAGTCTGATTTTCCTCTAGTCGTAGAAGGCTTAAAACAAAGGCCTACACCAGTTAGCGAATCTCAGCTTAAAATTTTTCTAATTGAATTTAGAAATTTAAATCCTTCGATGAACTAAAAACATGCACTAGATTATTTAGGGGCTGTCCATAAATGATGTCACGCTTTTTTTCAGAATTTTGGACCCCCTCCCCCCGTTTGTCACAAAGTGTCACGTTTCAATGTAAACCCCCCCCCCTTGTCACATGTCACGGAACATGACATACATCAATAATTACTTGAAGTTCAGAAACAAAATATTAGACTAGAGATCATATTTCAAATTTTATTTTTAAATGTTGACTATGGATCTTAATGGCATCTGTAAATATAACCATAATAATGATACGTGTAGTTATTTTGTATGAACTGAGAGTAAGGTTTACAAAAAAAATCCAAATTAATATAGAACAGTTGTATGTGATGTCACACTTTTTGTTACCCACCTCCCCTCCCTTGTCACAAACTGTCACAATTTCACGAACCCTCTCTCCCCCCTCCAAGCGTGACATCATTTATGGACGGCCCCTTATTATACTTTTTCTAAACTTTTATTAATTATATTTTAAAATTTAAAATAGGCCTATCTTCATTTTCATAATAATTGGTACATTAAGCAACATTATTTATATGGCTCGATGCCTGTATCTTTTCTTTATATATAAACTGTATATAGACGCTTCTAATAGTGTACATAGTTTGGAAATTGCTATTTTAAAAATTAAACCTGGCTAAAAACTTTAAAAACTCGGGCTACTTAATTTTTTGGACGTTGTTAAGTTTAGACTTAGGTTTATAATATTTAATTTCAATATTCATTATTAAAATTTGTGCAACATCTTCATAACAAAGCGAAAAGTAATATTTCTTCCATTTTAAATTGATATACATTAAATTCCACTTAAAAAACTTATCACTAAATTAATCAAGTTTTTATTTAAAAGTTATTTTATTATTATTATTATTATTATTATTATTATTATTATTGCAATTAAAAATTTATATATATATATATATATAAATTTAAATTGCTTTTGTCTCTTATTGGTTCTTAATCTGTATCGCAACATTTTTGTGTCAGTCTTACCTATATGTTACAATCAGTTCTATTTTTATTGTGTTGGTATTGTTTTGTATCTATTAATTGCTAAATTTTAAGGTTAAATTTTATTACGTACTATCATATATATATTGTTTTCCTCATCATTGATCTGAAAAATCAATATCATTATGTATTACAAATTTGATATCTAAATAGATAAATTATAGATGATAACGACGATTTTTCGGTAATTTATAATCTATGGTGCTAATTAGGGAACTACATTATATTGCAAAACTTACTTAAAGAAACTATGTTAGTGGGTCTCGATGCTTTTTTAGCTTTATTGTTAAATGTAAGTAAAATTCTTTGCATAGTCTGTAGCCTTCCCGGCATGGTGGCTCGGTCGGTAGGAAGCTGTCTTCTGAAACAGCAGGTTTCAGGTTTGAATTCTGGTTCAGACATAGACGTTTGTGGTGTTCTAACATGTGTAAATCAAGAAATTGCTGTTGTAAACTTATGTAACATGGATCATTCAAGAAAAAAGTCATTGTAACTATAAGTCACAAAGCTGTAAATAAATAAACAAGCAACCTTAATTTTTAGAGAAATATTCAAATAAAACATTAGATATTAAAAATTTCTCAGCATTTTTCACTGTAAATACTATGCTCTAGAAAGGTATTATTACACTGGAATGTAAAACATATCGTAAGTAACGACTTTTTTTCTTTTTAAGTTTGTTATTAACATAGTAATTGTTAATTTATAATGTTTGATTATTTATTTCTTTTTATGTGTTTATTTTTTTTTTAAACTGTTCTTTGTATTGTTAAAAGCCTCACAAATGAATAAACACCACATTTTATGCAAGATTTTACCAAAGCACACTTACTGTCAGTATAAAATGATCAGCACTAGAAATTCTGTGTACATAAATTTTAAGGGTTTATTTATTTATTTATTTTTTATTTTGTTTTATTTATTTATTTTATTATTATTATTATTATTTTTACTTTCCGAACACTATAGTGAGGAAAGTATTGTTATCATGTCAAAAATCCGAATTTGAGATTTTGATGTTTCTATACGTTTCAAAGTCCCCTGAGTTCGTTTTCACTATTTTTACGATGATGTATGTATGTGTGTGTATGTATGTGTGTATGTATGTGTGTGTGTATGTGTGTGTGTGTGTATGTGTGTGAGTGAACACGCTAGCGTCTAATTGCTTTGCTCGAATAAGCTGAATGTTGGTACGTATATTGTAAGTCACCATAGTACGAACCCTATTGATTTTGGTGAATCTAGCACTTATAGTTTTTTTGCAGGGACACCAGGAATAATTCTTTATCATTATGGCCTATGAGGCCAAATTTTTAAAAGTGTGATAGCGTCTAAACGCCTTATTAATCTGGGCAAAAAAATTGTACACATGTTATAGGTCACAGTTGCACCAACTGCATAGATTTTGGTGAATTTAGCACTCACAGTTTTTTTACAGGGACACAAAGAAAAATTCTTTATTATTATGACCTGTGGGACCAAATTTTTAAAAGTGCGATAGCATCTAAATGCCTTATTCAATTGAGCTGAAAATTTATATGAATATTATAAATCATTGTTACACTAACTATAAGCATTTTGGTGAATCTAGTACTTATAAGTTTTTACAGGGACATAACAAAAAATTCTTTATCATTATGATCTATGGGCTCAAAGTTCAGTAGCATTAAATTAAACATTGTGTAATATATGGAGAAAAATACTCAAACACTCTATTATGGTTTTCTCTCTTTTGTTTGTTTAACAACTCCTCTTTCTTTACTTCATCTACAAAACTGTTAATTACTCAATGTTCGGAAAGTCGAGTGGAGTCACTCGAGATTTTTTTTTTTTTTTTTCTTTTTGTGTAGTCTTGGTAGCTAAAAAAGGTGGAAAGATATTTTGAATATATAGGTGTAACGGAAAAAAGAAAATGTGATAGTTGTCAATTGGCATGTTTTAAGAGAAAATATTTTCGAAAACTTTTTCTATATAATCTTGCAGTTAGCTCCACTAAAATATGATTTTTTTTTTCCCTTTGAGGACTATTAATTTAAGAAAACCACAGACAAAATAGAAAGTTTTTTATCTTAAATATTAGTATGGCATCGAGAGTAAATGTCCGAAATAAATTTAAAGAAATTGATATTGTAGTTATTGCTAAGGAACGTGAGATCAAAAGGTAAAGTTTTTTTTTTTTTTTTTTTAATAACGCTTTTTGTATACTTAAAAGACAACTATTTTGTTGAATTATATAGAATATTCCCATCAAATGAGTGAAGATTGCCTTATTTTATACAGTAGTAGAGAAACTTAACCATTGGACGAAAACCAATTTCGTAGCCATATGGAATTAGTTTTAGATATCTCTTAACATAAGTTATTGAGTTTTTGTCTGGCTTTAGAAAAAACCTTGAAACATTTTCATGGATATAAGAGGCATTTGGCACTAAATAAAAATCTTTGTAGCACAGACATTTTAGATCGAAAGGACTATTTCTTTTAGAAAAATTATTGTCACAATATTGCAGTAGATCTTAAATAAATCTTAAATAAAGTATCTTAAATAAATACTAATAAAAAAAACTAACTAAAATAACATCTTAAATAAAGCAGGAAAATATTTAATATATATATATATATATATAAAAGTTTCTTGTCCAAAATTAAGTTTTGTATAAGACAATTTTTTTCTTTTTTCACAAGGCAAGAAAGGAATTGGGACCTTTTCCGTCTAAACAGATGTTAAAATTCACACGTGGGCTTCCTCTTTCGTCCATATTCTTCATCTATAGACGATTGGATAAATATTCTAATGTTTATTTTGAATTTTAATGAAGTTATATTTAGCTTTTGCAAAGAAGTAAATTGCTAATACATTTTCTATTAAAAAAAAATACATATATATTCGCTCAAATATTAATAAATTCATTTTATTAATGCTTATCAGAAACGCTGACAATAAATATTAATTATAATAATAATAAAAGAATTATGTAATATTTGCCGTGAAACACTTTATTAACTTATCTTGTTTTAAATCAAATTTTTAATAACGAAACACGGCCCACCAGTGGCCGAGAGGTTTGGTCCTCGATGCTGGTAGACGTGAGGTGCTGGCTTCAAACCCTGGCTCGCCGACCTAGCCGCTCAGAGTTTTCCGTGGTTTACTCCGAAACTTGCGTAAATACAGGCTAGATCTCCTTTAGAAAGACCCCCTTCATGCAGAGCCCACCAATCTTCCCTAGTGTAGTCAATTGGCCTTAATCTTAACATATAGCAACGAAAACTTTTTTCCTTTCTTCTCAAATCGTTTTATTTTTGTAATAAACATAAAAAGATGAAATGAATTTTAAATGTATAATTCAACTTCATAAATAAACATAAGTAATTTACTAATGCATTCTTTGCTGGAATTCGAATATTAGTTTAAACAAATTTGTACAGTATAAAACATTATTAAATTTATACTTTACATTCTAAATAAGTGTAATAAGTAAATTTTAAAGGCAAACTTTCTAAATTATGATTTAAACATTTCATTGCCCTTATTTTATTTACTTTATTTATTTATTTATTTATTTGTTTTTGTCTTAATTGAGAATTCTCCACATTACTTAAATCTGTGAATTTTCGCTACATTCAGTGAATTTTATGCACTCAAGACTACGTTATATTTTTTAAATGGTAGTGCCAGCCCGACTATGATTTTTTAAAATTTACCAAATTAATAAATTTTAATTTATTGCCTTTCTAAAATCGTTTAAATTTTGTTTCTGTTTGATACTGAAGTCAATTTAAAATTGTTTGGAAAATATTTATTAATACAATTAAAATATAATTTTTAATGTTATTTTTGGCACCTTCTCAGCCTTTCAATCTCAATTTTAATTTAAATTACCTTCATAGCAATTTGTGTATAAAATGGTATAAAATTTTGTATAATTCTTCGATAATTCTTTATCATTGCGAAGATATGTATTAATGTAAATTATTTTTAAAGGGTGAGGGATCTTTACTAGTGGCCAAGAGGCTCTTCTCTGAAAGCTGGCAGACGGAATGTGGCGATTCGAATCCCATGTCAATCGTCAATTTAATTGGTTCAAAGTTTTACATGATTTTCTAATAAACTTGTGTGAATACGAGTTGAATCCTCCTGGAAGACCTTCACTGAAGTCACTCCTCCCTCTTTCATGCTAAATCCTTAGAATAGACAATCTATCCTAACCCCAAAACTAACACCTATAACATCACAGCATATTTCAATTTATATTACGAAGTCATAGTTTCGTATTTCCCTTTCTGCAAGTTACAAGAATATCATAATTCTCATTGGAACAATAGTGTTTGCTTTGAATTAAATCAGTGTTCCTGATTTTATTTATTTATTTTATTATTTATTTAATTGTTTGCTGTATAGACTATAAATTGACCATCCTCGCGTCATACGAATGCTCTTGTTATAGAAATTAAGGCAGATTATTTATAAATAAGATTTTTGCTTTTTGATATTTAATCGGGTATGCATATTTTAATTTGAGACACTGTAGCTCTACGACTTGAAAAGATTTCCCCCCATTTTATTGTAAGTTTACTTATGTATTTCGCTAAATAAATATACATTTCATTAGGCAACAAAATATTTCAAAAATTAATTTTTTAAACTTTGTAGAATAAATAAATAAACACAAAATAGTAATAGTGTTATCAGCAGATTTTGCTTTCACACCAGAATGAATGATAAAATTAAAATAGTTTTATCTAAGTCAAAAAAACAAAAAATAAATAAATAAAATAAAATAAAATAAAAAGGAGAGAGAGACAAAGAATATATATATATATATATATATATATATATATATATATATATATATATATTATTAGCCAGATCAAAAAAGAGGGCTATTATAAGTTTAAAGCTTTTGTCTGTCTATGTGTGTATCTGTGTCTATCTAGTGACACTGTTACTTCCAAACAAATAGACCAATTTTAATGCGTTTTCTTCTTTTTATTTAATGCTGATACATTCTGGACGGTTCTTAGATATATCTAATGATAACAGATTTAATGGATTTTTAAAAATTAATTAAAATGTGTTTTTTCAGGCCGCTTTGCCTTAATATTTTAAAATTTGCAAACAGCCAGTCTTCTGATTTCCAACTCATAGTAGAAAATATTTGCGATCAGGCAATTTTCCAATTTTTAAATCGTGTTAGATTACAATATAAATCTATAAATATTGTCTATAAATAGTGATCACAAGTCCAGAGTCCAAAAATCTCTAAATTTGGTTGAAAATTAAAGATTTTTTTTTTTTTGTAATATTTAATTGTAGGTAAGTTCTGCGTTGACATTTTATAAATTTGCAAGCTAGAGTTCTTCCAACTGAAAATTACAGATTTTATAGAACAATAATGTTAAATGATGCAAACACTAGTCATACATAGTTTTCTATCATTCTACAATTCACAATTTTTCTACTTCAGCCATTATTTATCCTTTCCCTCTGATATTATTTTTTTAAAATTTCGTTAGAAACTCTTTATTTTTCTTTATGTGGTATTATCGCACTAACAGAGTCGCTATAATTTATTCAGGAGCAATTTTAGCTTCACCTTTATTTCACATTATTTTATTTGTAGAGTATTTCCTCCAACAGATAACTACGATAAAATAAGAAAAAAATACATATTACACATTAATTAATTTAAAACAATATATATATATATATAGTGGATCGGCATCCCGTTTCTCCCCCTTACTTGGCTTTCCCATAGACCTTATATATGCTTGCATACGGGAAAAAAGAGAGAGAGAGAGAGGAATCACCCCTAGGCCAAGATCACGTGACTTCCGAGACTCAGAACAAAGGATGGAGGTATCAGATTAGGTACACCCTCATGTTGAAGACATTCGCTGTAATGGTCAGCCGTATTGGTAGCGTTGTCTAGTATATAAGGTCTATGGGCTTTCCCGCAACTCAGAACCCTATCTAGCTGATCATGTGACGGAGCACCAGCACTTGAGAGGAAACGCGCGCTTATGACGAGAGTGACATCATTTCCTGGACATGCCGCAGCTAAGAGCATTCGAGAGAAGAGTTTAGTTTCGACGAAGAGTTTTGACGAGGCATACAGAGTAGATGGCTGTACTGCTTGTTTGTTTTAATGACTTTCGTTTTTATATTCGACGTATTTGGTAAAGTACTATGTGTGCTACGAATTATGATTAATTTGACGAACTGTTAAAAGTACTTTGGATAATCAATTTTAATGCTCATCAGTATTCCTGTACATAGTGTATTATACTTTACTAACTTTCATTATTAAAATTTAAATAATTAGTGAATAATAGAATTAGTATTCTTAAAGTAAATAAACGCCCACAACCCACCTGATACTATATATATATATATATATATATATATATATATAAAGCGCGACTAACAATGCTCCAGAATAAATTATAAAAGTTGGCAACTGTGCACTAATGAAAATTCATCCAATGAACTTATTTTTATTTATAATACTGCATTTTATATTCGCCGTTCATCAGTATTTCAGACGATAATTAACACTTTCTGTTACTAATGCATTGCTTGCAACTTGCAACCTTGCGCGTCACGTAAAAGTACGTTTTTAAAGAAAAACGAGGCCTGTGTTTAGGTTTTTCTCTAAAACAATACTTTACTCGATTTTTTTTTTTTTTTTTTTTGCGTAGTCGTGTTTAATATTTTATATGCTACTAGCGCGGCGCATATATACGCCAGTGTCATTTACCACATATATTACTGGGGGTAAAATTCAAATATTTTAATCACGGATACGTAAAATCGTTTTGTTAAACAATATAACAAAGTGTGTTCTGACTAGGGTTCTCACAAATGGAAATTTGGATATTACTATTTTTTTTTTTTTTTATATAGAAGGTTTTATCTTCACTAATCGCTGGTATCCATTGATATATATTTAAATAAATTATTATATAAAAATTCTGGTATCCAGTCTTTTCTTTTGTGAAAATCCTGCTACAGCTCTGCCTTTTCTCTGACTCCACCACATTTATATTAATACAGTAATTTTTCCATAATTAACCACGGAAACATTCTACATTTTTTTTTTTTTTTTTTTTTTTTTTTTTTTAAATATAAATATAGTGGGAGAAGAGTTGTGTAAAAAAATATGAAAAGTAGACATTCTATAACGGTTTACAAGAAAGCCAAAAAATGGGGATAACCGTTTACAGTCGGCATCAAAATTATTGAAGCACTAGCAATAATTCGTATTTAAAATATGTGCATCTAATACTGTTTTGTTAAGTAAATATTTGTCGAGTCATGATCTTAGTCTTTATGCTGTTTATAAAAAAGTAAGTTGATGATAAAAATTAGCGATCAAGCTAAAAATAAAATAGATTAAAAATATGGACGTGTGCTTCAATAATTTTGCTGCCGACTGTATAATAAGAAAACACACCGGCGACAACATATTAAAGCCTTCCTATACATGAACACAAATTATTTATTAATTAGTACTGAGCGCTCGAGATATTTTATTCAAGCTAAACAGTAATAATGAGTACTTTAGATATACCATTAGTCTTTTCTTTCTCAGTTTTAAAATAAATATTTCATTTTAAAACTTATCACATCCAATATAAATACTACTATGATGTAATAAATTAAACTTATCTTAAATAAATTCATTAATTAAAATAAATAAATAAAATTCTTACTTTTACACACAAGTGCATTCTTATATACTTACATTTATGTAAGAACCAATGTTACAGTCTGTCCTCTGTATCAATTGTTCTGCTGCGGTGAAAGTAGTTTTACAGGCAAAGTGAAAATAAAGAGGCAGTTTTTTCACTTTCAGTGAAGTCAGAATTGGTGACAAGCTTGATGACTTTGCGACCAAATTTAGTGAAAAACAATAGTTTAGGGTTCCTGAAGTCTCAAAGCTCTTCAACGCACGTGAACCTAGATCTCGAACTTTCCATGGGATTCTCGAAAAATTTCGCCAACCCCCATTATCAAAGGGCATAAATAGGAATGAGTTGACTTCTGGGATAGTGTGAAGTCACTCTGGGCCAGTGTTTTCAGAGACTTATTCAGAGCGATTGCATTTTGGAGCATCCAAGCGACTGAACTTCGTTCGTGAATTAGATATTTCTGTTCTTAGAATATTTGATGATATTTGTTTTGTTCCTGTGAAATAAGTGACTGTTTTCTTGAACTGTGCCAGAACATTCGTCGAATAGTAACTTTTGCGATATGAGGTGATAGCTTCATTGGGCTGTTTCCAGAATATTTAAAGAATTAACAGTACTATTGCAGTGTTTTCGAGAATATTCGTTGTAATAGAAGTTTTGTTGTACAGTTTCAAGAATTTTCATCATTGTCTCAGACATACTCCTAGTTACTGGCATTCACACGAACAGTTCCACGTTGGGCGGGCGACAAATGTTACAAGAAAACGTGTCGATTTTCTTGTGCGAGAACGTAGTTCGTAAAGAAAAGGGCAGGTTCTAGTCGATGAATGCTCTATTCTCTTTCCGAGAATATTCGTTGTAATAGCAGTTTTGTTGCACAGATACGACAAGTTTCGTTGAATAAAGAGCATTCATCGACTAGAACATGCCATTTTCTTTACGAACTACTTTCTCGCTCAAGAAAGTCGACAAGTTTTTTGTAATATTTGTCGCCCAACGTGGGACTGTTCGTGTGAATGCCAGTAACTAAGAGTATGCCTGAGATAAGGAGGAAAATTCTTGAAACTGTATAACAAAACTGCTATTACAACGAATACTCTTGGAAACACTCCAATAGTACTGTTAGTTCTTTGAATATTCTGGAAGCTGTCACTCGTACCGCAAAAGTCACTATTCGACGTTCTAGAACAGTCCAAGAAAACAGTCACTTGTTCCACAATAATAAAGAAAATATCAGCAAATATTCCAAGAACAGGAATCTTCACTAGCTCATGAGAAAAGTCCAGTCGCTTGGAGCACAATCTCCAAAATGCAATCACTCAGAATAGCTCTCTGAACAACACTGACTCGCAGTGATTTCACACTCTTCCAAAAGTCAACTCATTCCTATTTATATTATTTGGCGGTGGGGGTTTGGCGAAGTTGCTATCGAGAATCCCACAGAAAGTTCGAGATTTAGGCTCCCGTGCGTTTCGAAACTTCAGAAACCCTAAATTTCTATTTTTCGCCAAATTTGTCAATAGGTCGCCAAATTTGCCAAGTTGCTAAGTTTGTCGGTATCTTGACTTTATTGAAACTGAATGAACTGTCTCTTTATTTTCCCTTTGCCTGTAAAACTACATTCACCGCAACAGAATAATTGATTCAGAGAAAAGACATCATCCGTCGTAACAATAAAAATCAAAGTTGTTTATTTAACGTTCGAATACATATCCTCTAATTTATACGTCGTTTTAAGTCAGTGGTGAATACCTTGAAAGCCTGACGTTGTTTTACTGTATAATGAAGAACAGAAAAAGGTGACTATTTAAATAAAAAATTAGTAAACTAATGAATGCATGCCCTTCAGTTGATTACAAAAAATGAATTTGATTTTTAAAAATATAACAAATAAATAAAATATATGTATATTTGAAATATAATCTGCAACTTCGGATGGAGGAGGCGGAAGGACCGCTGTGTGTCTCTCCTATTGCTCACGAATAATATTTAAACCTTTTTACAAGATTTTTTTTTTTTTTTTTTTTTTTTTTTTAATAACGGAAATTACAACTTTTATAAAAGGAAATATAGATTTTTTTTTTTTTTCTTAATAGATATAATATACTGAACTAAATTTTGTGGGGATTTTAATAAGCTGATTCCATAGTTTGTATACATTTTTACAATCTTAAAAAAAAAAAAAAAAAAAAATATTTTAAGAATTATTTATTAAAAATAAAAACTTGTTTATGTATTTTATTTTATTATTATTATTATTATTATATATATATATATATATATATATATATATATATATATATTTTTAAGTTACACTTTGAAAAATTTACAAAACTAGCCACGTTTTCAAACGAAAGCATGAAAATTAAATATAACTTCTAAGGGGAAAAAAAATAATAAATAAATAAAAACACAAACACATATCAGATGAACATAGACGTCTAAAAATAATGATTTCACACATGTAGTAAATACACAATGTTATCATACAATATAGTACATGTATCGCATATAAAATAAACAATTTTTATGTTGCACAAGCAAGTCACTGCTTTGTTATGCTTATCCAATGTTCGTATATTCTTCCCTTTTTAATGGCAAACTTTGTAATATATATATATATATTTATATATAGACATATCTTTATTTTTTCTTTATTTGTTTTTCTTTTCTTTCTTTTCTTTCTTTTGCATGTATGATTTGATAAAGTCTAATGCGATTAAATATTTTCAACTTTTTTTTTTTTTTTTATGACAAAGTATTTTCTCTAACGTTTTAAGGAAGTATTTTCCAACTAGCGATAGAATTGTTTATTTTTTCAAAATGAAATAAAATAAATAAAAATAGATAAAATAGATAATAAATAAATAAAACCACTGCTGTACATATATATATATATATATATATATATATATTTTGGTGGTAAAATAACGGAAAAGCGAGTGATTTGCAAAAACATAATTTAGTTAACAATAACAGTAACAAGCACGAATATTAAAAAGATAAAAAAAAATGTGATTGAAAAAAATGTTGCAACAGGTCTCCACTGCCCTTGGCAGCGCAGGCAATTGTGCGCTGCGCGCCCGCATTTATGTTCAACACTCTTAATGAATCACTATATTATCGTAAGGGAAAAACATTAAAAAAAAATCTCCCATCAGTGGAATAATCGGTTCGGGGCACCACTGCCTGCGGCAGCGCATACAGGCGCGCAAGGCTCGCATGCTCCTTCACCTACCGTTCCTGCCCCTCCTAATTATTTTAGACTTTAAAAAATACACGCAGTCGTTCTCTCGGGATTTTAAACCTAATAATACTAAATTCCAACATTTTATCTGAATTTCTTTATTTTTACCCCTGCGCCCGATCCCTTCCCGCATTTCGTAATAATTCTGTACTTTCGAAAATATCCTCAATCCATATATCGGGCCTTAAAACCTAACAGCACTAATTTTCAGTGCCCTAAGTCTTATTTATGTATTTTTGCCCTTTCACCTCCACTTCCCGTCTATCCTAATAATTTTACAAATTCGAAAATATACGCAATCGATTTGTAGGTATAAAAACCCTCCATGTACCAATTTAATAACTTTACAAATTCGAAAATATCCGCAATCGATTTGTAAGTATCAAAAACCTCTATGTACCAATTTTGAACGACCTAACTCTATTTTTTTTTTTGCCCCTCCGACCCCCTCCCCCCCACACCTTTCTGACTTTCCTAATAACTTTACACTTTCAGAAATATCCTCATTTGACTTGCAGGTCTCTAAAACCTATCTGTACCAATTTTGAACGGTCTAACTATATTTCTATTTTTTTACCCCTTTCCCGCCCCACCTGGGACGAATTTCTAAAATTAAAGAAATTAGTTTTTATGTATTTATAGGAGCTATATCTTACGCATATATTTTTTTCTGTTTGCAATATAAAGGTTTATTTCTAATCACGTTTTGCCCCCTCTCCTCCCCTCTTTGGGGCTGAATTTCGAAAATTCAAGAAATTAGATTTTAGGTATTTGTATTAGCTATATATTAGAGCAAAAATTTCACATATATCTGTTTTTCTGTTTGAGATATATAGGAGTATGTGAAACCACGTTTTGCGCATGTGAAATCACGTTTTGCGCATGTGAAATCACGTTTTGCCCCCTTTCCCCCCTTGCGGACCGAACTTCTAAAATTCCAGAAATTGGTTTTTAGATAATTAAATTAGCTATATTTTAAAGCAAAAATTTTACGGATATCTGTTTTTTTCTTTGAGATACGAAGGTTTTTGTAAAATCACATTTTGCCCCCTACACCCCCTTGGGGGGCGAATTTCCCCAAATCACTTCTTAGCGGGTACTTACACTATATGTTCTATAATCTGACCCAGTTTCGAGTCAGTGGCTCCAGTAGATTTTGCTGTGCGTTGATGAGTCAGTGAGTCAGTGAGTGGAAGTACTCTTTTATATATGTATATATATATATATATATATATATATATATATATAAACAAGAACATCAAAGTATCATTCTTACAATTAAATAAGCAGCTAGATTTTTTTTTTCTGTTGGAATTTAAATTGTGAATTTAGCGGTTCATGGAAATTTAAACTGGGAATTTAGTGGTCCGTGGGATTTCAAATTGTAAATTTAGTGGTCCATAAAATGAAAAAGGTTGTAAAAATCTGGTCTAAACAATTTTATTTCTATAAATTTGTGTTGTCTAATTGTTAACCACATCTTCTGTTATTATTGATAGGAAGCGGGTGAAAAAAGGAAAGGAAGGAAAAGGGAAAAAAAAAAAAAAAACTTGCTTGCGGATTGTTAATTGTGTCTCTTCTTTTTTATTTAACTTGCAACTTCCACTGAAGTATATTGTTATCAGTCATCAATTATCAAAAAATATTTCTTTCTCTCTCTCTTTATGGCAATATTTTGAAGGAAAAGAAAAGCCATTTTTCAGTAAAAATAACCAGTAACAAATTCAAATAAGTAAAGTTCCAAATATTTTGAAATTTTGCACACTTAAGAAATAACAAACAACATAAATCTGTAATGTTTCTGTTATTTTTGTAAATCTGAATTTGCAAATGTGCAAATCATTTTTAAGTCATTTTGTATTAAGATAAATTCTCTAAAGAAAATTAAGACGTGGTGGTAACGGCCAGTTGTCTACTCGGAACACCTTGATTTGAATGGAATATAAAGGGTCCTAGCTCATGTTCATGCGAGTTTCGGAGAAAACTAAAGAAAATTCCGTCTGACTAAGTTGATGAGCCCGGCATGGGTTCGCACCATCCTCTCCCATTTGCGAATTTGACAACCGAAACTCCTGCTCATTAGTTGTGTTCTTAGATGTGGTATATAACAATGGTATGGATAAGAAAATACTATACATATTATAAGGTGATTAAATGATTAACGCAAATAAAAATGCATGATGATTAAAAAAAAAAAAAAAAAATACATAAAGCATACGAAAGTACTGTCGTTGTCACGTTTTATTTGTCTGCTAGAATCACTTAGGTAAGTTATTAATTATTATTATTGATTTTACATTGAAATACGTACAATCAAACCCCGTTAACGGCTACACGACTGAAGCAGAAAAGATTTACATATTAAGAATTTGTCATTATTTAAATGAAATTGAGATACTTTTATTGCTATTATTAAAAAAAAAAAAAAAAAAAAAAGCACGCTTATGTGAGAAATATATCTATTCTTTTCAACTGTTTAATGTGGTTCTCTATATTCCATTTACAATGTGAGTTAAGAAAATATATAGATAGTTTTAAAATTTTACGTCGTGACGTTTTTTTATTTATAAGTTCGCATAAGCAATGTTGCTGATCATGAAATTCAAAATATCCAATTTTATTTAACAAAAACAGCAGTTCATTTGAGTCAAATAAAGCATAAAGTAATTTAATTTTTTATTTGAAGCAAAATAAGCTACATGTATTTTCTTTTGGCGACTTTCCCTGCTTTCCAAATTGAGTGCTACCTCTCCCTTTCCACAATTGGGATTCTTACCTCCTTTTTATCATTGGTTGCTTTTATCCTAACTTTAAGAGCGTTAAACGTATGGTCAAAAATTTCTTCTATCTTTGTAGTAAAAGTTGCCGGCACACATGTAAAATAATAGGACTAATAATAATAATAATAATCAGAATTAAATTCATGGAGATAGTTATCTCCTGTTCTTTTGAAGCAGCAACAAATTTTAGATTACAATTTTAGTTGCTATAGGCAGCATTATTTACATAGCATTAATTTCCGGTACGAGTTTTTGCAGCTCACTTTTTCAAAGAATTTATATTTTTTTAAATTAAATATTTTATTTTTTAAGCGAAAGATAATAATAATAATAAATTTCTTTCCTAAACTGAAATTTAATTTGATACTAAACTCTTGCTTTTAACTTTTCCTCTTTAAACTTTAAGGTAATTGGGATCATTTAAATTACACTGCCACCGGAATTCACGAACAAAACTAAAATAAAAGAAACTGACGACCTTTTCATTTTCTGCTATGTTATAAAAGTAAAATTTTGCTAAAAAATTTCCGGTATGAGTTTTTGCAGTTGGAACTTAATAATTGCATCCTCGCAGCGAGAACAGTGCACCACAAAGAGTTAAACGCTTAGATTCTACAATAGATGATTTCTTAATATGCAGAATTTAAGATGGTGTATCACAAATGGTGACAATGCTTTTTCCCTGTTTGAAAGTAATATGATTAGAATCCTTAAAATCAAATAAGTAAAATAAAATAAATAAAAACTGTTGTTGAATGAAGAAGAAATTTGAAATCAAACTCGACAAGTTGTGAAAATGCTCTAACTTTATTACTCGTGTTTGTCGAGAAAGTATTGTTTTAAGGTCAAATTTTCGAACGTCAGTTTTTGTTATATTTACATGTTCTCTTACTGTTTTGTTATATTTACATGTTGATATATTTACATGTCTCCTGAATACGAAAATCATGCTTTTAGCGAATGGTCTGTGTGTCTGTCTGTCAGTGTGGATGTCTGTGTCTGTTGTCAGCATATCTCAAGAACAAATAGTAGCAGAAACTCCAAACTCGGTATTCTAAATGTGTACCATATAGGGATGCTACAGTAAGCTTTTCGTTGAGATGAAGCAAATGGTTCGTGTACAGGGACACTCAAAAGTATTCAAATACATTACGTTTATGGGGGAAATTGCAGGTAAGTATAGTTTAACATCTATAGACTGCACTAAACCAAATGAAACGAATATATATTTTTGTTATAGAGATGGTCAACTGGGGAAAAAAATTGTGTATGTAGGAGCCTCGCCTCCCTCCCTGGGGGGGGGGAGTCCCCCTCGAGGGGAGTAAATTTTCATGATGGGTATCTTTCAAAAGAGCTCGCCAATACCTTTAAAACGAATGGTTGAACCATCGATCTCCGATAATTTAAAATAAATTTATCAATTTTTTAAATGTAATATTGAGAATAAATTCAACTTATTTTTTTTTTTTTTTTTTTTTTAATTTAATGTTATACAATTTCTCTAATATGGATATCGTCTGCATTATCATAAAAGATAATTTTTTAAATAATAATTTTAATAAATTATTTTTTAAAAACAGAATTTTTTTTAAATAACCGAATTAAATTCTATATAAATGTAGGTGCATTAATGAAGCGGGGGGTTGAGGGGGGCGGTAGCCCCCTCTCACACAGAACTAATTATCATATAAAACCCTTCCGAAGCCTAATTTGAATTGTTTAACACAGGTTTACATAACACTACTCGTTATCTTATCTCTTAATCTGCAACCTGTATTTATAGTATTAAATTTCAGGGTAAGAGAAAGTCATGTGAATGACACACCATATTATTTTCTTTTTTTAACAGCAAAAATACTTTTTTTATTATGATTCAGGTAGTTTTATTTCATCTCAGCAGAAATCTGCATCATTTATTAAAATATCTAAAATTAAGGTCTTTGAAAATAGATCGTCAGTGATAGTTTAATTAAAGTGAAGTTCTATAATGTTTAAAACACATTTAAATATTCTTATATATTTAATAGCCTTCCCTTTATTTGCAAAGAAAACATAACTTATCACGTTGAAAAATCTCCGTACAAATTTTCGGTAAAGCAATGTATGAAAAATCTAACGGAGCTTTTGTGAATAAAACTCTGGACAAAGATAAATACTACAGCGCAAAACGATACAACGTAATGAAAATTGACATAACAGAAAGCTCAAATATCAAAAGTGAATTTAGTACCGTATAAAGTAAATCTAAAAGAAGAACAATTTCTATCACTTCAAAGCTTTCGAAAGAACTTTTTGTTTAGCTTAAACTTACCAAAAAGAAGAAATAAAAGAAATAAAAGAAATAAAGGAATAAAACGAGAAAAAAAAATAATAATAAACCAAATGGCCATTCAGTTTCCAGTCATTAGAATTATATAATTTCGATAAAATTCAAATCCTGTTTATGTAAGAAAATGAAAACACCATTCTTTTCCCAATAAAAATTCTCATTTTTTGCTTCATTTAACACCATTTTCATAAAGGAGAACATCTTGCCTATACTTGAATGCAACCCATAATATTAGAGAAAAATATCGCATAATTATGTATGAACATTTCTGAAACATTAAACGTAGCAGATAAAAAATTTAAATGAACGAAAATGTATGACCTCATTTTGATAATTTATGTGATTATATTTAGAATCACATCCAATTTGAATTATTTTTATTTTAATGATTTGTGTAAGAATATCTCACTTTACTGTGCTATTTATAAATGGAACAAATGCAGCAAATCTTCATTTTATTATTATTATTATTATTATTATTATTATTATTATTATTATTATTTACCTTCAAATGCAGAAATTCACTGTATTTTATTTAAATGTAAAGTAGATGCATCAGATTAGGCACTTTATTTATTTATTTATTTTTTTTTTTTTTTAATAAATTTTCAATTTTTCTTACTCTCGATGATCTACTGATATTAGTTTTCAGGAATAGTTTAGGAATTTGCTCAAATACTTTTTAAAAAATCAACCAAGTAAACTGATGGTAAAAATATTGTTTTTATAGGCTTTAGCTTTGTATGAAATTTCAAAACATGCTGATAAAATTAAATAATTTAATTTGTTTTTTATGTTTATAAATTATTTAACAGATTGAAATTTTTGAATTTACCAACGAACTTTTAGGTACGCTTGAAAATGCAGCCTATGTTATGTATAATAATATATAAGCCGTTTGAAATAGTTCCATTTTAGTAGTAAAATTTTAGTTATAATTTTTTCAATAAAATAATATTTATAGATGTTGTATTGAGGATTTTAAAGGGGTTTAGGGAGTTGTAATTTAAAAACAAAAAATTGATTTTTTGAAAATAAAAATAATATTGATATAGGATCAAAATTTTTATAAAATGTTAATGTTTGAGCTATTCTGAACATTTTGACGCTCCATTCTACACATCTTAATTAATAAATTATGAACAAAATTGTAACTGGTTTAAGATTGAACTGCATTGCATTTTCCAATTTCAGCTCTAATTTTCTCAAAAGTTTTTTTTTTTTTTTTTCCTCTAATCGTAAGTTTTCTAAAAAAAATTCTCCACTTATTACTTAAACGTCAAATATAAAGGCTATATGCAGAATTAATTAATATTTAGTGAAACACTTTATTTAGTTAAATTTTTTTACAAATATTTTTGAATATTTTGAAACTTTTCAATATATTTTCACATATAAATTTCATTCGAAATAAAAATTCATTCAAAACAAATTTAACATATTTGTAAAAAATAGTAAATTTCTAAATATCTCTAAATTCTAAATTCAGTTTGTAGATATTCTTTATGTGAACGGATGTGTAAAGCTTTAAAGCAATAAGTGCAGAACTGTTTGAGAAATTTTGTGTACAGTAGCAAAAAAGCATTTAAAAAAAAATTAAAGTTAAATATTGGAAACCAATGGAAACCAGCGCTGTGCTAAATAAATAATGTCATTAAAAGAAAATGATTATAGTTCAATAAAATACAAATCTTTTGACTAATAGCTATTTGTCATTTAAAAATATAAAACATTTTGTACATACAGTCGGCAGCAAGATTGTCCAAGCACTAGCAATAATTCCTGTCTAAAAAATGTACACTTCATACTGCTTTGTTAAATAAACACTTGTCGAGTCATGTTCTTAGTCAGTCAAAGAATATAATTCAACAAGGATTTGTTTAACGAAACAGTATTAAGTGGAATTTTTTTATATCGAAATTATTGACTAGTACTCAAATACTTTTGCTGCCGACTGTATATCTTTTTAAAAAAGCACAGCTCTTATGGATTTGTCATTTTCTAACTTTTGCAACATTTCATTTCATATATACCACAAGCACGCACTGCTTTCATTTTTCTTTTTAAAGTGAAAGATGAGCCGCATTTTAAAACTAAATTCAGGAATTTTGGCTTTTACATGTTCTTTGGTAACTTTAAAATTGTTATTTTAAGCATAACAAATAACTTGAATAACATTACTTATACATAAAAAAAAAAAAAAAAAAAAAAAAAAAAAAAAATTAGTCTCTATAACGACAAAATTTGGAAAACGCGGGCATATTTTAAGGATTTTTAGTGGTTTGTTTAAGCAATTGATAAAAACCTTCAAATAGATTTTTCTCACACGATTTTGATTAGTTTTAGGCTTTCTATCATCTTATTTACTGAATCAATTAGAATAAGCTTTATTTTTACTTTAGATCGCCTGGGATCTTGCTTTGAACATTGCAGTTATTTTTTCTAAATTTCAGTATATATATATATATATATATATATAATGCTGTTTGGTTCTTATAGTCTCAATATTTTAGTATCATATACTTCAAGTTAAATCAATAGTAACAATAGGCATAGGCCAATAATTTATAAATTTTATGAATACTATTCAATATTTGACTGCTTGAAATAGTATTTAAACAAGAAAATAAATTATTATAATTTGGCATACGGTTGTTTCGGTGTATTTTAAAGACGTAACTAAATAAGTCTTTTAATAAAACCAACTCACGTCAGTAAATTTCAATGAGAGCCCTATAGCTTGAAGAATGCCAAGGCTGTATTCCAACTCTCACCACGTATTGTTCAGCATTTCGGCTGCCACACTGGATGTAGATTCTGTGATATTAACTTTTAATGTATCAACCCCGCTAAAAATAACCTCAAGATTTTCTCTAAAAATATCGGCAGAATATCTGCAGAAAACCTTAAATTATTTGGCCCATTTTTAAAAAAAGTTTACGAAATTTCTTTATAACGTCTTCAAAATTTCTGCAGATATTTTATGGGAAAAGATAAATCTTCAAAATATTTTAAAATATTTGAAGAATGTCTTAAGAAAATGCTATTTTCTCAAGATTATCTTCGGATTATTTTTAGTGGGGAATATTGAGCACTCAAATTAAGGATCACAGATGCTGCGTTTACACAGCAGGCAGATGATCACAGATACACTCAAAGTTAAGATCACAAACGTTGCGATTGATACACTCAAGGTTAGGATCACATACGCTATGATTGATACGCTCGAAGTTAGGATCACAGATGCTGTGATTGATAAGATCAAAGTAAGGATCACAGATGCTGTGATTGATAGACTTAAAGTTAAAATAACAGAGGCTTTGTTTAATCATCCAGTGTGAGGGCCGAAATGTAGGCCAATTTGTGGCGAAAATTGGAATACTGCCTTGACATTCTCCGAGCTATAAAGGATGCTCACACTGAAATTTACTAACATAAGTGGCATTATTTAAAATTTTATTTTAAAATTATGATAGTTTTTTTTATTATATACACATATATATATATATATATATATATATAATAGAAAAAGACATTCTGACTGTCCTATATAACGTGATGGTCCGAAATCAACGATTACTTTAAAAGAAAGAAAATTCGTTTTAAGTTTGCAAATGACTAAACTTTCATTTGCATATATTTTCTAAAGCACGTAAAGAAAATTTAGAGCACTTTGATGTCAGTTTATCTCACAGTTGAAAACTTTTCAGTAATGCTAAAAATTTAATAGTGCTTAGAAAAATGAAAAAACAAAACTAACTAAAGCCTTAAAAGGGAAAAAAAAGTGGCAGACTTCCTTATGTCTTCAAAACAAGTGAAAAACAACGGGGAATGAATAAAAAGAAGTCTTGCAATAAAACATTACTTTAGCTGTGTATTTTTTCATTAGACGCGTGATGTTTAAAATAATTTAATTATGGAGGGAACAAAAAAATGTTGAATGAAATATAGTGGTATAAAAGGTCTCTTTTCCTTTCTTTTATCAATGTCAAAGGAGTAAAATTACTCGAGAATAATAATTTAAAAAAAAAAAAAGGGATGTGAAATAGAAATAGAAATAAGCGAAGGAATAAGTTTTCCTCGATTTTTTCACTGGTAATTTCATTGGTAAAACGAGTTATAATTGTTCGGAAGTGCGATTTTAGTTATTTATTCTTTGGTCGTTAAATATTTAATGGAGCCTTATCGTAATTTGTAAATTCTTCACATTTCATATTTCTTTTTTCAGTCATAAATAATTAAAATAATTAATCGACAATAATTAAATTAAGCATATTTCGCATTTAAAAATCTGAAAATTTGCCAAAATGTAATATAACTGAATACACAATAGAATTTAAACCGCTAGACACCCCATTGGAATTTTCGTAAACTGAGGCCTGTGTTGTCACAATAGGTCTGATATTCAAATAAAAATTGACAAGTGTAAATAATTTTTTGATCAAGGGAAAAAAAAAAAATAAAAATAAAAAATAAAATATTTAAAGGGGACTAATGTGCAAGTTGTACCTGACGGGACTAAAGTGAAAGTTGTACCTCAAGGGACTAATGTGAAAGTTGTACCTCACGGGACTAATGTGCAAGTTGCACCGAACGAACAAGCTATTTCTTTCAACGAAAATGCCTACTAACCCTGGACGACAGGTTTAATATATCGTATCATATTATATATCGTATTTATTGTAATATAACTCAATACTTATTTCGCTTCCTTCTTCGACTCGTTTTAATACGCATTTTTTATATGCATGAGCAGCCCCCGAAAAACAAAAACATAAAATCATTAAATTCATTTTTTTTACTTATTTTTATTTCATATTATTTCACGCGCACTTTTTATTTCCTAATTCAAAATTATTAAAAAAAAAAAAAAAAACTTTTTCGATATCGCTTGTAACGATACTGATTAGTATTAATTTTCTTTTCTTTTTCTTTCAATAATTATAGTAATAATAAAAGATTTTGATGAAATTCTGGCAAAAGCAGAATTTAGTTTAGGACGGAGGGTCTATTAGTTTCAATCTGGGATTTTTGCGTTGTCGTTTTCAATAGTTGGACATTTGTCGAAATCATTTTTCGATAGTTGGACATTTATAGAAATCTAAAATTTATCGAAAATATAATTGAATAATTTGAAAGCGATGTTGTAATTGGGAAGAAAAAAAAACTAATAGTCCTCCGTCCTAAACTAAATTCTGCTTTTGCCAGAATTTCATCAAAATCTTTTTTTTTTTTTTTTTTCTCAAATTATAACAACGCTTTCAAATTATTCAATTATATTTTCGATAAATTTTAGATTTCGACAAATGTCCAAGTATCGAAATCGACAACGCAAAAATCCCAGATTGAGACTAATAGGCCCTCAGTCCTTAAAAAAAAAAAAAAAAAAAAACTGTTGGTTTTGTAATTAGCTGATCGTCAAATTTGATTAAACGTATTAAGTATCAGCGAAAGGAAAAGAAATTAAACATCCTGTATGATAAAATCGTTACTGGAAGCAGTTTTATAATTATAAAATAGAATCAAAATTATGCAGACACGACATTATTTCATTATTTAAAACATGAAAATCTGACATTGACAGATTTTAATTTAGTGCCAGAGGCCTACTGCTAAACTTGTTAATATCGACAAATTCTTCTTTAGTTAATTCGTGACGATCTAAATTCCATGATAAAGTTTTCATTAAATCAAACCAATGTGTTTCAGCTGCAGATATTGTAACAAATAACGTTGGAAGTCCAAATTGTCTTATAGCCGCAAAACAACGTTTTTTCTCTTTTTCCCAATGAGGGGGAGGTGTGCCTTGGGGGGTACTCATGTCAAAGTTGTACCTTGGGGGGGACTCATGTCAAAGTTGGGCCTGGGGGGGGGACTCATGTCAAAGTTGTGCCTTGGGGGGGACTTCATTCAATAAATCCCCATTCAATAAACCGACTGAAATGGGCCCTTAGCACTATTAAGAGTGTATTATACAAATTCGACAACGCTGTACCAACTGAAATAGGGGTACCTTGGGGGGAGGACTCATGTCAAAGTTGGGCCTAGGGGGGACTTCATTCAATAAATCCCCATTCAATAAACCGACTGAAATAGGCCCTTAGCACTATTAAGAGTGTATTATAAAAATTCGACAACGCTGTACCGACTAAAATAGGGGTACCTTGGGGGAGACTCATGTCAAAGTTGGGCCTGGGGGGGGGGAACTCATGTCAAAGTTGTGCTTTGGGGGGACTTCATTCAAAAAATCCCCATTCAATAAACCGACTGAAATAGACCCTTAGCACTATTAAGTGTGTATTATAAAAATTCGACAACTGTACCGACTGAAATAGGCCTCTAGCACTAATAAAGAAAGCTAAACATTTTGTAAAACGAAAAAGATCTGGAGTGATTTCATTGGACTTTTCGAACATAACATTTGTAATTAACAGTTGTTCAAACAAATTAAAATAGTAGTTGTTCAATAACCAAAAGAGAAAATTATAATAGGCTGTTTAAGTATTTTTTTCTGAATAGTACGTTGTTTAATTTAATGCTTCAAATAATTTTAGCCCATACGTCCTAACGATAAAGAATTTTTCAGTGTGTCCCTGTAAAAATATATGAATGGTAGATTCACCAAAATCTATAAAGTTTGTGTGACGGTGACATAACATGTAAGGTTAATGTGCGTTAATTCTATAACCCATAAATGCGACAGATCAATTTTCAGTTCATTCGAAAAAAGCATTTAGACGCTATCGCTCTTCAAATGATTTGGCCTTAATTATAAAGAAGGCCAAATTATAAAGAATTTTTAAATTGCGTTCCTAAAAAAAAAAAAAAAAAAAAAAAAAAAAAAACTACAAAATCTAGATCCATAAAAACCTATACAGTTCGTGTGGTAATGACCTATAACATGTACACTGTAAAAAAAAAAAAAAAAAAAAAAAAAAAACTGTTAAAAGTACAGGAAAAATCTGACAACTGAGATGCGAGTTATTCTCCGTCAAATATACAGGAGATAACTGCACTTTTAACAAAAAAACCTCTTTGATTTACAGGATTCCTGTGTAAAATATATGTCAATGGTACAATTTTACGGTTTTAAACTGTATATTTGACGGAGAAATACTGGCACCCCAGCTGCCCGATTTCTCCTGTACTTTTAACGTTTTTTTTTTTTTTTTTTTTTTTTTTTTCAGTGTACATAAATTTTAATTTCATTCAAATAAGGCATTTAGACGCTATCGCACTTTAAATAACTTGAGCCCATAAGCCATAATGCTAAACAATTTTTCTTTCTGTCCCTCTTAAAAAACTAAAGCCTCAAAAACTAAACCTCACCAAAATCTGTACAGTTCGTGTGGCACTGACCGACAACCTACGTACTAAACGTTTAGCTCAATCGACATACATACATGCACACACACACATACATAAATACATACATCATCGTAAAATTAGCTAAAAGGAACTCAGGAGACTTCAAAAGCTATAAATACACCAGAATCTAAAAGTAAAATTTTTTCATGATTACAATATTTCTTTACATAATGTATGTTCGGAAAGTAAAAATAGAAGAAGAAAATAGCCAGAGTTAGCACACAAGATATGTTTTCTTTTCGTGTACATAAATTTATAATAAATAAATAATAATTTTGCGACAAAATTATAGTGCTTTGAATAATGCGAAATGCATGTTTTAGGTGACCGTTGTCCCACTCTCAAAAGAGCACTAAAAGTATTTTTCACTGTTCCAGTGATTGTACGATCATGTGTGCGTTGGTTCTACCAAATTAAAACTTTTCTTTCTAAACATATTTATCTTTAAACATAAACTGGAACAAGCAATCAAATTCATTGTATTTAACTGATACATAAAATAACTTTATTATTATTATTATTATTATTACTAGTATTAACATTATTATTATTAAAATTATTCAGTCTAGATTTATGTGACAAGTCAACTTAAGGGCCTGCTTCGTTTACTGTCACCGGAAGCCTAAGATGGAAAATTTTCAATGGAATTTTCTTTTTATTTCTTTTTTTTTTTTTTTTTTTTTTTTTTTTACTTATAACTCATTAACTAATACACATTTTTAAATTCTATTTTCACATTCAAAAAATTCATGACTGTTAAATTAATGAACGGATTTTTAAAAATTTTAAATGTTTTATTTTGAAGCTGTAAAATATGAAATTTTCAATATGTGAAACTTTTCATTTTACAGTGTTAAAAGGAACTATTAAAAAAAATAAAAAATAAATCTGTTTTTAAGAAACGTTTGTCAATTTAAAAGTTGTGAATTTTCTGAATGTGAAAACAGAATTAAAAAATACATATTAGTTAATTAGTTAAAAATAAACAAAATTTTCCATAGAATAACATTGGCTTGGGCAATGTCGACTGTAAGTACAATGATAAAAAAAACTATACCGCTTTCACCTAGAACGAATAGGTGGTCCTTTTCTAAATCCCTAAACTAGAAATATAGATTTCCGAGCTATGAGTATAAGGCACTCCAATACACTGAGAAAAAATTCTATAACTGACATCTAGAATCTAAATTGTGGCTCTAGAAAAAATAGTTCCATGTCATCCTTATAAATTTCTTATAAAAAATTTTTTAGTCCCCTTAGAAAGCGAATTCTAGAGACCTCTATTCACTGAGCTCAGTGCCTCTATTAGGATTATTGAGCGTTTGCCTATACTATCGAGGAAAAACCTATTTGAAAATATCTCCAAATAAATGTGGATACAAGAGGCGGGTTTCAACAGCTATATAATCTTGGTTTATGACCCAATTCTAGAAAATCAAGCGAGAATTTCTCGTAATACAAAAGATTCAGAATATTGTTTCACCATCTAGAAATAGGTAGATTAGAAATTCTCGACCATTTAGTCTATTCAGTTTATTGGCGTGCCTTATGCGCATAGCTCGGAAATCTATATTTCTAGTTTAAGGATTTAGAAAATGACCATTTATTCATTATAGATGAAGGCGTTATATATTTTTTTTTTCTCAGTGTAAAGCGTCTCCTGAAATAAGACTAAGGTAAGATTTTTGAGTTAAAAAATGGAACCCGAATTTTTATATTTCAATTAGATATATAAATAATATTTTCTTTAAACGTTCTTAAAGATTGCTTTAGTTCTTAGTATATGTTAAAACGCAATGTTAAAACAGCCTGAAAAGGGAAAAAGAAATTCATCTTAGTTTTTCCTGATTTCCACGCAAAGGACTATCTATTTTGCGACTAAGTCTGACAAAAAAAAAAAAAAGTCATTAAAGTATTTCTTATTGCACTCACATAGAATTTAGTTGTTGCAATGAGAGTTAAAACTTTAAATATTTCATTCAATAAGATTTAGTTTTTTGAGTAATTCAGGTATATATATATATATATATATATATATATATATATATATATATATATATATATATATATATATATTCTTTTAATCGCTGATGGAATTTAGAAGATTACATTATCCTTTTAAAAGAAGAATTTTGCGTTATGTAACATTTTTACAATTAAACTATTATGAATAATAATAAAGAATATTACATTGTACAGTTAATTTTTTCATATTTCGTATAATTTATTTAAGTTCCCCCCTCTTTTTTTTAATGTCAAAAACTAAATTGCTTATAATATCTTCAAAAACTGTAATTGCTTTTTATTTAAATATTTAATCACTTAAAAATTTGATCAAAATTGTAGAATAAAATTATGCGTTCTTAACCTGGAATAAAAAATAATTTTTAATAAAACAGAAGTTAAATTCCTTAAACTTTACCAACAAACAATATTTTATTTTACTTTGTCGATTCCACAGGTTTCTATAAATTCTCTGCCAAATTTGAATAATTTGATTTTCAATACAGTAAACAAATTTCTAAAAAAGATATCGACTTTTTAGTTTTAAATAAAAACTGACAGTTCGATTTTTCCTTTTTTTCTCTCTTTCCTTTTCCTTTTCTTTATTTTTTTTCTTTTCTAATAACTTTTAGAATAATATTTGAAATAAATTGTACTTCAATTATTCAGGTAAAACTATCGTTAATGTGTATATATATATATATATATATATATATATATATATATATATATATATATATATATATATATATATTAAAAAAAAAAAAAAAAGACTTTTTAAATAAACATTTGGTGGCTTAATCGATAAAAAAATGTCTTATCAATACAGTTAACTAAAATAACACAATGATTGCTGAAAAATGCGATTTAAAAATATCAGTTAGTTTTTCCATTTTATAAAATTGATACTGTTGTTCATAATAAAAGGAACAAAATGCTTCGAGCAATATTTGTGGGAGATAAAGAAAATTGAATTACTTTGCATTTACGTAGAAATGTACAATCTAAAATCTCCCCCCTCCCCCCAACCCCCACGTAAATGATGTTTCTAGTTTTCATTTGATTCCTTTTTTTTTTGTTGAAAATTATCGGAATCTAGCTATATTTGGCTCAGCATGCCAATAATTTGAATATTTGTGCTAATAAATTGCAAAGCTGTGATTTTTTAATAAACGTTTTATTGTTTTTACGAGTCATTTCTATACATATAACTGTACTATTAATAAGCTAGTATTTCATTCGCATAAATTCATATAAAAAAAAAAAAAAATCCTTTTAAATTGTTAAATTGTACATTTAAACAGTATACATTTTAATGAACATTATGTTTATTATGGTTTGGCATTAAATATTCTAGCATAATTATTAAAAATAAATAAAATAAAATAATTCTCCTAAAGGAATTTTTTTTTTTTTTTTTTTTTTTTTTTTCGTTGAGTAAAAATTAGTTAAATTTTTCTTCGATAGAGGTCGCTTCACAGAAGCGTTACGAGAAATATGCAAATCAAAATTCTATAAATTGCACGGTTTTATGAATAACACAGGTTATTTCTCATTTTGCCTCCTACTTGTGCATACATGGAATTTTAATTGCGATGCCAACTTGGTGAATGAAGTGCTATTTTGGTGAAGGTGTTTTCTCTCAGCATAGAACCACCGACTGAAGTTGCAGTTAGCGGTATTGTAACTCGTTTGCAAACTGTAATTTGTGGTGATGGCGGACTCATAAAATAGGATTTATATGCCTGTGGAAATTTGCATTCAAATAAATATAGTTTATCATTGAAATGTGTGATTTGCCCTTGCCCACGTACAGCGCCCTCTGACGATGAAAAATGTAACTATTTTTGTTTTCTTTACAAAAAAAAAAAAAAAAAAAAAAAAATCTTCCTTTACGAGAATAGCTTTTTCCCAAACCGCGTTCAATTCTACCAATTCCTTCAATTGTTGTGAATTTGAGATCTCCTGAATTCATTTTGCCTTTTTTAAAGGTGAT
Organism: Salticus scenicus; assembly: GCA_963930645.1. NCBI lineage: Eukaryota > Metazoa > Arthropoda > Arachnida > Araneae > Salticidae > Salticus > Salticus scenicus. The sequence continues at coordinate 87,781,524 of OZ005650.1, read as the reverse complement.
GTATTAGCAGGCTTTAACCGCTTCTCTAGTCACTGTATTTAAAAAATATATATATATTTTTAAACAGAGAATCACTATTTTTTTTTAATTACATTATTTAAAAAAAAAAAAAAAAAATCATTGAAAACACTTAAAACTTCATTTTGGGCGATTGCATATAATTTTTGGACTTGAAGGTTGCTCGTCAGTCAGATTCCCCCTTTTTACTTCCATTACCCTACTACCGTAGGTAATGGAAGTATTGTATTCGGTCTGAAAATTCGATATCGGGTTTTCACCTGATTTACACGTTTTAAGGTCCCCTGAGTCCAAAAAAGTGGTTTTTGGCAATTGGTCAGTGTGTATGTATGTGTGTATGTGTGTGTGTATGTATGTGGAGAATCTTCTGGCTATTATAGCTCAGAAACTAATAAAGATAGAGCTACGAAACTTTAGAATTCAAATACGTCTGGCGTACACATGAAATTTCCAAATTTTGGTGAAAATTGAAAAACCGGAAGTGGGACATCGGAAACCGGAAGTTGGACCGTAAGTCCGTAAAAAGGCTCTAACGATTTTCTTCAAACTTGCTATATAAACACTCTATTAGATGTCCTTTCGAATGATATAGTTGGTTAGTTCAAGAAAATTGATAGGCGTCCTGTATAAATAGCTCAATTTCAGGCCTCCCAAGGGCGTTCCTTTAAAAACGGTTGTACGGATTTTTTTCAAACTCGCCATTTTAACTCAATTTTAAATATGCTTTTGTATGTAATTATTATTTTCCTGTCAATAATTGAGTTTAACCGGAAATGGGACATCGGAAACCGGAAGTGGGACCGTAAGTCCGTATCTCAAAAACGGCTCTAACGATTTTCTTCAAATTTGCTATATAAACACTCTATCAGATATCCTTTCGAATGATATAGTTGGTTAGTTCATGAAAATTGATAGACGTCCTGTATAAATAGCTCAATTTCAGGCCTCGCAAAGGCGTTCCTTTAAAAACGGTTGTACGGATTTTTTTCAAACTCGCCATTTTAACTCACTTTTAAATATGCTTTTGTATGTAATTATTGTTTTCCGGTCAATAATTGATTTTTTGTGAAAGTTGGTATCTCAAAAACGGCTCTAACGATTTTCTTTTTTGGTCACTTTTATGTTTTCTGATCACATTATCTCTCAAAAATGCATATAATACATGTAATAGCGGGTAATGGAAGTCGTGTGGTTGTTTCACACCAGATTTTTCCTTCCTATGTTTGTTATCCTATGGGGTTCTTGTTGCTTCGTATTACAAAAATATCTCATTCCAAAATTATGTTTTTCAAGGTTTTTCATTTTATTTTTTATTTTTATTTATTTATTTTTTCACTCTTTGAGCATATGTCACCTTTTATCTTAGAGAGTAACTAAAAATAAATAAATATACATATATATTTTATTCGAGATTAAAAATTAGAACTCCAAATTTACTAAATGAAATAAATATCTCAATTTATTCAAAAATGTTGCTCACTAAGGTTGCTCACTAAAAGTTGCTCATAAATGCGATATCTTCATAATACAACGCAATAAAAATCCATTACAATTAGATGGGAAGAAAGAATGGGTGAATCTGATTGACTGTTGCCCATGATTGTATTTTTCCCCTCAACCGCTTCAAGCAGTTGGCACTGACGTTGGGCGACATATCTTGTACTCATATTGGGTTTTAAGTTGATATCTTTTTAATTTATTGGAATAATGTTATTTAACTGGTCACCTTAGTATCCTTGAGTTATTTCACATCTTTACGCATTTTCCACGTCCTTTTGCGTTCATCAATTTGTGAAGAGATAATATTGTGAGCCGCACATACATAAAATCGAATTTTAATAGTACGATGTAATGTGTGTGTGTATGTGTAGGATTGAACACCATTGTGTTTAATATTTCATTCGATTCAGCTAAAAGTTAGTAGGTATATTATAGGGGACAGCCGCATGAACTATATACATTTTGATGAGCCTTGGACTTACAGTTATTTGGCATGGAGACAAAGAAAAATTCTTTATTATTAGGGCTTATGGACCCAAATTATTTACAGTCATTTGGCATGGAGAAAAAAGAAAAATTCTTTATTATTAGGGCTTATGGACTCAAATTATTTGAAATGCTATAGCATCTAAACGTCTTATCCGATTGAGCTCAAAGTTGGTAGGTATGTTATAGGTCATAATCGCACGACCTGTATAGTTTTGATAAATGTAGAACTTACAGTTCTTTTACAGAGAGAAAAAGCAAAATTCATTATTATTATCGCCTATGGACTAAATTTATTTGAAGCGTGAACAGAATGATTCAAATTCATTTAAACTCCTGATAACTACTAAATATTCAGCATGTCGAGTGGAGACACTCCAGATTTTTTGAATATAGAGATTATTTGAGTGTATCATTAAAGTATTATTGATAATACGTCATCGATTACAAAAAAAAAAAAAAAAAAAAAAAGCATAGGTTTCAGAAAAGCTCAACATATATATTAAACTAATACATGTATTCTTTCTGCAATGGCGTGTTGTGTTTACATAATGCAAATAAATAATTACAAGATAAAAAGATCTTTTTATATACCATGTTTTTAAATTTTCTGTTCAATCATATAGACGCTACCGAAGGCAGCGGAAACCCGGAGCAATTGGATAAATTTTTAAAAAAATTCATTGCTCTCGTGTTTTGAGCTATTATAAAAGTTTCAAATGTCTAGCTAGTTGAGAAGTTAGTGAAAAATTGATTGCAAGCTTTGTACTGGTAACGCTGCCGAAGGCAGCAGGAACTCGAAACATTTGGTTACAAATATTTAAAAAATGCATTTTCACCGTATTCTGAACTATCCTGAAAGTTTCAAATGTCTAGCCAGTCAGGAAGTTAGTTAAATAAATTTTCTGTTGAATCACATAAACGCTGCTGAAGGCAGTAGGGACCTGAAACAGTTGACTAAAACTATAAAAAAAAAAATGTATTGTCACTGTATTCTGAGCTATCCTGAAAGTTTCAAATGTCTAGCTAGTCGAGAAGTTACGGAAAAATCGATTGCAATCTTTGTACTGATAACGCTGCCGAAGGCAGCAGGAACCCGAAACATTTGGCTAAAGGTATTAAAAAAATGCATTTTAACCGTATTCTGAACTATTCTGAAAGTTTCAAATGTCTAGCTAGTCGGGAAGTTTGTTAAATAAATTTTCGTTCGAATCATATAAACGCTGCCGAAGGCAGTAGGGACCTGAATCAGTTGACTAAAAGTATAAAAAAAATGTATTGTCACTGTATTCTGAGCTATCCTGAAGTTTTCAAATGTCTAGCTAGTCGAGAAGTTAGTGAAAAATCGATTACAAGCTTTGTACTGGTAACGCTGCCGAAGGCAGCAGGAACCCGGAGTATTTGGTTAAAAATATTTAAAAAATGCATTTTCACCGTGTTCTGAACTATTCTGAAAGTTTCCAATGTCTAGCTAGTCGGGAAGTTAGTTAAATAAATTTTCTGTTGAATCATATAAACGCTGCCGAAGGCAGTGGGGACCTGAAACAGTTGACTAAAAGTATTAAAAAAATGTATTGTCACCGTGTTTTGAGCTATCCTGAAAGTTTCAAATGCCTAGCTAGTCGGAAAGTTGGGAAAAAATCAATCGCAATCTTTGTACTGATAACGCTGACGAAGGCAGCGGGAACCCGAAACAGTTGGCTAAAGGTATTAAAAATATGCATTTTAACCTTATTCTGAACTATTCTGAAAGTTTCAAATGTCTAGCTAGTCGGGAAGTTAGTTAAATAAATTTTCTGCCGAATCATATAAACGCTGCCGAAGGCAGCGGAACTTGAAGCAGTTGACTAAAATTATTAGAAAAATGTATTGTCACCGTGTTGTGAGCTGTCCTGAAAATTTCAAATATCTAGCTAGTCGGGAAGTTAGTTAAAAATCGATTGCAAGATTTGTCCCTGACAAACACACAAACACACAAGAATCGAAGTTAATAAAAACATTGTAAAATATTCAATATTTAAATTACACTCATTTTGATTTTAACACTACTTCAATAAAATCAAACTTCCAAAAATTATTTTATTGTAAGAAATAAAAATAAATAAATAAATAAATCATGTTTTATTAAAATCCTTGAAAAGTCTAAAAAGAGAACAACAAACTGAAAAACCAAACAAAAACTGGAATTTGGTGACCAAGTTTTGCCGTGGAAGCTGATATTTTCCAATATTTGTTCAAAATATCTCGTTTTGAAATCGATATTTTGAAAATGAAAGGAGGCAAAAATATGCAAATATTTCTCATTTTTAAAGATTGGGCAAAATGCGATTTTTCGTTGATTTTTATATCACAGTATTTAACACTATATAATGGTATTTAAAATTATATGAAAAAAAAAAATAATAATAATAATAATTAAAATATTTCTAAAATTATAGACGTTTCGAATGGCATTATTGAATAATATTTTCCTCTCTATTTCAATATAATTTTTTACTTTTTACGTGCCGAACATATATTACATACGTAATTTAGTATAATCATAAATAAACAAATAACATAAAAGATAGCCATTTTGGTGTATCTACATGTTTTGAAGTACTTTGAATTAATTTTTGATATTTTACGGTGACTTATAAATGTATGTATATGTGTTTTTGCGTATATAAATGTGTGTTTGCGGAAGTGAATCCTATATAGAGTCTAAAGGCTTTATTCGGTTGATATCAAATTCGGTATGTATGTTACGGGTTATCGTCTCACGAACTGTGTAGATTTTCAAGAGAGTAGTTGGTTTTGAGGAACGCAAAGAAGATTTCTTATTCATTACGGTCTGTGGATTCAAGTTATTTAAAATCTGTTATTATTATCATTTTAGTAATATATATATATATATATATATATATATATATATATATATATATATATTTACAACAGAAAAAGAAAAAGAAAAAACTGATATATGTTATTATTATATATGCTACATTGCTTTGCTAAAGTATTATCATTATTGGAAATGATTTACGTATTACTTATAGTTCTTTTATAGGAAGCATAAAAGAAGTTATACATAATACGTTCTATGGGAGTTAATTATCATAAATACATTAATTTACATAAAAGAGAATGAAACAGGTATATGTTTTAGAATTTCTCTACAGTGTGGCCGTTGATGGAAATAATCTGCTTACTATTTACCGTATATAATTCTTTTTACAGAGATTCACAAAAGAATTTGAATGATTACGGCCCATTCTATAAATTAATGAATACAAGGAGAAATATGGAAAGTCGTCTGGAGTCTCTACCCCCCCCCCCCTCTTTTTTTTTTTAATCAATTCAATACTTTTATATATCTAGGATGGTCATAATACGATTAATGTAAGCCTATTTTGTATTATAATTGGTATTTTATTTATATAGATAATTTCTATGCTACTTATAATCGTATATGCATAATAATTTGGCAATCTTACAGTAACAATACAGTTTTTTTTTTTTTTTTTAATATTTTGATGCGTCTCTGTAGAAGATGTAGAAACTGTGCAATACAACAACAATAATAGCGTGTGCTACATTTTCCTGCTTAGATTTTGTAGTTGTTCGAGCTGTTTACAGAAACAGTACAGGACAAAGTATTCGAAATTTTGATTTGTCCCTATAAAAATCTCTGTAGATAAAATTATCATATATAGCATATGTTATAATACCGTGTATAGTAACACCATATTAAAATTCTGCAATGGTTCGATCTATCGGAGACAATACACTACAGTTTATTTAAATGCTTCGTTTGACCCAGTAAAATACCATTTATAATACAATGAATCTCATGAAATGTTAATATCATACCATATTTTCGTGGCGATTAGATTAATTTAAAGAAGTTAAAGCCTATAAAGACAAGCATACGACTGAAAAAATAATATTTGTTTGAAATAAAGAAAACAAAAATCGTGAGCATCTTTTCCAACAGTAAGAGAGAGAGAGAGAGAGAGAAATTATAATAAAAGTTTTCCTTCAAAAATGTCGTATGAAAAAACTTATATACAGTTCCCGCCGCTTATTAAAATCACATTCGTTCTCAGCCAAAGTGATTTTATTAAGCGGCTGATTTTTATATCCGGCGAACATTCCTGCTCTTAAGAAAAATGTATTACTTCACTGAATTTGGAAAGAAACTTCAAAAGGTAACGAATAATGGAATTAGTAAACAGTATTAATTAATTTTGATAGATAATTAATTAGTTGTTCCTTCAATATAAGTAAATTAAACGCATTCCAAGTTCCCACGTGCTTTCCTTCGATGAAAATCATCATTACTTTACCAAAAGATCATGCGCTGTTCTTACAAATTTAAAATCTTTCCGTGTAAGCCTCATGAGTTATAGAAATTTCAAAATAAGAGCTAGAAATTGCCTTTTAATAATTATAAACTAAAAAATATATATCATTTCAAATGAAATTTGTAACTTTTTACTGCGCTTTGAAGAATACGTTCCTTGAAATTATTACGGAGATAAGTTATGGGGCGTGCTTAATTTGTAACTGTGCTGCAAGTGTAAAATCTTCGACAATGAGCGATAACGGAGGGATTGTTGTGTTTTAAATTTTTTTTCTATTAAAAAAAAAAATAAATAAATAAATAAAATAAATAAAAAATGTATAAATAAAATTTTTTTTTAGTGTGCATAAATGATATTTTTGGCTGCTGAGGAGAAATTTTTGATTTTATTAACCGGCGAGGCTAATTTTATTAAGCGGCGGTTTTAAAAATAGTTTGTATTGATTTGATTCCGGTTCTGGCACTTTGATCAGATTAAGTGGCTGATTTTATTAACCAGTTAATTTATTAAGCGGTGGTTACTGTATACATAAAATATAATAGCATTTTTTGAAATCAATTAAATAAAGAATTTAATCTCATGGCATTTCTCTATAAGCAACCAAACTAAAAAAAAAGGTAAAAAATGCATATTCACTCTCTGTCTCTCTCTCTCTTTCTTTCGGTCTTTCTTTTTTTTTTTTTTTTTTTTAAATAATATAATAAATAAAAAAAAAAAAAAAGAGCAGCATTTAAGCAATATTTTATAAATGCTATAAAATATGTTTTCACTATAAATTAAAAAAAATGCAGCCGGTGGATCCTAATTTCCAGATACCCTTCAGTAAAGCAGTGGACAAGATTTCTCAAAAAATTAATTCACCGATCTCATTAAACTGTTGCACACTTCTTCAAAATAGAATTGACTAGTGCTTGAGCGAAACTTTTTTTTATTTTTTTCAATTGCAATTTGAATTTTTGCCAGAGTTTTATGCAAAAAATTATTTGTAATATAAGGAAAAAAAAAAGAAAAGAAAAATCCTTCTTTCAAGCATTAGTTAATTCTGTTTTGAAGAAGAGCGTAAAATTTCAATAAGATCGGTGCATTAGTTTTTGACAAATCGTGTCCACCGTTTTTCTGAAGGCTCTCTGGAAACTCAATACCCACCAGCTGAATTTTCGAAAAAAATTTCATGAAAAATTTATGAAACATTGTTTAAATGTTGCTGTTTTATATTTTCAATATTTTCAATTAAAAAATATATATATATTTATGACATTAAATAAAAATAGAGAAAGTATGTTTTTTTTTGTTTTTTTTTTTAAACCTTCGAAACCCATGTAACCCTATAAATAACATGTCCAATATTTTCTTCTGTTTAGCATACATTTAAATATAATATTCATATGCTACTGATTTTGCACAATGAGTAAAGAGACAAAACGTAGATTTAAAAGAAGAAGGAAAAAAAAATATTGGGATTTGCATATATTGTAAAGCAATTTACAGTTGTACATATCTGTTACATCGTTTAAATTTTAAAGTACTTTACCTTTATGCTACTTTAAAAAAATATTCCTTACTAAGATTGTTATTGTTATCATTATTATAGAGGGAGAGATCCCACGGAAAAATGTCGAAAGACTATTTACTTTCTAGAAAAAGCATGAAACGGATTGCTTTTGTGTAGCCATGTATATTGTCTAATACGCTAATGCAATGCACCATATAGTGCACCAAATCTATAATACATAAAAAAAAAAAAAAAAAAAAAACTCATGACATAACTGGAAATGCACCTCTAGCAATTTCCACTTATATTTCATCTTGTATTCGAATATTTTTGTGTGACACCATAAACTAATCTTTCATACTAATCTACCCTAATTCAAATAAAATATATAATTTTGTGCTTCTGAATAATACATTAGTTTCGTTACATTTATTACAATACACTGAGAAAAAATTCTGTAACTGACATCTAGAATCTAAATTGTGGCTCTAGAAAAAATAGTTCCATGTCATCCTTATAAATTCAAGTCCCCTTTGGAAGCGAGTTCTAGAAACCCCTATCAGAATTCTAGAGCGTTCGCCTATATTCTCGAGGGCAAAGTTATTTAAAAATCTCTGCAAATAAATGCGAATATAAGAGACGGGTTTCAGCAACTATAATCTCGGTTTACGACCCAATTCTAGAAAATAAAACGAGAATCCCTCGCAATACAAAAGATTCAGAATAGTCAAAATATTCAGAATATTGTTTCACCATCTCGAAATGTGTAGACTAGAAATTCTCGATCGTTTCCTCTTTTCAGTTTGTTAGCGTGCCTTATGTGCATAGCTCGAAAATCTATATTTCTAGTTAAGGGACTTAGAAAATGAACACTTATTCATTCTAGATGAAGGCGGTGTATTTTTTTTTTTTTTTTCTGAGTGTATAAAGTATTGAAATATATAAATAAAAAAAACCTCTCTTAGACAATCCTGTATGAAAATTCTTTTGGCATCCCTGCTCACAAAACTGTACTGATGTTATTTTCAATAGGAAACATGCTATAATAAACCTGAAAACATATATCATTTTCAAGATATTCTAAAAATAATTATGGAAAAGAGATGATACACAGACAGACGGACGGAATCAAATTCATAAAAAACACTGCTAAAATTTATTAGAAAGTTTCAATGAAGAGAACAAAAATGGCAAAATAATAATTCGATTAAATTTTGGCATTTTTATGCATATGGCTTAAAGATAATGTTACACAAAAATACACTTTTATGATTTATTTGGAATAATTAAACTAAAATTAAAAAATTAAAAATTTTAAAACCTATGCAAGAATTAAAATTAAATTTTTTTTAAAAGCACAGTGTTGTACCTTAGCAATAACATGAAATATTTTTTTCTGTTAATAGTTTCAATTTCACGATTATATTTATTACTCTAAAGGGCAACATATAACAAAAAATGGCAGCCTCCATGCTTGGTCGATCATCTTTCAAACTGAGCTTTATTTCAGTCGTACAACAAACGGTTATGTATCATTTAAGGAAGCCATCACCATTATATGTTCGAAAACAATGTACCACATAGTGGGATAACTGCTAATAATTGCGTCGCTGTAGTTTTATGTATCTAAAAATGGCGAACGTTGACCTATCAACTATTGACATTATGCATTAAAATCTTAAACTTTCTTCACGGCTTTTTAAAGATGCATTTAGCTGGAATAAAACTAACAATAATTCATAGTAAATTAGTTCTCTCTAAAACATATATTTCCTTCCAAGGAAAAAAAAATAATTTATAATAAAAATTAATTGATTCAAACGTATTTAATATCAAATACTGTAAGTGTATTACAGATGAATTTTATGTTCCATGAAAATAATACATAAAAAAAATATTACTATTGTTTGAATGACAATAATAATAGTAATAGTAATAATAATAATAACTAAACCTGACACTTTTCTTATTAAAATGAATAACATATGACTATGAGTTAATCATTGTATCCAGTATTGAATTGCACGTAAAACGTTGAAAAATTCAAAAAAATCAGCGGGACAAAGTTTAAAAATCTACAGTGATACTTAAAACGTAATTCAAAAAACATCTATAATTACATGCAATAGAAAGCAATGTAAAAGGCATTTAAAAAAAATCTTTGTATATTGCGCATATGCACCATAAACTGCATCTATGGCTATTTTAGATTTAAAAAAAAAAGTATAAGTTCAATTTTTATACAAATTCTATTTTAATTTTATTATTCACGCGTACTCAATAAATTTCTTTTTATCTAAAAAAAAAGGGGGGGGGGATTATAAATAGCGTCTTTTGTTGCATAAATAGCGTGACGCTAAAACATGCGAAATTATTTTAGAAAAGGATCAGATGAATTCACTCTGAAAGAAGAAACGTGTAAAAAGTTTCCACTTAAAAAGATGAAAAAAAAAAAAAGAAAGAAAACTGGTGCGGTATTTACATGACTTTCTCTTACCCTGAAATTTAATATTAATGCAGATTGGAGATTAAGGGGTAAAATAACGAGTTTTGTTATTAAACCTACGTTAAAAACAATTGAAATTAGGCTTCGAAAGAGCTTCATTTGATAAATAATTCTGTGTGAGAGGCTGCCGCTCTCCTCAACTTCCCCGTTTTATTATTGTACCTACATTTATATAGCATTTAAATCTGTTATTACATTTAAAAGCTCATTTGAAATTATTCAGACAACTTTCACACGCACCATTCCTTGAAACTTATCAATTTTGGGCAAAAGAAACTTATATTAACTTCAAAATATAACATTTGAATTGCCTAAAATTATTTGTTTTTAAGTTACTCTGACAAGAGATAGAGAGGAAGATCATACGTTAAAAACTTGACTTCAGCATTCAGAAAACCTCAACACGTGTAAATATACAAAAAAAAAAAAAAAAAAAAACAAGCGAGGAATATTTAGCTTAAAAAATACTTTATTTACCGTATGGGTATGAAGAATCGATTTCATTTCCTGAGCAGTTTTCTTGAATATGATAAAACTAGTATATAACCCCGTCAAAAATAACGGAATGTGAAATCAGTTAAGGTAGTGAATCAACGAATGCTTTCCCAACTTCACTGGACACTATATTTAAAGGGGACTAATGTGCAAGTTGCACCTGACGGGACTAATGTGCAAGTTGCACCGAACAAACAAACTATTTCTTTTAACGAAAATACCTACTAACCCTGGACGATAGGTCTATTATAACGTATTATATTAGACCTATATATCGTATTTATCGTAATATAACTGAGTACTTATTTCGCTTCCTTCTTCGATTCGTTTTAATAAGTATTTTTTATATGCATGGGGAAATTTGATATTTTTTAATTTTTTATTTTTCGCGTTTAGGCATTATTTCATCTTATGCCCCCCCCCTAATATATATATATATATATATATATATATATATATATATATATATATATAATGTTCAGTTTTGAAAGATCACAAAAAATGTTGTTTTGAAAGATCTTTCTAATGATGTAACATTTATGCAGATTAATAAAAAATTAAAAAATTAAAAATAAAAATACATAGCATTTCTAAGGAGGGGGGGAGGGCTACCAAAAGTCTCTGTTTTGAAGCGGTCTAAACCGGAATCGTTCCTGACAGAAGATGGTCATTATTATTATTAATACTATAAGAAAGCACTTTCACTAATTACATTCAATAAAAAGAATGTTTTTGCTTAATTATTGGCAGCCCTGTATATCGTCTAATAATTATACAGACAGCACATGGTGCACATAAATATAATCCTATATTAATAACGCACAGCACAACCTGAAACACACTTCCATCAATTTTTAAGTATTGCCCCACTATATTCTAGTTCTTTTGTGTAGCCCTGTAAACGAACGGTTTAAAGATTTTCATACCATATTCTACATGAAACCTACTTTACGCATTAAAAAAATGTATATTATTATTATTATTATTATTTTTTTTTTTTTTTTATAAATGCATCTCAAAACCAGTACTGCGTCTGGTTTTGAGAGGGAAAAAATATGAATTAGCCATTGCAATTAAATCCAAACCTGTTCATGACAGATTTTTTTTTTTTTACTTTTTCTTATCCGTAAGACAGAAAAATATTGTTTTTTAATAAAATTTTCGAAACCGAGCTTTTGTTGTAAAACTACACGCTTTTCGGTCCTAAAATCACGTATATAGCGGTTGGTTTGTGTGTTTGTCTCTCACACACACTCTCTCTGTGGGTATGTTAGTAGCATGTTAGCATGTTAGTATTTGTCCGTTAGTAGCATATCCCAAAAATAGTTGTTAGCAGGAAGTCAAAATTAGGTATTCTACACTGAGAAAAAAACTTGTAACAAGATCTAGAATCTACATTGTGGCTGTAGTAAAAATAGTTCCATGTCATCCTTATAAAATCTAGTCCCCTTTGAAAAAGCGAGTTCTAGAAACCCCTATTAGAATTCTAGAGCGTTTACCTATCTTATCGAAGCCAAACTTATTTAAAAAATCTCCGCAAATAAATGCGAATACAAGAGGCGAGTTTTAGTAACTGTAATCTTGGTTTATGACACAATTCTAGAAAATCAAGCGAGAATTTCTCACAAGACAAAGGATTCAGAATATTGTTTCACCACCTAGAAATGTATAGACTAGAAATTTTTGATCATTTCGTCTATTCGGCTTATTATTGGCGTGCCTTACGCTAAATCTATATTTCTAGTTTAGGGACTTAGAAAATGACCACTTATTTCTTCTAGATGAAGGCAGTGTATTTTTTTTTTCTCAGTACAAACCTGTATCAGACGGAGATATTATTTGAAACTTCTCATTGGAATAGGACAAATGTTTTGTATGCAGAGGTATCAGAAAGAATTGAGATAAATTATATGTATGGACGAAATTTCGTGTTGGTACATTTTAACATCTTTTGATTGTACTAAATATAATGATATTAATAAATTTATTTATATACACTTTATATACACAAAAGAATTTTTTACTATAGAATATGATATGTATGGTAAATAATTCCCATAGGTTGTAAAGTGCCACAAATAGCTTTTAATTACTTTATTTAAAAAAGAGAGAGAGAGAAAGAAAGAAAGAAAAATGAGTATCTGCAGTTTTCCATTCACCTTAGTACATAAATTATTTATAAATTTTATTTGCTAAATTATCCGTGTGTATTCATTCGGAGGAAGACGGCCATTAGACGGGACTTTTCTCCGCGGGAAAAGGATTCACTTTCTTTCCCTTGATGATCAATCTGTGTGTTATTACTCAATATCTATGAATGATTTTTCTTTGGATATTTATTTCGTGTTGAGTGTTAGTTTTCTCCAGGGAGATATATAAATTAGATTGCTGATTCAATGGATGAAGGATTAGCTTTCCGTGGTTCAAGATGAATCACGTGACATGCTCCAATAGGTTGCTGTGTTTGGCCCTTTTTCGCTATTTTGGCATTTAAAATATCAGTTCGATAAATTACCATTATTATTAGGTAACATGACAGTCCTATGACCGAAATAAATTGTTTTTAAAATATATTTACGCATATAATAAATAATAAAATACCTTTTTTTTTCATCGTTTCCCAACAAAGTTTAAAAGTGTTTACAAAAGAAAATTTAAACTTTTAAAGAGCTAAATTTAACAACAAATAATAATTTTTCAACTATTTTTAAGCATTTTGTCGGTTAAAGTTCAACTACACGAAATAAAAAAGAAGTAAAATCAAAATCAAAATGATTTAGAACAAAAGAATATTAAATTACGTAAGTAAACAAAAACATTGGCGGTTATGACTTATACGAAGAACAACCTCCAAACCGTTGCCATAGAAATTTACTGAAAATAAGTTGTTACCAAGGGAACCACCGAATACGCAGGTACAATGGAGAGCATATCACATGACTCATCTTGGACCTCCTCAAGGGTTACCATTTATCACTCTACTTTATATATCTCGTTGGTTTTCTCTAAGTAAGATGAAAATCGTCTGCATTCATTATGGAAAATGATTTTAATAAATAATAGTTTTAATAAATTATTTGTACTGAGTGGATTTGTATAGAGTTCTAACAACCACGTGACTTTCTTCTTAGCAACCGTACTTTGCTGAAGGACAACGCTAATTTTTCCATGCTTTTGGAAGCGTAGTAGTCGAATTTTTTTATGATTTTGCAAATACATTTACAACACTGTGTTATAATAAATTTGTAACACTATTCCGCATTGATAAAATGGGTCAGTGAGGTCAACTGTCCCTCAGCAAACATGCTCGTGACGTCATCTGTTAGAACTCTATAGGAAAATATAGAAGAAATTATTGTGGCGGCCACCACAAATACTAGTTTTCTGTGATCTCTTGGCTATCTAAAATTTATAAAAAAATATATATATATATATATATTAAGAAATTTGTTTTAATACACAGCTTATTAAATTTTGCTTTTTAGATTTTTTTGGCAACTTCTATTATACATATAAGTAACATACAACGAGATATATAAAGTAGAGTGATAAATGGTAACCCTTGAGAAGGTCCAAGATGAGTCATGTGACATGCTTTCCTTGCACATGCGTATTCGGTGGTTTCCTTGGTAACAGCTCATTTTCAGTACATTTCTATGGCAACGGTTTCAATGTTTTTGTTTACTTTACGTAGTTTAATATTCTTTTGTTCTAAACCATTTTGATTTTAATTTTACTTCTTTTTTATTTCGTGTAGTTGAACTTTAACCGATAAAATGCTTAAAAATAGTTGAAAAATTATTATTTGTTGTTAAATTTAGCTCTTTAAAAGTTTAAATTTTGTTTTATAAACACTTTTAAAGTTTGTTGAGAAACGATGAAAAGAAAGGTATTTTATTATTTATTAAAATGTGAAATATGTGTAAAATTATTTTAAAAGCAATTTATTTCGGTCATAGGACTGTCATGTTACCTAATAATAATGATAATTTGTCGAACTGATATTTTAAATGCCAAAATAGCGATAAAGGGCCAAACACAGCAACCTATTCGAGCATATCACGTGATTCATCTTGAACCACGGAAAGTTAATCCTTCATCCATTGAATCAGCACTCTAATTTATATATCTCGTTGGTAACATAGCAAACTGTATCTATCAACAAATACCAAATGCATGAAAAACCATTTTTAGGGATTTATTTTTACATACTTTACAAAATTTTTCTTTGGAGCTTTTTATTGGCAACTCCAGTTTAAAATATGAATTATACTATTTTGTTGAAAAACCGTAAAAACTTTGTATCGAACAGAGAAAAAATTCCTGGAAATTTTTCAGGAAAACTCGTAAATGTTCTAATATCTTATTTTGTTTTTTCTCGGGCGTTTATTAAACTTTCAAGATTTTTTTCAAAGGTAAAATGTGTTCTGGTGCAGAAAATATATTTATAATTTGTAATGTAGAATCTAGTAAATATTAGTAAATTCTAAAGCAGAAATAGTCATTGTGTTTAGATTTTCCCAGTTTAAATTTTCTATGCTTTACTGTGCGGGTAAAGCTTAATGTAGAACGCATGGTAAATTCTTGAGGTATGTCGCCATTTTGACGATAATAATAATAATAATAATAAACACGACTTGTTAACAAGAAAAAAAATGACGTTTAATTGTGGCTGAAAGTGTTTTTTAATAATTATACAATTTTTTACAAAGTTTGTTATTTCATATTCATGTGCATGTTTTCATTGTGAACAACTGGGACATTGGTCCACATCTCATTTTTGGCAATTTTCTTTTGGAGACCACGGCAAAATGCTGTTTTCGTAAATTTTTGGGAACAATTTGCTGGTTGGTCCACAGCTGGATTTGGCGATTTTTTTTTTTTTTTTGGTGATTATGACGAAATGCCATTTTTGGAACTGGTTGCCATGATTCCAAATGTAAACAAAGGAAAAGCGCTTTTTTCAAAATGGCGTCTTTTGTAATGTACAAAATTAAATAAGCCTAATTTTAATATTAATTAAACAAATATATGAAATTAACTTACCTCATTGGGGATGATATAACATTCTAATAGATTTCCCCGTGAAATACCTTTTATACGTACCATCCACAGCAACATAACTATCACATCTCCATGCAAATCTGTCCGTCACATTCTTTTTCTTTCTCAAAACCATATGTCACTTTCACACTTTTCATAAATCCTAATACTTTTCAATAATCCACATTTTGGTACAACTATAGTATTTCCCCTCAGCTGAATTTGGCGATTTTTCTTTGGCGCCGATTTGAACGATAACGATGTCGTTCTGGATTGTTTGCGATATAATATGACAGCCTGCATGATATTTATTTTGGATTTATGATTTTATGATTTATAATTTAGCTTACGATTTTATCATTTATGCTATATGATTTATGATTTTTAGATTTATGATTTAGCCATAATCGCCAACGAAAAATCGCCAAATCTAACTGAGGGGAAATACTATCCGCGTTTGTAATGATCGATAGACGGCGCTTTGTGAACACTGCAGTTGTTAGTAAACATAGCCACGTGTGTTCCATTAGTGTTCTTTGTTATTCTACTTAATATTCGTACTATAATTTCTCCGCCATTACATTATGGAAAATTGATTGCTTTTGGAAAAAATACTTCAGTTTATTCAAAGTTCGATCGGAAGTAGATTTTTAACTGAAGTTGAACAAATATTAATTTCAAATCATCTGATTAATTCTTTACTTCCATTAGCCGAAGCAACTGAAATTTTAAATTTGTCATTTGGAAATAAATGGAAGCTCAATTTTGGATTTCTTGATCCTTTTGAGTTACACTGTGGCACACAAAAGTATGTGTTATCTTTTTTACCGTATTTATTCATTTTTATTCAATAAATATATGTGAAACTAAATATCGGCAAGCAATGGCGGCTGTATGGAATTCGAATTAAACCATGTTTATTGTAATTTCACCTTAGCCCACCAGAGGGCGAGCATTTCATTACAATCGCGGATAGTTGTTCCAATTAAGCTTCACCAGCTGAAATAGAATAGAATAATGAATACTAATTAAAGTTATCTTTATAAATAATTGTAATGCGTGTTACCATGGTAATAAAAAAAATAAACAGAACGCTGGTTGCTATATCATATTACAAAGAATCCAGAACGACATCGTTATCGTTCAAAACGGTGCCAAAAAAAACCTGTCAAATCCAGTTCTGGACCAACCTGCAACTTGTACCAATTGTTGTCATGGATTCCATATGTAAACAAGACGAAAATGCGCTTTTTTACTTCCTTATACAAAGTATAAGGAAGTATAGTAATCCCGATTTGCGAAATGGATTTTGTATTTCACATTGCTCGAAAACGAATGATCGCTGAATGTTGCTAATTTATACGTGTGACTTTCATGATGTCTAGTTGCACACCTGCAAGTGTCATCTTAACACGAGCTCTCGTTTTAGAGCTATAAGGGATTTTACACGATTTTTCGTGACGTCTGTATGTGTGTGGGTATGTCGCATAACTCAAAAACGGTTGGACGTAGAAAGTTGCGAATTGGTACATAGGTATGTTATAACATCTAGTTGTGCACCTCCCTTTTTGGACTTTCTATGATTTTCCGTTTTGGAGATATTTAGGAAAATTAAGTTCATAATGACAAAAATTTGGCCATAATGTATCAAAAAACGGTAATAACTCAAAAACGGTTTAGACAAATCTTGCAATTTAACTGACTTTCCGATTAGCTAGACATTTGAAACTTTCAGAAAAGCTCAGAACACGTTGACAATGCATTTTTTTAATATTTTTAGCCAACTGTTTCCGATACCTGCTGCCTTCAGCAGCGTTTATGCGATTCAACAGAAAATTTATTTAACTAACTTCCCGACTAGCTAGACATTTGAAACTTTCAGATTAGATCAGAACACGGTGAAAATGCATTTTTTAAATACTTTTAGCCAACTGTATAGGGTCCCTGCTGCCTTCGGCAGCGTTACCAGTTCAAATCTTGGAATCGATTTGTAACTAACTTCCCGACTAGCTAGACATTTAAAACTTCCGGAAAAGCTCAAAATACAATGACAATGCATTTTTAAAATATTTTTGGCCAATTGTTTCGGGTCACTGCTGCCTTCGGCAGCGTTTACATGGTTCAATAGAAAATTTATTTAACTAACTTCCCGACAAGCTAGACATTTGAAATATTCAGAATAGTTCAGAACACGGTGAATATGCATCTTTTTAATACTTTTAGCCAACTGTTTCAGATCCCTGCTGCCTTCGGCAGCGTTTATATGGTCCAACAAAAAAATTATTTAACTAACTTCCCGACTAGGTAGACATTTGAAACTTTCAGAATAGTTCAGAACATGGTAAAATTCCTTTTTTTAATACTTTTAGCCAATTTTTTCGGGTCCCTGCTGCCTTCGTCAGCGTTACCAGTACAAATCTTGCAATCGGTTTTTAGCTAACTTTCAGAAAAGCTCAGAACACGGTGATAATTCATTTTTTTTAAATATTTTTAGCCAACTGTTTCGGGTCCAACGTCAATGTTTTTTAACATTATGTATATTTCTAAAAGTGTATAAGGAAGTCATGTGGTGCCCACATCAGATTTTTTAAATGGTGTTTAAGCGCAAAATATGTAAATGGCGATCAAGTTATCATAAAAAACAAGTAACATGCGGGTTGCCATGGTTATAAAAAAATAAACGGCAAGCAATTTGTCATAACATGTTGCCAAAGAATTCAGAACGACATCGTTATCGCTCCAAACGGCGCCTAAAAAACGCACCAAAAAAGGTGGACCTATGTCCCTGTTATACCTAGACGACTTGTTGCCCAGGAAAGGGGAATCAAATTTTACAACGCAATGATCAATTTATACAAATTACTATATCTGTGATATAGTCAGACACTTTGAAAACACAATTTGCTTAATTTTTGGACACAGCTTTATTTATGGGACCCCTTTGGCGAAATTTGAAATTTGGCACCAAAGTAGCTGGTATGTTTCTCGCCAAGGTCTTTACTTATGCAATTCCGATTACCATTTCAATCCATTGCTAAAATGGGAAAATAAATAAATAAATAAATAAATAAAGTCGCCAAAAGGGTTCCCATACTAAAGCTACGCCTTTTAAACATTTGCTCAATTTCGACGATGAATTAAAATGGCTATCGCAGATTCATTAGTAAAGGTTTTGGCAAGAAACATTCGAGCTGCTTCGATGCCAAATATGAAATTTCGCTAAGGAGTCCTGTAATAAAGCTGTTCCAGCAAAAGATTAAACAACTTAAAATAAGGAACAACTATAGTATTTCCCCTCAGCTAGATTAGGCGATTTTTCTTTGGCGATTGTGGCGGAACAGCTTTACTATACGGCGCCCATTGCTTATTGCCGTTGCCGATGTTTTGATCACGTGGTATGATGGTGTTTTGATTCGGTTTGTGAGTCGGAACTGCGAATCGTTTCACAACGTCGTGAATCGAATCAAAATGTCATGAAACGATACTTTTCATTATTATGAAATATTTTTTTATGTTTCACTATGTTTTCTGCTGTTTGCTCGCTTCGCGAGCATTGAAACAAACAAACAAAAAAAAAAAAACATCACTGGACGCCCCTAACTCGTGGAGCATGAATCAGTAAAAGCATGAAAATTCATGGAGCAGCGGTCACTATGTTATCTGCTGTTTGCTCGCTTCGCGAGCATTAAAACCGAAAAAAATATCACTGGACGCACCTAATTCGTGGAGCATGAATCAGTAAAAGCATGAAAATTCATGGAGCAGCGGTCACTATGTTTTCTGCTGTTTGCTCGCTTCGCGAGCATTAAAACCAAAAAAAACATCACTGGACGCACCTAATTCGTGGAACATGAATCAGTAAAAGCATTAAAATTCATGGATCAGCGGTCACTGTTTTCTGCTGTTTGCTCGCTTCGCGAGCATTAAAAACAAAAGAAAAAACATCACTGGACGCACCTAATTCGTGGAGCATGAATCAGTAAAAGCATTAAAATTCATGGAGCAGCGGTCACTGTTTTCTGCTGTTTGCTCGCTTCGCGAGCATTAAAACAAAACAAACAACAACAAAAAAAAAAAACATCACTGGACTCCCCCAATTCGTGGAGCATGAATCAGTAAAAGCATGAAAATTCATGGAGCCTCGGTCGCTATGTTTTCTGCTGTTTGCTCGCTTCGCGAGCATTAAACCCCAAAAAAAACATCACTGTATACCCCTAATTAGCGATGCATGAATCAGTAAATGTTACGTTTCGATACAACTGAAAAAAGTATCGATACTCTGATTCGGGTCTCGAATCACCATCATATCACGCGATCAAAACATCGGCAACGGCAATAAGCAATGGCTGCCATGTTATATCTATCGCAAACAATCCAGAACGACATCGTTATCGTTCAAATCGGCGCCAAAGAAAAATCGCCAAATTCAGCTGAGGGGAAATACTATAGTTGTACCTAAAATAATAATAATAATAATAAATACGGGATTAATATTTTTATTTATTAATTTTCTGTTATAGTTTATAGTTTATCTATAATAACGCGGAGCTATGGTTAAAACGGTTGCTGTGGAATTAAAGTTCCTAGCGAAAACGCCTAGACTATTTCGACGCCAAAATTTCAAATGTAGCAAGAAGGTCTCATGATAAAATTGTTTCGAACTGTCAATTTCAAATAGAAAGTTTCCAAATTTTATTATTATTATTATTATAAAGAGTTTCATAAAACCATATATTCTATTCTATTTTTTTTTTCTAAGTACCTGTATTAGTACACTATATATACGATTTATTTTACTTATTGAAAAAGAATTTTTATAATGTAAAATAAAACATGGGAACAAAAAGATATTAATTTAATCTGCTTCTTTCTAAATCACTAATTTTTACTTTCTTTTACATCGGATAAAAAAAAAAAAAAAAAAAAACATTAATTTTGTACAACAAAACTTTTTTTTTTAAATCTATTTTTCTATAAAAGTATGCGGTAGCTGTGTTTCGTTCCTTAGCAATGGTTATTATACATATTTCTTAGTACTACAGATTTAATGCAAAACCTCTTTGACAGCTTTTAAATTTTTGTTGTCATTTTGGCGATAAATTAAAATGACTATCACAATTGCGTACGTAAAGAAAGACCTTGACGAAAAACGCCTGAGTTACTTCGGTGCCAAATTTCAAATTTCGCCAAAGGGATCCTATACAAAAGCTGCTGCATTTCTTCAGAACGATTTTTCTTGATTTTATTTTAAATATTTTTTAATTTGATAAGAGAGGGAAAAAAAGGGAAAACATTTGTTAATTGGTCTAAATATACAAAAAGCGTAAAAAAAAAAAAAAATCTTGCCCTTTTAATTTAAACGCGTTCATTTTCTTCCCTACATAAATATATATATATATATATATATATATATATATATATATATATATGAACGCGTATTTTCATTATTATTATTATTATCGTCATTATTATTGTTATTATTATTATTGCATCAACTTGTTTTGCCTTTTTATAATTTTAAAGTTAAAATGTGGTTTTTATCAAATACCTTTTGAATTAACCATCCGATTGAACTAAAAAATATTACGTTATCTAAATCGTGTACTGATTAATACGTGTAACAATTTTTATAGCGATCGGTTGAACGGTGTAGCTTTGTATAGCGAATTATAACCTGATATTATTGTATACGCTTGATTCAAAGCGCGCTACTACAAATTTCCACAATGCTAAAATCGCTGTCGGGAAGCAATAGTTTTGTCATATTAAAAATAAATACATTTTACTTTTTAAATACAAAATTATTGCTTTTGTGAATAACATGTTGTCTAAAAAGCAAAAACGCAGTAATTTAGGATATAAAAATACCACACAATAGATACAAAAACGTTCTACCAGTACGTCTTCTTGTTAGATCTCATAACGTATCTTTTTATTTATTATTATTATTTATTATTTATTTATTTATTTTTGTATGTGTGTGGGTCACCCGTGTTATGCTGCGATCCTATAATCTATATAATATTTCTCTAACGTCGACCGGACGATTATATTTTGTCGAAACGATACGATAATGTTGTAATTAATAAAATACTCTAATATAAAAAATAATATTTATTAATGGACAATATTTAAGCACGCGGATTGAGTTCAATGATATAATAAGGAAAAATGACTGCATTTATCTGATGAGATTATTTTATAAAAAATGTATTGTTAACAATTCTTTCTTCCGAATCTTTTCAAGCGTCATTTGAAACACATCAATATTTTAAAGATATATATGCAGTACTTTAAATATATATATATATATATATGAATTATTATCATAAATTGACTAAAAAACGCAATCATAAAAAGTACAAAAATTAAAATAGGAATGAGTTTTTTTAAAAAACAAGAAATTGTGCCAAACTAAATAAATGAAAAACCATCGCCAACAGAACGACAAAAATTTTAAAAGGCGTCATGGGGGTCCTATACTAAAACTGTACTGCCTTCGGAAGTATGAAAACTGGGTCGTCAACCATGAATTTTATTTTGAAACATTTCTTTGAATGGTTTTGCTTTCACTATTGCACAATATTAATTTGGTTTTAATAATAATTTGGCTTCTGGTAAATTAAAATTTTAATTAAGTGGGAAAATGGATATAATATTTATGAGTTTCAAATTTTATAGGTAAATAAGAAAAGAAGTAAAGTGCGAAAATTTCGTATGGGTTTGCTATTTAATTTTAATTACAACTTACTCTATAGGAAACATGCGTTTATCAAACTGAATATTATATGTTCATTTCGTTGTAGCGTTTGGTGTATAAACAGATTATATACGATATAAAGAAATACTTATCATAGACCATAACGTATACAATTTTTTTAGTAAGACTGTGCAAAGAAACCAGTAGTATTGGTTGGTAATTTGGGTATTTATTTCACAGCTTTGAGACCTATAGTTACAGTGACTTTTTTTCGCGATTGGTCCATACTATATAATTTCACAATAACAATTCACAATTTCTTATATAAATTTCACACATAAAGAACACCACAAACATCCATGCCTGAACCAGGAATCGAATCCGAGATGTGAAGCTCCGAAAGGCAGCCCCCTACCAAGTGTGCCACCACGCCAACACTAGCATTAATTATGCTATTTATTTGAATTATCGAGGAACAAATTTCACAAAAACTGTATTTAGATTTTTCCGTTTATGGAGAAACTTTAAAACAAACTCATTTTGTGTGGATCTGCATATAGGCAAAAATAGAATATACGCTCCAAGTAATTTGTTAAAAATTCAGATTAATAATAATAATAGTAATAATAACACAACTGAAAATACCCTTCCAGCAATTTTCACTTTTGATTTATAGGGCATCTCATTATTTTGTGTGACTCCGACTTTATAAAACGCTGAAAAACAATAAGTTCGTAAAATAAACCAACTCATAATACATAAATAATAATAATAATTATAAGATAAAAAAACTTTTCATATACCATGTTTTTAAATTTTCTGGACTACATTAGCACTTTGCCAATGCGTATAAAAATTTTTAAAGTGATAATGACGTCAATTTTTGTGAGATGCATAATTTAACATTTTATAATTTTTTTACGTTCACGTTTAATTAAATGCATTTATTTTTATGTCAAAAGTAAATAAACTCTTTTTTTTTTTTTTTCAATAATTAAATTATAGCTACTATTTTAATGGCTATTTTTAAAGCTATTAGGAGGTTATTATTTTAATATTTTAATTAATTAAAAGAAAACTAATCAAAAATTCGAAAATCGGGCTTCGAAGTATTGTGTTGTCATTGGGCTCTGAGCTATTCTGAAAGTTTCAAATGTCTAGCTAGTAGGGAAGTTAGTAAAAACCGATTGCAAGATTTGTACCGGACAAACAAACAAGAATTGAAGTTAATAAAAACATGGTAAAATAATAAACTAAGGCATAAATATTCTGTGGGACACATGCTTACGCGCATCTGGATAGTGTATGTTAATTACGTTATGTTTTACAGTATAAAAATATTAATATATATGTACACATATATATATATATATATATAAAGTCCCATAGATCGTATTGCTTTGAAATATTTTTGTGGGTCCCTGTATACAAATGAGCTGAGCAGAATTACTGATAACACTTTCAAAAGGGACTAATATATGATATCCAGGTCATGGTGAACCTGGATAACATATATTAGTTTTTAGATATTTAAAAGAAATTCAAGGTAATTATAACGCGGACAGACAGACAATCCTAAATCATAAACACTTAACTTTTTTGCAAAGCGTCAAAAAATGATAGGAAAAACATGCATTTACAAACATTTATGGGATATAGTTGTTAAACAATGTTTTGTTTTGTGTCCAAAACAGGTAAATAATATTTTGGCAAATAAAAAAAGAAATACCTCCTTTTCTGTTCAAGCAAAACATAATTAACAGCTGTTGTAATGCATGCTTAGTAATTAGTGGAATGCTTCAGACGTATAGTTATCTTTTAATACTTATAAACAGCTAAATATAATAATTTAAAAACTATCACTCAGTAAT
This sequence comes from Salticus scenicus, assembly GCA_963930645.1. Classification (NCBI taxonomy): domain Eukaryota; kingdom Metazoa; phylum Arthropoda; class Arachnida; order Araneae; family Salticidae; genus Salticus; species Salticus scenicus. Next base: position 87,757,067 of record OZ005650.1, on the reverse strand, counting down.
TATTTTTCTATACTTTTTAAAGTATAAATCATGCTTTTTATTTTAGTTTTCAAGAATACTTTTGAAAAAGGTTAAAGAAGCGATGAATGAAGTCGACAGCATGAATGAATTTATTGTACGAGAACTTTTTCCTAGTGATAAACTGGGAATCGACACGCTGCCTGAACAATTAGTGAACCAACGCATTGAAGAAGATTTTGTCTTTAATATATTATTTGTTGGAGAAACAGGAATCGGGAAATCCACACTGGCGTCTTCGTTATTCAGTATACCATTATGCGCTCCAGCAGAAAATCATATCATCTCTGAAGTAAAGTTACAGAGTTCAACTTATTTACTTTCAGAAAAGTCTGTGAATGTGAGTTTAACTGTCATCGAAACTGTAGGGTACGGTGATCAAATAAACAGGGAAGATAGTGTTGCACCTATTGTAAACTATATTGAGTCACAATTTGAAACATATTTCAAAGAAGAGATGAAAATGAAACGATCGAAATATCTTTACAAAGATGCGCGTATTCATGCTTGCTTATACTTCATATGCCCTACAGGCCACAATTTGAAATCTTTGGATATATTTTGCATGAAACAGTTGCATGACAAAGTTAATTTAATTCCTGTCATTGGCAAGTCCGATTCTCTTGCACCACATGAACTAAGAAGATTTAAAACAGCTGTTCGAAGGACGATAGCACAGCAAAGTATAAAGATTTACCATTTTCCGACGGATGATGTAAAGATAAGAGACAGTAATTCTGTATCGAATGATCTGATACCGTTTGCAATTGCTGCCAGTAGAGAGTTTGTACCTCTTGAAGGTAAGTTAACACGAGCTAGAATATTTGAGTGGGGTACATTGTTGGTAGAAAACGAGGAACATTGTGAATTTTTAGCCTTGAAACGTGCTTTAATTGAAGTTAATATGGAAGATTTGAGAGAAAAAACAAACGACGAATTTTATGAAATATACAGAGAAACTCGGTTACGTGAGATAGCTCGGAATCTACCTCAAAAAGAACCTTTAACCACCCTAGAACTTTTTAAAAATCAATGGGAAAAAATGCATAAAGAAATGCTAGAAGAGGAAGAAAAGTTGAGGGAAATGTTTGCTGCAAAAGTAAAAGCTAAAGAAGAAGAGTTTGTAGCTCAAGAGATTGCTCTAAACTCTAAATATACCACTTTGTTTGACCAGTTGAAGAAAGAGCAAAACAACTTGGATCTTCTGAAAAATGAACTTGAATTAGAAATTTTAGCTTTTAAATCAGAAGTAAAAAGCAAAGGAGAACCGGTTGCAAAGAGTCGATGCAAAAATTCGTAATCTGTTTTTCTTTTCAGTTTCATTCGACTATATTTGCTTAAACAAATAAAAAAAATCATTCAGAAGTAAAAGAAATTTAAAATTTATCAAAATTATAAAATATAATGGTAATAGTTGCTGCGTGGAAATAACATTTCATAAACAGTAAACTAAAACTTCAAGTCATAATTACATGTATCTTGTGGCACAACTCATACTTTCGATGACAACTTTATTGCGTAATTTGTTTATTAACAAACTAAGATTGAGAAAAAGCAGCATAGTTTCTTTTCAGTCAGCAAAACAGTCGAAGTTGTAAACGCACCGTTAGACACAATAAAAAGGAACAATTGTATTTACAGTAATGAAAAAATAAATAAATCTCACTAAAAGTAAAAAAAAAAAAAAAAAAAACAGATTATCTTAAAATTGAGATTAGTTGAGGACAAGTTAAAATTTTGTATTTGACTATAAAAAGAATTTGTGTATCGAATGCAATTTTTTTTTTTTTTTTTTCTATTAGTTTTATATTTCATAGCATAAAGTTATAGCATTTGAAATATCAAGGTATTTATGTTTATGTAAAACGTTCTTATAAATGTTTAACAAGATTATTATTGTTGGAATTTTAATATAGGTATAATTCATCATTGCAATGATCAAACACCAGAAAGGTAGACTTGGATTAGTCAATAAACGATTACATATGAAAGTGAAGCCTTATACAAATCAAAAGATATAGAAAAGCTTAATATGAGTTGTTTCTGAGACTAATATATGAGCATATATATTACAAAGAGGAACAGAATAAAAATAAAAAATAAAAAAAAAACCTAGAAGATGGAGCAGAGACCCTCACGGATTAAGACGGGTAGAGCAAGTTAAATCAGTTGGGCGGGCACCAACTTTTTCCAACTTTTCTGTAAGATCATATGATGACAAAGAAAAATAAAGTTAAATTTAATTAATTAAGAGAGTAGTTAATGATCGAAATGTAGAAAACATGGGTTTTGGTTGAAAAGAGGTTTGAAATTATTGAGTATTTTTAAAGATATCAATAATTATTTTAGGTAATATTTCATATTATTTAAAAATATGATTCAAATTAATTTCAATTTGATATAATAATAATTTAATTATTAACTTAAACACCTTCATAAACAACCTTACCTTTTTCAAGGTATACAATTACTGTGATGTTTATTTAAATTTAAACTAATGTTATTTATCATTTTCCTTTATAACCCCCAATTTAAAGCGGAAATAGTTATTTAAATCCCTAAATGTTACATAGTAATGTTAATTATTAAAGATAGAATTATTATAATATACTTCCAATCAAATAAGTGTGCAGAATAAATACAAAGTATTAAAAAAAAAAAAAAAATTGAAACGCAAGCTTCATTTAATTATTCTGTTCAACAACCAACTAACAAAAACAGCCAAAGAACACTACCCTACCTCCTTAATCACACATATACCCGCCAAACCTCCACAATTTTTATTTTATTTTATTTCATTTCTTTATATCTTTATATATTTATGTATTTATTTACACACATATATAAATATAGATAGATAATGTTTTAAAATTGTATATATGACTGATTTAGTTTATATAAAATGGATTTATAAATATCAATAATTACTTTAGATCATAATATGTATGTTTGATTTAGTTTATATAAATTTGATTTAAAAAAATCAATAATTATAAAATAATATATTTTTACATAATAATCTACAAATCCTCATATTAACTTTTTTCTTTCTTATCATATGGTCTTGCAGAGGATTTGGGGGAAGGTGAGCTCCCGACAAGCCAGTTTAAGCCGTGATGGCCTGTACTCGTTTTCATTGATATTTCAGTTTTATTTGATTGGGTTTTTGCCCTTATTTCACATAGCTTTCAGTTCTTATATTATATATATGTATATATATAAGTAACTAAATATTAAAAGGTCAAAATTATGAATAACTTGAAAATATTGTGTGCTAATGACTTGAATACATATTTGAACACAGAATGAAAATATTTTGCTGAAATTGAGCGTTTCTATTAAAAATTTAAAAGTTGGTTCAATTCTTTTAAAAATGTGTAAGTGGCCGACTAAAAAAGTTGAATTTATGAACGCTGTTAAAGATTAGAAATTATTCCAAATGAGCTGATAATGATATTAATAACTGGTCACACAACAAAAATGTTTACATTTTTATTTTATTTATGTAACTATCAACTTCAAATATCGAAAAACACCATAAAGCTGAAAAAGAAAAAAAATTAGCATAAAGAACAAAACTTTATTCAATACCAAAGGTTTTAGTAGTTACGAGAAAAATAATTTTTACTTTGCCAGCTCAGACTTATAACCTATTATCTACCTACAGGGTGATTATAGTTAAAGTTACGATTTCAAAACGCTATAATTTTAAAACTACCCATCAGAGCGATTTGATAATTTACCAGAGCAATCGTGAGGCAATGAAATTTTGTTTGGCAAAAGAAAAAAAGTAGTTCCAAAATGTTCCTATAGATGGCGCTGTCAGGGTAATGTCAGGGAAAACGCCTAAATGGACTCATTAAACACAGGAATGTTGTTAGCAACACAATGGAATAGCAGGAAACAATAGACTTCAAGGGTTCACTACAAGTTTTTAGCAAAAGGGAAAGAATACGTGTTCACAGCGGAAACAATCATAGTGAAAAGAGAAAAAGAGGAGCTTCACGAAACAAATACTTTACGGATAATTAACGGCACATTTTGGAACTTTTTTTTTCTTTTGCCATACAAAATTTTAGTGCCTCACGATTGCTGTGGTAAAATATGAAATCGCTCTGATGGGTAGTTTTAAAATTATAGCGCTTTGAAATCGTAACTTTATTTATAATCACCCTGTATTTTGGTTCTTTTCTTTTTCAGAATCGCCACACTATTTGCCGTCTTTGGCTACCGCAAATGTCGATCTCTCCATTATACACTTTGGGCATAATTATGATGCGGCTACATAATTACTTTTATTAGCAATTTGGATGAAAACAAGCAATGTAAATAAAAATTAAGATTTGCAAAAATTTCAATTAAACAAAATCTACAGAAGCATCAGTGCAAATCTCTTTATTTTGAATTTTTTCTAAATCGGAAATTGATTATTACAATTTTAATTTTTCTGTTATCCTCTGAACAAACTTACGAATTATTGGCGTTAAATAATTTTTTTGAAGTTTAAATAAAGTTTACAGATGATTCATCTTTAACAGTATAAATTGATTTGCATTGATAGAGTTAAAAATATATATGTTAATAATTGCTGAATCCTATTTTCTATCTTTATTTTAACTTTATTTTTCTTAAGATAAAAATAATGAACTAGTTATTCCATTTACTTCATAACCGACGAGACAACTTATCGCTCATATATGATAATAACTAAATTATACTTTAAAAACAAAATGTGTGGAATCATAAACTCATTCTTTCTAAATATACATTAAAGTCAATGTGGAACAATGGGGAATAAAAATCCCCGTTTAAAGAACAATAGCCGCATTTTGAAGAAGATGTGATGAAAATCTCAAACGAATGAAAAAATACTTTTCTTTTAATCTTCAAGATTGCATAAGATTATTTGATGAATAAAATTACTGTTCGTAAAAAGGCATGCAATTTTGTGTGCAATGTATTCAAAATTCCAAAACTGATATTTCTTAAAGCATGTTATTTAAAAGAGTTGGGTTGGGGGGGGGGGGGGGGTTAAGGCCGATTGACTACACTAGGGTCCAAGGCCTGAGGGGGAGTGCCCTACGTGGAGGGTTTTCTAAGGGGTCCTAGCTCGCATTTAAGCAAATTTCGGAGAAAAACACGGAAAACTCTGAACGGCTAGGCCTATGAGCGCGACGTGTGATCGAACTCGGTACCACATGTCTATCAGGTTTGAGCATAGAACCGCTCGGCCACTGGTGGGCTGTTATTTAAAAGGAAACGCATGCAGTCATTCAATATTTCAAACAGAAGAACGAATCGCAGAATCTGGGAATGAAAAGTTTTCTTTTCTTTCTTTCTTTTTCTTTTTTTCATTTTTCCCCCCATCGTTTGCATATAAATTTTTAAAAACTTATCGTCATTACAATCAAGAGCGAGATATCAAGAAGACAGAAGATCAATAAAATACATCAATTTGTTACTTATTTTAGCCAGTGTTCATTCAAATATTTAAAATGCACTTTACGCAATTAATGTCCATACATAATAATCTATGCAAGTCTAGTGTATGCCCCCCCCCCCCTCAAAAAAAAAAAAAAAAAAAAAAAAAGATAAATAAAATGATGGACTTAATTTAATGAAATGCATTTATCATTCGATTCAATATAGTATGTTGTCTTTACACTATGCATAATAATTACTTTTTTAGTACAACAGGACTATTCCTAAAAGATAGCGATTTTGCTTTGTCGCCATTTATTGTGTTATACTTTAAATGAACGTACAAAATTTTTTGTGTTTTTATCTAAATATATAAAGCTGAAAGTTCGTCATTGTATCTGTCCGAATTATTAGATTTTATCAAAAATTGGTACACATTTAATAAGAAATCTAGCTAACGCTGTGTGCTTTAGTTCAATCGCATAATTGGTTTAAAAAATATTAAGTAAAAACCCCATTTTAGCTTTAAAATTATTTAAAAGAAAAAACAAATTGATGTCGAAAATAAATATATAAATAAAGGAATATATTTCCTTTTATGTAAAAAAAAAAAGAAAAGAAAAGAAAGAAGAAAAAAAAAATGAACGTGCATATACTTTTTTTTTTTTTTTTTTAATAACTAAAATAAAATTGAGAAAAATTATACTAACAAATAGAACAGCTTCAGTATAGGACCATTTCATGAAATTTGAAATTTGGTGCCAAATTAACTCGGACGTTTCCCGCCGAGGTCTTTATTTACGCAATTTCTATAAGTCATTTTAATTCATCTCCAAAATAACAACAAAAAATTAAAGGCCTCTTAAGGGCTCCTGTACTGTACTAAAGCTATACCAAAGAAATTTTAAAAAATGAATATCTTAATCGATTCGAGGGTATGGAGCACAGTTACTGTATGCCTTTTTGGGAAAATAGATTAAAATAAGTCCTGTCGTATTAAATTAAATTCTCTTTACAAAAAATCTAAATCGAAATTTTCTTTCTTTCTTTATGTTTTCTTTTTTTTCCTCATAAAGTTTCACGTTATTAACACACGTTGAAGAATTATCGCCCTTAGGCAACTATGTACATGTTTTTCTTTGAATGTACCTGTAATAAAACTATAAATTTTACATACACCATTTTCAATTAAAATAATTATAATAATAATAATGTATGTAGATTTTGAGATTGTATATATTTTTAGTGTATATTGTCTGCCTCAGTTTTTGATGTGATTAAGATTTAGTAAAACTAAAAAGTGTATTTTAAATCATTCAGACAATTTTTTCACTTGCACCACTCCTTAAAACTTATTAATCTTGATCAAACTATATGAACTTTCAAATACAACAGCTGAATTACTTGCAATTAAGTGTCCTTGAGTTACGTTGATAACAGACACACACAAAAATCAACCGTTAAAAACTGGACTTTCGTATTCGGAGAAACTCAAAACGTGTAATCATACAAAAAACAAACGCTAAAAATTTAACTTAAAAAAAACTTTATTTTACCTTCTCGGTATAAGGAATCAATGTTCATTCCTGAGCAGTTTTCATGAGCATGTTAAAATGCAGAAAGCTCTTCCACCAATTACATTCAATAAAAAAGAATATTTTTTCGTAATTATTAGTATCCCTGCATGTCTTCTGTAATTTGTGTAAACACAACATTACGTACTTAAATACAGTCCTATACTAATAACATACAGCACAGCCATAAAACGCACTTCCAGCAATTTTCAAGTACAGTGTCACTAATATAATAAGAAAGCACCACAGAACTGGCATTTTAAAAGCAATAAATACAAAACTTTGAATAAGCGTCATAAAATGCAATAAACTCGCAACAATTGCTTCGGGTCGAAAGAACACACGCCTTTTCGTCAGGCGAACAAAGTAGGCACGAGTGCTGCAACAAAGCGGCAACGCACCGCTTGATTGCAGCACTCTTGATCAACGCGTTGCCGCTTTGATCGCAGCACTAGTGCCTTCCTTGTTCACCTGACGAAGGGTCGTGTGTTTTTTAGACCAGGAACAATTGTTGCGAGTTTATTGCATTTTATGCTGTTTATTCAAAGTTTTGTATTTATTATAGTGTCACTATATTTCAGTACTTTTGAATAGCTCTGTAAATGAATGATAAATGATTTCCATACCACAATCTATATATAACATGCTTATATATGCATATAAAAATATATTTTCACTCCATTTGTTTAGAGCAGCATATAAATGTTACACTATATACATTACCAGAAATTTCGCCCGTAGACGTAATGTATTTAAATTCTCTTAGATGACTCTGTACACGAACCGTTTGCTTCATGTCAACGAAAAGTTTAGTGTAGCATACCTATATGATACAAATTTAGAATACCGAGTTGGAACCTCTTGTTATAATTTGTTCTTGAAATATGCTGATAACAGACAAATACACAGACATACACACAGAGAGAAAGGCAGATTAACCGCTAAAAACTTGATTTTTTTGGATTCCGGAGCCTTCGAAACGTGTAAATATAACGAAAACTCAATTTAAAAATTTGACTCAAAACAATACTACCTTATATATTTATATAAGTAAAAGACAGTATAAAATAAATATAAATTTGTAGGAAGCATTCTAAAACTTTTGATACATTTTAAAATTTTGAATTTTATTTAATAAAAATAATCTGTTGTGTCACCCACACTACTTTCTCTTATTCCGAAATTTAATACTATAAATACAGGTTCAAAATTAAGAGGTAAGATAACGAGTACTGTTATGTAAACCTATGTTAAACAATTCCAATTAGACTTAGGAAGAGTTTTATATGATAATTAGTTCTGTGTGAGGAGGGCTACCGCCTCCCTCAACCCCCCGTTTCATTAATGTACAAAAAACAAGCGATGAATATTTAGCTTAAAACATACATTATTTACCATATCTCTATGAGGAATTTATTTCAATTCCCGAAAAGCTTTCCTGGAAATGGTAAAATATTATTAGTAAAGCACAGCCACTAATAACAAATAACTAGTGTGTTGTGGCCACCACACGACTTTCTTCTATATTTTCCTATACGAAGCCACTAAGTAAAAACAATTTATAAAAATTATTATTAAAAAAAATCCCCTTCCATGAAAATGCACACGGTTTCCATATTAGAGAAGTAGTATAACACTAAATATCCGAAAAAAAAAAGTTGAATATATTCTGAATAATACATTAAAAAAAAAAAAAAAAAAAAAAATAGTTGTTAAATATGAAAAAGATCGACAACTTTATTATAAATTATCGCAGATTGATGGTTCAACCATTCGTTTTAAAGCTATTGGCAAGCTCTTTTGAAAGATATCCATCATGAAAATTTACTGTTTTTGAGGGGGGACTTCCCTCTCGCCCAGGGGGGGGGGATTGGGGGGGGGCGAGACTCCTACATACACAAAATTTTTTTCCTAGTTGACTATCGCTATTACACAATATATGTATTCATTTCATTTGGTTTAGTGCAGTCTATAGAAGTTAAACTCTACTTACCTGCAGTTTCCCCCATAGACGTAATGTATTAGAATTCTCTTGATTGTCCCTGTACACGAACCATTTGCTTGATCTTAACGAAAAGTTTAGTGTAGCATCCTTATATGATACACATTTAGAATACCAAGTTTGAACTTTCTGCCATAATTTGTTTTTGAAATATGCTGATAACAGACAGACACACACACAGACATACACACAGACCAACCGCTAAAAACATGATTTTCGTATTCAGGAGACCTCAAAACGTATAAATATAACAAAATCTCACTTTCGAAAATTTGACCCAAAAACAATACTGTCTCTACTTTATGGGTAAGAGAAAGTAAAAAGACATTTTAATGTAATATTTATTGTTATGTTTCAATATATTTGTGTGAAAATTTTCACAATTTTGAAGGAATAATTTACAAGAAATATTTAGGACGTCCATCACCCCCTTAAAAGTTATAAAATTAGATCCGCGAGCAAAGATTATTCTTAAAACAGGAATAAACTACTACGTCAGAAACGCCAAAGAAAAATTATTGAGGTGCATACAGCTGTTTCGGTAGCCTAAAGCGTACCGTCATCAGTGCAAAAAAATAATTCTGAATCTGGAGAAGTACTCGTATATATAGGAGAGGGACCGGATTTAGTTCAACCAATAGGATTACGGAAGAGGTGGGGAGTGTGGCCAATAGGAATTAAGGAATGTGTAGCTGTGTAAACAGTAGAAAAATTAAGGAAATGTGGACTGAATGTAAAATTTCCAACAATCAGACAAATAGGGAACAGCGAAATCACAATTTACAAGGTTTTTAAAATTTTTATAAATATGAAAAGCTTCAAAGAAATCGAGTTCATGAATGGATTTAGGTCTGCAAATTATTTTAGCTGAATTAAATTTAAAATTATGATTTTCCTCCCAGCAATGTTTAGAAATAGCCGATTTATTGGTTTCTTGTTTGCGGACGTAATTCATATGTTCTTTTAGACGAAATTTAAGACTGCGTTTAGTTTGGCCAATATATGATAAACCACACTGACAGGATATACTATAAATGCCCCAAGAATTATGCATATCAATAGGATCTTTTAACTGAGAAAAGGTGAGTTTATTGGAAGGCGAAAATATTATTTTAAAATCATATTGTTTGAGAATTTTAGCTATGGTTTGACTGGTTTTAGAAAAATAGGGTAAAACAATACTGATATTAGAAGTGACTGATTTAGTAGACGAAATACGAGGGAGTTGTAATTTTTGGATAGCTTTGTCTATAATGGAAGGATCATCCAAAGCTATCCAAAAATTACAACTCCCTCGTATTTCGTCTACTAAATCAGTCACTTCTAATATCAGTATTGTTTTACCCTATTTTTCTAAAACCAGTCAAACCATAGCTAAAATTCTCAAACAATATGATTTTAAAATAATATTTTCGCCTTCCAATAAACTCACCTTTTCTCAGTTAAAAGATCCTATTGATATGCATAATTCTTGGGGCATTTATAGTATATCCTGTCAGTGTGGTTTATCATATATTGGCCAAACTAAACGCAGTCTTAAATTTCGTCTAAAAGAACATATGAATTACGTCCGCAAACAAGAAACCAATAAATCGGCTATTTCTAAACATTGCTGGGAGGAAAATCATAATTTTAAATTTAATTCAGCTAAAATAATTTGCAGACCTAAATCCATTCATGAACTCGATTTCTTTGAAGCTTTTCATATTTATAAAAATTTTAAAAACCTTGTAAATTGTGATTTCGCTGTTCCCTATTTGTCTGATTGTTGGAAATTTTACATTCAGTCCACATTTCCTTAATTTTTCTACTGTTTACACAGCTACACATTCCTTAATTCCTATTGGCCACACTCCCCACCTCTTCCGTAATCCTATTGGTTGAACTAAATCCGGTCCCTCTCCTATATATACGAGTACTTCTCCAGATTCAGAATTATTTTTTTGCACTGATGACGGTACGCTTTAGGCTACCGAAACAGCTGTATGCACCTCAATAATTTTTCTTTGGCGTTTCTGACGTAGTAGTTTATTCCTGTTTTAATATTCCAACGCCAAGTCTCCTGCTATTATAAAGATTATTCTTTTTTTTTTTTTTTTTTTTTCTTAAATACATATTTTAATTCCTAAAAATAAAATTCCTAAAACATAAATAAAAGTTTTTCTTTTTTTTTTTTTTTTTCCAAAATTATCAAATTATGTTTCCAAAAAAGAAACAATTCTCTTTGGTTTCATCAAAAATCAAGTAAAATAAGTACATGCTCAAAAATAAATGTAACATATTTTAATGATATCTATAGAGTATATTAATGATCAAAGTATTGTCACACAGAGCCATTAATAAGTTGCAAATTTATCTTCACCCGTATTATTAGCATACTCTAAGTGGGACAAGATATTCATTGTTATGCACTACATATCGCGACACAATGACTACGGGTGATTCGTCTCTCGTGTACCATCTCATTTTGTCATTCAATCATTCACTGATATGTCGAAAAGAAAAACTCTCCCAAAATAGAATAAGATTGCGGATGCAGGACTATATTTTTTATTAAGTTGAAGTAATTGTCCTAATGTATTAAAAAGGTATTTGTTATCTTAATTTACAGAAACATAATAAGATTAAAAAGAACAAGAAAGAGAAATTGTGCTATTAGCATGTATCATAAACCACTTTCCAATTCTTCTGTTCGTTACATTGTATAATTTTCAATGTGTAATGAGCTCCGTGAAGACACCGAAAATATGTATTTAATTTTTAATTACAGGGGAGAAATTGCCCTTAAAACGCAATCTTATAAAACACATTTCTTTCTTTTGTTTTTTTTTTTATGGGAAAAAAGGGGCTATAATTGACGAATTGTTTTGAAAATACTCATATAGAGAATTTACACCCGTAAAGGAGGAGTAGCGGGAAAGCGATACTCCTACGCTATTTCAACTAGAAATTATTTCCTGGTTGATTGTTACTATTAAATATATATTCCACAGTGATTGGTTAAAAAAAAATCCTCATTGTGTACATCTACACGAAATTTTGCCAATGTGCAGCTAAATATAATTTTTAAAAAATTATATTTATTATTAAAATTATAATTTTTTCCAATTCTGTTCGTTACATTGTATAATTTTCACTGTGTAATGAGCTCCGTGAAGACACCGAAAATATGTATTTAATTTTTAATTACAGGGGAGAAATTGCCCTTAAAACGCAATCTTATAAAACACATTTCTTTCTTTTGTTTTTTTTTATGGGAAAAAAAGGGCTATAATTGACGAATTGTTTTGAAAAATACTCATATAGAGAATTTACACCCGTAAAGGAGGAGTAGCGGGAAAGCGATACTCCTACGCTATTTCAACTAGAAATTATTTCCTGGTTGATTGTTACTATTAAATATATATTCCACAGTGATTGGTTAAAAAAAATCCTCATTGTGTACATCTACACGAAATTTTGCCAATGTGCAGCTAAATATAATTTTTTAAAAATTAAATTCTATACATTAATTGTCGGGCTAGAGTAAGTAGAAATTTTTGTCACATACGGGCAGACAGACGTTTTCTAAAATAATCAAATGGTATTGAGGACATCTCAAAATATGTAAATCCATCAAAAACTGAAACTAGAAACATTTTTACAAATCCAATATCTCTTCTAATGGATATGGAAAGTAAAAATAAAACTAAAACTCTAAAATCGATCTAGCGAAGATCAAAAGTGCCCTGAATTGAAACATTTTTTTTTTTAAATCATTTTTTCTTTATTATTTACCTTTTACCTTTCTTTCTTCTTCTTCTATTACTAAACTTCTCCACCCCTTAAACATGTAAATTTTATATTTTCGTATTAGATTTGGTATTTAGACTATTCGTATAGTAAAAATGTTGAAAGCAAAATCTGTTTTTTTTTTTTTTTTTTTTTTTTTTTTTTTTTTTTCCTTTCACTTCTTTTTCCTTGCCCAAAGACATGAGAATTAAACAAAAAAGAATTCGTGCATTTTGCATAAATTATAAAACACATTGCAATTGCAATATTTACCCACTTTATCTTCTAATCTTCACTGTATTTTACCTCCATAAAAATCATGGAGTTACATATACAGTGGGTGTCCAAATTATTAGAATTTTTATTTTTATTATTATTATTCAGACATTTTTTCGATTATCTAGACAAATACTAGACTTTTTTTTTTTTTTTTTTTTTTTTTTTTTTTTTTACAAAAAAGAACTTTTGAACGTGATTGAAATAATTGAGTCTTCAGATTAAATATGCAGCATGTGTAAAACCCCTTATGAAACTTCAACTCTAAAAAATACCTAAATACAAAGTTGTTCTTTTGCCGATAATTTGCCTAATTTTTACTCTATTCAAATGAACTTTTGACAAAAGTTGCTCAATGTATTTAGGTTTCAACCAATGAAGATATATATATATATATATTTCTATTTTTTGCGCATGCGCAGTAAAATAATATTTACTAAAAATGCTCATATCTCAACGAATATTATACGTGTGAATTTCAAGTTTCAGAATAATGTTTCGTGAATGTTTTGTCAATTTTTCAGCAAGTTTTGTAAAATTTTGTGGAAATCCGTTCTAGTTATAAGCGCAAAAAACTTATCAAAAAGTTTAGTAATTTTTGAAAAAAAAAAATTGTATCTGCCTAAATAGTTCTGTAATTTCCGCACCAATTTATACATATATTGTACATAGTATGTTTTACGTTATTCCTTTTTTAATAAAGAATATCTATTATGCTATCAGCATATCAAAGGACTGTAAATGCAAACTCAGAAAAAAAGGTTTATTCAAAAGGGAAAAACATCACAGAATTCAAACTTTTTGCATCGGACAATTTTTTACATTCGAACACAAAACCTAAAAACAAAAAAAACCTCTGTTGCCACTCAAAAGTAAACAAATGAATTATAAAAGGCACCATGGCCTTGACATCCTCCCACCTTAAGTTGGCGGAAGGCAACTTAACTAACCAAAACAAATAATAAAATGAAAATTTCAAAATACAATAAAACAACACATTTCTACTTGATATTTCAAGGACTTTCACAACAATTTTAAAGTTCAGAAGATAAATAAAGTTTTATAAGTCTAATTATAGAGGATGTTTAACCACTCTCCCACTTCTAGTTTTAAAAGAATTCAGTTTTTTTCTATTGACGTCGAAAGCAAAATATTCGTCTTGTATCATCTTGATTATCTTTAGTTCTGCACATTTTATTTCTCTATATGATAACTCGTGAAGTTGAATTTCTACAGTTGAAAACGAATCTTTGCATCCAGGCAACCATTCTTAGCATTTTATCATAACTCGAAAAATAAAAATAGTACCAACCTGAACTATTTCTATTCAAATGCTCTTCTTCTTCAGGTTTTTTATTGCTGCATTTATTATTTTCAGTTTGATTCAAAAAACAAATGATAGGCAAGCTATTGGATGTTGGGCTCGTTTTTCTTCTTTCTTTTAGAATAGCTTGTTCATCGAAAATGGGTTTGGTGACAGGCCATTTATCTTTAGTTTCTCGAAGCCAAGTAGGTCCCTCCCACCATTTACTGTCTGAGAGTTGTTGGGCAGAGCACCCCCTTGAAGGCAAGTCGGCTGGATTTTGAGCTCCAGGAAGATGTTTCCAAAGGGTAGAATCAGTTAATTTTCTGATCTCTCGTATTCTATTATTGACAAAAACAGCCCAATTTTCTTCACGCTGAATCCAGCTCAATACAGTAGTTGAATCTGTCCAGAAATGTTGTTCAATACCTTCCCACTGGAGTGCACTGAGTACGGATTTACATAATCGAGCTCCCACCGTTGCAGCTAGTAATTCGAGACGAGGAATAGTGATGGGTTTAACTGGGGCAACCCTTGATTTCGCTGCCAAAAGAGTTACATAGACATCAGCATATTCGATGCGAATGAAAACAGCTGCTGCGTAAGCAAATTGACTAGCATCGCAAAACGTATGAATGCTAATGCTATATTGACTTGTTACATCAGGAAAAAAACAACGAACAATAGTCAAATTCTTCAAGATATTCAAACCTTCAAACCATCTTACAAATTCTTGTCTCATACTATCTTCAACTTCCTTATCCCACGGGATATTGTCTTTCCACATTTTTTGTAATATTAGTTTGGGAACTAAGAGGACAGGGCATAAAAACCCAATTGGGTCAAAAACTCTTTGCGTAACAGAAAGAATTACTCTCTTCGATACAGTTTCAAGTCTGTATGTATTCAACCAATCCAAATTGATCTTCAGTTCGTCTTTTCTGCGATTCCAAAGCAATCCTAAAACAGAAGTAACCTGTTCTGAATCTTCATCTCCTGTATACTTCCATCCTCTTAAATTGAATTTTCCTTCAGTCAAAATATGACGAGACTGTTCAACAAATGGTAATATTTCTGATTTGTTATTTAAACTTGTAACTAGATCATCTACATAAAAACTTCGAAGAATAATCTCAACATATTTTTGATTATATTTTGAATTATTCAGATATTTTTTCAAATGATGCTCTAACACAGCTCCTAAAAGAAAAGGGCTACTTTTCACACCAAACACCACACGAGAATGCCGCATTACCTTAGGATCGTTATTTTCTTTTTCATTCCACCAAAAAAACTTAAGGTAATTTCTATCTTCTGGTCGTACACTTATCTGTAGAAATGCTTTTTCGATGTCAGCAACGATTCCATATTTATGTTCTCTAAATCTAAGAAGGAGATCAGGGATTAATTCTAATAAGTTAGGTCCAGATTCTAAACATTGATTCAATGACGGTGATTCGACTTGTCTTGCAGATGCATCAAAAACTGGACGCACTTTCGTAGTTCCATGTTGTTTCACAACAGGTCTATGAGGTAAGTAGTGTTCAAAAGGGTGAGATGAGGATTGGATTGGGTCATCTTCAATTATACCTAATGAAGCCCATTCCTTAAACACATTATCATAAGCTATGTACAAATTTTCTTGATGTAATTTTCTAGTCGATGTTATTAATCTTTTCATAGCTAGTTCTTTATTGGTGGGTAGGGGAAGATGATCCTCTTTCCATGGAAGAGCAATTTCATATCTTCCATCTTCATTAATTCTTAATGTTTCTTCAAAATATAGCTTGGTCAAATGCTCGTTTTCTTTTTTGCTCTTCATCTCGACAGGATCCCTGATTCCTAAAACTTCCAAACTAAAAAGATCGGAAATAGTTGCTTCGCTAACAAACAAGGAAATTACCATCATGGTAGTATCTTCTTTTACAGAAGGTGAATTGGTTTTCCCCATAAGTGTCCATCCTAGATAGGATTCCACAGCTACTAGCCCACTAGATAGAACTTTCCTCTTTCCAGTAAAAAGTCTACCAGCAACATCTGCTCCAATGAGAACATCAATTGGACCCGAATTATCTTCTGTATCAAAAATGTGTATATTCATAGATCTTAATTCATCAATCCATGGGCCACACGAAACAGATGGAACATCATTGCAAATAGTTTCTTGATCAACTACATCAAAATTGCAGTAAAAATTTCCATTTAAGCTTCTAAGTTCAATTTTATATACATTATGAAGTTCGTTGTTGCTCTTTTCACCTCCAAAAAGTGAATGAGACAAACGTTGCTGACGCAGAGGTTTCAAATTTAATTTAGATGCTATTTCTCTTCTAACGTACGATTTTTGAGATCCGGAATCATACAGTGCTCTCACGACTAAAGTACTGTTCTTATATTTTAAATTAACTTTCAAAGTTTGCAGCAAAACTTGGGGAGATTTGGATATGGTTGCCAAATTCACAGATTTATTCTGCTCTTTAATTTCCTTTTCCGGATTATTTGATGTAGACTTATTTACACTTTTGTTTGATTCTGTACACATAATAGCAAAATGTGTTCGGTTACAAATAGTACATTTCACAAAACATCGGCATTTTTCTGCCTTATGGCCAACTTTTAAACATCTAAAACAATAACCTTTATCCTTTAAAATTTTTATTTTTTCATTATATGACATTTTTCGTGCTTTAAAGCAATTCGTCGATTCATGTTTTCCGTTGCAGAAAGTGCACAACTTCTCTGCACGTGCATTAGTAGTTAACAAACTAGCAGCAGTACAAATTTTCCCTCTGATCTCTTTATTCCCTTTACAAGAAGAATCATTCAAATCAAAACCAGCCATAGCTAAGTTAATTCTTTCCTCAGATTCTACTTCCGTTTTTAAAAAGGCTAACAAACTGTCAAGCCTTTTTTTTTGGATCATTACCATGATCAAAATGTGAGCTTCTCTGCCAAGCTCTAAGGAAATCTTCAGGCATACATGATTCAACCAACGGATAAAGTAATGCTGCACATTTATCAGTTGTAACACCAAGTGTTTCCAGTGCACGAATTTGCTGTTCGAGATTATCATACAGTACACATAAATTGTTTGAACAAAATTTTGAATTGGCATTCTTCAAAACTAATTTTAACAATTCTCTAATATAAATTTCAATTTGTAATTCATCACGACCGAAACGGGTTTTCAAACAGTCAATTGCTTTTATATAATTATCGCCAGTTGGCGGAAAACTTTCAATAACCTCTCTAGCTCGTGATCCTTCAACAGTAGCTTGTAATAGATACTGAAATTTATCAGAATTAACTATAGTAGAATCGTTATGAATTTTTTCAAATTGGCTCCAAAAATAAAGCCATTCTTTAACATTACCATCAAACCGTCGTAATTCTATTCTAGGTAATTTAAACCTTCTTTTCTCATTAATATTTTCTACAGAATTAACAATAACAGATTCACTCTGAATTGGACTAAAAGCAGTACTTACAGTTTGATGAGTATCAATTATTCTTCTTACTTTTGTTTCAATTCTTATTGCTTTATCTCGATAATCCTCAATTATTTCAAATTCTGTGTCAAATTCTTTTTCAGAGAGAACTTCAAGAATACTTGCATGCGTTACTTCCAGGCGATCAACTTTCGATTTAAAAACACTTAATTCGGATTCCAGTTCCGCAAGATCAACATCTTGTGAGGCTATCAATTCTTTAACTTTATTATATGCTTTCGAGAAAGCGGCTCTTTCAGCCTTTTTAGCCTTTTTCAAATTTTCTAAATTAGCCATATTCACAATTAACTGTGCATTTACAGTCCCGCCGAGGGTACCAAAAATTTTACGTTATTCCTTTTTTAATAAAGAATATCTATTATGCTATCAGCATATCAAAGGACTGTAAATGCAAACTCAGAAAAAAAGGTTTATTCAAAAGGGAAAAACATCACAGAATTCAAACTTTTTGCATCGGACAATTTTTTACATTCGAACACAAAACCTAAAAACAAAAAAAACCTCTGTTGCCACTCAAAAGTAAACAAATGAATTATAAAAGGCACCATGGCCTTGACAGTATGTGCAACAATATATTAAAGTTACAAGTCATTTGAAGCTTTTTGTGATACAAGGTGATCCAAAGTATTTTCGATCTTCTTCAATTTGTGGTTGGTCCCCTAATTACACTCTGGACTAAATCAATAATGGAAAATATGAGTTTTTTAAATGTTCTTTGCATGCATGAAGTTTCAGGCCATTTCGTCTCGTATTTTTTTAAATAATCGAAAAAATGTCAAAATAAAAATAATTTCTAGTTATTTGAACTTGAACACCCACTATATAACAGGTGTGACGTGTGGAAATATGCTAACATTACAGTTTCTCCAGAGAGACAGAGGAACGGAACGGCAGCTGAAGTAAAAGGAGTAAAATATTAAGTTTTCAAGCACCGAGCCTATGACTAGTAGATCTTTATAATTATATTAAACCCGTTATTACACAGAAAATATAAAATCGTATGGGGCATATAATTGTAATTAATAATAACATAATAAATAATAAATGTACAGCACTCTTTTTTATCATTATTATTTAATACTTACAATAGAATTTCGAATGTTTATGAGGACTAAATAAATTTTTAAAAAGGAAAATAAATAAACAAATCATTAACCATCTGACCGTTTTTGAAAAGGGCAGAATTATAATGTCGTTTTCACTGCACAGTTTTTTCGAAATACAGAAATAATGCTTATTTCAACTTGTGATTAAAAATGTAATAGTGCGCATGATTATAATCCTTATAGCTAGTATTTAAGACTATGACCGGATATATTCGTCAGCGGCAGTCACATGATTAATGGTAAACTGCATATAAATTAAAATGATTTAATTTTAGTAATTAGTACTTTAAGTAAATACAATTCAAAATGTATATTATTATTATGACAAAAATTCTGTAACATTTCAGTAGTATACTTTACATCTGATGTTATAAAAAAAAAAACCCACACTTTTACTATACTTTTCTGTTTATTCTAAACTAGCTTTAAATTTCCTACCCTTTATTCATAAATATTTTTGCTCAATTTTTGTTACACCAATATGTTATTTTTTTCCCTTCCAGATTTGGACGCAGTGTTGCTTCAGAAAGAAAAAATAGCGCCACTGATGTAAGTTGTTTCTTCATTATATAAACTTAATTGTACTTCTATTAATATTTATGTTAATTTACATTATTAACTGTAGCGAAATTTTTCGTTTTTAATACCAAAATAAAATAAGTTAAAATATATTTTTTAAAAATATATACAAGAAAGAAATATAAGAAAGAATACAAGAAAGAAATATAAGAAATAAGTATTTTAAATTTACTTTTAATAGAAAATATTATTAATTATTCAACCTTTTTGGTTCTAAAAAATTACATACATTTTTTAAAGTTTAACAACATATTAAAAAATAAATAAAATTAATTATATGCATAATTACTGTAAATTAAAAATCTTAATATAAAAATGTCAACTCTAATTTTTAAGATTTGCATTGAACATTTGAATTTTTTTTTAGAAACAAAATTACGCATTATTTAAAAAGGGGAAAAATTGAAAGAAGAAGAAGAAGAAGGAGAAGAGAAAGAAACATACAATTTAAAAACCTATTTTATTTTTATTTTTAATTTAATATACGCCCTTTTTTTTTTTTTTTTTTTAATGGTGAATTTTATAGTTTCAGGATTTTATTGCAACATTACTAAGCTTTTCTAACCTGATGTTACCTAATTAATTTCTGGTAGTATATTTGAAATTCTAAAACACTTTTTTTTTCACCCATGTAATTGTGTTTCTTATTTTAAGGCATTCAGATAGTTTTATTCTTTGCTGCTTTTCTTTTCCTTTCCCCCCCCCCCCCAAGCACTTTTTTTTTTTTTTTTTTTTTAAATATTCTCATAATATTTTTCTGATTATAAGATCTGGTACTATCGGTAACAAATCAATAATGAAATTAAAATCATATCTAAGTTAAAATATCAAAAGCAGTTCGTCGTCACAACAGATGTCAATGTTCAGTCTTACCAAACTAAACTTGTTGATGAATATCTTCAGGTTAAAAGTTTATTCAAGAAATTGACTGTCCAAATGCCAACATTGCATAGGCCATCTTAAGACTGATTAGGATTTATAACTTCAACCAATGTACTTTAAACTAGAGCAAAGTAGGACCAGGATAGAAATTGAACGTGGGTGTTGGTGTTAGGGTTGAGGCCAATTGACTGAACTAGGATTCTAGGTCTGAGGGGTGATTGCCCTCCGTGGAACTTTCTAAGGGGTCCTAGCCCCTATTTATACGTTTCGGAGAAAAACACGGAAAAATCCGAAAGGCTATGCTAACGAGCACAACCTGGGATCGAACCCGGCACCTCACGTCTACCAGCTTCAAGGATAGAACCTCTCTGCCACAGATGGTCCAGTTAAACGTCGGTCTTTGGCATAAAACGTCAATACTCTGCCATTTTGTCATTCGCAGAATAGATGAATATTTCCAACTTTTAATAAGAGATTAGTGAGAGTGCTGGTCAAATGTTGACAGGGCTTTACTCAGTAGTGGAATATTGGTGTGTTATGCCAAGAATTCGATTACTGGTCTGAACGCTTTTCGCTGATATTTAATTAATTCAGTGTTTGCCTTAAAAATGTGTTGTATACCTATGATCACAGTTTCAATCGTATTTACTTATAACATAATCTGCTTCTGTAACAAATCCCCTTCGTAAGTGTTACAGTGTAAGATGATCGTTATCTAGTACAATGGCATATATTTTGTACAGTGGCATTGGCATATATCTTATACAATGACAAAATCTTGGTGCGCTACGCCAAGAGTTGGAGTCTTGGCTTGTTGACTTCTACTTTTTGTTAAAATTATTGCGACCTTTACATCTAAAATGCGTCATTTATATTTGGTTTAATTTGGCAAACCCACGGAAGCTTAGAATGTAAAAAGAGAGGGGAAAATGCTCAAAATCCATACAAAAAAGCATGGGACGAGAAGGAAAAAAACTCACAATGTTAAGTGTCTGAAAAAAAAAAAAAAAAAAAAAAAAAAAAAAAGCTGACACTGGAAGGAATAAAATGTCAAATCTCACTAGGTAAGTTATTTTAAGTTCTCCTAGATTGTTAAAACGAGCTGGAGAATTCTTTGATTTTCATTCTGAGGCGGGACAACTTAATTGACTATATGAAAAATCGATGTTTTCTATGCATTACTACTATGAATGTTATTATGTTAGTATTATATGGAATATTTAATACTAACATATTTATTTATTTATTTATTTATTCATTTCATATACATATATTTTCCCCCTCAAAAAGAAAGTAAAATTTAATTATTCGTTTGTAAATTTATGTAGTTTTAAAAATAAATAAATAAATAAATAAAAATGCAATGATTAATTGTTCAATGATTAATTCTACTAAAAATCATATTTTATGACCATTTATTTGTAAATTAAGCCAAAAGTTTAACTTTTATCTGAAATGTTAGAGGCCATCACATATTATCTGACATTACACTGCAAGTGATAAAATATGTAAATTTGTGTACTTAATGTTCAGTTCTTAATAGTATAATTATAAATAGCATAGTCTTAATATTCAAGTATCTCATTTTTAATGTAAGTTTAATAGACTTTCAAAGCGATCAGATATAATTTAATATGAATTTTGATGTATAAATATTTTTTATTGAATAATTTGCGCCAAAAGTGCAAGTTTAGTAGTATAGAAAATTATCTGAGTCATCAATAAAATTCTCTTTCTATTAATTATGTAAGAATGATGTTTATTCAGAAATATCTTATTAGGGTTCCTCTAACATTTTAAATAGTTTAATATTATGCTAGTTTGAACAATATAAAGAACAATTTTTCAAAAACTTTGATGCATTTTAAAATATACACTGTTAAAAATTTCTGTAAATTTAATGTAAATATTTATCTAGAGTCTCAATAATTTTACAGTAATTCTTAGTTAAAAGTGAATAATCGAGATTCTCAATATTTATTCTGTATTTTTACGTAATTTCATTATTTAATTATTTAATTAAAATTAAAAATGACTGTTTCTACATTAGAAAAAGCATCCCAAGTCCGAAATATATTCTCACCAATAATTAATTAAATTAATATTAGTTATTAAAATGAATGTATAAAATAAGTTTTTTATTTTTCTCTGTAATTTTACGTAAGACTTAAGATAATAGATTACACAGAGTTTTCTGTTGAAATTTTTAACAGTGTACTCAACAAGAAAGTGAAAGCTTTTATGAAAGTACGCAGTTTTAAGGTACATTTCAACGCTTTCAAGTTATAAAATTATTTTGTACATTTTTATAACAAGTATAAAAGTAAAAATCGTCACTAAAATTAATGTCACGTTCTGAAGTATAAATAAATGGCTTGACATATTGTAGACCCACAAATCCTTAAAAGGATCCGCAAAAATTTTATTTTCTCAAATTCGATTTTATACTTGACTTTCTTTTTCTCTCTCTATTTTTTTAGGTTCTACGGCCAAAGAAATTCGCTTTGGAGGAGGAAAGAAGGTGAAGTTATTTTCAGATATGTACGAACAGGTGGAAATCAATCTTCCTGTTGTGGTCCTTACATATAGCATATGGAATCCTACCTTTCTATCCTAAATATCCATGTGTTTTAATTTTCATCTTCTCTTCATCCCGTGATCGTCTGAAACTTTGTATTCATTGATGTTGTTAATAAAGTCATCATTGATCTCTTTTTGATCATTGTCTTTTTAAAATGCCTTTCTATTTTCATTCAAAAATGCGTAAATGAAAAAAAAAAAAAAAAAAAATCTGGAGCGACTCCATTTGACTTTCTGAACATTGAGTAATTAACAGTTTTGTAGATAAAGTGAAGTAAGAGAATTTGTTAAATAAACATAAGAGAAGAAAACTGTAATAGGGTGTTTTAGTATTTTTCTCCATATAATACACGATGTTTAATTTAACGTTATTCTACTTTGAGTCCATAGATCATAATGATAAAGAATTTTTCGTTGTGTCCCTGTAAAAACCTATAAATGCTAGATTCACCAAAATGCATATAGTTAATGCAACAGTGACTTATAATATTTCTACAAATTTTCAGCTCCATCGGATGAGGCATTTAGATCGCACTTTAAATTCTGAGCCCATATGCCACAATGATAGAGAAATTTGCATTTTGTTCCTGTAAAAGGAACCATAAGTGCTAGATTCTCTGAAGTTTATAAAGTTCGCGTGATTGTAACCTATAACATGTACATAAATTTGCAACTCAAACTGATAAGGCATTTGGATGCTATCGCACTTTAAATAATTTCAACCCATAAGCTATAATGGCACAGAAGTTTTTGTTGTGTCCCTGTAAAAAAACTACATTCACCAAAACCTATACAAATCGTGAAACTGTGACCTATAATACGCGTATAATTTTCTTGCTCAGTTGAATAAGGCATTTATACGTTATCGCGCTTTTAAAAATTTGGTCCCATAGGTCATAATGATAAAGAATTTTTCTTTGTGTCCCTGTAATAAAACTATAAGTGCTAAATTCACCTACATGCGTATGTTTGGAAAGTAAAAATGAATAACTTCAAGAACAAGAAATGAAATTCTGCGGTTTGCATAGGTAATAAAATATTTTCTGACTGTAGTTACACATTATATCTCGTTTATTAATAGTATAGTTCACTAATATCTGTTAGTAAGTGAGGAAAATGTAATGCTACCTTCAAATAATTTAATTAATTACACAAATTCAAATATTAACAGAAAGAAATATCCTACGCTTTGTATGGATTATAGAACATATTCTAAATTTAGTCACCCATTTATAACCTTCAACGTATTTTACCTGCGTAAAAAAATCTTAAAGTATATTTTGCTCTTAACTATGAAAGAAGGAATCTCATAAAGACTATCTTTATAGCTTTAATTTCAAAAAGTAAGCATAAAATAATTTGTAAAATAAATAAATAAATAATAAAAAACTTGTTGACATAATTGAACATATAACTTCAAACATTTTCTCTTTATAGGTCATATTATTGTCTCTGTATAATTTTGTAGGACCCTGCATACCAATCCTTAATGTTATACATCTGACAGCCGCCAACAGATTTATACGATCACTGAGCTGTTCTTTATTCTATAATATATCAATAATTCGAAATTATATAATAATAATTTTTTACCTTTTTTCAAGTTTGAGGATTTTAAATAATAGTCATAAGGATTATAATCATTCGCACAGTTACATTTTTAATTTCAAGTTAAAACAAACATTATTTTAGTACATGGAAAACTGTGCAGTGAAAACAATATTAAAATTTTGCCTTTTTCGAAAGGCGGTAAGAAGGCTAACTGTAAAATATTCTATAAGAAACATGCTTTCATGCATCGAATTAATGTATATTAATTTTATTAGGACTTGTGTAATATGATATTATCAAAATGTACTTTAAAAAATAGATCTCTCATAGATCTTAATGCATCCAATTTTTTTTTTTTTTTTTTTTTAAGAACTAGTTGCACCACCATGCAGAATCTATATCAATTACAAGGCGTTTTAAAAACATTTATAGAAATTAAGGAGCAGAGAAACAAATAGATTTTCAACAATGTTTAAAAGTGTTAAAAGGGTGACAATGATCTACTTTTAATCGTTAACAGAGTTTTTACTCTTAAAAGAAAAAATACGAGGTTTATGAAAAAATAACCTGATTTAGGACCGTAATGTATTTTAATAGAAATATACAAAAGTAATTGAACGAAATTTAAAAAATTAAAAATGTACCAAAGTTTTATCAGTGGTATTAAAAATGTTCTGTGTTTCTGCCTGCAGCAGCTCATATAACATCAAGGCAACAGCTAAATTCGTTTTACACTCTCTGTATAGTGGGTGTTACAGACGGATGACACTGCTTCTAATATCTTGTGTCTTAGGTTTTCGAATTTCCTGATACGGTGGTACATTTCATCCTGTACCGGCACTAGTTACCAAATAAGAACGAGAAGCAGACCTAGTATGTTTGAAAATTTTGAAAAGGCCCAAAATTAAGCAAAATAGGAACCCCAAATTTTAGAGCCTGTATTCTGATGACATTGTCTGATTATACGAAGTCAGAGTAGACTTGATCATACAACTATCATCCCTAGATTATAGAGCGTGGTTTAATGAAGCTTTTACATTTATATTTGCAATGGAATAATTTCATATAAAGTAGAGAATACATACTTTCTGCCAGTTTGCATTTTTAGGTTAATAAACGAATTTACTTGTGTACGCATTTTCCCCAATTCAAGCTAAATACGATTTGTGTTTACTGACAAATTTGTAAATTTTTCGATTTGTCTGTATGTGTCCTTAGACCAAGCAATCAATGGGGGCCCCAAAATAGGTTTGCGCTTCCTCTCAGTTGAAGTTATTCGGGCCCTGTCAGTACCACTGTTTCCTGAAAATCCATCGATTATATAAGTTATATTTAAAAAGTTTCTTTATAAACTACCATGCAGAGGGGAAAAAATTCATTATCATCAAAATTGCCAAGTGTTCAGCGTTGGAACACTTTTTGTATTGGATTGATTACACAAAATAATGGGGAGGGGGGAAAATACCTCACAGGAAAACACATTGCTATACAATATATATTGCATGATTATCCGTAACACATAAAAGAAGTTACAAATAAT
Organism: Salticus scenicus; assembly: GCA_963930645.1. Classification (NCBI taxonomy): domain Eukaryota; kingdom Metazoa; phylum Arthropoda; class Arachnida; order Araneae; family Salticidae; genus Salticus; species Salticus scenicus. The sequence continues at coordinate 87,730,955 of OZ005650.1, read as the reverse complement.
ACAGGTTCTTCTAGTATTACGTTAGCAAAAAATTGATTGTTTGATTAATTAAAAAATATAAACATAATACTTGGAACTTGAATATGATACAGCCCATGAGAATATGCCGAAATAAGATATTTTTATGTTTCAAAAAGCGATTTAACCTTCTATTTCACACAATATGAAATAAACAGAAAACGTATTTCGTATAATATTAACATATATCATGTAAAAATTCATAAATAAACAATTTTAGATATTTTTCAAAATGTATTTTAATAAAACAAAATAATAATAATAACAATAGTATTGTTATTATTTATAAAATTCAGTGAAATAGAGAGGGGAAGAAAATGTACGTTTTAAAAACATTAACTTTTGATTATTACTCTCTCTCTCTCTCTCTTTTTTTTTTTTTTTTTTTTTTTGTATGTGTGTGTGTGTACATATATTTTGAAACGTCAATTTTTTATGCACCGAAAACATAACGAAATGCAGAAGTCAGATAGTGCATCTAGCACCTATTTACAAGAAATATGTACTTCTATGCATCTTAAGCATCATGTTACTCTTCTATGAGTTTTTATATTCTATGATTGAAAATTCTATTATTTGAAACTTATATATGTAAAACTTCAATGGATATGTCAGAGGCATTTTCCGCATAGATTTTTGGGGATAAAATTTAAATTATTTAAACGCGAATATTTAAAATTCTTTTGTAAAACACAGTAACATTTTAGAAAAACTCCAAAAGACAGAGCTTACTGTTCAAAATAGTAAAATGTGCCTTCCTCAAACGGTGAATTTTGATGAAGAAATAACAACTCAGAAATCCTCGGAACATTAACAAAATCACTCCAAGTTTAACATTTTTCTCAAAAAATAATTATTTTTTACAGTTGATTAAATAATAATAATAACATTTCTTTAACTATAAATCAGATTTATTCTTCTACATATCAAGTACATACAGTAGTTTTCCTTCTCCATAATGATTACATTTGAACTCCACTAAAAACCAACTGAAAATACAGACGTCATTTGTAAAATAAATGAAGTTACCGGTAACAAATCATTGCACATTAAGCAATGAATAACAAGAAAGGTATACTTCCACAGCACCTCATAATCGTTATGATAAAATACCTCACGAATCTACGTAACTAGAAATAACGGAAATGACAAAAATCTCCGGCCCTAAATTACCGGATAGAGAAAAATTAATTAAATAATATCATATTTTGTGCAACTATTACAATGTTTCTTGAGAGCAATTTAGCTGAGTTTCGCGCTGCACTTTGACAAGCCGGTATTCTCCAAATAATAGAATTAAACTAATAATAACTAGTTCGCATAGGTGGACTCTGCTCAGTTCCCCATCATATTTATGTTCTCATAAATTTCTGGTGCGAGACATATTATAATCATGTTAAAAGAAATGAATGTGATCAAAGCTTGATACAGTAACAGAATAAAATCCCCGCCTAATAGGCTATCCACCGTTCGCTTCGATATTTTTATCTTATTCTAATCTATTAATTTATTTTATCAGGGTCAATTCCGTTGTTTAGTTTTCATGCTACTATTTCCAATACAATAATCCTCAAAATTCATATTTATATGAAAAATTTACAATTTCGCTATGTTGATAAAATCGTAAATTAAGAATAATTTACGAAATTTTCCTGTTAGAATATTTGTATTCAATCATGTTCAAACAAATATCATAAATGTAATTTTGAAGTTGTCTAATGTATTTATGATCCTCAAAATGGAAGTTTATGCTCAATTTTGCCTTATTCTGACATGTTAAGTAAATCGTAAATTCCAAATAACTTACGAATTTTTTAAATTGGAAAAATCATAGTCTTTGACATTCATGCCAGTATCCTAAATAATATTTTGAAAGTGGTCTGACATCTTTATGATGAAAATATCCCTCAAGATTGACGTTTACGTGAAATTTTGCTCTATTCTGCCATGTTAAGAAATTCGTAAATTTCCAATAACTTACGAAATTTTTATATTGGAAAATTCATAGTCATTAATATTCATGGCAGTGTCCTAAATAATATTTCAAAAGTAGTCTGACATCTTTACGATGAAAATATCTCTCAAAATTGACGTTTATGTGAAATTTTGACCTATACTGCCATGTTAAAAAATTCGTAAATTTCCAATAACTTGCGAAATTTTCAAAGTAGCATATTTATAGTTACTGATGTTAATTCCGGCATCAAAACTGATATTTTAAAACTGGTCTGACATTTTTACAGTAAATGTTTCCATTTAATGCGCGTTTAAATGAATTTTTGTCCTATTCTCCCATGTTAAGAAAATCGTAAATTTTGAATAACTACTGAAGTTTTTAAATTCGAATGTTGCAAATGAATAGGATTCTTGCCAGTGTCGAAAGTAATATTTTAAAACTAATTTGACCTCTCTGCGACAATTTGTTCTTGAGATATCGTGTGCACAGACTAACAAACTATACTCGTATATAATGTCATATTTCAATTTACCATTACGAGATATTTGCAAAAATCGATCAATTACCATTAAAACTAGTTGGCATAAATGGACTTTGCTCAGTTCCCCATCATATGTATACTCTCATAAATTTCTTGTACAGGACTTATTATATACATGTTAAGAGAAATGAATCTGATCAAATGCTTGACACAGTGACAGAACGAAATCCTCGCCTAATAGGCTACCCACCATTCAGTTCGATATCTTATTCTAATCTATTAATTCATTTTATTGGGGTCAATTTCGTAGTTTATTTACAATGCAACTTTCCTAAAAATGCGTATTTTTATGAAATATCTCCCCATTTTGCTATGTTGATAAAATCTTAAATTTCGAATAACTTACGAAATTTTCCTATTAGAATATTTGTAGTCAATCATATTCATACAAGTATTATAAATGTTATTTTGAAATTGTCTGATATATTTATGATCCTTAAAATGGACGTTTATGCTCGATTTTGTCTTATTCTGCCATTTTAAGTAAATCGTAAATTCCAAATAACTTACGAATTTTTTAAATTGGAAAAATCATACTCTATGGTATTCATGTCAGAACCCTAAATAATATTTCGAAAGTGGTTTGACATCTTTACGATTAAAATATCCCTCAAGATTGACGTTTATGTGAAATTTTGTCCTATTCTGCCATGTTAAGAAATTCGTAAATTTCCAATAACTTACGAAATTTTTATATTGGAAAATTCATAGTCAATAATATTCATGGCAGTGTCCTAAATAATATTTCAAAAGTAGTCTGACATCTTTACGATGAAAATATCTCTAAAAATTGACGTTTATGTGAAATTTTGACCTATACTGCCATGTTAAAAAATTCGTAAATTTCCAATAACTTGCGAAATTTTCAAAGTAGCATATTTATAGTTACTGATGTTAATTCCGGCATCAAAACTGATATTTTAAAACTGGTCTGACATTTTTACAGTAAATGTTTCCATTTAATGCGCGTTTAAATGAATTTTTGTCCTATTCTCCCATGTTAAGAAAATCGTAAATTTTGAATAACTACTGAAGTTTTTAAATTCGAATGTTGCAAATGAATAGGGTTCTTGCCAGTGTCGAAAGTAATATTTTAAAACTAATTTGACCTCTCTGCGACAATTTGTTCTTGAGATATCGTGTGCACAGACTAACAAACTATACTCGTATATAATGTCATATTTCAATTTACCATTACGAGATATTTGCAAAAATCGATCAATTACCATTAAAACTAGTTGGCATAAATGGACTTTGCTCAGTTCCCCATCATATGTATACTCTCATAAATTTCTTGTACAGGACTTATTATATACATGTTAAGAGAAATGAATCTGATCAAACGCTTGACACAGTGACAGAACGAAATCCTCGCCTAATAGGCTACCCACCATTCAGTTCGATATCTTATTCTAATCTATTAATTCATTTTATTGGGGTCAATTTCGTAGTTTATTTACAATGCAACTTTCCTAAAAATGCGTATTTTTATGAAATATCTCCCTATTTTGCTATGTTGATAAAATCTTAAATTTCGAATAACTTACGAAATTTTCCTATTAGAATATTTGTAGTCAATCATATTCATACAAGTATTATAAATGTTATTTTGAAATTGTCTGATATATTTATGATCCTTAAAATGGACGTTTATGCTCGATTTTGCCTTATTCTGCCATTTTAAGTAAATCGTAAATTCCAAATAACTTACGAATTTTTTAAATTGGAAAAATCATACTCTATGGTATTCATGTCAGAACCCTAAATAATATTTCGAAAGTGGTTTGACATCTTTACGATTAAAATATCCCTCAAGATTGACGTTTATGTGAAATTTTGTCCTATTCTGCCATGTTAAGAAATTCGTAAATTTCCAATAACTTACGAAATTTTTATATTGGAAAATTCATAAACATTAATATTCATGCCAGTGTCCTAAATAATATTTCAAAAGTAGTCTGACATCTTTACGATGAAAATATTTCTCAAAATTGACGTTTATGTGAAATTTTGCCCTATACTGTCATGTTAAGAAATTCGCAAATTTCCAATACCTTGCGAAATTTTCAAAGTAGCATACTTATAGTTACTTATGTACATTCCGGCATCAAAACTGATATTTTAAAACTGGTTTGACATTTTTACAGTAAAAAGTTTCCATTTAATGCACGTTTAAGTGAATTTTTGTCCTATTCTCCCATGTTAAGAAAATCGTAAATTTCGAATAACTGCTGAAGTTTTTTAATTCGAATGTTGCAAATGAATAGGGTTCTTGCCAGTGTCGAAAGTAATATTTTAAAACTGATCTGACCTCTCTGCGACAATTTGTTCTTGAGATATCGTGTACACAGACTAACAAACTAACGGACTAACACACTAACAGACTAACAGGCACCCTACAGACAGACACCATACAAATTTTGTCATTTTCGGATTCCCCACACCTGAAAACGTGTAAAAAAGTAAAAAAAAACGAGGTCGAAAATTTTCACGATTACCTAAGTTCCCCATACCTATAGTATGATGGGGAACTAATTATAGGAAAGGAAAAGAAAAAAAAAACTCTTTAGTAACTTGTTTGAATCTTCTTCGAAAATTGTATGATTTTTATAATACAATTACAATTGAAAATAATGTGCATAGGCATCTGTAGTTCTTTTACACACGTGGATAAAAGAATCTGGATATGTTATAGCTGGTGGCTGTCATGCTTTGATGCATGTATCACCATCTGAAATTAGTCGAATTAGTTTCACAAAATAGTATGGGAGAAAACTTTTAGAATAATTTGAAATATATATATATATATATATATATATATATTTAAATCTAATAACAACCTTAAATTTTATGTATGTAGCTACAATTTTGATTTTTTTTTTTTTTTTGGTAGGGGGGGGGGGGGAAGTAGCTCTCCTCATACAGTAATGTATACCAAATATAACTATTTCTTAAACAAGTTTTAAACATTTTGAATGTCGTTTGAAAATGTTTAAATACAGTGCCTCTTATAATAACTTTTAAAGATAGTGGAAAATGAAAAAAAAAAAAAAAAAAAGAGCTTATTGCATTTTGAAGCGGACAGTTAAAAAACATAAAATTTAAACCATAAAACACAATTTTAAAGAAGATCAAATCTGAAGATACATATACACATATAATATATATCTAAACCACTGAATGCATTAGCGAATACAGCAAATTTGTTCTCCTTAAATCGCAGGAAAACGTCAAAATCGACAATATACAGCAATCAGTATTCGCATATTTTAAGCTTTTCTCGCAGAATAAAAGTCTCAAAATAATTATTATTCATTATTTTGATGAAAGAAAACAATATAGCTGTAAAAATTACGTTATAAAAATGATAAAAATCGACATCTTAACTATTGCCGTTTAAATCATCCACGAGAGGACCAATGAATCTGAGATCATTGTACATGAACTAGGCTGAATACAGTGATGCCAGATTGGGGGTTTTGTCCCCATTTTGGGGAATTTTTGAGGCTTCTGAGGACAATTTTGGGGACCAAATGTTTGTGGGGACATTTTTGGGGAATTCTAAAATTTTTGGGGACAAATCTGGGGAGTTCTTCAACTTTCTGTCAATGTTGGCAACGTAATGATTTATCCCTATGACCAGGGATTTTCAGTAGCTTTATCGTTATTTGGCGATTTTTTTTTTTTAAATTGCCTTCATTTGAGGAAAAATCTGAGCTTAAATCCACTTAAATCTGCTTGATATATACATATATATATTTTTTTTTTTCCTTTTTTAGTAGAAATCAAGTTGGGGATTTTTTTCGGAAAAAAACCCTGATTTGGGGAAATTTATAGACCTATTTGGGGAAATGATTTTCGACCATCTGCCATCACTGGCTGAATACCACAATTCTGATTCCGATGTACTGATCCAGACTGGCGCATTTTGCGCGTTCAGGCAAACACATTGCTCCAAGCAAGAACTAATACTATACTTCAGCCAAATAAATATAAACTATGCAAGTGTCACTGACAAAGCCTTATCTTCATTCAATTAATAAAACAAATAACTGAAAAGAAAATCGTATCACATTAATTGTTTGTCAGAAGTAGCCTCATTAACTTATCAGTTTGTTTCCATTTCAATTATTCCTTTTCTTCCACAATAACCTGATATAACACCTTCTTTTTCATCAGCACACTTCATTTTGAGTCTAATTATAAACCTTAATCAGATTGAATTTTTTAACCTTGTAATAGAAGGAACCAATTGAAAACAGGTTTAATTAACATGCAACACGGTGAAACTCTATCTATGATAATGTTGTTTATTTTAACTAATTAATTCCGAAAACAAAGTAACACAATGCCATAATTTTATTAGTAAAATTACATAAACAGCCGTGAGAATATACGCAAATATTAAATACTGCGCTTTTGATAAAATTACATGTTTTGAGGTTTCTTGAATATGGAAATCCGGTTTTTCGCTGTTGCTCTGTATGTGTGAGCCTGAAAATATGTTATCAGCATAATTCGAATATATATATATATATCAGCAAAAAGTCCGAAATTGATATTCTAAATCTGTATCATATGGGGAATGTACAGTCGGTAACAAAAGTGTCCGAACACTAGCAAAAATTCCTATGTAAAAAAAGTACACTTCATACGGTTTTGTAAAATAAATCGCTGTCGAATCCTGTTCTTAGTCAGTGTAAGAACATGATTCGATAAGGATTTATTTAACAAAACCGTATGAAGTGTACTTTTTTTACATAGGAATTTTTGCTAGTGTTCGAACACTTTTGTTACCGACTGTAACATGAAGCATTTCGTTGATATCGGATATAAGGTTCGTACAAAAAGATATCCAAGAGAACTCAAATACATTACGTCTATGAACGAAGTTTCTGGTAGATATATTTACACATTTTAAGGTCTACTAAATCCGAAAATTGAGTTTTTAGCAGTTGATCTGTGCGTCTGTTATAATTTAACTGTGCGTCTTAGCATAGCGTAAGAACAAATATACATGGAAAATTCAAACCCGCTATTGCCTTATTCTTGTCATTTTTGAAATTCTAAAATTACAATTTTACTGGCAATTGCGTTTTGTTTATAACTCTTGAATCAATCCTAAAGTGTACGTAGAGGACGATGTAATAAAATCTGCTCGAAAATTTTCTTTTTAAACGATAAAATTGGTGGTTGCAGAAAGAGAAAAAGAAAACATCCAAGTGTAGCTCTTTTTTTATTTTTATTTATTTATTTATTTTATTATTATTATTATTATTATTTTTTTTTTTTTTGGTCTCTTAGTGTATGGTGTTGTTACCCATCAATTAGCAATAACGACAAGTTTAAAATACTATATTAAGATGTTGCTTAGGGGTTATCTACATATTAAAACTTACACTAACTTTCTATTTTTCAAGTAGTAACGCCCATTTTTGACAATTTTTTTGAGTTATTTGGATCAAATCATTCCAGAAAATGGTATACTTCTTTCAAATTTTCATTGAGTTATAAGCTCTTAAAGTCACATGATGCTAATGTTAAACGAATCTGACAGATTGTATTTCAAATCCTCCCAAAAAACTTATCCAATAAATCCATTTTTTTTTTTTTTTTTTTTTTTTTTTTAATGCGTTAAAAGGAAATTATCCAAACATATTCCATGCATATTTTCGACTAAAAACAACACTCCTGCTCAAAAGTTTAGCAAGATTTGCAAACGACCAATTTTTTTTCAATTTAGAAACTTATCTCTCGATGAAATATTTTCAATCATTCGGTATTTAACGAATTGGGTCTTCCTCATGTTTTTCTGTGAAGATTAGCTTAAGACAACATTTAGGGGGCCGGTAACAAATTGAGCAAAATCAATAATGTTTGTGATCACCCTGTATCGTTAAGATAACTAAATGATCTGTAACTTTAGGATATGTTAATATAGACACAGTATAATTTGTGGATGAATTTGTGTGATGATAGCATGTTAAATAACAGAGACATAAGCATTTACTTTAAACACACACACAAAAAAAAAAAAAAAAAAAACAGTATGTTTTCTATTTATAATATACTGAGTTTTAAACGAAATATATTCCTACTTTCAGATAAATTGAAAAAACACTTTTGAAACGATATACTGCAATCGGAATACAAATATCTTAAATATCTCAAGAAATGTGAACGTTTTTATGAAAAACGTTTTCACTGCACATGCGCGAAAGATAGAAACATTTTTATTACATGGTTGAAAACTAGATATATTAGGCAACTTTTGTCAAAAGTTCATTTGAATAGAGTAAAAATCAAGCAAATTGTCGGTAAAAGAACGAGCAAGATTTTTGGTATTTTCCAGGAGTTGAAATTTCCTAGGGGTTTTTTCACGTGCTGAGTAATTAATTTGAAGATCGAATTATTTCAAATACTTTGCAAAAGTTCTTTTTTGAGAAAAACACTTATGATCTCACAAATCTTAGTAAATAAATAAAAAATTGTTTGAGTTACAAGCTTAAAAAGGATTTTTCACAAAAAAGCACTTTTGGAGCGGGGTTGAAATAATTGGACCTTCAAATTAATTACGCAGCATGTGAAAAACCCCTTATGAAATTTGAACTCTTGGAAAATACCTAAAATCTAGCTCGTTCTTTTGCCGACAATGTTCTTGATTTTTACTCTATTCAAATGAACTTTTGAGAAAAGTTGCTCTATATATCTTGCTTACAATCTACGCAATAAAATTTTTTCTATCTTTCACACATGCGAAGTGATGACGTTTTTCATTAAAATGTTCATATTTCATGATATATTTAATATATTCGTATTCCGATTGCAGTATATTGTTTTAAAAGTTTCTTTTTCAAATTATCTCAAAGTGGGAATAATTTTTGTTTAAAACTCTGTATATTATAAAAACATTTTTTTTTTTTTTTTTTTTTTTTTTTTTTTGTTTTTTAAGTTTTTAATTGAATGCTTATATCTCCGTTATTTAACATGCTATCGTCACATAAATCCATCCACAAATTGTACTGTGCTTATATTAACATAGTCTAAAGTTACTGATTATTTCGTTCGCTTAACGGTGCAGGGTGATCACAAACATTATTGACTTTGCTCAATGTGTTACCAGCCCCCTAAATGTTGTCTTAAACCAATCTTCACTGAAAAACATGAGGAAGGCCTAATTCTTTAAATATCCAAAGTTTGAAAATCTTTCACAGAGAGATAAGTTTTTAAATTGAAAAAACTGATCGTTTGCAAATCTTGCTAAACATTTGAGAGGATACGCATTGCAGATACGCAACATATGGTTACCAATATATGGTTCAACATAAAATTACCAAATCATGGTAAAAGGTTAAACCATCGAGTGGTTGGAGCTACTTCATTACCAAGTTTTGGTTCAAACTAACACCAAATTTTTAACAGTGTAGGCTTAAATACAAATATAATTAAGTAACATGAATATAATATTAACAGCACAACTCTAGTTTATTTTATATCTAAAATTTTCCTACTTTTCTTCTGGTTCCGGTCTGAATAAGTATAATACTTTCCTGTGGGAGATCTCAATGTAACTTTTTTAAATTTATGGATTTACCCTTAACATATTTTCGCTTGTAACTCTATCAAGAATTAGTTAAAATATATAAACTATACTTTTATACAAACTGCCTTGATCTCAAAAATTCGAATATGGAGTCAAAAATGAATGTTACTAACTATTCGGGAAAAAAAAAAAAAGTTGAAACAAGTTTTAATATGTATATGACCGTTAAGCAAAATTTATTAATAACATTAAATTAACAATTGATCCACACCAACCATATATTTATATGATCGTTTGTGCCAAAATTAATCGGTTGGGTAGGGGTGGCCTTTTTATATCCCTGACTGTACATTATTTAGTGCATTTATGATTAACGGATAATATGCACGACTACTCAAAATTAGTCTATAAATTTTGAAGAGTGATGGGGATGGCAATTTTTAGAACACTTTGAAATAATTTTTTGGAGTTCTATAACAGCCTGAAATTCTTTTTTAATGTAGCTACAATATTCAAGGGGAGGGGTTGAGAAGGGCGGTAACCCTCCCACTCTCACAAGTAATTTATGTCAAATAAAAACAATTTTTAAAATTAAAGGTGGAAATGTTCAAATGCAGTACTCCATATCTTACACTTTAAAGACTGTAATAATATGTCTACAGTAACGTAAAGTAAGAGCATGTAGTATGAGTGTATCACCAGATTAGAACTTTACATAAGATTGTACAAGAAAATAAATGTGATATCTTCTTTCTAAAAACAAGGAATGATTTATATTCTGTTCACGCTGAAACAAAAATACATTTTCTTCATGAGATTCAAAAGAGGAAAAAACATTATGTAAGAAATTTAAAATTTTAAAAAAGAATATATATATATTTCTTGTTCACGTCGTTTTTATTTTTTTTTTCTTTCTTTTTTCTTGTATTTTTATCAATTATCCAAATTAATTAAAGTAATACAAAAGAACGAATTAATATATATATATATCCTAATACTGATATTTTGTATAAATGTCTACCACATTACATAGCGACATCTAGATTTTATGCAATAAAAATTTTATTAAAAAAAAAAGAAAAACTTAATATATATGTATATATCCTTTCTGATGTTTGGTAAGAAAATAATTCTACCTTTGAAGACAAAAAAGTGGAAATATCCCTCGGAATCAAGAGCAAATTCTAAAAGAGGCAGCAAATTTTTATTCAGAATTGTACAGCTCACCAGAACAACTCAGTGGTTCACCTACCTCATCAAATGCAAACGATGCTATACCAACAATATTGAAGGAAGAAGTAGCTATGGCAATAAAAGCAATGAAAAATGGAAAAGCTTCAGGAGAAGACACAATCCCGGTGGATATTTTAAAAGAAGCAGCGAATGAAACCATTGAAGTTCGATTCAACAAATGCATAATATTATGTAATGTTCCAAAGGACTGGAAAAATGCCATCATAATCTTACTCTTTAAAAAGGAAGAAAAAGAAGATATTAGAAACTATCGTCCAATCAGCCTGATCTCCAGAGCCTGATTAAGGGGGAAGCACACATTATTTATACTTACACCGTTATTTTTTAACAAATACTTTCCTCCTATAATAAACAGAAAATTCTCATTAAAAATTATTTTAAAAGAATTCTGGTGTCTAATAACGGTGAGTAAATTGGATTGTTTTACACCCTTCATTTTTTATAAAAAATATTTTTTCGTCAAAGCGTGGAATTCCTATGACATGAAGTAAAAAATAATTTTAAAAATATTCCGGTGAGAGCGGAGATAATGTGTGCTTCCCCCTTAATCAGGCTCTGCTGATCTCGATTTTGTATAAAATTCTGATTAATGTTCTGACAAACCGCTTACAGAAACAATTAGATGCAGCGCAACCTAAAGAACAAGCAGGATTTTGAAGTGGTTTTTGTACCATCGACCATACTCATACAATTAGAGAAATTACTGAAAGAAGTAATGAATACGAACTTCCTCTGTGAGTGGACTTTGAAAGTGGACTGTGAGTGGACTTGAGTGGACTGTGAAAAAGCCTTTGACTCCGTATCATCACTAGCGTTATGGATGCATTATGAAATACTGATATTAATTCAGGTTATATTCAACTTATTGGAAACATTTATAAAGAAGCAACAGCCAGATTAAAACTCCAGAAAACGAGTAATGCATTCAAAATTAGAAAGGGTGTAAGATAATGGGACACAATTTCACCCAAACTCTTCAATGCAGTACTTCAAGAAGTATTTTAAAAATTAAATTGGCAACAGAAAGGCATAAAAATTGATGGGGAATATATAAATCATTTGAGATTTGCGGACGATTTTGTATTGCTTGCCTCCTTACTTGAGTATTTGCAAGACATGCTTCAAGAATGAAACAAAGAAAGTAAGCTCGTTGGATTGAAAATGAACCTCAGCAAAACAAAAGTTATGTCAAATTCCTTTGTTTCTCCACTGAAGATCACTGTTGATATGGATGAATTAGAAACGGTATGCAGTTATACTTATCCGTGCAAGTCCTTACGATGAATGGGAACATCATGTAACAAATTAACAACATAGTTAAACTCGCATGGAGAGTATTCGAAAGAAATAGCGTTATATTCAAAAGTGACCTCCCAAATTGATTGGAAAGAAAAGTTTTTGATCAGTGCATTTTGCCTGTTTTAATTTATGCTTCAGAAACTTGGACATTAACGTGTAAAGCTATACAAAAACTTCAAACAAACCAGGGAAGCATGGAGAGATACATTAGTATTCATCCGAAGAGACAGAAAGCGAAACACTTGGATTAGGAAACAAACCAAAATTACTGATGCTATTTCTAAAGTTAAGAAGTTAAAATGTAGCTCGGGTGGGCACCTTGCGAGAAGATATGATGATGGACCACCAAAGTTCTATTTTGGATACCAAGAGATAACAAAAGACCGGGGTAGAGACCAATTTATCGTTGGAGAGATGAAATTGTGAAGTTTGGAAGAACAAAATGGAGAAGAATTGCAGAAAACATGGCAGTTTGCAATCACCTGGGAGAAGCCTTCATCTTGCAGTGAATTGACAAAGGCTGAAATTGATGATGATGATGATACATATTATATATATACATATATACTTAGTTATTTAAATAATTAAATTTTGGTATCTAAAAATCGCTTAAGTTTTACATCTAATTAATACTGAGAAAACTATATATATATATATATATATATATACAAGTGGCGCCCTCAATATTTACCAAAAATTTAGATCACAGTTTCGTAGCTTTCTCCCATTGGACCTTCAACTCCTATTAATATTACTCCGTGGATACGACTGATATTTCTAATTTTTTTAATTTACTTTCCTCATTTTAAATACATGTAATTTTTATTGTTCACGTTTTTTTTTTTTTTTTTTTTTTTTTCCGTCGAAAAAATAATGATAATTTTTTTGGCAACAATTAAATTAAGGAATAAAATTAAATATTTTAAATAAATGTAATTTTTATTGTTCACGTTTTTTTTTTCTTTTTTTCTGTCCAAAAAAGAATAATTTTTTTTGGCAACAATTAAATTAAGGATTAAAATTAAATGGCCAATTTATCAGTTATTAGAAGGTTTTTATTTTAACATTTTAATTATTTAAAAGAAAACTAAAACAAAATTCGAAAATCTGGCTTCGAGGTGCATCAGGGGAGGTCATTACGAATCAACATGCAAATTTTTGTAGCTCAGCCATCAGCCGTTAGGAACACACCTAAACTTTATTGAATAGCAATAAAGTTCAAATTGACTCTAGAAAACGTTTGTATGGGAAATAGAAAAGGGCTGTTTTTAGGGTTTTCCCGGAAATTATTCGATTTTTTCTCGCCTTTTAAACTTTCCCTAGACCTCCACGAACATTTCAAGACTAAGATAAGATAAATCCGTTCAGCCGTTCTCGAGTTTTAGTGAGACTAACGAACAGCAATTCATTTATATATATGTATATATATATATATATATATATATATATATATAGTAATTTATTATTAAAAATAATTATTTGAGGAAAAAAATTCGTTGCACCTCTTCTTAACACTTTCCAACAAAGTTGAAAAGTGTTAATGACTTCGGTTTGTCTGTCTGTCTGTCCGCACTGTAACTCCCGTAAATATTCACGGAATTTCTTGAAACTGATATATGTTATTCCAGTTCACTATCGGATGTTCCCTATTGAAAATGGAGTTCATACCTCTACTAGTTTGTGTACAGGGATCCCCGAAAATATTTCAAAGCATTGTGTTCTATGAGAGACATTTTTATAAACCATATTTTCATACCCTTTCTGTACAAAAATCTTAATGAAATTGAAATATGTTACACAAGTTCACTATTGGATGTTCCCTGTTGAAAATGGAGTTTATACCTCCACTGGTTTGTGTACAGGGACCCCCGAAAATATTTTAAAGCATTGTGTTCTATGAGAGACATTTTTATAAAACATATTTTCATACCCTTACTGTACACAAATCTAATTGAAATTGAAATATGTTATTCAAGTTCACTATCGGATGTTTTCTGTATAAAATAGAGTAAATACCACCACTGATTTATGTACAGGGACACAAAATATGTATTTCAAAGCATTGTGTTCTATGAGAGGCATTTCTAAAAACCATATTTTCATACCCTAACTGTACAAAAATCTTAATGAAATTGAAATAGGTTATACAAGTTCACTATCAGATGTCCCCTGTTAAAAATGGAGTAAATACCACAACTGATTTGTGTACAGGGACACAGAAAAGTATTCCAAAGCATTGCGTTTTATGAGAGAGATTTCTATAAACTAAATTTTAATAACTTTACTTTGCACGAAGATTTATGAAATTGAAATATGTTATTTATAAGTACAAAAGAAAGTGCTTTGCATAGAATATAACATGATTAGCATTAGATTTACAGGGTGACACAAAAATATTCAGTTATATAAAGAGCTATTAATAAATATTTGCTAAAATTGTACTTTCGTTTACATTAAGCGTTTTTAACACTTTCTAACATTTTTAACACTTCCCAACAAGGTTGAAAAGCTTTAATGACTTCGGTTTGTCTGTCTGTCTGACAGTCTGCCTGCTCTCTAAATATTTGTGGAATTTCTTGAAACTGATATATATGTTATTCAATTTCACTATCGGATTTTCCCTATTGTAAATGGAGTTTATTCCTTTACTGGTTTGTATACAGGGACACCCGAAAGTATTTCAAAGCATTGTGTTCTATGAGAGGTATTTCTATAAATCATATTTTCATACCTTTACTGTACACATATCTTAATGAAATTGAAATATGTTTTTCAAGTTCACTATTGGATGTTTCCTGTATTAAATGATTAAATACCATCACTGTTTTATATACAAGGTTACTCAAAAGTATTCTAAAGCATTGCGTTCTATGAGCGATATTTCTATAAATCAAATTTTAATAACTTAACTTTCCACGAAGTTTTAGGAAATTGAAATATGTTATTTATACGCACAAAAGAATGCTTTACATAAAATATAGCATGATTAGCATTAGATTTACAGGGTGACACAAAAATATTCTGTTATATTAAGAGCTATTAATAAAAATTATCTAGAATACTACTTTCGTTTACATTAAGCGTTTTTAACATTTTCTAACATTTTTTTAAGTGTGAATATGATATCAATTTGTGTATCTGTCCCTCTGTCTGTCCGCGCTCTAACTCCCGTAAATATTTATGTAATTTTTTGAAACTGATATATGTTATTCAAGTTCACTATCGGATGTTCCCTATTGAAAATGGAGTTTATACCTCTACTGGTTTTTGTACAGGGACACCCGAAAGTATTTCAAAGAATTGTGTTCTAAGAGAGGTATTTCTACAAACCATATTTTCATACCTTTACTGTATAATACCTTCATGAAATTGAAATATGTTATTCAAGTTCACTATTGGATGTTTCCTATATAAAATAGATTACATACCACCACTAGTTTATGACCAGGGACACTCAAAATTACTCCAAAGCATTGCGTTCTTTGTGAGATATTTATATAAATCAAATATTAATAACTTTACTTTCCACGAAGTTTTAGGAAATTGAAATATGTTATTTATATGCACAAAAGAATGCTTTGCATAGGATATAGCATGGTTATCATTAGATTTACAGCGTGACACAAAAATATTCAGTTATATTAAGAGCTATAAATAAAAAATTACTAGAATTGTACTTTCGTTTACATTAAGCGTTTTTGACACTTTCTATCATTTTTTTAGTGTGAATATAATTTCCAATTGCGTATCTGTCTGATTGTTCTTCTGTCCGTCTGTCTGTCTCTCTGTCTGTTTTTCTGCGCTCTAATTCCCGTAAATATTTATGGAATTTCTTTAAACCGATATATTTTATTTAAGTTCACTATCGGATATTCCCTGTTGAAAATGGAGTGAATATCTCTTTTGGTTTGTGTACAGGGACACCCGAAAGTATTCGAAAGCATTGTGTTCTATGATAGGAGTTTCTATAAACCATATTTAATACCTTTAATGTATAGAAACTTTAATGAAATGTTAATATGTTATTCATGTTCCTTTCGGATATTTCCTATGTAAAATAGAGTACATTTCTAACTGGTTTGTGTACAGGGGCTGAGAGTTATTTTTATAAACCAAATTTTAATAATTTTATTTTGCACAAAGCTTAATGCAATTGAAATATATTATTCGTATACACAAAAGAGTGCCTTCTATGTAATATAGTATGGTTAGCATTAGATTTACAGGGCCGCACAAAAATAATTAGTTACATTAAGAGCTATTAATAAAAATTTGCTGGAATTGCACTTTTGTTTACATGAGCGTTTTAACACTTTCTTATAATTTTAGTGGGAGTATAATTTCAATTTGTGCATCTGTCTGTTCGATTGTCTACCTTTCTATCTTTTTGTCTCCGGCTTCTATCATCCGTGAATATTTTGAGAATTTTTAAAAAAGGACACACTCAAGTTCCCTATGGAATGTTCCCTATTTAAAATGTCATTAATAGGTCCTGTACATCTAGTTTGTCTACAGGGACAACAACAACAACAATAAAAAAAAAGCCAATGTATTACATTTCAGGACTTATTTTTTTAAAAGGTATATTTAAAAAACTTTCTACTATAAAAATCATAAAATCATTGGCATGTATTATTAATATTCTAAAATATTGTTTTGTATAGAATATGATATGATTAACTTTTAGATTTACAGGGCTACAGTAAAATATTTAGAGAGATTAAAAACTGTAATTATAATCTAACGGCTGCATTTTCTTTTGCGTTAAGCCTTTTTAACACTTTCCAAAATGCCTAAGAGTAATTTTTTTTAAATCAATTAGTCTGTCTGTATGTTTTTCAGTCCTTCTGTCTGTTGTGTGATAACGTAGGCAAAGAATATTAAAAGTTATTCCATACAACAATTGCGTACAGTTGGAAAGTGATACTAATCAATGCGTACTGCATGATTTTTCTTTCTTGTTTATTTTTTCACCAATCTGAAAATATATCTAAAATTTTATGTGAAATTGAAGATTTGTCTTTCTATTCAAAATAAAATTGTTCCACAGGTTACTTGTCAATGCTGAGTGGCAGTAAACTATTGCTAAAAAAAGACTGTCCATTAAATATTACAAAAAATATTTATCGAATGTTCGGTAGGGTTTCCAAAATAGTATCTGAATTTCCCACCAGATTATTTCTAACATGAATTTTACACAAGATTTTACAAGAAAATAAATGAGATACCTTCTTTGTAAAATCAAAGAATGATTTATATTCTGCTCATGCAGAGTCAAAAACACATTTTCTTCACGAGATACAAAAAATAAAAAAACATTATGCAAGAAATTTTAAACTTAAAATAATCTGGTGTGAAACAACCACACGACTTCCATTACGCACTATGTATTATATGCATTTTTTTTGGAGATATTATATGCATTTTTTGAAATTTTCCAGTAAGAGAAACTTGATACACGTACAAAGACATATAAAACATAGCGAGTTAAAAAATAAGAAAAAAAAAGGTTTTTTTTTTTTTTTTTAACTCTAATTTCCGAGATCCAAGTCTGACCTACCTAATCAGGATGAGCGTTAATATTCTTGTAATAACCACGTAATACATGAGAAAGGGTATCTAAAATGGATTAATGAAACAATTTTCAAGAAAATCGTTAGAGCCGTTTTTTGAGATACCACTTTTACCAAAACTTGGTGTTCTCAATTATTGACCGGAAAACAATAACATACAAAATAACAATACATACAAAAGCATATTTAAAAGGGAGTTAATAGGGCGAGTCTGAAAATTTGAAATTGAGCTATTTATACAGGACGCCTATCAATTTTCCTGAGCTAACCAACTATATCATTCGATAGGGCATCTAATACAGTGTTTATATAGCAACTCTGAAGAAAATCGTTAGAGCCATTTTTGAGATACGGACTTACGGTCCCATTTCCGGCTTACGATGACCCACTTCCGGTTTTCCAATTTTCACCAAAATTTGGAAACTTTATCTGTCTGTATTAGTTGTGAAATTTCGTAGTTCTATCTTTATTAGTTTCGGAGATATGATAGCCAGACGATTCCACGCATACATATTCATACACATACACATGCTAAACTGATTTTTTTCTTCTTACTATTTTTAAATTCTCTATGTAAATCTATTTTATATATCTTTACATGTGTATAAGCTTTCTCTTACCAGAAAATTTTTAGATGTCTAATTTGTTAGGTTAATTTTATGTCTACTGATCATATTATCTCCAAAAAATGCATATAATACAGGTAATACTGTAGTAAGTAATGGAAGTCGTGCGGTTGTTTCACACCAGAATTTTTTTTTTTTTTTTTTTTTTTTCACTTTAATAAATTTTCAATTTTGAAGTACAATTTTATCCACGTGATTTTATATTTTGAAAAATTGAGGACATTCTTTCATGCAATTTTAAAGTTAAAAAAAAAAAAAAAAAAAAAAAAAGGAATTATTTTTACAAAGTATATAATCGATTCTCCAATTATTCTTCCTCATCTTTTTTCTTTCTTTCGTTTTCTTAAACTAATTTTCGTATCCAAGATCGTCACATAGTTAAATACTACTAAACACACGTGTCTTATTGTACTCCACATATTTACAAATGATTCAAGTTTTGAAGACAATCCCCGAAACAGATATGTCAAAAAAAATAGGACATTGTATTAAGTACAAAAGCAATCCACAAATATCCCTAAATCCGAAAACTGTTTGAAACCGTTATTACACGCCAGAAATAGAACAACTCTGAAAACAACAAAATAACTGACCACTGCTTCATATAACCAATAAGAATATTTATATATATATATATATTCCAACCTTCGCGTGTGAAAGGAGAACTTCAAAAAGGACCTTACCATCCTTAGGTCATGAAGCATTTAATCGTGACTGAACTAATAACAAGCCTCCAATTGCGAGATCGTTTGCTTGGATAACTTTGTTTGGAACCATAGATTTCTATCAACGATGCGTCGCTCAGTTTTATTTAGCTCATTTGAGTTATTGTTTTAGTGTAATGGGGCTTTATGGGGATTCAGCTTGGTGATTTGCGTTATCAGGCAGCCTATTTAAAGAAGGGAATCCATATTAATTTACGAGAGTAACATAAGACTGTTATTGTACGGTGACAGACTGTTATTTTCATCACTTAGTAAGAGGGGAATTCTTTTCATCATTTTCCGGTGTCGAAAGATCAAACAAACGAAACATTAATTAAAGTTATTTTTCTCTATAACACAAAGCCTTTCGAAAACATGAAAGTATTTAGGTGATTTGATTAGATCCGATTTTTTTTTTCTTTCTTTCTTTTTTTTAAGAATTGTTCCATAATTTATGAGCAACTTTCTTGTTTTTAAAAAATTCTCTGACACCCTCTCATATTTCATTATAAGTGAATCTCATAATATAGAAAAATTTTTCATAATTTATGAATAATGCATGATTTTACTCTCTTGACTTTTTTATATAACATTCACTCGATTTTTCGCTTACCCTCTCTCACTTTTACTATAATTTTATTCCCTAAAGTAGTAAAGTGTTTCATAATTTATGAGTAGCACTTAATTTTACTTCCTTTTTTTAAAATAGCATTTACTTAATTATTCTATGACACATTCTCCCTTTTACTAAAACTATATACCGTATTAATAAAAAATGTCATAATATATCAATGATGCATGATTTTACTTTCTTGTTTTTTACTATAATACCCAATTGTCTTATACACATGTAAATATACATAATTAAATAAAGTTCTACATTTCCACTTTCGGTTTTGTTAATTATATCCCGTAATATGGGAAAGTGTTTCCTTCGATTTTATTCTAAAATGCGCACTGCAAATCGTGATGACGCTTTTGTAAAAGACTGAAAGCAATACCATTTACACTGAGAAAAAATTCTGTAACTGACATCTAGAATCTAAATTGTGCCTCTAGAAAAAATAGTTCCATGTCATCCTTATAAATTCTAGTCCCCTTGGAAAGCGAGTTCTAGACGCCCCTATTAGATTTCTAGAGCGTTTGCCTATATTATAGAGGGCAAAGTTATTTAAAATCCTCTGCAAATAAATGAGATTACAAGAGGCGGGTTTCTGCAACTATAATCTTGGTTTATGACCCAGTTCTAGAAAATCAAGCGAGAATTTCTCGTAATATAAATAATTCAGAATATTTAGAGTATTCAGAATATTGTTTCACCATCTAGAAATGTGTACACTAGAAATTCTCGATCATTTCGTCTATTCAGTTTATTGGCGTGCCTTATGCGCACAGCTCGGAAATCTATATTTCTAGTTAAGGGATTTAGAAAATGGTCACTTATTCATTCTAGAGGAAGGCGGTATATTTTTTTTCTCAGTGTATGGTTTAATGATAACTTTTTAAACAAGCTCAATAAATTTTAAAACATTACAATTGTTTCATTTAAAAATAATTAAGCACAGCCCTTCATCAGATGAAATATGTAATCATCATCAACGCAGTGTTGGTGCATTTTGTTCTTTTTTTTTTTTTTTCGCCTTATTACCTTTTACACATGCGCAGCTAAAAATTATTTTCTGGAAAAATTCCCGTCTTTGCATTAATTAATGCCGTAATTTCAGTATTTAATATAACGTTTCATATACGAACGTTTTGTGACACTGTTACGTGTTTTATTCAAAAATTATGCGAAAGATTTTGTAGTTTTAAAAGAAACTTTTATAGTTTTCTGAATATATATATATATATATATATATATATATATTGTTCCACAAAATTTCACACACGCATTGCACGGAGCATACAAAACATTTTCTTAAAAAATAAAATAATTCTTCTTCTTTTTATCATTATTTAAAATGTTCAGGGTACTTAAATACCTTCTTAGCTTATTGATCTCTTTGGTAATATGCCGGTGTCATCCAATTTCGTGGACAAAAAATAAATAAATAAATAAATCACCTTAAATTGTAAAATTTTAGTAATTTTTATGTATAAAGCACCTAAAGGAACTTATTTCAGCTTATTTATTATACATAATCATTAAATTTTTATAATACAACATTAATAACTTTATAACCGGCGTCCCCAAATGTGTTGTAATTTTTGGGGGACGAAGGTTGTTTTCGGGGACTGTCTTTGAGATTCGAGGACATATGGTCAGCCTATAAATAGAATGCAAAGTATATGGTTATAGCATTATGTTTAAAAAGAAAGTTTTATGTAGATTTTTATAAAGTACCTCGTAGAGTGTAATAAAGCGAATTATTAAATCGAAAATGTACGTAGGTATCATTTCAACACTTTGGCATTATGTAAACATGTCAGTTTTATTTGTTTCAACCATTAATTTTAAAGTTGTTACAAATAAAAAAAGTATAAGTCATTTTTTCTGCAGTGCGGCTTTTTATTATTATTATTTTTTTTTTTTCTTTTTTTGTCGCTTAGTGTACATTTACATATTATTTATCTGCTCATAGATACTAGTTGTATAGACAAATATCGTCATTACATATATTACACATATTATTCATATAATTTGTTACAGATTTCTTTTTGTGAATAAATTTTACTTGTGGTTTCCGGATAGAAATAAATTTTTCTTATCAAGCGAGTTTAAAATTTATTGTAAAAAGCTTCTCTCTAGGGACTAACTTAATTTTAGAAATTTTAAAACTATTCCTCAAGTGACGTTTTAGCTATCAAAACTGGACGAGCAAACTTTATAAGAGAAGAATAAAAAAGTGTCTAAAAATTACCGTCTGCGCCGTATTATTTAACTGCATTTAGTCTAAAATGCTACTGTAATCAAATTTATAAAATTTAATTTCGTGGAAACTTTAAAAGCTTTATTCCACTAAAAAGTATGTCAACTGAAAAATGTTTTTACGTACTATATCTTCGCAACTTTAAAGTATCACATTTTTTAGCGGCATAAAATAAACCGAGAGTTTTAAATTAAACTCAAAAAAGTTTCTTTATTTAGGTTTTTTAATTATTATTTTTTACCTGAAATAGCAAATTATTCTTATATATATTAATTTATTATAATTTATTAACTATCAGGAGTATATTTCTGAACTATATTTCTAGAATATATTTATTTCTTATAGTAAAATATAATTATTTCTTACAGGTCTAGTCTTAATTATTTTATAGTCATTTTGGTTCATTTTCTATAATCCTTGCATTGTTCTTTCCTACAATTTCCTTGAAAAAGTTAGGAATCGGCATGCTTTCATTCATATATCCATTTGTTTCATTTTGATTATTTTTTATTTGATTGATCATTGAGATTGATCATTCTATATCGTTCATTTTTGTAATTTTCTATAGTTTTTGATATATATATATATATATATATATATATATAGTCGGTAACAAAAGTGCCCGAACACTAGCAAAAATTCCTATGTAAAAAAAAGTACACTTCATACTGTTCTGTGAAATAAATCCTTATCGAATCGTGTTCTTACACTGACTAAGAACAGGATTTAACAAGGATTTATTTAACAAAACCGTATGAAGTGCTCTTTTTTTACATAGGAATTTTTGCTAGTGTTCGGACACTTTTGTTACCGACTGTATATATATATCAGAACAATAAAGTACAATATATGTATGGAACTATACTATGCAGGACAATACACTATGCAGGAACAATGGAACAATACACTATGCAGGATGCTACAATATACTATGCATGAACAATTTGAATAAAGAAAATTAATGAAAAACTTTTAAACTGTAGGTAAAAATGCTACAATACTTCATCAGAGGGCTTGATTGTATGTTGTATGCAAAATTTGTATATTTCTGTGTACTGTAAGCAAATGCTAAGAATTATATTTATATATATATATGTATTTAACATTTATAGCAGCATATACCCTTCCACGGAAATAAACATGCATTTTATTTACTACTCATAATTCTATGAGAAAGTAAATATTAATTATTGCCTTTCAAATTAAAGAAGTTACATACTCAATACTACTACTACTACTAATATTATAACTAATATTAATAATGGTAATATGATTTTAGGATCTCAAAATCTCAAAATGCAGCAATTTACACAAGTTATACATATATGATCATAATACCCGTAGTTTAGTAAGGGGCTTTGCACTGCTGAAGGTTTCATATAAAAGTCGTTTAATGTTTATAAATTGAACTATATTAGATTTGTTCAATAAAATATATATTCAGGCAACAATTACTCTTTCCTTTTTTTTTTTTTTTTTTTTTTTTTTTTTGTGTGTGTGTGTGTATATATATGTGTGTGTGTTTGTATATATGTGTGTGTGTGTGCACTTTTTACAGATTTGAAATTTTTAAATTGCATTTTCTCTGTTTGCATTTTTTCATGAATTCATGATCTTCAAAATGCTAAAGCATCTACAGATATTTAAGAAAAGGCTTAACTCTTTAACGCCCGAATTAATTTTGCCAAATATTATTAGTTGAGTATTTCACTTCTAAACTATTATAGACAACTGACATTAAAATATATTAACTTTAACAATTCTTCTGATACTTTTAAATTTAAAGCCTATCCTCATTTACTGACGTTTAGTGTTCTAGCGAGAAAATCTCGAGGTAGAAAAACTTTGAGATAACAGATTAATTTCCTATTATATGTTGACAAAGATCTCGAAAGTAAAGTATTATAATATAAATTATTATTCAACTTGATTTAAGTTAGTATACCTGCGCAAAAAGCAAATATATGTGCGACGAATGAAAAATCAGAAAATGACTATCCAAATTATGAAATAATAATTAATAGTAGGCACATAAAATTTTCAGAGATCATTTAGAGTGACGCTATAAACTGTCACTAAAAAGCAGAAATCATTCCAAGAAACCACAAAAAATATACGTGCTATTTTATTATCTGTCCTCAAATGACGCTAACGGGTTAATATTATTATTATCTTTTTAATGTTTAATAGAACCAACATTAAGGAATTAGAAATGTATTAATTAGTTTTTGGGGAAAAAATTGAAAAGTGCATGTCTATGTAAAAATTTGAAGGGAAAAAAAAAAAAAAAGAAAACATGATTTTTGTAATACATTATTTTAATATATTTTCTTTTAAAGATATTTCAAAATCTATCCTTAATTCTTTTAAGTGGGTTCTATTAAACATCGAAAAAAAATATTAAGTTTTTTCTTAAATATCTGTACAAGTTTTAGCATTTTGAAGTTCACGAATTCATGATAGAATTCAAACTAGAAAAAAGTAATTTAAAGGTTTCAAATCTGTGAAAAAAAAAAGAAAAAAAAAAATTCAAAAACCATAAGAATTGGTGCCTGAATATATATTTTATTGAATAAACCTAATATAGTTCAAAGTTTACAAGTATTAAACTGAAATATAAGCTTTTATATTAAAACTTGAGTAATTTCAAGTGAAAGTTGCCAAGTTCCCTTAAGACATACAATACTTATTTTCTGTATACAATAGTTAAGTTATATAATAGTTGTTTTCCAAGGAATAACCCACATATACCTTTTATTTGAAATTTGAAATTCTAAAATTGGGATTTTACATTTTGGTTTATTCTACATACATTTATTCATTCATTTTTTTTACATTCATACATTTATTCACCATAAAGTTATTTTACATACTAAGAAGAAAACATAGGGAACGTCAAAATTTTTGACTTCGGGTTTTCAATTGATTTACACGTTTCGAGATATCTTGAACACTATTATTATTAACCCATTTTATCCCATTGTCCTATTTAAAGGGCAACGGAAAAATAGCATATAGAAATCAGAATTTCCTTGATGCGACTATTTTGTCAGTTGGAATATATAATGGTATATATAAGCTTCTGCTAGCGTGTTATGTGTCTCTCCTCCTCCTTCATCTGGAATCTTTGTTTAATCATTACATTAGGGGTTGTTGTTTATCTTATATAGTAATACAATATTATCAGTACAAAAATTTGAAATTTAAAGATGATTTAATTTCAGTATTAAAACAATTATGCGGATCATAAGCGAAGACTACCCAAATCAAACCTAAAAAGAAATAAAGTGAAATCGAAATGAATTATTGGAAATTGGAATGAGAAAAAAAAAAAAATATATATATATATATATATATATATATATTTCTTTCTTTCTTTCTTTCTTTCTTTCTTTTTTTTTTCTTCAAATTTTGTTGTATTTAGTTTATTTAGGTTTAATTAACCTTAAAAAATATAATTTTTCTCAAATTTGAGCAAAATAAATAAATTGGGATAAAATGGGTTAATTAATTCAAGTTATATATACCATACAGATATATACAAAAAGTAGATTTTATAACATCTCCATTAACTTTACGTTGTAATTTTATGTAAGACTTAATATAAATAATTTACAGTAATTTTTATTCCACTGTATATATAAACTTCAACAAGGACTCCTTAAATGCTATACTCGTGCCTATTTTTTATTTTCATTCGTCTAATGAAGGTCCGCAATTAATTGTTTTGACTCGAACAATTGTTGATGTTTTTTGCAATTTATGATGTTTGCTTTCAAAATTTTTGTTTTTCTATAGGTTAAATCCTTCATATTTTTATAAAAACTAGAAGAACATTAATGAACATGCATTTTTGAGCTCCTGTCTCTGAAATGTAGGAAGAATGTTGATATTTAAATTCCCTACCATATATGTATACAAACTACTGTATTTCTGCAAAATTTCAATCTCGGTTTTTTGACGTTTATATACGTTTTGAAGTTTGACGAATCCGATAACCCCAAATTTGCTGTAGTGCCCCTCAATAAGGTCACTTAATTTGTCTGTTATTTCGTTAGTTTAACTTGACCGAAAAGTGACAGTATTGTAAATTTGTTTAATGATATACATTTGTATATGTAATCATGTAAATTTGTAGTGAAATTTACAAACTATATCTAATTTCATAGACTGCAGTAAAGGAATTGAATGATAATTTTTTTTAATTACCTTTAAAATGGGAATTACATGTAAATTGGTGATGGCTTTGGGAGAACTATTTTTACTTCTTATATATGATATTCAAGTGCAAATAAAAAAGTAAGTAAGTAATAATAATAATAATAACAATAAAACCTTCAGTAAATATAATTCATCATAGCATTGAAAAACGTGCTGTATGTGAATTCTTATTTATTCAATCGTTGAATAATTTATAAAGTTAAAAACGCCAAATAGTTATCAGAGGCTCAAAATTTGTTTGCATAATAAAAAACAGTACACGATCTATAATTACATTCAATAATACATTCTTTAAAAATCTGCATTTTACAGTCAATGAACTCTAAATGGGATCCTTGTTTTACAGGTGCAATAATTGAGCATCAGTCGAGATGGCAGTTGTGGAACATAATATTGGGGTTAGTACTGTCACGTTCAGTCAATTGAAGAAAATAAACACTGTAGAAATTGCTCATACACCAAAATGAAGACATAAGCAAAAATCATAATAAAGTCTTTTATACGTAATCAGACATCCCAATTCTTAAAGAGTAGATACCAATTCAATAGAATAACTAATTTATTCTATGCTTTCAAAATATTTAAATTAGGATGATAAACAGGAAAGTGAAGAAATAACTTCTCGAAAAGGTGTGACTTTTCTTAAAGTTGTCGAGCATCTATAATGTTTTTAAAAAAGGACTTTGAACTCTTTTACTTAAAAATAAATAAATAAGTAAATAATAATAATAATAATAATAAAAGGAAAGAAAATTCCTTGATTTTGAAAACGGGATTGAATTTCCTCAAACGAATATCTCCTAAAGAAGTTAATAATAACAGTAATAATAATAATAATAATAATGATGATGAAATTAATACACACGTACACTCACATATATGTGTGTGTATTATAAAAGCATGTGTCATATAGAATATGGTATAACAAATTTTTAACCATTCGTTTGCAGAGCTGCACAAAAGAAT
The DNA here is from genome assembly GCA_963930645.1 of Salticus scenicus. Lineage (NCBI taxonomy): Eukaryota > Metazoa > Arthropoda > Arachnida > Araneae > Salticidae > Salticus > Salticus scenicus. Next base: position 87,703,383 of record OZ005650.1, on the reverse strand, counting down.
TTGGATACATAAGTACATTTCAAGTTCTGTTATGTGATTTGCAACTGTACTATATTTAAGTATACTATGTGATGTGTACATATTTTATAGACAATATACAGAGCAACTCAAAATTAAGCAAAGGCATTTTTTTTTCCCTGTTGAGTGTAATGATGAAAGTGTTTTACTAAATTTTATCAAGCCCATAAAAACTGCTTAGGAATTATATAATTGTTTTCTCATACGAACATAATAAACAAAAGTTTGCTTGAAGTCCAATTTTTGTCGCCGATTTTTTTTTTTTTTTTCTATAACTTAATTACGCATTTTAAAGTCATTGAATATATATATATATTTCTTCTCTACAGCATCACATTGCACGGTTCTTTTTTATGTTTTCAACAGGCAATGTAATCTAATAAATTAAAGTAAGTAATATTATTAATTTTATAAAATTAAAGCAATTTAAAATAACTAGTTATTTTGTTGGCATGTGTATGTTTCTGTGGTGATTTATTTGACTGTCTATTCTTACCATCTTTAAAATCACATCGAATTTTACTACAATTATGACTTTTTAATTTCGATTTTCAATATGCAGGACCCGATTATGACTTTTGGATGCTCTGGGCACAACTTTTGTAGGGTAGCCCCGATGTATATACAGTTAAATAATTTTTTTTGTGTATTATATCTTGTATAACTTTCATAATTAATAGACATTTTTAATTAAATAAAATTAAACTACTATGCATCACTCAAAAAATAAATAAATAAAATAAAATGTACTAACAATAAAATAATCACCGAGAAAAATAAAATTGACGAAAACTTCATTTGGACAAAATGTCAGATTTATTTGTAATTGTTTAAATATGCAGTGATTAGGATGCATTCATATTCATAGCAACATTGAAACCAGAATAAATGGGTTTAAATTTTGCATTTTGTAAGTTTTATAAAACATGGCACATTTTCAAATTTAAATTTCAACTCTGAAAAATCCAAATTCTTTAAAAAATGCATGTTTAGTTCATTCTTCAGTCCCAGTATCCAGAAAGGTAGGTGTTGGTGCTTATTTCTTATCCTGCGGCAAAGAAAAAGTTTCCATATTTAGCAAGATATCCTCATGCCAAAGGAGTGGGACAAAAAAAGGCGTTCATGCTAATAAAATCTACATAATAATATAAACATGCATGAAAAATATCATTTTTTCTTTACGACTGCTCTTATTTTAAAAACGGCATAGTTATATTTACATTTTTCTATAGTTAAACATTAAAGTAGTGACAAAATTAAAAACTTCAATTACAGATTTGGTGCCCCCCAAATTTGGTTGCCCTGGGACAGTGCCGCCCGTATGCCCATGCTTTAATCTGGCTCTGTTAATATGGATTTAACTATTTTTCTTTTAATCTTTTAGTAGATACTTATATTATAGGTTTTTTTCTTTTTAACACTTTCCAACAAGGTTAAAAAGTGTTAATGACTTCGGTTTGTCTGTCTGTCCGCGCTCTAGCTCCCGTAAATATTTATGGAATTTCTTGAAACTGATATACGCTATTCAAATTCACAATCGGATGTTTCACATATAAAATGGAGTTAATATCTACTGGTTTGTGTACAGGGAAACCCGAAAGTATTCGAAAGCATTGTGTTCTCTGAGAGGTATTTCTATAAACCATATTTTAATACATTTACTGAACACAAATCTTAATGAAACTGAAATATGTTATTCAAGTTTACTATCGGATGTTTCCTATGCAAAATGGAATAAATACTATCACTGATTTGTGTACAGGGACACTCGAAAGTATTCCAAAGCATTGCATTCTATGAGAAGTATTTCTACAAAACAAATTTTAATACCTTTACTTTGCACAAAGCTTAATGAAATTGAAATAATATGCACAACAGACTGCTTTCTGTAGCATATAGTATGATTAGTATTAGATTTACAGGGTCACACAAAAATATTCATCTACATTAAAAGTTATTAATAAAAATTTGCTGGAATTGCACTTTCGTTTACATTAAGCGTTTTCAACACTTTCTAACAATTTTAAGTGTGAATATGATTTCAATTTGTGTATGTGTCTGTCTGTTCATTTGTTCATCTGTCTGTCTGTCCGCGCTCTAACTCCCGTAAATATTTATGGAATATCTTAAAACAGATATATGTTATTCAAGTTCACTATTGGATGTTCCCCATTGAAAATAGAGTGAATACCTCTATTGATTTGTGTACAGGGACACCTGAAAGTATTCCAAAGCATTATGTTCGATGAAAGGTATTTCTATAAGTCATATATTAATAACTTTATTATAAATAAATCTTAATGAAATTGAAATGTGTTATTCAAGTTTACTGTCGGATGTTTCCTATATAAAATGGAGTAAATACTATCACTGATTTGTGTACAGGGACACTTGAAAGTATTCTAAAGCACTGCGTTCTATGAGAGGTATTTCTACAAACCTAATTTTAATAATTTTACTTTGCACAAAGCTTAATGAAATTGAAATATGTTATTTATATGCATAAAAGAATGCTTTCTATAGAATATAGTACGATTAGTATTACTCTTACAGGGTCACAGAAAATATTCAGTTACATTAAAAGTTATTAATAAAAATTTGCTGGAATTGCATTTTCGTTTAAATAAAGCGTTTTAACACTTTCTAACAATTTTTAAGCGTGAATATTAAATATTTTAATTTGCTTATCTGTCTGTTTGATTGTCTATTTTTCTATCTGTCTGTCTCCCAAAACGCAGCGTCCGTAAATATTTTCAGAAATTTTAAAAATTATTTATATTAATGAAGTTCACTGTGGAATGTTCCCTATTTAAAATAACATTAATAGGTCCTGTACAACTAGTTTGTATACAGAGACAACCCCACCCCCTCCAAAAAAAGAAAGAAAAAAATGCCAGTACATTGCATTTTAGGACAGATATTTTTAAAAATCACATTTCAGTAACTTTCTACTGTAAAAATCATAAAGAAATTGACATGTTAATATTCTAAAATAACGTTTTGTATAGAATATGATATGATTAACCTTCAGATTTACGGGGCTACACTAAAATTTTCAGATACATTAGAGGCTGTAATTGCAATCTAACGGTTGCATTTTCTTTTGTGTTAAGCCTTTTTAACACTTTTAAACAATGTCTAAGAGTGGTTTGGTTTTAAATTCAATTAGTCAGTCTGTATACTTTTCAGTCCTTCTGTCTGTCTGCTGTGTGATAATGTAGACAAAGAATATTGAAAGTTATACGATACATGTACGCACAGTTGGAAAGTGTTAATAATCAATGCATACTGAATTATTTTTCATTCTTGTTTCCTCTATAAAACTGAAATGTTGTATCGTCATCAGTTGTTTTTATTTTTAATTATATAACTTGGAATATTTAATACGATTTTTGTTTTATTAGCATATCTTATAACGTTATAATTTCATGTTTTTTTTCTCTCTCAATTTCCCTATTTACTTAAATATATTGTTTTATTCTTGTAATTATATTCTTTCCCCGCATGTATGCTTTAATTCATTTCCTTAATTTATTATAAACAGCAATTTGTCTATGCACTCATATTTTTTATTAATACATTTCATCTAATTTTGTACAAGTGAATTAATCTTTTCACATTTCATCTTCATACAAACCATTATTCCTCGCGGTATTTTAATTCCATTTGTCTTTTTAGATAGAAACAAGAACAAATTTCTATGACTATGTCACTTTTTTTTTTTTTTTTTCTTAATGAGAAAATTAATTTTTTAAAACTGAATAGAATTGCTAAATAATTCTCAAAATGTGTGATCCTTAAATTCAGACTATATCAAATTAAAACACATTTGCTATTTAAATGATGCAGAATCTCATAAGGGCATTCAGCCAAACGAATATTTCAGACGAATATTTTCTAAAAAGCGTTTTCAATGATTTTATTTTATTTATTTATTTATTTATTATTATTTATTTATTTATTATTTTTGTACATGGTTAAGCACTAGACTTTATACAGAGACGTGCAGGATAAGTCGTATACATCATTATTTTAATCTTCGATATGCATATTAGTAGTATAAAATGCGCCTTATAACGAATCTATTTTATTATAGTTAATTGTGAGATAAATACCCTTCCTGCATATTTTGTAAATAGAATTAAAGCATTTGTTAGCAAGAAAACACTTATGAATCATCTGGTATGCAGATTGACTTAGGTAATTACACTTGTTATGTTTTTAAAAGATCCCAGTAATTTTCTTCAATCGTTGAAAAGTTTTTCGCAATCTATGCGTGACGTATTATTTTTCTTTCTTGTTTAATTTTATTTCAAAAGATGCATTTTACATACTAATGAGGCAATTGAATTTGTAGATGTAGGATAATATTATTGGTTTTAATAAACAGTTATTTCTTTAATTGAAAAAAAAATCAATTCGTAATAAAAAAAAAAAAAAAAAAAAAAAAAAAAGTTTTGACACTGGATTTACCAGTGTTATTTTATCGGTAACATTATTCTATTTTTAAAATTTCATTCAAGAGATAACAGTAATTATTTTTAGAATGGCGGTTAAGAGATTTTTATTATTTTGAATTTAACTTAATTTCACGTTCGTAATCGAGAGAGAGAGAAGAGAAAAAACTCAAATCAATGCATTTTGCATAAGTTCCGTTTTTATATCGCAAAATATTAAATTCTCAACAATTTTAAGGCTAACTTCATGAAAACCTTCCACGTTTAATTTAATTAAATACTAATTAATTTTTTTAAAAAATTTCAAACAAGTTATCATCAGCTTTCTATGTATATGTAAAAAAAGAAAGAAAGAAAGAGGAAAAAGAAGAAAACAAAAAAAGAAAAAAATCCGCATTGAAAAGGGTTAATACCTATGTTTTGAATTATGTTTGAAAATTTCATTCCATCACATCTAGGCTTCTTTAGCCGTGTATTTCTGCATGATACAATGCTTACGTACCCAAATTCGATATTCAAAACAAAATGAAAAAGTAAACCAAATCAAAAGTTATTAACTCTTAAAATTACCTTACAATTTTTTTTCCCGATATCTTGCTTTGAAAATTTATTACATCCTTAAACCTATAAAAGCACAATTGAGGGTCAGAATATTCCCTCTTTTTCATTCATTGATCTTTCATAATAAATAGTATTAGATTACAGTGAAAACAGGTTAAGATGCTTTTTTTAATCCATTAAGGAAGTTTTTCCCTATGAGAATCAATCTTTGCGAAGCTAGTTATTTTTTTTTTCAGAGAATATTCCGCTATATGTTTGATCAAGGCATTATTTCTAAATAAATAGTGCCGATGTTAAAAGATCAAATGTTCTTCTTAGTTTAGAAGCAGCACACTTTCCGTATCATGATAATTTGCGATTAAAATAAATATATTCAGAAATAGATATCTTTTTCCTTAAGTGACGTTTTTGTTTCTTTTATATGTAAAGTCATTCAATATTTTTACCTTTATGCAATCATTTTTTCTAAATTCAAATTATATTTAACTAAGGTTTTTTCTTTCTTTCTTTTTTTTTTTTTTTTTTTTTTAATAAAAAAGACATCGAAGAAAAAGATTACATTTAGAAATTATTGCTCTTCCCTAAAATAGCAATTTCTTCTTTTATTTATTTATTTATTTATTTATTTATTTTTTCAACACTTTCCAATAAAGTAACAAGGTTTAAAAATGCCTAACGTGGCTGGTTCGAACTCCATGCTATTATATTAGAATTTTTCTTTTCAAAATTATTCATTATCTAATGTATTTCTTTAAATTTTCTTTTTTACATTAAAAAACTTCACAACCGTTAATTTAACCTCTCTTTAGTTTTTTTTTTTTTTTTTTTTTTTTTACGTTTCATTTTAAAGCTATAATGTGCAAAAAATGCTCTCATTTAATCTGTTGCCCTTTAGAAAAGTTTTTAAAGGAATATTAAAAAGAAAAGAAAAGAAAGAAAAAAAGAACGAAATTGTTATTGAATTTTCTAAAATGTTCTTTTATATGAAAAGGGAATTTTAAAAAGTACATAGTAATGAGTAATTTTCAAAACTAATTTCCCATAAAATAACATGGAATTAGGCAGCCAAGCCACGTTAGGTGAAAGATCTCCTTAATACTCCAATTCGTTTCCCTGTCTGTCCCTGATTTTATTTGCGCAGATATTTGTTGAGTGCCTTTTGAATTTCTATTACTCGTGTTCGCTGAAGTATATCCCCTATTTAAAATGGTATAATTAGCCTTACAGTTTTATTTACTTGGACCAATAAAATGATTTGGATACAGCATGGTCTATGAGATAAATTCCTTTAAAGCGTATTTTAATATCTAATTAATGCACAAAACATACATTAATATATTAAAATGGTACAAAAAATATTTTTTCTATAGAATATGGTATAAATAACTCTAATGATGATTTGCTGGCCCCATAAAAAGTTTAAACACATTAAAAGATTAAGGGGAAATGCATTTTTTAAACATATTTTTGCAAGGGATTAAACCTCTTTCCTGCATCCAATGTGTTGTTGCAGTAAAAGTAGATTTACAGCCAAAGTGAAAATGCAGTCAAGTGGTGACAAACTTGTTGACTTGACGACCAAATTTAGCAAGAAATGGTAATTTAAGAACGCCAAAGTTTCGAAGCTCTGTCTTCAATAGGTACCCAGTTTTGACATTTTTCATTGGATTTAGCACAGAATCTTAGTCAATTTGCATCTAAGTATACAATAGGAAGCAGATTAACTCCTGCTCAATCAGTTTTGTTCTCAGAGTTATTCTGAACAGTCGTCTCTTAGAGACTGTACTTCAAGTGGTTGACCACTAATCAGTAAAATTCCTAACTCTGGGGAACACTGTTTACTGTACTTTTGTAGTACGACAATTTTATTGGACTGTTTCGAGAATATTCGGATTCGGTGAATAGTGACTTTTGTGATACGAGTGAGCGTTTTATTGACAGTTTCCAGAATATTCGTTGCATTGACAGTTTTATTGGACTGTTTTGGGAACTTTTGTTGAAATGACAGTTTTGTTGGACTGCTTCAGTTATAAGTGTTGAATAAAGAGCATTCGTCGATTATAATCCGTTTTTTTTTCGAACTACCTTCTTCATGCAAGAAAGTTAATATTTCGTATATGCTATTGTTTCTATTTTTGTTATGTCGCTTTTTTTTTTTTTTTTTTTTTTTTTTTTTTTTTTTTTAAATGTAATAATCACTTTCGCTCCCTTGTTAATGATTTATTAAGATTTACATGATTTCAAAATATACATATTGGACTTATATAGAATCTAAATAATTAGATAGTAAAATACACAATTATTTAGGCATTTTTGAATCCTTAATAATCAATAACATCATTCGGTAATCAGTTTATCCTATTTTTCAACTTAACTATTTTTTAGATTTCAAGTAAAATTTGTCATTTTATGTATACATAAATATATATATATATATATAATGTTTTTATACATTGTTTTGATATAGAATAAAAAAGAATTGCAATTTTCATCATTAATGTCATTTTTTATTAGGGAATTAAATTTCATTAATTATTCTGATTAAAGTGCACGGGTTACACAGAGGCTTGTATTTTTCATTAAAGATTTTGCTGGCAATTTCATATATTAATTTGGAGCAGAATTAAAAAAAAAAAAAAAAAAAAAAAAAAAACTTCAGGCGTGTTACTTGTCGTTTTCATTGGAGAATTACGTTTCATAAGTTGCTCTGGCTGAAATGCGCGTGTTGAACAGAAATTTAAATCTTTACAATTTTTAAGTTTTTTCTTTTCTTTATCTTCTTTCTTTTCTTCTTTTTTTTATTTCTCTGTGTGTGCGTATGTGAAAAACTCGAGCAATAGTCATCATTATATACCGGCTATCCTCTAAATCTACAAATATTTTTAAAAAATCATAAAAATTGAAAGAATTGGTAGAAGTAAAAGCGATTTTCAAAAAAATTATTCTCATAAAAAAGGTTTTTTTTTTTTTTTAAAGGGAAAAAAAAACAGTTAAAACTTTCATCGATAGAGGGCGCTCTACAGAGCAAGTCACACATTTCCATGGATAATTATATTTATTTGGATAGAGGTAAATGTTTACAAGCATATTAATTACTCTTATTCTATGTTTCCACTCTCACCATAATTTTCAGTTTACAAGCGCGTTACGACAATGCTAACTGAAACATGTAACATGTTCGATTTGATGCAGAAGATTTCATGGCGAATGGTATCCTTTAACTGCAATAAAGAAGATTATTTAAATTAAAATTTGACGCTCAAGTACAGGAAGAAAAAGAAACAGAAATGGGCTATTAATCGTAAAACTCTGTGCAATTTATAGGATTCTTGATTCCCATATTTCTTATTACTCCGTCTGTGTAACGCTCTCTATCGACGAAAATTTTAACTATTTTATTCTATTTAAAAAAATAATATAAAATAATAAATTCCCCTTAACGAGATTTTTCTTTCTTTCTTTTTTCTTTTCCTTTTTTTTTTTTTCAAATCGTTCAATTCTACTAATCCCTTCAATATTTATGAATTTTTAAATATTTACAGATTTATGGGGAACTTAGTAGTATATCAAAATTATTAATTCGAACTACTAAGATTCCAAGCGAGAATATAGAAAAAAAGTCTTATGGTGGCCTTGGTTTCTGAAAGATTAGTGAGGGAAAGCAATGTATTTGAAAACACTGGCAAACAATCTTTAAACGTCTCTTGGCAAAATCTAATATTTTAATAACAATATTTTCAATGCATTAAAGAGGGGGGGGGGGATGTATGTACTTTTTAAAAGTGGACCACTGTGCCCTATCTCCTGGGTAAAGTGGTCCACATATCGGGATTCAAAAGTAGACCATCTTTTTTAGATTAAATTAATATAAATCACTCTTTATTCGAAAATAACATTTTCTAATGCTATTCCAGTCTAAGAACATAATGCAAAATTTTTCGTTAACTAAAATTACACAAATTTGAAGGAAAACGAAATAAAAAAAATAAGAATTGGAAATCAAACTAAGAAAATTTATTAAATGAAAATAAATAAACCATGCAATGTTGTCAACGAAATATTCAAACACATATACGGAAAAAGCATTCTAGAATTTCCCGAAAACATATTGAGATAGAATCATAAATGTACTTTTTGGAGCGTTTGAATTTTAGAATGAATAAATAAAACACAATATTATTATTACTTTAATTATTTACTTATTTATTGTTATCACATACTATTTTTTGTTCACCATCATCATCATCATCATTGTTATTATTTGTTTGTTATAATTATTATTAAATTCATATATTTATGAAATTCTCGAATGTTAAATAATGTAATTTTTCAACTATTTTTTACTTTCAGAAATTTAATAACTTTTATAATTTTATATTAGAATTCGTATGCTTATTGATGCGTTAAAAGAACCAAATTTATTTTGTTGACTTTTTTATATTTATTTTGCCATTTTAACAACAATTTTGATCTGTTAACCAAATAAATTTGCTCCGATTAACCAAAAGAATATCTGTAAAAGAAGAGACAGTGCCATTGGATAATTCGATAAACTATGTCATAGAACTTTCTGTAAACAGCCAATGAGCGAACGATATGCTGAATGAAGAAAACATGTTTGCTGATTATTAAAAAATAATAATAAATAAATAAAAATGCAAATAGATATCGGTTAAATCAACGAAATTGTTTAGTTAAAACAATAAAACTGTTTTGTTAAAAACAAGAGAAAATAATTTGGGTTCTGTTAACAAAATTTTGTTGAGGCTGTACATTAAAAAAAAAAAATAAATAAATAAATAAAATTATTAATTTAAAAAAATTTTTGTTGCATCAACAAAACATTTTTTTAAAAATTAATTCAATATTTTCAGAAAGCAATTAACTCTTGATAAAATTTTAAAAACTTGAAGAGGAAAAAATTTACTTTGAGCATCTCAAAACATAAAATTTGCATAAAATGCATATTACTTTTTTTAGTACGAAAGGAAAAGGCAGTAGTACAAAATATATGTAAACTAAACGATTTCTTATAGACATTCTGTATTGACAAAAATGTACATTTGATAGAGAAAAATTGGTTTCAGTTTCATTTTCAGCACATCAAAACACATAAAGATCAGCCAAAATTATCAAATCAAAGCTTTAGATGCAGACTGGTGTTATTAAATAAACGGCTGTGCAATCTCTCCTGTCGAAATGGCCGAGTTTGCACATCTGTTATTTAGAAGAGATTGTGGATTATTCCCTTTAGATTCTGTGCTTGGAGAAATTATGCAGTGTTTTAGTAATGACAAGGCAATAAGGATTGAATGTTTGAAACTACACCAGGAATCAACTTTGACAAGTGACTGTATTGGATTAAATGTGTTAATTGGGGAGTAGTTGCACGAAAGCTGCACTATTTACAACAATAAGTTGTTCATAGATTATGGACAACGACAGCTTAGGTTATCAAACGATAAGACATTGAAATCGAAACGAAACGGACTAATTTTAAGTTAAATGCGTTATACAATAATTTAATGTTATTTTGCAATCTTATCTGAACTTGTTTTTTCTAAATCTTCAATATTTTTCTTCTTCTTCTTATTATTATTATTATTTTCCTTCTTTTTTAAACTCTTTTATTTTTCTGATTCTTTAATTATTAGGTTGAAATATACATTGTTTTACAATAATATTTGTTTTCATAAAACTTACAACAATGTCGTTATCATATATGCCGTGATCACTGATCATCTATATTTTTAAGAAGTATCGACTCATAAATAAATACACCCTTACCACCAGCCTTTTGCCAAAGAATTTTGATGCATTGGCCAAAAGGGCGCTAATAACCAGGCTAGGCATTCGAACCTTTGGATTAATGGCCCAACGCTCAAACCAAAGAATTCTGGTTCGAATCCTGGCTTAATCACTTTTCACTCTTTTAAAAATTAAAACCCGAAGATTGCTGGTTCGAATCCTTGCCTGGTAATTTTCTGCTCTTGTAAAAATTAATTCAACCAACCCATCAAAAATTTTTATAAATGACTGAAGTAATTCTCTTAACTATTCATCATCTTTTTGTTCATCTTCCACTTACAAGAGTGCAGTTAAACAAAGGGAAAGGGTCTTAAATAAAGTCAGTTCTATGAAAGAACTTCAAAACATTAAAAATGCTTTCATTCAGTATGAAGCATCTTTTTAACACTTCCCATCAAAGTTGAAAAGTTTTTAGAACTTCGGTTCGTTTATCCGCACTCCCATTAGTAAATCATTCTAGATTACCTTTAAACTGATACATATTATTCAAGTATATTATAGTACATTTCTGATTGAAAATTATATAAATAGCTCAATTTTTTGCGTAGAGAAAGTCACAAAAATTTTTAGATACATTACGATTTATTGGAAATATTTCCTTAAGTAATACCTCCCATATTGCATATTATTTTTATTTTATATCATTGCATGAAACTTAACGAAATTAACATACATTATTCAAATGCACAAAAACATGTTTCCTACTGAAGACAGTAGGATTAGAGTTAATGGTTGATTGACATCGTCGCAAAAAATATTTAGATACATTATGGAGTATAAGTAGAAATTGTTCAGAGAGCATTTTTAGCTGTATTATTTCTTTTACTATTCTATGATAAATGCTGTGCACCATATGATGCGTATCCAATTTTTAAACAATATACAGAGCCCAGAGCTATACAAAGAAAGTCGATTCTGTTATTATGTTTTAAAAATAAAACTCTAAAGATCAGAAGACATTTTTCGCCATAATTAGTAACAAATTATATCGTAACGTATTACCATATAGATAAAATGCATTGATGGTTATTGATACAACGGATAAGTACAGTTGGTAAATGCTTTATAATCTATGCAATACGCATGTTTTTTCTCCTTTCTCTCCCCCCCCCCCCCTCCTCTCTACTGGTCAAGACTATTATTATTCACCGAGAGTGAATGAACATCGTTACTTTTCGCGAGACCTTTAATCCGGCCAGGGGGTTCATCACGTAAATATACGGCAGAGATGCGGTTCCGCAGGAAATGGGTAAGGAGGACATCGTCAAGCATATTTCAAGGTCGAGCGTCCATTGACACACTGACCCCTTCGGTTCCTTCACGAAAAACGATCTGGATTGAGAAGGCAGAAGAAGAGCAAGTGGACACAACACAAGACTGAAAAACGGGATCGGATCGTTAACAGGTGAGTGCGCAGTTTTCACTTGTAATAAAATCGTGGAACTATTATACTTTATCGCGTAAGAGTGTGAAATCGTTCGTTGTTCTTTTACAAAATTATGTTAGATAATTGTAAATGAAATGGTAGAACTGTTATACTTTATTGAGTAAAAATGTGAAATCGTTATATTGTTTTCTTATGAAATCACATTAAATATTTGTAAATAAAAATTTTAAACAATCATACTTTAATGCATGCAAGAGTAGAAAATTGCATGTTTCTCTCTCATAAAATTACGTTAGATAATTTTAAATAAAATATTGGAACTTTATATACTTCGATGCGTAAAAGTATGTAATCGTCATATTTTTCACTTATAAAATTGCGTTAAATATTCCTAAATAAAATTGTAGAACTATTATTCTTCAATGCGTAAGAGTATGAAATCGTATGTTGCTCTCTTATAAAATTATGTTAGATAATTGTAGATAAAATGGTAAAACTATTGTACTTTAAGAGGGCTCTCCACTTATCGTCCCCAGAAGCCAGAGTCAATGATATCCTGTGGAAAATTTCGCCCCATTATAACTTATTAAATAATACATATTTTTAAATTCCGTTTTCACATTCAGAAACTTCTTAACTATTAAGCAATTTATCTCTTTCTAAAAATTATTTTAAAAGTTTTTAATATTTTATTTTGAGGTTGTAAAATGCGAATTTTCACAATGTGAAACTTTTCCTTTTTGAACTTAAAAATGATATCTTAAAAATTAAAAAAAAAAAAAAACTTTTGAAAAGCGATAAATTGTTTAATAGTTGTGAATTTTCAAAAAGTGAAAACGGAATTTTAAAATGATAAAATAAATGAATATGGACCAAGAGAAGCAAAATAAAATATTTGCTCTTTATTTCTTTAAAATTTAACGTATTGAAAAAATAAATTAACAAATAAAACGAATAAATACTTAATATGACATTCACCTTTTTTGGATGGCCTGCATTTTTGCATTATACCAAGTTTTGTTATGCTATTTGTTAAAATTTTTCATATTTTTTATTTGATTGATTTGTATATTCTGCCTGTTAGCTAATTCTTAGGTTTTTGTTCCAAATGTACATTATTATTATTTAGAAAATATTTTTATAAACCATAATGAAAATACTATTTTTCTTTTATATACAGTCAATTCTCTCTAATTTGCACAGTTTTAAATCTTCTTTTTTTTTTTTTTTTTTTTTTCTGGTTATAGAATTTTGTGGTATTTTGGGGTCATTATTCGTTTATATTTTTCTTTTGCAAATACAAATTTAGTTATCAATATTAACTGATAAAATTTATTTTTTTATTTTATTTATCTAAAGAAAAGCGCACTGCAGAAACATCCAATTACAGTGTTGCCTAAATAAAACTATAATACAATGAATGTCAAAAAGTACGTCTAATGATATCAAATAAGTTTCAGAATAAAATCGCTGTTTTAATATTAGAAAATTGTACTAATTTCACTAAAATTATATAAATCAGCATTTCTAAAATGTTTTCATTAAAAAAAAAAAAAAAAAAAAAAAAAAAAAATGTAAACCTTTTTAAAGCTAACAACTTTAAATATTTCTACTTGTGTAAGAATTGTTAATTTGTTATAATTATTTTGGTATGAGTGTAAGTGTAAGTTATTATTTCTTGTTTTAAAGTAATAAGCCTATAAAGAAAGCATAAATTATTTAATTTAAATACATAGATTCAAATTTTTGCTCAATTAGTATTACTTAAAAAAATAAATAAATAAAAATAAATAAATAAATTGTTGTTTAATATTTTACACTTATTGGAAATTTTATCTTGCAAATCATGCAAAAATTTAATTCTGGAATAAAATATTCCTTTTATTTTTTAAAAATCTTTAAAGTTTCGCAACAAAGTTGTCTATTGTTATCCAATGGGATTTTCGTTGTTTCGTTTCATAAGAATATCTCATTCAAAAATGATGTTTTTAGTATTCTGTTTTTTAAATATGTCACCTTTTAGCTTAGTGAGCAACTTTTTGAAAAAATGATTTTTAATGTTTCGATTAGAAATCCAAACTTAGAGTCTTAAATTTACTTAATAAAATATAATATTTAAGATCTCTTTTTTTCTTTTTTTCAACAAGTTGCTTACTAAGGTAAAAGACGACATATTCAAAGAGTAATATTCAAAAAACAGAATTGGAAAAACTTCATCTTTGATTGAGATATCCTTATGTATCGAAGCAACGAAAATCCCATTGTATAACATGGAAAGGGAAAAAGGGAACTATCTGACAGATGAACAGGATAATGAAACTTATCAATATCAATGCAATTAAAAGTATCTAGATTGTTATTAAAGAACGTATGAAGCTTCGTAATATCTTTCAAATAATATCATTCTACAGCTCTTTAAACATTATGTAAATAATAATAATAATAATAATAATAATAATAATAACAAAATTTTAAACTTTAAATTAATTTTTTCTTGGGTTCCGAATTTCAGGGATAACTTGTTACTCAAATGCTCCTTGCTAATTTGTTTTCATCCAATCCTCTTAAAAATTCGTATAAAAATTAATCATTGTATTTGTCACAAAATTAGATATTTTTTAAATCAAGAAATAATTACATTTATTTTTTCTTAAATTCAATCGCATAACAAAAATTTATAGAGAATTCAAGTTTTATTTATTTATTTATTTATTTATTTTAAACTGATGTTGTAATTGAGATGTAAAAAATTCAATGCATAGATGGGTTGAATTACATACAAAAGGCAAAACGGTGAAAAACTTGGAGCTTTAAAATAACTTTGAATTAAACATTGAGCATTTTTTAATTGGGCATTATATTGTATTATTATTTCCATAAAAGAGGCTTTCTCATCTCAAAAAATACTATTTATTATTTAAAACATGCTATATGCATCAAAATGACATATTTCGTGGCACTACTTGAATTGGAAACAATAGAATGTAAAATAATAATAATAATAAAATGAACACAAATAAATAAAATAAAACACAAAATATAATAAAACATAAAATATAATTATTTATTTATAAATAAATAAAATTAAAATTAAAATAACTTTATGTCCCTTGCTCCCTTAAAAGAAATACTAACATTTATATCTGCACTCAGAGAAAAACTTTGTTGAGTTATAAAAATTTGATTGCCACAACAAAAATTTATGTTTAAATGTGTTCATATAGACATTTTGCCTGGATTAACAAAACTAATTTGAATTTATCTGTTTTTGCAATTTTTAGCTCCCCCCCCCCCCCAAAAAAAAAGGGGAGGGGAGGGTATTCTTTAAAAATTTGTGGTTTTAATTACAAATATAAGAATCACATACAGTAAAGTTAAACAGAAATCTTTGTTAATATAAGCAAATACAGAAAAATTTTGTAGATTTTTTTTAATTTCGCAAACAGTATGTTTATATTATCATAACAAAACTGATCTTTTACTTCTAACCAAAATTTGGTGTGAAACAACAAAATAAAGTACATTTTCTGGTTTTAATCAAATTCTTCTTCTGAATGTAGAACATTAAAATTTCATTAACACATTATTATTTTTTTTCCCTTTTCATATAAAAGAAAATCTAAGTCTACTAAAAAATATATAAATTATAGAATATAAAGTTTCATTTCACGTAGTAGCAAGTTTTTAGAAGTTCATATAATTGTACAACTTTTTTTAAAATAGAAATATTTCATCATAACTTTTTTAAAGATTAAATATGCATTAAAAAAAAAAAAATCATGAGCAAAACATATCTAATATCAACAGCAAAAGTCTGAAGTAAAACTTTGAGTAATTTATTCTTGAAAGCTCGACTTTTTTCCATACATGCTTACTTCATTTTGAAAAGCCTTACATTTTTTATTACTTAATTTTTTTACTTTCTCTTACCCATAAGATAGAGAAAGTATTGTTTTTGGGTCAAATTTTCTAAACCGAGTTTTTGTTATATTTACACGTTTTGAGGTCCCCTGAATCCAAAAATCATGTTTTTAACGGTTAATCTGTGTGTCTGTTATCAGTATATCTCAAAAACAAAATATAGCAGAAAATCCAAATTTGGTATTTTAAATATATATAGGGATGCTACACTAAAATTTTCGTTGAGATCCACCAAATGTTTCGTGTACAGGGACACCAAAGAGGATTCAAATACATTACGTCTATGGGGGAAATTGCAGATGAGTAGAGTTTAACATCTATAAACTGCATTAAACCAAATGAAACGAATATATATATATTTATATGCGTTAAAACATGTTTCATGTAGAATATGGTACAGAAATCATTCACTGTTCGTTTACAGGGCTGCACAAAAGAACTAGATTATAGTGCGACAATACTTGAAAATTGATGGAAGGGTACTTGAGGCTGTGTGCCGTGTGTCATTAATAAAGAATTATATTTATGTCCACCATGTGATGTGTACATAACTTTCAGAAGATATACAGAGCTGCTATATTATTTAAGCCGTAACATTATTTTTTATTGTTAGTAGAAGTGCTTTACTGTAATATTTTACCATGTCCAGGAAAGCTGCTCAGGAATTGAAATTAATTCCTTATATCCATAAGGTAAATAATGTTTTTTTTTTTTTTTTTTTTTTTTTTAAACAAAATATTCATCGCTTGTTTTTTTTAAATTGTTACACGTTTTGAGGCTTCCCGAATATCGAAGTCAAGTTTTTAGCGTTTGATGTTTGTCGGTGTCTGTTAAATAAAAAACAAATTATTTCAGGCGATCCAAATGTTGTATTTTAAAGTTAATGTGTTTCTTACTAGAAAAGTTTGATTAAGATTGACAAGTTTCGAGGAATGTTGTCTGAATTCTTTAAATGAAATTTTGAATTTAATAACAGATTTAAATTCTATATAAATGTAGGTGCAGTAATGAAACGGGGGGTTGGGGAGGGGCGGTAGACCCCTCACACAGAACTAATTATCATATAAAACTCTTCCAAAATCTAATTTGAATTGTTCTAACATAGGTTTATATAACAGTACTCGTTATACTACCCCTTAATCTCCAACCTGTATTTACAGAATTAAATTTAAGGGTAAGAGAAAGTCGTGTAAGTGACGCACCATATTATTTTCTTTTGCATTTATTGTGAATTCATATGTTTAACTTATATTTGTGTTTCCTTAAATTTATATAACAAGGGCAATACGAATTTAATAAGAAATTATTACGCTAAGATAAGCTTTTGGCAATTATACAAGCTACCCTTAAACATGCTATTATAAAAATCCTCAACCTAAAACTTTTCGTAAACTAAGACTTAAGGATGTCGGGAAAAAACTGTATATTATGGATTTTCAAACGAATAAATCTGTGGTACTCGCATGACCTCTTTTACACTGCATTATATATATATATATATATATATATATATATATATATATATATAATATGAATTATTTAGTACCATTGTAACACTCAGCAGACAAAAGATATATGAAGATACCAACATAAAATAAATTTTAAATGAGATTTATTTCGATAAAATATTCACTGTATTAAATTAATTTGAGTACCAATGATTAGTAAAAACAAGTTAAAGTACTTACGCAGAAGAGAAATGACACTAACAAAACATTTAAGCCTAACGATGAGAGAATTGCAAAAACTATGAATTATTAGTAACAGTCAACATTTGAGCGAAAAAAGAAAGGATAAAATCACCATAGAGTTCCGTTAAAAAGGAAAAAATAAAAAATAAATAAAAAATGGAATTCATGAATTGAAAATTGGAATTTTAAATGCTGAAAAATAGAAATGTACTCATCAGGAAACTTGCATTTCTATCAGCACGTGCAAGATTTCGTAAAACTGTATAGCTAATTCCAGCAATATACAGCTCAAGTTACTATCTTTCAACAAAACAAAAAATAAAATTGAATAAAAATTAAAATTAAAAAGGAAATTAAATTAATCAATAGCACAAACCAAAATTTCAACAAGGAAGAAGTAATTGAAGCAATCCACATTTTAAGCGTTACTTACGGATCTAGTAGAAATAAACAGGTTGCCAAACGAACATTGGTAAAAATAAAAGATTAAAAGTTTAGAAACGATTATATATATAAACAGGTTACAGAATAAGGGGTTAGATAACAAATGCTGTATATATGAAAGTACTTTAAAAAGAACTGAAAATACTTTCAGAAAAAGTTTTATTTCAGAGATAATTCTGTGCGTCAACCCTTGTACAATGTGAAATGCACAATTAATGTACCTTGGCTACATTAATTAGAAATTTAGGACTGCTATTGAATGTAAAAGTTTATTACAATTATTCAGATAACTTTCACCCATACCACTGCATTAAACTTACCAATCTTGGTCAAACTTTTCAAATGGCAACCTCATATGCCTTTCACAATAACAAATTTGAATTTCCTGCAATTATTTGTTTTTAAGTTATGATAAATGACATGCTCACATATTAACTGTTAAAAAATTGATTTAGGGGTCCTCAAAACACAAAATTAAGCAACAACTAACAATGAACATTGGAATCCAAATTAATTACCGTAGAGGTACACGGAAAAATAATTATGATTGCTTAGCAGTTTTCCTGCCAAGGATTTGGTAAAATTTAACAAAGAACTTCCATCAATTACATTCAATCAAGAAAAAAGTATTCACCCAATTTTGGGTAGCCCTGTACATTGTCTATAATTTATAAGGTAATTCCGGGACAGATGCCCCACTTAAGGAAAGGGAGCTATAAAATAAATTGGGTATTGACAATGACAACGAAAATTTGTGGGAAAAACATAATATATATTGCTTATTAATGCTAAGTAGTTTTTTTGTACCGTATTGTAAATTTTCCAAAGAAAAAAGTAAAATTGCCGCACTACTATATTTGACCATCTTTCCCGAAGTTGCGGGTGAGATGCCCCACTCACGTGGGGGAGATGCCCTACCAGTAAAAAACATAAAAAAAGATTTTAACAACGGTCAATAGTTTATAAAAAAATTTCAGTAGTTTATAACATATGAAACGTAAGCTATTTAAAAAAATATATGACCTTAGCATTAATTTATAAAATATTAAAATATTTAGCTAATACCATAGACACGATGTAAAAATTAGAATAAAACACATAAACTATTGAAAAATATTTCAAATATTTTTTCTTTCTTTAATATATGGGAAAATTTCATATTTAAAGCTTAGAAAGTATAATAAAAAAAATATTACGAAATATGTCGTATTTATTCAGATAATATTTTTTTTTTTCTCTCTCTTCTCTAATATTCGCTTTTACGCAAATATTGCACAGATCTTCGTACATTGTGCATGATTAATGCAATCATTTATGGCACTGTATGCAATTTATCCAACCTACTGTTTCTTTCGTAAAATAATAGTTCTCCTCACATTCGAGGCAATTGTTTGTAAGATCACTTTCTTCATTTTCAATAGGCATGTCCATCCCCAGCTGTTTTGACGCTTTGCTAAATTTAACAGCGGATTTTAGCTTTTTTTTTTTCTTGGTGTTTCAGCATAAAATGAAATATGCTTTCCCGTAAAAAATAAAAATAAAAATAAATTTGCTCATGTATATGAAAAAAATGACGTCTATAAAATAATAATTTTAAAGGTAACGAAGAGATAAACAAAGTGAGAAAAATTCGCACGGGCTTGCTAGCAAATGAATTATTTAATGTGAGAGTGAAAAATAAATAAAATAAAACGATTATTTTTCAACGGGCGCCTTAGTCGCCCTACAATAAACTAGTAATTTTAGATTATTATACCACTTACAATACGATTTAATGACAATTTCAAAATAATTCAAAAAAGCCCACTTCTGATAATGTTCAAGTTATTATATTAATATTCTGTGAAATGTGTGATGCTGAAACTGCCAGAATGGTATAATACTGAATACACACCTACTCTATCACACACTAATTAGAAATATTCTAAAATAAAGTTTGAATTTTAAAAAAGAGTGTACTTGAAATGAGTCTTGAATTCTTCTTACTTTCTCAAGCCTATTATACGGTAGAAAGTATTGTTGTGGCATCAAATTTTTGAAATTTGTATATTGCTATATTTACAGGTTTTGAGATACCTGAATCCGAAAATTAGGTTTTTAACTATTGGTCTGTCTGTGTTTGTGTATGAATGCATGTGTGAGTCATCTATCAGCATAATTCAAGCATAAATAAGCAGGATGCTCAAGAGGTAATCGGCATCATATAACTATGCTACTGGAAATATTTTTATAGAAATCGGACAAAAGGTTCGTGTATAACAGTGGTTCTCAAACTTTTTAAAGTCAGGCACATTTTAATTCCTATAAATATGTGTAAGCGTGTAATACCATAGCCTCCTAAACTAGATGCCTGTCGCGTTGCTCGTAAACTAGGCAACAGTTCAAGCGGTAGACAGCGTCACCTGGTACAGATTTCGCGACTTTTTTATTCAACTGTCACCAATAATTTTAAGAAGTGATATATGACATATGTAATCGACGTTTCTTCAATTCAATTTGCCTTTCATGTATATCAAATTCCACTTTTAAAATTTTTTGGTGGCTGTTGAATAAAAAAGTCGCTCAATCTGTACCAGGTGGCGCTGTCTACCGCTTGAACTGTTACCAAGTTTACGAGCAACGTGACAGGCATCTAGCTTAGGAGGCTATGGTAATACACAAATTACTATTTATACAAATATTTAAACAACAAATTATTTTTCCTCGTCAATATATCAATACATAAAAATAAATAAATAATCTTTTTATGCTTAATTTGTCGTGAGGATTAAAAAATCTTAATTCGCATAAATATGACAGTGAAATGACTTGTATTATCTTTCTGAGTTAGCTGTGATTTTTTTTTTTTTTCACATTGGTATTTAATATTTATTCACATCCAAAATAGGATTGTTCAATATAAAGCTTCATTTTGTGAAACCTATGCATTAGTTTCTCATCATTCTATATAAGCATGGTGAATTTAGGTAATCGTGAAAATTTTCTACTTCGGTTTCCTGTCTTTGTTACACGTTTTTAGGTGTGAGGAATCCAAATATAACAAAATTGATATGGTGTCCGTCTGTAGGGTGTCAGTGTGTTAGTTTGTGTACACGATATCTCAAGAACAAATTATTGCGGAAATGTCGGGTCAGTTTTGCCAATGTCATAAGTAATATTTTAACTGGCAAGAACTGTATTGATTATTAACATTCTAGTTTAAAATCTTCGTAAGTTATTCGAAATTTACGATTTTCTTAACATGGGAGATTATGGCAAAATTTTGCTTAAATACACATTAAAAGGAATATTTTTACAGTAAATATGTCAGACCAGCTTTAAAATATCAGTTAGAACGCTGACATGACCATAATTATCTATAGAAATTCAACTTTGAAAACTTCGTCAGTTATTAACGAATTTCTTAACATAGCAGAATAAGGCAAAATTTCGCACAAGCGTTCATTTTGAGGGATATATTCGTCGTAAAGATGTCAGACCACTTTTAAGATATCATTTATGATACTGGCTTGAACGTTATTGGCTACAAATATTCTAATTTTTAAATTTCGTTAGTTATTCGAAATTTAAGATTTTTCTAAATATAACAGATTAGAGCAATATTTCACATATATTTGCATTATGGAATCGTTGCATTGGAAATGCTATGGAGTTGCACTAATGCAAAGTTTCGAAACTGATCCTAATAAAATAACAAATAAGGGTAAGGTAAATGTATCGAACTGAACGCTGAGTAGCCTATTAGTTAGGGCATTTCAGCCTAGGGCATTTCAGTCAAAGTCTTTTCTCTTAACAAACCTATTTTATCGCTTATTAGTATGTCCTGTACTAGAAATTTATGTGAGCATATATATGATAGGGAACTGAGCAGAGTCCACTTATGCCAACTAGTTTTATTTGGATAGAAAATAATATGTACTAAACAACCACTGTAAAAACTTTTATATTAAGTAATACACCCAACAAGTTGTTCCCTTTTGTTAGAAAACCCACTGTCAACTGATACATAATAATGATGGTGTAAAAAAGGAGCAGTATATATCTAATAAGAGAGTCTAATACAATAACTATATTATTTTTTATCTTTTGACACATATTTTCCTGAAATAACCCAAAGCACACCCTGCAAATTTTCTAGGGTGCACCTGGACGGTTGCACACACTTTGAGAACCACTGATGTACATGGACATAGAAAAAATATTCAAATGTATTACATCTAATGGCGAAATTTCTCTCGTACATCAACATATATGTAACAAGTACAACATACAATATGTAACAAGTGGGGGTTAAAATGAACGGTTGTTCTCTCACACATAAATTTATATTAAATAAAACTTCCTAAAACTATTTTGAATTGTTATCTATAGTAGAGGAGAGGAGGGTATTATGGAATAGTCGGGAAATATGGAATACCGAGGTTTCGGCTCTGATTAGTATTGATATCTCGTGGAAATACCATGAATTACTTAAGAAGGATTCCCATGATGCAATACAGTATGAAGCGACCACTTGTTGTTCTCGTACCATTCCCTACAGAACAACGTGTGTTTTGTTATTTTCAAGAGTTTTTGCAGGCAAGTTTTCAAACATTTAAACTGACTAGTACACATGTGATGTGAACACTGATGTTAAGCATAATGTAGTATATTCAAAGAATTGTAGTTTGTTATACTTTTCTCGTTTTTTAGTTGAAAATATTTTGTCCATTAATTTAAAAATTCATTTTCCAAGATGGCATGTCGGGTATTATGGAATACTAAGGATTACATAAACTGATTTCATATAGTCAACTAAAGAACCAGAAATTAAAGACGCTGAATGTATTTTCTGTAACAGAAAATTCTCCGTCGATGAACGAGGGGAAATTTGGATTAAATGTTTCAGCTGTTCTCTGTGGGATCATCTTGACTCTATCGGAGCAGAGAAAGAAGAGACTCGAAGCAGAAATGACTTTCACATAATCTTAAAAATATGGTCTTTACAGTTAATAAAATTATACTTTTAAAAAATTAAATAACACGCTTTTATTGAAATGTGAACTAAAAAGCACAAAATATCTATCTTTATAGTATTAAAATGCAGGGTAAGAAAAAATTGTGTGAGTGACACACCATATCACAGGGTGATTATAAAATAATTTAGAATTAAACAAAAACCATTTTTAAAAAATCTCCCCTAACTGGGCTCGAACGTTAGACCTTTAGGTTCGTAGCCCGGAGCTTTACCTCACAGCCACAGCGTTCACGTAGGGAAAGTCTTTTTTTGCAATGTAGATTTTTTGTTTGCTCCCAGAGCGGTTACAAACATACATACATGCTAATAAAAGCGAATAAAAGCGTGTTAAAAATAAATATATTTTATTATGTCTAATTAGTTTTTCTATGGTTTAAACCAGGGGTGGCCAACCCGCGGCCCGCGGGCCGCATGCGGCCCACCGTGTAGTTTCTTGCGGCCCGCGAGGAGATTAATGATATTTAAAGTTTGACAACATTGGTTAACGGAACAAAAAGTTTTGGTTAACAAAAATTAATAAATACGTACTGACTTTTCAAAGTGAAAATAGCTTTCAACGATTCTGGTAGCTAAAGAACTGTTGTAATTAGATCCACTATTCATTCTTTTTATTATAGTTTTAATATATAGTCATGAATTTTCTACGATTCTATTTTTAATTTATGAATGAAAATAATTTACTAAATTTATGTATTCTGCTCCGAATTTTCACCCTACCCTTCCCCGAAAAAGTATATACATATATGAATCATATACTCACAAACACAGATGCACATATGCATATGTACAGTCATAAAATAATAATAATTTCCTTCCCCGACTAATTTCCCCTTAAACTATCGTAGAAACCAGCAGCTGAAGCCTAACGATTAGCAATAACATCTAGTTTTTAATTCAATTGCTATATTTTTTTTAGGGTATCATGTACATACTAAAACTTGTACAAACTACTCATCTACTTCTTTTTTTTTTCCCCGAATTGCAACACCCATTTTTGACTATATATTCGAATTTCTGAGGTCAAGGCGGTTCGAAAAAATTTTTATATTCTTTACATCAAGTATTTATAGAGTTACAAGCAAATATTGATCAGGGTAAATCTCTGTATTTAAAAGAATTGAGTTCAGATATCACACAGAAAAGTATTATATCTATTCTGGTAATAATCGGAAAATAAATATAATAATTTTAAATATAAAATAACATAAAGTAATGCTAATTAAGTAATGATGTGTACGTCTACATTTACTTCAATAACTAATTTATGCGCAAGCAAAGTCATATGACACAAATGATAACAAAGTCACAGCTCCCCAAGAGCAATAAAAATTGATGTATCACTATATTTCGAAAAATAATGATAGAAATGAACTGTAAATTTAGAAACCCATATTTTTGATGATGCCCATTCAATTTGTGCAAAAATTAATGCAGGTCATAACTCATAATTTTTTGAAATATGAACTGATTAATTATTTTCATAATTCAAAAAATGTTTTTTAGTGAAAAATATGGATGGAATATATTTGGGTTAATTCATACTAACGTAGAAATCAAAAAAGAAGAAATTATAATATATTATTTTTTTGAGAAGACATGAATTAATGTTTATTACTTCATTTAACATTAGCATCTCCATATTTTAACAAATTATAACTCTGAAGAAAAATTGAGAGAAATATATAAACTATACCACTTTCTGGGCTGATTTGAACCAAAAGCTTGTCGAAATTGGAGGTTGCCTTTGAAAAAAAAATGAAGTTGATGTCATTTTTAGTATGTAGGTACCCCTTAAGCAAAATCTAACTAAACCGTTCTAAACTAGGCCTTATTACTAATCGATTGGCACCAGCCGCAAGTCTCTTCACTAATTTACGGCGAAATTAGTCGGGGGGGGGGGGGGTATTACTGTACATACGGTGCGGCCCGAATGAATAAAATAGATTTCCAATGCGGCCCACCAAGTGTTTTGGGTTGGACAGGCCTGGTTTAAACAACCTATTCCATATTACCCGACTATTTCATATTAACCACCATTTGTAACTTCTTTTTTTTTTTCAAGTAAACTTTTTATAACAACAATATATATATTTTTTTTTTTCAAGTTACAATTCATTACAAATAATTACACTATGTACTCATCATGATTTTTGGAATTTTTATTAAAAACAAGTTATTTTAAGAAATGTAAAGGATATTCCATAATACCCTCCTCTCCTCTATACTTTGTAAATGTTCAAATACAGTACTCATATCTTAATGCTTTAAATTGTAATGACTAATAATGCTGTACGTTTATAGTAATGTAGGGTAAAAGAAAGTAATGTAAATGTCACACCAGATTCTTTAAGTTAATATAAATGAAAAAAAATCATACACGTAATTTTATCATAAAATTGCTCATTCATAGATCCGAAACCCAAAAAATTCCGGAGTCAGGGTCCCATGATTGTAAATTTTAATTATAGTTCTAAAAAAGAATAATTATGAAAATTGTATCAACTGTTTCAAAGTTACTCATGATGAAACGTTAATTGTGCGAAAGTATAATTTTCAGAAATTTATGCATAATTTCTTTTCCTTGAAATTAATTAATAAGTCATTTTCAAAAATTAGAAATAATAAAATTACAATAAAGAAAGAATGGTAAAATTTATTATACGTATTAATGTACATTTTGACTAATGATAATAATATCTTAAAATAAAGGATGAGACAAGATGATGGTTTCCTCTTTTATTTATATATATATTTTTTTTTAATATAATGTATATATTGATATGTCTATATGGGGGAAAATACAAGAAATTGTTCAAAAAAATAAAAATAAATAAATAAATAAAAAATTTTCAATCTTTATAAAAGTTCACATATGTTTTGAATAAAAATGTAAAATGAATGTAAACGTTTTTAAATGAGTAGTGTTTCAAGGCAAAAATTATTTTTTCTTTAAAAACAAGAACATAAAAAGGCACTTTTATTCAGTATTTCAGTCTAAAGTTCCTAGACATTATTATTATTATTTTTTTCTTTTTCATAATGTTTTTAGTATGTCATAATGTATTTATTATGTTTATGTTTTTAGTTTAGTCATATATGAATTTCACGCCATAGTAGTTGTGTAGACTCTTTCTCCTTATTTTCATAAAAGTTTTTTTTTTTTTTAGGTTTGGGGGGGGGGGGGTTAAAGTGTATTTGTAGGTTTTGCATTCTAAATGATTCTGTCTAAAATATGACCACATAAGGATAACTACTTAACTTACTAAATTTTGCGCGAAATTCTTACCAAGTACTCTTTTAAAACTGTGATCTTGGAGGAAAAGTTATAAAAAACAAAATATTAAATTTTGAAGAAATTTCTCAGTAAAATTGTTTCATAAAAAAAGTAACATGTAAAATAGATAAGATGTAGAATCTTCTTGATTTTGATGAATTGCTCTTAATATGACAACTTAACGTTATTTCTGATATCAGTTTTGGACAAATATATGTTTAGAATGTTTCCTCATTTTAGAACACTTTTATTATGAATTGCTCACAATTCGCTTGACTGCAGACGAAAATTCGATCATACTTTTGAAGTTGCTGCCCATCTAATATGAAAACACGCTGTTTAGCATTCATTACATAAGCGCAAACAATGAAAAAAACATTAAAAACATTAGCCCCGTTTACGTGACTCAGAGAAATTGAAAATGTTTTTGAAAATTATGTTATCATCGTTTCTGTCTCCTACACTTTCTTGGGGCGTTAACCCACATACTACAAACTTGTATGCCTCAAAGGAAAACGCCATTAAAGAAGCAGTATAGAAACAGGTCAGATGCACAATTAATAAAAAGAGAAGTTTTTCTTTAGCCTATGCTATTTCGCATAATTATTCAAAAGACGATAACTGGCACTTGGAGGAAGGTGAAGATGACTCTTATATCTTAATTAAATGAGGATGAAGAACCATAAATTGTACGGTTTTTTTTTTTTTTTTTTTTCATTTGTAAAGAAAATTACATTGAATAAAAATATGACGAATTATTTTTGTGCGACAATATATAAATTAAAAATTCGACTTGAACCATTATTTCAGCTGTTAATTATTATCTTTTTTCTTTTTTAATGTTCACTTACATCCCCATTTATTTAATTTATTTATTCCCGAGTATATTTCTAATTTGTTATTTCTTTTACACTTTTGTTATAATATTTCAATAATAATTAAAATACTTTAATAATATTATTATAAAATATTTTATATTTTAACTAGCAGGCGACGCCCGCTTCGCTGGTCCCTATTTTTAAATGAATCACTATAATTACTGAATTCTCAAAATTGCATTAATTTTTATCACGTGAAAAAAAAAAAAAAAAAAAAAAAAAAAAAAAAAAAAGAGAGAGAAACAAAATCTGATTAGGAAAAATGTCGCACCGGGTTCTCACTGCCTTCGGAAAAAATTCCCTATATGCTCTAACTCTTATTTCTATTATTTTCCCCCTTCGCCCCCCCCCTCCCGTCTATCCTAATAATTTTACAAATTCGAAAATATCCGCAATCGATTTGTAAATATCAAAAACCCCTATGCACCAGTTTTGAACGATCTATCTCTATTTTTATTTTTTTGCCCCTCCACTCTCCCCCCCCCTTCCCAATAATTTTAAAAATTCAAAAGAAGTAAATCTTTTTTTTTTTTTCTATATGTGATGTCTACATGTCATATGTACATCAATTTTTAAAAATGATTAAATAATTGTCATCGAGTCCACTATCAATACGTATTTTCTGTGACTGACACCAAGAAAATAAATTGTGTCTCCAGTAAAAATAGTTCTATGTCATCCTTATAAACTCTAATTCCATTTGCTAACGAGTTCTAGAAACCCCTATAATAATTTTAGAGCGTTTTTATATATTATCGTGGTCAAGCTTATTTAAAAATCTCTGCTAATAAATACGGAAACAAGAGGCGAGTTTTAGTAACTAAAATTTTAATTTATGACCCAATTCTAGAAAATCAAGCGCAAAATTCTCGCAATACGTAGGATTCGTAATATTCATAACTAGCAAACCAGTGTGAAAATTTCGTACTTTTATTTATTTTCTTATTTACCTTCAAAATTTGAAACTCATAATTCTGTACTGATAAGTATAAAGGATTTAAGTCCAAAAATGTCGATTTTGATTTAAGTACATAGTCAGACTCAGAAAAAAATTCTCTATCGATTGGTATAAAGGATTTAAATCCATGTCATTTAGTCTTTCAGAAAATTCATTGGTAAAAAAAGATTCAAGTCAGAAATTTAGTATTAATCTGTAGTATAAAATATTTAATTCAATTTTTCCCTTTACTAAATGAAGATTGACAATCACTGAATGGTATAAAGGGTATAAATCAACCTAATCCCTTTTCCCTAATCGATTCTTCTGATTAGTTTTTAGTTAGTTTAACTTTATTTTTAGTCTCCTAAAAAAATCAAGAATAGGGACTTAAATCCTTTATACTTATTAGTACAGAATTATTATACCAATTTCCCTACCAAATTAGAATTTTACTTTACACGTAGCCAAATTATTATTAGAACTAAATTAACATTGTGCAACAGTGAAACCAAAATCATTCAAAGAAAGGTATAAAAATAAAATTCATGGTTGACAACCCAGTTTCTACACTTGCACAGCAGTGCAGATTTAGTATAGAACCCCTGTGAGCGTGTTACTCGCATATCCTTAAAAATATAATAAATTTATTCAAAATTATTAAATATATAATTATAAATTAAAATATATTAATTTTATATTAATGTTTAAAAGGTTTCTGTCAATAGATCTATTACTGAAACCCTTTTAAACATTAATAAAAATAATATATTTTAATTTATAATTATATATTTATTAATTTTGAATAAATTTGTTATATTTTTAAGGATATGCGAGTAACACGCTCACAACCTCCATGACGACTTTTAATTTATCTCGTCATGTTGAGGATAACTTTTATTTATTTATTCTGGCACAGTTTTTTGTTTAAAAAAAAAATAATAATAATAATAAGTCCTAATTCTTTTTTTTTTTTTTTTTAATTAAAATTTTCATGATTGTATTTTTTAGTCAATTTATGATAATAATTCATATTCTGTCTTAAAAGTATTGTTATTTTTAAAATGGCGCTTGCAAAGATTCTGAAGATGCAACTTTTAAAAATACATTTTTCCATAAAATAATCTCATCAGACAAATGCCGTCATTTCTTCTTATTAGATCATTCAGCTGAGTTCGAGTGCTTAAATATTATCCATTTATTAATATTATTTTTTTTATCTTCGCGCATTTTATTAATTACATCACTATCGTATCTTTTAATCAGAACTGGTCCACGTTAGAGAAATATTATATAGCTATTCATAATATTGTTTCACCCTCTCGAAAAGTGTACATCAGAAATTCTCGATTTCTTTGTTTTATAAGTTTATTTGTTTACCTTATACTCATAATTCGAAAAATCTATATTTTTAGTTTAGGTATTCAGAAAATGACTACTTATTCCTTCTAAATGAAGGTGGTATATATATATGTGTATATAGATTTTTTTTTTCTCTCAGTGTACATTTTATTCACGATTTCTAGGAAAATTTTCCGATGCCAAATTTTGCATACAGTTTAATTATAGATCGAACATATTTATCTAAAGTCAAGGCATGATTAACGCTTATGGGATGACTGCACTTTAGATATGGGGCTTTTGGTTTTTTAAGGCCTGAAACTGTTTTTAATTCAAATAACTTAATTAAAAATATCTCATAAAGTTCCTGAAAATTTTACACATAAAAGCAAAACGAATAATGCCACACCACATATGCAAATAATAATAATAAATAAATAAAATAAAATAAAATAAATCATGCTTTTATTTCAAAATACTATACTAAAAACTCCGATTCAGTAAAAGCGGAGCAAAATGTAATCGCAAAATTTGACACAGGAAAACGGAATTTTTCTCTTGAAACTGCCCTGATGAGATAAGACTCTCAATATAATACTTCGGTAATGTATTGTCATCGACTATTAATTCACGTCAAAAATGTGAGTAAAATGAGTTTACATATTTTTACCCCGGTACGTGCCCCTAATCATATAGATTTTTACAAGTACTAGCGTACTGTACTTTGTCATCGACCCGGACTCGCGTTCAAAATTTGAGTAAAATCGATTTCGAAAAAGGAATTGAAATTGAATCGAAAGATTTGCAATTGGCAATCAGACTTTTGCCTCTGAAACCTGCTCTTGGTGACACCAGTGTTGCCAGATTGGGGATTTTGCCCTATTTTGGGAAATTTTTTGGGCGTCTGGGGACAATTTTGGGGACCGAATGTTTGTGGGGAATTTTGAAATTTTTAGGGAGAAATCCGGGGAATTTTTCAACTTTTTTTTACTTGTTTTAGTCTATTTATTAAGTTTACAGCATTGCCAACTGTAGCAATTTGTCCCTACGCATAGGGCAATTTTAACAGTTTTCATTAACATGTAGGGGCTTTTGAAGGTACCCCTTCTTCCCAGGATATCCGAAGGATGAAAGTACGTCTTGCGTAGATTTTCAGCACTATAGTACTTTACACAGATTAAAAATTTTCCAATAATTAGTGTGTTTATAAAGTTTTTTTTTTTTTTTTTTTTTTCTTTTTCAAAAATTAGTGTCATTTGGGGAAAAAATTGGGCTTAATTCTGATAAATGTTGTAAATTTATTTTGAAAAAAAAAATTACTTTTTTAGTAGAAATTGGGTTAGGGATTGTTTTGGAAAAAAAAAAAAAAAAAAAAAAACTGATTTGGGGAAATTTAAAAGCCTGTTGGGGGTTAATTGGCAACACTGGGTGAGACAGTTCCCTGAAAATGCCTCCATATTGTGTTATCATCGACTCATATGCAAACTTTGAACAAATCAGTTTGGTGAAAGTGGGTTAAAAATTGACTGTAAGATTTGACAAACAGACGACAGATTTTGCCCTTGGTAAAATATATTTCTGAAAATGCTTGCATACTGTTACATCATTGACTTAACTCCTGTGCAAATTTTAAGCAAAATCGGTTCATTGGAAATAGGTTACAATTTGACTGCAAGATTTGACCCAGACGAAGCAAACAAGTTAAAGAAAAGCACGTAAAAATTTTACGAATATGAATATTTTATTCAATATGCATTGTTGTCTATTTTCTATAGTTCATTCTAGCCCCGGGTTATGTATACAGTAATAAGTAAATCTTAAAATTATATTCCCAAATACAATTTACACAGACATTTTTACAATAAATTACATAGTTATTTCTGCTTATTATTTCATGTTGTTAATGAAACAAAATAGTTATATTTGTTTTACATTCTATCGCTTGATGTTACACTGTATACCAGAAATTTCCTCCGTAGACGAAATGCATTCGAATTTTCTTGGATGTCTCTGTACATGAACCATTTGCTTAATCTCAACGAAAAGTTTAGTGTATAGCATCACTATATGATATAGATTTAGAATATTGATTTTGGACTTCATACTACTATTTATGTGTGAGATATGCTGATAACAAATAGACATACAGACAGACCAACCGCTAAAAACATGTTTTTCGGATTCAGGAGACCTCAGCACTTGTAGATATAACAAAAACCCAATTTCAAAAATTTGACCCAAAAACAATATTTCCTCTACCATATTTATATGGGTAAGAAAAAGTAAAAATTAAATCATTAAATGAAAGGAAAATATTCTGACTCTTGATTACCTTGAAACTGTTTGAGATTAGAACATTATAACACGTGATATAGTTTTAACATGTTATTTTCTGACGTGTAAGATAGTAGATGCTTATTAAAATTAGTTTTAATAACATTTATAAATATCTTATTTATTTTATATGAGGTAAGTGCACCAGTGATTCACACTTTTAGAGCAATCTCTGATGTTTTTAATGTTCTAGTTATCAGAAAATATTTTCAGAAATCTTAAGTTAGTACATATGGTATGAGACATTCAGAACCACATATATGTTAAAGCATATACATTTGATAACAATTTATTTTTTATGAATTTTTATTTGACACCCACTTAATGTTCCAGTAATTAACACTGCCAGTTTTTCATTTTATCAGTAATTGGCACCCTATGTTTCAGTGTTTGACACTGCTAGTTATTCATTTTACCAGTTATTAGCACCCTATGCTCCAGTGTTTGACACAAAATGTTAAAATTCTTATATGTAAAATGTATGATTTTGTTATTTTTCTTACTTATTAATTAATTCGGGATAGATGTCAATTACTGGAGCATGCCAATCACTGGAGCACCCTATATGTATGCATATTTTTAATAAAAATGTTTTTACTTACTCTTACCCATATAGATGGTAGAGAAAGTATTGTTATGGAGTCAAATTTTGAAAATTGAGTTTTTGTTATTTAACACGCCTTAAGGTCCCTTGAATCTAAAAATCATGTTTTTAGCTGTTAGTCTGTGCGTGTGTCTGTTATCAGCATAACTCAAGGACAAAGGGCAGCAGGAAGTCCAAACTCGGGATTCTAAAACTATATCGTATAGGGATGCTACTCTAAGCTTTTTGTTGAGTTCAAGTGAATGGTTCGTGTACAGAGCCATCCAAGAGAATTTAAATGCAATACGTCTACGGGCGAAATTTCTGGTAAGTGCAGTTTAATACTGCTCTAAACAAATGGAATGAAAATATTATATGTATATAATATTATATATAACGCAAATATAAATTTGTCCTTATATATACTTATATTTTTATATTGATATATTTACTACTGTGCTTTATTTATGAACTTATGAATTTAATTACTTTTTAATGCTTTGTATTAATTCAATTCGTTTGCTATATATGGTCTTGCTTTCATCTGTGAGAAGTCGGGGGCTAGAAACGCATTTTTTGGCAAAAAAAGCCCACGTTTCTTCAGAAACTCCTCATATTCCATTCCCTACATGGGGGGAGGGGAGGGGGCGGAGCTCCCCTGGAGAAGGCTCTCATGTACTTTGGAATTAATCTTTATTTATCATCAGTGAAGTTATTTATTTTGATTTTATTTTTCCTTTTGCTGCATTTGCGCATGGGTTTATAAATACTCTGTTTCAATTTTTTTTTTTTTTTTTTTTTTTATAAAAAATTAAAGTTTTATTTCATCTTCTAATTTTTAAGATTTTTACTTTCCGAACACTATAGTGAGGAAAGTATTGTAATCATGTCAAAATTCCGAATTTGACATTTTGATGTTTCTATACGTTTCGAGGTCCCCTGAGTCCGTTTTCACTATTTTTACGATAATGTATGTATGTGTGTGAGTGAACACGCTAGCGTCTAAACGCTTTGCTCGAATGAGCTGTAAACTGGCACGCATGTTGCAAGTCACCGTAGCACAAACCCTATTGATTTTGATGAATCTAGCACTTATAGTTTTTTTACAGGGACACAAAGAAAACGTCTTTATCATTATGGCCTATGGGGCCAAATTTTTAAAAGTGTGATAGCGTCTAAACGCCTTATTAATTTGAGAAAAAAATTTGTACACATGTTATAGGTCACAGATGCGCAATCGATATAGATTTTGGAGAATATAGAACTTATAATTTTTTTTACAGGGACACAAAGAAAAAGTATTTATCATTATGGCCTATGGGGCCAAATTTTTAAAAGTGCGATAGCATCTAAACGCCTTATTAATCTGAGAAAAAAATTTGTACACATGTTATAGGTCACAGTTGAACTAACTGTATAGGTTTTGGGGAATCTAGCACTTACAGTTTTTTTTTTTACAGGGACACAAAAAAAAATTCTTTATTATTATGGCCTATGGGACCAAATTTTTAAAAGTGCGATAGCATCTAAACGCCTTATTCAATTGAGCTGAAAATTTATATGACTATTATAAATCACTGTTGCACTAACTATAAGCATTTTGGTGAATCTAGCATTTACAGGTTTTTACAGGGCACAACGAAAAATTCTTTATCATTATGATCTGTGGGCTCAAAGTTTAGTAGCGTTAAATAAAACATCGTGTAATATATGGAGAACAATACTGAAACACTCTATTATGGTTTTCTCTCTTTTGTTTGTTTAACAACTCCCCTTTCTTTACTTTATCTACAAAACTGTTAATTACTCAATGTTCGGAAAGTCGAGTGGAGTCACTCCAGATTTTTCTTATATATATATATATATATATATATGCATATATAAGCATGTTATTTGTAGATTGTGGTATGGAAATCATTTATCATTCGTTTGCAGGACTACCCAAAGTCTTTATATATATTGGGCTATACTTGGAAAATAGTGGAAGTATACTTTACGTTGTGTTATGTTTGTCATATAGAACTAAATTTAAATACACAATGTGATGTGTATATAGTTCATGGAAAATAATCCAAAATTAAGCTAAACGTTCTTTTCGATTGACTATAGTGATTTGCTACATTTTACTAATATCAACTAACACTGCAAGACTTACAATTAATTTCTCTCACCCATACTGAAAACAAAATATTTAATTGAAGCTCAATTTTTCAGCTCTGGTTTTTTATATACCGCGTTTGAGATCCCTAAAATACGGAAGTCAAATTTTCACCGGTTGATCTGTATGTATGTCTGTCTGTTATCTTAGCAGTGTAACTTAAAAACAAATAACAGCAAGAAATTCAAATTTAGTAATTTGAAATTCGTATGCGGTTGCGGTTGCCACTTGAAAAGCTTAATCAAGATTGCTAAGTTTCAAAGTATATCGCTGGCGAAAGTTGTCTGGATAATTTGGAATAAACTTTAAAATTTAATAATAAATTTAAATTTATTTTTAGTATATAATTGGGGCTGTGATTGAAAAGGTATTGAGAGAGCGGTATTTCCCCTCACACAGATTTATATGACAAATAAATCTGTTCGTAAACCTATTTTAGATTATTTTAAAAGTAGATTGAATTTTTTTTTATCTGATTTTATAGATCTTATGTCTTAATCTGCAATTTGTCTTTATACACTGGCGGACAAAATTAAAGCAACAACCTGTTTTCTCGTTCTCTTCTTTTGCACATAATTTTTAAACAAATAAACATATGAACCTAAAATTTGGATAACCTGTTAGTTATCATATTATTAACCGAATTTTATGTAACTTTAGCATAAGAATAATTTTTAAGCTAAAAAATATTCATTTTTCTCTCAAAAGTAATCTTTGGAAAAAATGAAAATTTTCAATAATTTTAGGAAAGAACACTTAATGAAAAAGTGGTGTTAAGAATGCATTAGAGATAGGTAAAGACGCACATGCCTTGAAATGTTAAACTAAATCTCAATTTTTCTTTCTGTATTATTTTTTCTTTTACTTTTATAATGGACTTTAAAAAAATATATAATTACTAATTTATAAACTATACGCAGTACTATAATAATAATGATGTCGATAAATAATCTTATAATGTACATCTTATCCAATTTTCCTGTTTGTATGCATATTTTTTAAAAAAGTTATCCACATGCGAAAAAAGAAGAAAAAATAAGAAACAGAGAAATGAATACAGGTAGAAACATTTGGTTGTAATCTAACATATGGATGCGTGTGCATCTTCACCTATCTGTAAGGCATCCTTATGACCATTTTTCATTAACTGTTCTTTCCAAAAATTATTGAAATTTTTCATTTTTTCCAAAGCTTACTTTTGAGAGAAAAACGAATATTTATTAGCTTAAAAATTATTCTTATGCTAAAGTTACATAAAATTCGGTTAATAATATGATAACGAACAGGCCATCCAGATTTTATGTTCATATGTTTATTTGTTCAAAAATTATGTGCAAAAGAAGAAAACGAGAAAACAGGTTGTTGCTTTAATTTTGTCCACCAGTGTAGTATTGAAATGTAGATGTAGGGTAAGAAAAAGTCGTGTGAGTGATACACCAGATTATTTTTATGCAAATATTGTTTCTTCTTAAGAAAGAATCGAGTAAATATATGAAAAGAATTTTACAACAATTAATAATTATTTTCAATTAAATATGCAGAACAAAGAAAGAACTAAGTAGGTTAACTCCAGCTATAAACTTTATCCAAATGTGGAACAATTTTATCTTTTTGTTTTATTTTTATTTTCTGATCGCTACGTAAAACCACTTATTAATCAGGACAAAAATGCTGAAATCCTATTTTTTAGTTCATTCGGATAACTGGTTCAAAAGGTAAAAAATAAAACCTAAATTTTAATTTAAAAAAAGAAAAAACAAGTTGGTGCAAAGAAAAGAAAAAAAAAGTTTCTGTTGTTATTGCGCATAAATTTTGAATGTATTTTGTCTTTAATAAAACTTATTGCTTTATGTAATTTAAATTGTCTAATATATGAATTTCATATATTTAGATTTGTCTTAAATTGGCATTAACACTATTTTTTGATTATACACTTTGTTTAAAGCTGCATTTGCGCTCTTACAATTTGTATTATTTCTGTAATTTCTCTAATTTTTTCAATATGTTATTTACTGATTTAAAATTTATATTATGATTCTTGTAGTGTTGTGAAGTTTTGCGACAGTGTATTTTGTCACTGGCCGTGGATCATTTAAAACTATCTGTATAGTTGGCAACTTACTTTAATAATTTATTCTTTAATTAGATAAATATCTTTAGAATATGATTCACTGTTCCATCGTAAATCATGATAATATATATATATATATATATATATGTTGTGTATGTGTAGTCGAATATTTATTCCTAATATATATTATTATTATTTATTATTATTATTATTATTTAACATTTTGTGCCTGACATTTTGTGAATTGTGTTGATTTGTTTTTCTTACTTAAAAAAATGGGCGGAATTTAATTTGTAATTAGAACCAAATTAATAGATTCGGTTAAAGGAGGTTTTGCGTAAATATGTAAATATTATTTTATTATTTTTTTTTTTCTCTCTTCACTTTTCATTAATCCAGATATTTATTAATCAAGAATCAATTTAATTTGGTATAGCCCACTTTCGATAAAACTAATGTAAATACTTACTTGCCTTGTGATTTCTAAATTCTTATCAATATTACTAGTTGATTGAATTTAATTTATGAATATTCAAAAACATTTTTCCTCTACAATGACTCTGTTTAGTAAATTTTTAGATCCTGGCAAAAAATACTTAGCTTCACAGCAGTATTGTGCCCGGTACAAGGATATTTATAGGGATATCCTTGGATCGACAACCTGTTACCTATCATCTCCTCCTCCTTTACTTCAATTTAGAACATGCGGTTCTAATCGATGTAAAACTTACCCTATGGCCTCTCGCACACAATTAAATAATAATCACTCTTTAGTTCCATTTTGTCAGGCATACAATGTTATTTATAAAATCCGTTGTGGTCTTTGTAAACTCTGTTATATTGGTGAAACTTCCACTCCTCTACATCTACGTATTAATCAGCATCGCTCTGATTCAAAAAAACTTTCATCTTCAGCTGCACCTTCTAAATCAACTATAGAATTACAACACTTTAAATCACATAATTTTAATTCATGTACCATAGAGATTGTCAAAATTCTGAAAAATAAAAGTGAGCGTCTATTTCTTGAATCAAAATTTATGCAATATTACAATACAATTTATCCATATGGCCTAAATTCCGAATACGTTAATAAAACTATTAAAGCATATTCTAACATCAACCCTCTACATGATTATTCGACTATTTATGCACAACTCAATCACAAAATTAACAATAAAACTTCTAGAACTAAACGAGGTAGTAAAAAAACAGATTTAATCTTTTCTAAAAGTGCCATTATTAAACTAATTTCAGATCTACAGTTGTGTTACTTTATTGATTCGTTTGTTTTGCAGGCTGTTAATTAATAGATCTGGTTTCTTTACATTAATGTATTTCATCCACTGATAAAATCTTATTATGGTCATTGGTGTTTCAGTGATCTTGTATCTGTTGCTTGGCCTCTACTATGCTTAATAGATCATCTTTATTATATATATATATATATATATATATAGTATTATTATTATTATTATTGCCGTTATAAAAATAAATAATCTCATTTGTACGTTAATAATAAATGTATTGCATTTTATGTTGAAATAAAAGAACGCGTAACAATTTTCTTTTATTTAAATTGAGGGACAAGACAATTATTGTATGCAATTACAAAATACTTTTACGTATTTAAACTATTGGATTGACAAAAAGTTAAATAATTAAGTTAAACAAAAGTCTTCTATTTCTGCGGGGGAAAGGGGGGGAGGGTGCAATATACAAAATAGTTCTGTTGTACTAAATTAAATTTTGTCTTTGACAGATTTATATATATACAAGGTTGCCACTCAAATAGGAGAATGAAATTCCCTGACTTTTCCAGGTTTTCCGTAAATATTCTAAGAAAATTCCAGTCTAACCATATACTGAGCATTGGCTATGTTAAGGACAAAATAATTATGGTACCACTTGAAAACACAAAATTTACATATGACAAAAGTTACATATATTGATAGCATCTGTCGCTTATAAGCAGGGTTGGCTTGATTTTGCCCGAACCGAAAAAAACCGAGTAGGTTTTTTCAATAAAATCCATTTGAAAAACCCCAGAGGGTTTTTTTCAAAATCCTTATTTAAAATTCAACTTTTATCTAACTTATAATAAGCATATATACATATTATATGTATAAAACAAATTAATAAAACTAATAACTTATAAAACAAATATTTTATACATTAATAGAACATGAACAAAGAATTTTCAGAAATATTGGAGGTTCTCAAACTGCTCTGTAGAAAAAAAAAAATCCTGAAAAATACTCCATGGAAAAAAAATTATTATCTTATTAAAACAGAATAAAAAATTATATATACAAAAGCAAAAAAGAGAGAGAGATGTTTGTTAATATAAAGAGAACTGTGGGACCAGATTTTTTATTCAACAGTCACCAGTAATTTTGAGAAGTGATATTTAATGTACATAATCGACGATTAAGAGTCGATAATGTATATCAAACATCACTTCTCAAAATTATTGGTGACTTTTAAATAAAAAAGTCGCGCAATCTGGCGACACTGTGTGGGACTCGAGGAATGTAAAATGTAAATTAAAATCAAATTTAAAACAAAAAATTCTGAAAACTGTTGTGCAACACCGTTAAGTAATGTAGAGGGGCTATAATTAAAAATATCATATGATAATTTATTGTCTACGAAAAATTTAATAAAGCAACACTAAATAATTATTAAAATCCAGTTTTTTGTTCAAAGGGCAGATAAAGAGATTTTTAGAATATTTAATGAACAATTATTTAATTTTTAAACATTTCTTTATAACTTAATCATAAAAAGACTTTAGAAATTTTTAAAATTTTGATTTTAATGAATAATTAATGTATTTTTTTTTTTTTTTTTTAATTAGCTTATTATAAATGATATACTTAATGTGAAAAATAATAATAATAATAATAATAATAATAATAATAATTCTGAAAACTCTGATAAAAACCGAAAATATTCCAAAAAACCCCTGATAAAACTTGAAAAAAAAACCACTGGGCTTAGTTTTTTTCAACCCTGCTTATAAGCGAGATCAGAAATTTCTTTCAGGAGCGGGAAAGAAGGTTGGGAGTGTTTAAAACAAATGGCAGAAGCTTTAAAAAAAAAAAAATGAAAAGCAAAGAAAAATGACCCTGCATTGGTGGAAAAAAATGTTTATTTTTTGACAATCATGAAAATTCCCTGACTTTACCAGATTCTGGCTAAAATAATCAAATTCCCTGAATTTTATAGTAAATTTTCAAATTCTCTTACTATTCCACCGTTTTCCAGGTGGTATATGGCAACCCTGTATATATATATATATATATATATATAATTGTGTCGCTGACGGGTTCCATGGAAACGTCTCTAATAATTTTCACAAATGTTTAGGGTTAAAACTTTTTTTTTTTTTTTACCCTTTAGCTAAGGACTTGTTTTAGTAGATCACCGTATTACGCTTAACGAAAAACATATGAGTCATGAAATGTAAAGAGACTATTACAATTATCGATAACGAAAAATATTAAAGTATATTAACTAAAAGAATAAATTAGTGATAAAAATTACAAAAATAAATTCCTTAGAGCAATTGACAGGCTGTCTGCTTTGATGATTAGTAATAATTAAATAATGTATACCCCCCCCTCCCTTTTCTTTACTTCCATTACCCGACTACCATAGGTAATGGGAGTATTGTATTCGTTCAAACAATTCGATATCGAATTTTCACTTGATTTTACATGTTTTAAGGTCTCCTGAGTCCAAAAAAATGGTTTTTGGCAATTGGTCAGAGTGTGTGTATGTGTGAGAGGAATCTTCTGACTATCATATCTCCGAAACTTGTAATGACAGAACAACGAAACTTCAGAACTGAGGCAGAGAGGATTTTTTGAACTTTTGGTGAAAATTGGAAAACCGAAAATAGGATCATGTCCGTATCTAAAAAACGGCTCTTACGATTATCTTCAAAGTTGCTATATAAACACTCTATTAGATATTCTTTTCAATGAATTAGTTGGTTAGTTCAAGAAAAATTGATAGGCGTCCTGTAGCTCAATTTGAGGACGCAAGTGCGCTCCTTTAAAAACGGC
The DNA here is from genome assembly GCA_963930645.1 of Salticus scenicus. Lineage (NCBI taxonomy): Eukaryota > Metazoa > Arthropoda > Arachnida > Araneae > Salticidae > Salticus > Salticus scenicus. Next base: position 87,662,430 of record OZ005650.1, on the reverse strand, counting down.
TGTACGAATTTTCTTCAAACTCGCCTTATTAACTGCCTTTTAGATATCCTTTCATGTGTAATTGTTGTTTTCCAATCAACAATTAAATATTATTGGAGTATGTATACTAAGAACAATGTATTACATTAATACAACTAATTCAAAATATCTCACATTAAAACATCCAGTTAGTTATATATTTCATTTGAGCTTTCCACTCTTTATCTTTGAGTCTTCATCAGAGTTGTAAATACAATTTTTTTCTGTCAAAATATGCAAGTCAAAAGATATATAATCAAACATAAGTCCATTAAATATAAAAACCATTAAATTCAAATCGTTATAAAAGAATAAAATTTCATAAAATTTTTCGTTATCACGTGGTTATCGTTGGAAAATCCTGCCTAATCAGTCATCCTGATTAGGTAGGTCAGTTTCAGATCTCAGAAATTGGTGTTTCAAATACGGTTCTACTTTTTTTTTTTTTTTTTTTTTTTTTTTTTTAACTCGCTATTTAAATTCTGTCTTATATGTCTTTACACATGTATCAGCTTTCTCGAAAATTGTTAAGTGTTTAATTTCTTGGGTCAGTTTTATGTCTTCTGATGACATTATCTACAAAAAGTGCATATAATACATGTAATAGTGGGTAATGGAAGTCATGTGGTCGTTACACAGCAATTTTATTTTTATTTATTTTTTATGTATTTTAATCTAAAAAATCCCTTCCATTTTCGACGTCGATTTTTATAAGACCAAATTCGTTACACCGGGAGTTTTCTTTTGGAAATGCTTTTTACTAACTTGAAAGTTGTAAGTAACAAAATATTTATGTTTACATAATTTCTTTTATTTAAAATTTATCTAAATTACCTCATTTAAACCCCTTACAAACTAATGTTTCTTTTTAATTCGCAGATGATGTGGATGAAGTGTGAAATTTTCTTATCCTGGTAGCTGTCTTAACTGTCATCATGCCAGAGACGAGAAATTCGCTGCAAGAAGATTTGTTTCCGTCTTCACTGACGCTTGCCGAAGAAAATGAAGATTCTGATAAATTCAGAAAGAAACTCATTTTCGGATTAGGAATAGCAAAGATATTTTGTGGATCGATGCTTGGGGTATTCGGACTACTCTCGATGAATATGGAAGCAGCCATGTCATCGTTAGCAGGCGGTGTCTGGGCTGGTGCAATTGCAATAGCGACTGGATTATCAGCGGTCTGTCTAACGAAATGCTCGAAAAGAGCGGTGCATGCCATAATTTTCCTATGTTTTTCAGTAGCAAGCGTACTGACAGCGGGACTAGCAACTGTATTTGTAGCTACTGGACTTGCACATGACGCACAGTGGCCGGCAGGTTACTATGTTGATAGTGATGGAAGACGAGTTCTCTTTGCGGGTGATATAGCAACGAGAGCTCCTTTGCTTGCAGTTGCTTCAGTTGCGTTAACATCGGCGATTGCTGACTGTGCACTAGCAGTGACGTGCTGTATTGTTGCAGCCCAAGAAGCATGCCAGTGTTATGTATGTGCTGACGACGCAGACGATCCCGTTGATCAAGATTCTAGAGTGAGACATGATCGCCTAGTGACATGGCTTGGACAACAGGCTTTAATGGATTTTATGATTGCTAGTGGTAAGATACCAGATAATATGAACACACCAAATGGTATGAATAATCAGTCAGCCCTAAATTCTCATTCAAAATAAATTATTACAGACTAACTGAAAACATAATTCTATACATGCATGAAATATTAGGAAGAAAAATAAGACTATGACAGAAGCTTTTAAATGAATCAAAAATAGTTGGCCATTTCCTCCTAAGACCTATTTTAAGAATCACCAGCACTGTCTATATACTTTTGAAAGAAAAACATGTTTAATATGGAACAAGATTTATCATGCTGTTTATTAGTATTATATGTATTATTAAAAATTCCATATTTGATGCTTTGTATATTTTTGAATTTTGTAATTCTTTGTAATATAATCTATCTTTACAAACACTTATTCGAATATCCTATATTTACACCGTTTATCTATTTTTTCCCATTACAAATCACCTCCATATGTTTGCAACAGTTAGAAAAATAGCAATTTTAAACAATCACAATTAAATATATATATATATATATACATATATTTATTTTTGCGAATATAATGAAATGAATCACGTGAAAATATATGAATAATTTCACATTACATTTAAAAAAATAATAAATAGTTCCAAACAATCTAAATCTTTATATATCTATGTACTATGTACGTCGTCTAAAAATTTTTTGCACACTGAAAAAAAAAAAAAAAAAAAAAAAAAAAAAAAAAAAAATTCATGTCACTAAAAATTTACATTGAACATTTTTCATTTATATCACACAATAAATGTGAAAAACTTTGTGGGGTCCTGTAAGCTAACAAATTACACTAATAATTATTTATTCTACTCTTTGAATTTGTCGCTTTTTTCCTTAGTTTTTTTTTTTTTATTATTATTATTATTAAATACCGGTAGACATTTTAAAATTCATAAAAACTGAAGGAATTGGTAGAATTGAGCGCAGTTTGCAAAAAACTCATTCTCGTAACGGAAGTTTTTTCTTTTTTTTAATGTAAAAATAATAATAATAATAATAATAATAATAGATAAGTTAAAATTTTCGTCGATAGAGGGCGCTGCGCATCGGAAAATCCTAGAGACCCTATATGATAAGAGACTGGACATTGACCCGCCATATCTGTTCAGTCTGTTATATATGATACCATTATGCTCTGCAAAATTTCAAATGACACTCTGCAAGGCTTTCTAGAGATAAACAACAAAGTTTTATCGAGATTTTAATTGAAAGGAAAGTATCAGACGCTGGTAAAAATAAATTACGTCTTACGCCGATCGAGTGGCTTTTGAACAAATGACCGCCATATTTGTTCAATGTCCAGTCTCTCTATATCCAGGGTCCCTAGCAAATCCTACATCTCAGTGAAAAAATATATATTTCTATGCAAATGTTTACAGGCATGTAAATCATATTCTATGTGCCCGCCATCACCACAAATTACATTTTGAAAACGAGTTACAACACCGCTAACTGAAGCTTCTATCGGCGAGAAAGAGTGTTTTCTTACCTCAGTAAAAGCATCGTCACCTATAACACTTCATCCATCAAGTCAGCACGGCAATTAAAACTTCATGTATGCGCAAGTAGAAGATAAAATAAAGAATGAGCTCTGTTAATTGTAAAACAGTGCAATTTATAGCACTCTGATTTGCATATTTCTCGTTACATACACATCCGTGCAGCGCTCTCTGTTGACAAAAAATGTAACAAAAAAAAAATCACCCTTCACGAGAATAATTTTTTCGCAAACCGCTTTTAATTCTACAATTCCTTTAATTTTTATAAATTTTTGAAATGTATACAGACTTATGAGACACCCAGTATTTTATATTATTATGCTAACTTAAAGAGTCTAATTTTCAATTTCAAAAAGAAATATTTGCTTATTATTTTTTTTTTTTTACAAAATGTTTACCAAGATAAAAAGTGACATATTCAAAGAGTGGAATTTAAAAGACAGAATTTGAAAAACTTTATTTTTGAAAGAGATATCCTGATAATACAACGAAAATCCTATTGGATTACATGGGGAAGGAGAAAAGAAGGTATCTGACTACTGGGGACCCTTAAGTAATTTGTAAGAAAATTAAAAAAATGAGAGAGAGAGAGAAATATAGCTTTGGAGCAAGTTTTGGTATTCAAAGTATTAATTACCTCCCAAAAACTTAGAGGACTCTTTGAAACAATCTATAAAGCTATGAAGTCTCTTATAATATCCCTGCCCCCACGCATATATCTAGGACTAAGAAATTCTTTACAACTATGGTTAGATAGGCATCTCTTTTACAAGTTTTCAAAAAAAGTAGTGTAAAATTTCAAAAAGAAACATGTATCTCTCTTTTGTTATTCTATCAATAGCACGTGTAAAACTCCTTTTAAATATAAAATGAATGCAATTCAAAGCCTATATAAATTGTGCTATTTTTATCTGTTGAAATGAAACACATCTTAAAAATGAAATAAATTTTCAGAAATTACTACTAAAGTGGGCTACAATAAGAATCTTGTCTACCGCCTACAAAAAACATATAAAAAAATTAAGCCATATCAATAATGCCCAAAAAATTAAATCTAAATTTAATTCTGCTATTCCACATGACAAAGATGTCTTTATAAAATTTTAAAATGAAGCCTCCAAACTAAACATTAATATTCCTATAAAATCAAACTTTAATACCTTTTAATGAATTCGTAATGACAGAGATACTATAGATTCTACTGAATTAGCAGATATTTACAAAATTAAGTTTAAAATGATCGATAATAACAAGAGTAGTTACATTGGTATGACTAAACGTAAAATATAAGAACACAAAGCTGACAAAGTTTGACAAAACTACCGCTCTTAAAAGGGTAATAAAAACAGTCAAATAACTATCGATTTTTAAACATACAAAAACTGGCAAATTACAAAAATAATTTTCACGCGGTGAAATAGTCCATGTATAAGCAGAGCCAGTGACAGGAATTAAGGACCCTTGGGCAAATAAAAATAGCGGGCCCCCCACCGCATCTCATTTTTCAGTCGAAGAATGGTACAACTTTATATTTTCTCTCTACCTCTTGAGTTGTACTCAAGACACCTGGCATAGAAGTAATACCCTAAGTTCCCTTTCCTGTATTTGTTCTCATAAATTTATAAGGCATGTTAAAAGAAATGAACTCGGCTGATCTTCCAGTCACAGTTGCAGACTAAAATGCCCAGCCCATAACGCCTCCCTTCCCTTCTGATACTTTTATATTACTCTAATTTGCTGCATAACTCTGTTGGTTTCAGCTTCGTATTTAGATTTTCCTCTAATTCCATGCTATTTCTAAAGCTTTAATTCCCATAATACAAGTTTAAGAATATATTCTGCTACTCCAATTTGTTATAAAAATTTTCATTTCTTAACAATTTACAAAGTTTTTAAAATAGATTATTATATTCCTCAATGTTCATTCCAGCATCATTAATGATAATTTAAAACTGTTGTCACTTGCTTACTATGAAAATAAACTTCGCAATGCATGTTTATGTGAAATTTTGTTTTATTTTGCCATGTTAGAAAGTTTCGAGTAACTTACAAAGATTTTAAAAGGAATACTGGAAACCAGTAGGATACACATACTATCGTAAATGATGATTTAAAACTGCTTTGACTTCTTTACAATGAGAACAATCTTATAATGCAAGTTTATGTGAAATTGTGACCATCTGTCAAGTTTGGTTGAGAAATTTTTAATTACAAATAACTGTTAAATTAAAAAAAATATTAGAATGTTGAAATTCCCGGTAGGGTTTCTGCCAATATATTAAATATTTTAAAATTGGTCTGTGGGTGGAAGATCAAGGATATCTTCTAGGTAGGGGAGAGCACATGCAAGTACACACTGTCACAGGCAGTAAGGACTCGTGACGACAGTGCCAAAAGCAATCGGGACTCGGGACACAACCGAGGTTCGTGTGCAAAGAGGGATAAAATTAAATGAATATGTAATTTTGAGAATTCATGAAGTTTCATTTAAATATAGTGAACCGTTAACGAATAAACTAGTCTTTTAATTATAAATTCTGAGACAGCCACTTTTTGGCACATTTGCCTACTGATATTTCATTTAGCCCCAATCTTAAAAAATAAAATTTAATAATACAATAAGTTTTACTTAGAAATATTATTCATCAATCATGAACAGTTATTTAGAAAAGCTGAAGTGTAGCGTTGAATTTTTTTTTTACACCAACTATGCGAAAAATGCCAGAGCCTGGAATCGAACCAGGCACTCTGCTTACTGTGCAGAATTTGAGAAGTGGTGAGTTGGTTACACTACGTTGAAAAAAAAAAAAAAAAAAAAAAAAATCGAGCCGAGACACCATTCTTGCTGATTCTTATGTAACATGACCTTTTGAATCCGAATATGACCCCCGTTTTTTCGGGCCGTCACCTCATCCCCCAATTTTTATCACTCATCGGTAATTTTATGGCCATGAATTTGATTTGGAGAATGAGGAAAATAATTATTTTAACTCTTAAAAACAAAAATTGTACAATGTATAATAAGTGTTAGTAATAATTGATTAATAAAATATAATAAATGTAACATAATTTCAGAGGCAAATCCCCCCTAAATCTTCCCCCTTGCTGCAAATGTTCACATTATAGAATTTTTTCTCTTTTGGTCTTCAGAAGATATTTAACAGTTAAAATATTTCTTTACTCCACTACAAATCAAATTTATAACTATCAAATAACCGAAAAATGGTAAAAATAGAGCCCCCCCCCCAAAAAAAAAAAAAAAAAAAAAACAGTGGGTGATAGGACAAAATGTCCATCATATTCGGATTCAGGTCATTTTACATAAAAATTTGCAAAAATGATGTTGGGGGCAATTTTCATGCCAAGCGTGTAATTAGCCAGCTCAGTGGTACAGCATTCGCAGTGTAAAGGCTCGATTCCTGGTTCTGGCATTTTTCACAGAGTTGGTATAAAAAAATTCAACCCTACACTGCAATTTCTCTAAATAAATATTCATGGTTAATGAATAATATTTCTAAGTAAAACTTCAAAAAAGCTTTGCTTTATTGAAACGTACTTTTATGTAACAAAATTAAATTTAATACATTCGGTCACAGCTACAGTCGGCAGCAAAAGTATCTGAGCACTAGCAATAATCCCTGTCCAAAAAAAGTACACTTATACTGTTTTGCTAAATAAATCCTTGTCGAGTCATGATCTTAGTCAGTCTAAGAACATGATTCGAAAAGGGTTTATTGAATAAAACAGTTTTAAGTGTACTTTTTTGACATCGGAATTATTGGCTAGTACTCGGATAATTTTGAGAAGGCTATGTAAACAAAATGCTCCAGAGTGAACGTGTTAATTAGAAGGCCAAATCTAACTTATGATAAAAAAAAAAAAAATGCCATGGCTTTCTCATCAAAAATGTATAAAAGACAATTTGTAAACGAAATACTTATTTAAATAAATAAAAAACTAGCAGGCTACGCCCGCTTCGCTGGCCACTATATTTAAATGAATCTCCAAAAGAATTGGATCATTATTTATTTTTCACATCACATTATAAATAAAAACTAAAATAATTACATTGGAATCGCTCTAGACCTCGCATCGGGTACTCGCTGACTACGGCAGCTCTTTCTCTGCCCGCACTGTATCGGGAGCAGGTTCCCACTGCCTGCAGAAATCTCTTTCGTATGTATTTCAATATGGGTATTTATTGACGATAGGTGGGTCTGCCATTATTTAAGAACTACGATTTTAAAGATAACTGTATCTCAGCGTCTATTAAATATTTTAGTTTTTGAACCAAGTATTTTATTGCTCATGCTATTTACACTGTATTACAATTTGATTCCTTCCAATGTAATGAAATAAAATAAAAAGTAGATTTTCTTTTAGAAGGAATTAAATACATAAAAACCAAATAAATTCCAATCAGTTTAATCCTTTCTACTATATACTACCAGTTTTTCCTGACAAATACTATAAATTAGAAAAAAAAAAAACTTTTAAAGAAATTAAATTAACAAATGAAAAATAATTGTTGTTACACTACAAAAATTATACATAAACATAACTGTTATAAATAATAAATACGTTTTTAAATTTTAAATTTAATTTTTTCTACTGCATTACCATTTTATTTTCAATAAATATAATAAATTAAAAAGAGAAAAAAGATTCGCCCTCAAATAAATGCATTAAATAAAAAATAAATTGCATAAGATACGCAGACGATTACAATCGAAGAATAAATTCATGAAAAATGAAACAAAAAAGCCAATGTTTAAAATCGAAAAAACATTAATTTAAAAAATTCAAATTCGAAAAAATCTCGATGAGGTGCACACCTGTAGGGTCCCAGGTACCTATATGCCAAATTTGGAAGCTCTACGATCAGTAGTGTTAGTATTGTTCATGTTTAGATAAATGTATTTATTTTCCTGTTGGAAAAAAAAAATAAACTCGTATTTTTTTTTTTTTTTTTTTTTTTTTGGCAACAATTAAATTATGTATTAAATTTAAATGGCTAATTTTTTGCTATTATTAGCTTATTTTTTTCATATTTTTATTAATTAAAAGAAAACTAAGCAGAAATTCGAAATTCTGACTTCGATGTGCGCAATGATCCTTCGGGGGGCACCTTTGTATTAAATCTTGTGACTGTCCGAGCTACCGTTTTCGAGAACAGTGAAATATACATACAAATATTGCTCACTTAATAGTATAAGATAATATACCACATTTTTCAAACACACTAAAAGATTTAAAATAATATATCCTAGCCCCACACAGATTTGTAATACTATAAAGGTCGTCCTGAAATTTTTTATAGCTATGAAAATACTTGCAAGATTTAAAATGAAAAATGTGGGACGAATGCAGTATATAAATGATGTATGAATAATTCACCTAAGTCATTAAAACTTTTATTGTATTACAAATCATATGAAATATTGTGTGACTACTCCTACCTAAATTACTTGCTATTATCTATTGCATGCACCCAACATTTTATCTTTTAAATCTTACAAGTACTTTCATAACTATTAAATGACAAAATTTAATTAAATTAGATAAAGCTAAATCTAACTCATGACAAAAAAAATACTACGGCTTCGTCATCAAATATATATAAAAGGTAATTTGTAGATGAAATATTTATTTAAATAAAATAATGCTAATAATATACCACATTTTTCAAACACACTAAAAGATTTAAAATAATATATCTTAGTCCCATACAGATTTGTAATTCTGTACAGGTTGTCCTGAATTTTTTTATGATAAATTTTTAATAGCTATGAAAATCCGTGTCAGATTTAAAAAGAAAAATGTGGTACGAATGCAGTAGATAATGGATGTATGAATAATTCATCTAAATCATTAAAATCATATGAAATATCGCATGAGTTTTTTCAGTAATAGCTACTCTCTAAATTACTTGCTAGCAGGGTGTGAAAAAATCATAATTTTTTTAAAAAAATCAAAAAAATCAGATTTTTTTTATTTAAATCAGATTTTTTTGTTTTATTTACATTATTCGACTAAAAATAAATATTAAGAAATTAAGCATGAAAACTTTTTTTTTTAATTTAAATGTGAATACATATAAGAAGCAATAAATATAAATAAACTAAATTAAAAAAACATATATGAGGATATTAAAAAAAAAAAAAAAAGTAATATTAGCCAACATAGGTACATTCTACCCCCCCCCCACCCCTTTCAAAAAGAAAAATAAATAAATATAATATAATATAATATAATATAATAAAAATAAAATAAATAAATAAATTATTAAGTGTAAATAGCTTAAAAGCATATAAGATAATAATAATTACTTTTTTAATGTTTTTATTATTTTAATAAAATTAAACATAATTTATACGTCTCATTAATATATTAAAACCAATGTAACATTTAAAATGAGATAAAAAATATAAAACTTTAAAAATACATTTTAATTAAAAACATTAAAACACAAAACAGACGTTTCGGCTAAAACACTAGTCCTCCTCAGTGTCAAACATACAAGCACAACATTTACAAAAATTCCAAATACATCACAGCAAGATTCTGAATCTTGCTGTGATGTATTTGGAATTTTTGTAAATGTTGTGCTTGTATGTTTGACACTGACTGTGATGTATTTGGAATTTTTGTAAATGTTGTGCTTGTATGTTTGACACTGAGGAGGGCTAGTGTTTTATCCAAAACGTCTGTCCTGCATTTTAATGTTTTTAATGAAAATGTATTTTTAAAGTTTTAAAAGTTTTGTATTTTTTATCTCATTTTAAATGTTACATTGGTTTTTATTATTATTGTCATTAAAATCTACATATTAAAACATCTTGAAGAATAATTTTTCAATTAAAGGAAATTCAATGTGTATATAATATTTATATGTATATATAATACACACATTAGTTTGTGCAATTTATTACCAATAAAATACATATAAATTCTAAGATTTTTTCAAAAGATTAAAGTTTTAAAAAATTAAGAAAACTGCAACAACTAGCCAGGCCATTACCATTTCATTTCTAATTTTATGAAAGCCTAAGTAAAAAAGGAAAAATTGCTTAAGAATGCCTTGGCCAGTTGAAAAACATAGTAATCAGAATTAGAAATAAGAAAAATTAAACATGAAGGACAGAATGACAGACAAATCAAATGCTTCAGTTCAGATGATACAATATTTATCAATACAAAAAACCCTTAACGGGTTAAACGTTTGTGACGCAGCACTGTACTTTATGGCTATAAGAATTAGAAATACAAGTCTTAAAAATAATGATATCAAATTTTCAGTGACGCTTTGATATTAATTAAATTATACATAGATTTTCTTATTTGAATTTGCTTTTTCCTTTTATTTATATTTACAGTGTAAACGTTATTTTCAACATAAAATAATATATAGCATTTACTCATTGATACCTTTCCATTCACATCTCTTATACTATGAAAGCATGTATTTTAAAAGAAATTATATGAAATTCCAGTAACGCAGTGGTGTTACATTAAGTGATTTGTTTTTAAATTTCTCTGCAATTATTTTGTTTTGCATATTAAAGTATATGTGCACATTGAAATATTGCTTTTAATTTTCAAATACGCTGTCAAATATATCACTTTCATTAAGCTTATATTATGTACTGAAATATATTTATTTCAATGAATTATTCTATCTTTTGCGTCACGCCATCCAAAACTGAAAAAAAAATTCACAGTTTTTTTCTTTGCATCACGATATCTATTTGCATGCATTTTCAATTTATTTGGATGAAATGACACAAAGTAAACATTTCCATATATTTTACTTACAGTTTTGGATGGCGTGACGCAAAAGATAGAATAATTCATTGAAATAAATATATTTCAGTACATAATATAAGCTTAATGAAAGTGATATATTTGACAGCGTATTTGAAAATTAAAAGCAATATTTCAATGTGCACATATACTTTAATATGCAAAACAAAATAATTGCAGAGAAATTTAAAAACAAATCACTTAATGTAACACCACTGCGTTACTGGAATTTCATATAATTTCTTTTAAAATACATGCTTTCATAGTATAAGAGATGTGAATGGAAAGGTATCAATGAGTAAATGCTATATATTATTTTATGTTGAAAATAACGTTTACACTGTAAATATAAATAAAAGGAAAAAGCAAATTCAAATAAGAAAATCTATGTATAATTTAATTAATATCAAAGCGTCACTGAAAATTTGATATCATTATTTTTAAGACTTGTATTTCTAATTCTTATAGCCATAAAGTACAGTGCTGCGTCACAAACGTTTAACCCGTTAAGGGTTTTTTGTATTGATATCATTACTTTTTAGGGGTTAATGATTAAAACGTAAAATTAAAGGAGCATGATAATGAGTTATAACACTGTATTAAAAGTGTTGTTTTATAGGTCATACTCGAACAAAATAACAAACTAAATAAAATTTCAAAATTTTATAAAAAGTGATAAAAAAGATGGAAACATGCAACATTACAAAGGCATAATATAGTACATTTTAAAAATGACAAAAATTTCTTATTTATATCTATTTCTTATTATAATTTTTTAGGTATAGATTTGATTTAAAAGAGAAAAATAAATAATAATAGAAAAATCTTTAAAAAGTGAAAATTTTATACTGGTAAATATTTAAGTAGTATAGTTTGTTATGAATTTAATTAAAAAAAAATCTTAATCTATTCAAAATTTTATTATAGCTTAACATTTTGTAATTTATATATTATATATACTAGAAACTTAATGAGCAAATTAATTATTTTCAAATTCTGTTTTAAGAATTTTTTCAATCCGTAGTTTAAGTGATTTATCACCTAATTTTGAAAAAATTACAAATATTTGCATATGATTATCATATTATTTGTCATTTTTATGAAAATAAAGGAAAAATTTTTTGTTGTTGCAATCACCTTTTAAAATAGAACCAATTTTGAAAGTTAACAACGTATCAGCATGAAAACAATGTAAATACAAAGAATATTTTTGATAAACAAATGTCATATAAAATACAAGTACCTAAATAAATAACTCATTTAATATATATATTAAAAAAAGAAAAGTATTTTTTTTTATATTTTTGTGTTTATTTTTGACGCCAATTCGCGATAGATGGCGCCAAAACGATTATTTGATATTGAGTATTTCAGAATATTCTTTGGACTGTATTCGTCCGCGAAACTGCCGCATCACGGTATTTTCGGAGTAAAAAATAGTTCGATTTTTAAACTGAGTTATAAAAAAAACAAGAGTTTTCCTAGGGAAAAGGGAGATGTCAGGCACATCAGATAAAAGCGATTAATATCATATATAAATTAAACTAAATTCGCTCGAGCCATATTCGAGAAAAAAATCTTACACATTAGGCCGCCCATTTATAGCTTAAATGAGCCAATTCATATCTCGAAATATACTGCACGCAGAAATGTAGCGATTTCAGGGTAGGATCAGACAGAAGGTGAAAGACTATTTTGAAATTATCAGAACATAACCTCCCATATTTCCTGAGATATTAAGTGTCGGCTTTCAGCGGTCTCTTTGATCTTTAAATTCCTGTATATATAAGTGTCGCAGTTTCGTTCGTTTTTCCGTTTCCGCTGAGTGTCGTGGCGTTCGTTTGTTTTTGCGCTTGCGTCACTTGAGACTCTGCCGAGTCTCTTGATTATCCTTAAAAGAAAAAAAAAACACTTAGGGCAGAGAATTTAAGGCTTTGTATAAAAAAAAAAAAATTGGCTGCAAATGAACGTAGTTAGCTTCAAAATAAGAATAGAAGACAAAAATAGAGTTGTAGAAAATTAAAAGAATCATTCTTAAAATTAATAAACACATATATTTTATTTATTTTTGGGGGGGATTGGGTATTTGATGTAAATAACAAGTAAGTTCAAGTTTTCTTATGTTCTAAGACTATATAAAACTACATATTGACCCAAAATTGTAAAATTTTATTTTTGATTTAAATCAATGATTTTTTTAAAAAAATCAAAGTGATTTTAATCAAGCTGATTTAAATCGGCGTACCCTGCTTGCTAGTATCTATTGCATGCGCCCAACGTTTTACCTTTTAAATCCGACAAATACTTTCATAGGTATTAAAAATTCCCAGTAAAAACTTTTAAGGACAATCGGTATAGAAGACAACAAGAATATGAGTTATACCTTTTAGTCTGTTTTAAAAACATGGTATATTATTATTTTTTTTTTTAATAATTATTTTCTGTTTTTTAAACGCAATCAATTTTAAACATCTTGATAACATGACAGAGACGTAAGGCAAATTTTATGTACATTTCAGTTTCTTTGCAAAATTTCTGCTCAATTGGGGTGATAAGAAGTGAATTAAAACTTAAAATCAAATTTTGAATGGATTTGGGGACCAAGGTATCCGGAGTCTCCTTTCCCCAGTCTTTTTCTGTTTGAGCATTTGTTGTCATCAAGGTATGCAAAATGTATCGTATATGTAAAATTTCAGCTCAATCAGATGATAGGAAATGATTTAAATATCGAAATCAAAATTTTAATTGGAGTTGTGGGCCCATGCCCCCCCCCCCTCATACATACATTTCATCCATACATCAGCACAATGATTCAGCACCAGGTCGCAAAGCATGTGCAAACGGGAATGGTGTAAACCAATTTCCTAAAACATTGCATTGATTCAACATCCAGTTGTGAAACATGCACGGGGGAAAGTGGTGTAAACTCCCTAGTAATGTATTGATTCATCACAATGTCTCAAAACAAACTGAAGACGATACGCTTATGGTACGCTACAGAAACAGCTGTATGCATCTCAAATATTTTTCTTTGGTGTTTCTGACGTAGTAGTTTCTTCGGATTTTAATATTCTAACGCCAAGTCTCCTGTTATTATAGATTTTCAAATTCCCCGAGTTTTCCAGGTCTCATAGCAGCCCTGAGAAAGGTCATTGATCTGACTCTGTAATTCCATATGTTTAAATTACGTTTCTGATTGGAAAGTATCTGATGCAATTACTGCATCTGATCAATTGATTACATTTTCTGTAAAAGGCCTTTCTCATATAAAGGTTGTTAGGAGGAATCCCAGATCAACTGACTGGAGTTCCTTCAAGAAATTACTTAGAAGGGAACTTTTTTTGGTAAGTTTAATTGTAGGATAAGTGGGCCATTGGGGTAAGTGGGCCACCCCCCTGGCATTTCCCCAGTTATTGTCTCAAAAAAAATCCGTTATAATAATTTTATGTACCTACCCCAATAGATGTAGAAAACATTATGGCACCGTTTTCATTTATGTGTGTGATAAGTTACAAGCCTTTTTGTGACGATTTTTAAATTTGCAGTCCTGTCGTAATTCGCGCCATCGTACTAATTATTTTTTGTCTTCCAAACCGTTCATGATACAAACCAAAACTTTATATATTTTGAAAGTGTATAAAACACAGAATATTTTTGTAGTATCGTGTACTCATGATGTTAATAAGGTTGAAAAAAAAATTGGGGCGCCCACTTGCCCCGTGTTTGGGGTAAGTGGCCACCACAATGGCGGGGTAAGTGGGCCACCCACCCAAACTCTTTAATATAGTTAAAAAATAGTCATATGCACTGATTTATAGGGTTTACCTCTGGATGACTCCACCAGTAGTGATTCAAGTTCCGAAGATGAACTATCAGCTATTACCTAGTACCACAGTACTTAAAAATGGGGATTATGCCTTTGTCCAGTTTGAAGGCAAAAAAAAAAAAAAGAAATAGTATGTTGGCTCGGTATTAAATGACAGTCAAAACGATGAAGGTACAGTTGTCATGTAATACATGCACAAAGACACAACTATGCGTAATAACTTTTTTCCCCCCTGAAGCTAATGATATTCATGATGTATTCCTAGAAGATGTTGTGCTGAAACTAAATGAACCAACACTTTCCAAGAGACTTTCAAAATACATGTTTACTAACGATTTATCAAGATATAATATTCACTAGCATGTAATACTGCCATAGGCTAGTTTAAACTTTGTAAAGTAAAAAATTGAAAATTTGACATTTTTTTCTTTTAGCAGGCTTGTGTGCAGAAAAAGTTGCTATGGGTGAACTAATGGAGATATTTCAGTGATTTTTTTTTTCAGAGATTCAGAAAACCATGTAGATTGTCCCACTTGCCCCACCAAATCTCTACCAGTTATGTGTAAAAAAAAATTCAGGGGGGGTCCCACTTACCCCACCTCACGGGGCAAGTGGGCCATCCCGATGACTACCCAAAATATATCTTTTTTTTAATTCATCATTTGCCAATTTGGTTAGAGGTTGCCATGGGTACAGTAACAACATATGAGAGAATGAACCACAAAAAAAAATTAAGTTGTTAGGCCTGTTACATCCGGTGCTATGTTGAGCTAAAGTCAAATTATGCCGAAAAGTGGTCCCACTTACCCCACCTTACCCTACTGATGATATAGAGTTGACTGCTGATTAGTTGCAACAGATCATTCTCAATTCATATCACAGTAGTTGCAAAGTTACGTCTATTAGCTACCCAAGGCATGTTCTTGGTGGTCTTCTGAGCTTAGTACTTTATGTAAGAAGTGTACGAAGCTCTTTAATAGGACTAAGAAGTCTGGTGACTGGCAGTCTTATCGGGATGCCCTCATTACCTACAATAAGACTACCAGCACTGCCAAACGACGTTCTTGACAGTATTTTTGTGATAGCATTAATGATGTATTGGCCACTGCTAAAGTGGCTAAAATTTTGATGAGAGACTACAGTTGTAGTCTCAATGCTATTCGGCTTCCTAATGGTAGATACAATGAGTCTAGTGAGGAGGCTCTTGGTGAATTGCTTCGAGTTCACTTCCCTGGCTCTTGTTCTATTGTTTGTGATAGACATAGCTCTTAAGCTATGACATGACTTAAGCTCTTAAGCTATAGCTATAGTATAGACATAGCTATTAAGACTTTTGAGCCTTATAAGTCGCCGGGAATGGATGATATCATTCCTGTGCTGCTTATCTTGCCCCCATTCTCTGCAGAATTTTTCGTTCATGCATTGCTTTTGGGTATATACCTCTATCTTGGAGGAATACCAGAGTAATTTTCCTTCCTAAGCCTGGGAAAGATAACTATTTTGAGGCTAAGTCCTTTAGGCCTATCAGTCTCTCTTCTTTTCTGTTGAAAGCACTTGAGAAGCTTGTTGACAGATACCTTAGGGATCATGTTGTTCTTGATAGACCGTTGTCTTCGTCACAGCATGCTTATCAAACTGGCAGGTCTACTACTACTGCATTGTATGAACTTTCCTTTCTCTTGGAAAAGAGCATTAATGATAAAGAAATTGCCTTTGTTACTTTTCTGGACATTGAAGGAGCGTTTGATAGGGTCTCTTTTGATACTATCATTCATGCTCTTGAGTCGAGGGGCGGTAATTCTACTATTACTAGATATTACTAATTTTTTATCCTCCAGGTACGTTTGTGCCTCTATCATGGGTGCTTGCATGAAGGTTCATGCCACTTCTGGTTGCCCACAAGGGGGTGTACTTTCTCCCATTCTGTAGTGCATTGTTGTTGACTCTTTGTTAGTCCATCTCGCCAACCTTAGCATTCCGTGTATTGGTTGTGCTGATAATGTGGATGTTGTTATTAGGGGCAAGTTTGGTAACTTTGTCTCTGATATTATGAATGTTGAAACCCGAATAAACTACTACGTCAGAAACGCCAAAGAAAAATACTTGAGATGCATACAGTATTTTTCTTTGGAGTTTCCGACATAGTAGTTTATTCAGGTTTTAATATTCCAACGCCAAGTCTCCTGTTATTATTATGAATGTTGCTCTTTAGCATGTTGCACATTGGTGCTTTGATTCAGGTTTATCTGTCAATCTATCTCAGATAAACCTTGTTGCCTTTTCTAGGAAAAGACATCTAAATCTTGGTGATCCTTTTAAGATCTTTTTCCCTGCTAGGGAAGATTGGTTTGTCTCCTTGTTGGCTTACAGGCAACTGTCAACAATCATTTATTAAATAGGCTTTTTCGACATTATAATACAAATTCCAATCTTCTTTGAATATTTTGAAAATCTGTCTACTACTGCACAACATCAGCATCAATATCTCTATGAATATTTAAAAGGGCGAGTCCTATGAGGCGTTCTTCTTCCATGGATGTTCGAAGCCAATTTTTTTACCGCCGTAAAGTTGAAAAGCTTCGTTCACTTGAAGCGACGCTTACTGGTAAAGTGGCAGGGATACGAAGCAAAATGTTAATTGATAGGTACATATCTTTGTCACATTCTTCTATTGTATTAAGAAGACAATGAGAAGTATCTGTTCCATGTGTTTCTTCGGCTTTTCTTTGCCACTTCGCAATCCATAATTCATATTCTGAAACGACTGATGGAACTGGAACATTATTAAGAAGTCCTTGATAATTTTCTGCAGCTTCATGTTCAATTTTGATGTCATCATCTGTATAAGATTTTCGAGGCAAAAACACGTTTAAATTAAAAAGACTCATTACATCTGACGAAAATCTGTCTTTCATGTCAGAGATTATATTTTCTAGAAGTGGGATGTAAACCACCCTTCTAAAATATTCTCTTCAGGAGTTTCTGCAGGTATATTTGCTCGCTGAGTTTGCCATGACGTTACTCTAGGCATCTTTATCTCTGTATCTAATTTTGCAGCAAGTTCAAGAATCTCTGAGAAAATTCGATTGAAAACAGTTGTCGCATTGAGTCTCTTGTTGTTTAAGACATTTAATGTATCCGTAAGATTTTCTGTGGCTTTTTGTAAATCAATCGACGGCGATCGGAAGAATCTTCTTAGAGAAACAGTGACACCTAAAATAAATGATAAACAATTAGATGAAAAGTGGATATTCTATATTGATTAAATAAATTACATAAAAAAATACGAAAATTCTTTAATTACCTAGAACATCACAGAGGCACATTGCAGCAACAATGAAATCAGGGCTACGTAGAGCTTGATATAAATAGGCAGATTCTGATGCAGAGCTACTGTTGCTCCATTCAGCAATCTTCTGTAAGGCATTGCAAATTTCAACAAGAGAATCTCCTTGAAATTGAAGATGTCCATCATGTCGCTCTGCCCAACGAGTTTCACTTAATCCCTGGAGAGAATCTGTCAATTCCTCCTTGGAAACTACCTGCCTTTTTGCTGATGCATTAGCGAAGGAAATAACTTTTTTCATTGTTGCAGTCGCATTCATGCATGATGTAACTTTCGAAGACTTAGCTAACGAATTATTTAATGCATGGTTGCTACAAGGACAACTTTTTGCATATACAGCTGTCTTCATTAACTCTTTTGCAGCTCCTTTGGCATCTGATGCCATTGTTGAGCAGTTGTCTACACCTATTCCAACACAATACTTCATATCCATATCGAATTTTTTCATAAGATCTGCAACAATATTTATTACTTTTATTACTCTTTATTACTTTTATCTTCTTCGCGAATATTGGCATATGCATCGCAAAATGTGACAAAATCTTCTCTTATAGAACCATTAAAAATATATTTTAAACATAGACTTAATTGTGATGTATGTGATAAATCAGTGGTTTCATCAAAAATGATTGAAAAAAGTTTAGCTTCTTTCACTCTCTCTAGGATAGATTTTTGTATTTCGTCTTTGCAGGCATTAATTAATTCATTTTGGGTAGTATTACTAATGTATATTGCGTTTGATTTAGCAGTATCCATATGATTTTTTAAACAGAGCTCTAAAATTGCCATCATTTGTAGCCACTATGCTTTTGTTCTCATCCTCAGTATTTTCTTTTTCTGTTGTTTCTGTGCAAAGAGGACCGTAGTCCCTATGACCACGCAAAGCAAAGTTTTGACGGCCACAAAGAATGATTGTGCTGACGATAGGTCGCAGACGTTGACGATTTTCCTCTATTTGGATTTGTCTATGCTTCGATACCAGATTTATGACTTCAAGAGCCAGTTTATGGTACGTTTTCAAAAAGTTTTTCCCCGACTCTACAGCAGCTTTGTGATACTGGTTGTTTTCATGAATTGTGATTGCTCCATTTTTGCCTAAGAGATCATCAAAGGCCTTTAGCGGTTCTTTAACCAAACGTTTTAAAGAATGAGTGTTTTTTTGATAGCCTCGACAATATCGATAATCACTCTCGATAACCAGACTACAAAACTTACAATATAACCCATGGTCTTTATGAGACAACACAAGCCAGTGAAACTTCTCCAAGTGTGACCTTTGGGAATATTTCTTCATCTGTTTTCCTCTTTTAGTAACTACGCAATGTGGGAATATGTAGTCTGCTGGAGGAATCCAATGATGTTCTAATAGATTTGCTTTGGTAAGATCATCTATTTCAGTATTATCTATATAATGTCCTATATCGGACCCAAAATCCGAAGCAGTCTTGGAAACAGATTCAGTGTTGTTACTTGACTTTTCCTCCATGAGCATCACTTGATTTTCAGACGAGGAGGCTACAGAATCTGGTGATGCCCTAATATGTTCTTTTTCATCATTTTGAGCAATTCTTTGTTTCTTTTGAAAAACACTATATATCATTCATTTTTCTCCCCCTAGTTTGACAGAACTGGAATTTGTTGACTGGCATGACGAAGGAAAACAAATCCACTCATAAAGGAGACAATAGAGTTTTGCAAAAAATGAAACTTTAAACAAAATGTAACAAATATCCAAAATAATGCATGCGCTTCTTACAATAACTTATTAATTACTAGATGAGAGTATATCAAATAGAAATATTGAAAATTAAAATTGAGTTTGAAAATGTGCCAGAAAGCTGAGAATTTATATTTTATCCCTATGATGCCCTGGTCTTCCTCTAATTTCGGCACTTCGCTCAAACTGTACCGAAGCTTTGTTGCTTCCCTAAATTTTTTCCTGAAAGTAAGACAGTTTTTTTTTGGGGGGGGGGGGGGGGTCATGTTTGGTTTGGTATACTGATGGCTCTAGGCTTGGTACTTATTCTGGGGCAGGTGTATACTGCTCCAAGAATGAAACTGCTTTCATTCCCTCTTGGAAAATTTGCCACGGTCTTCAAAGCTGGGATCTTTGCCATTATCTTATGCTGTAAGTTATGCTTAGATAGGGGTTATAGTAATTTAATTATTCGTATCTGTTCCGACAGTCAAGCTGCTCTCCTTTCATTGGTGAAGTGTAAGTTCACCTCTTCTCTTGTATGGGAGTGTTTCAAGGTACTTTGTGACCTTTCTTCTTCTAACAAGGTTAGTCTTTAAAAATCATCATGTCTCATATATAATTATATTAAACTTTAATCACATCAAAAACCGAGACAATATACACTAAAAATATAGAATTTAAAACATTTAAATATACAAAACATAAATTTAAATGTTTTGAGCCTTTTACAAGCTCCTCATCAGTAAAACATCAAAAAATAATTCGTTGAGTAGAACAAGAGAACTTCTTTAACAGAGTACAGTGTATTCAGTGGGAACTGCACATGCCTCATTAAAGCAGGGAAAACTGTTGCTTCGTATACCAGCCCTCAAAGAAAATTCTTGAATGATAATTTGAACAGTTAAATATGATTATTTTAGTGTTGCTAAAATCAGGTAGATGGTCGGTTTCTATGGCATGTTACACTATTTTAGAACATGTATCGTGGTTTTTGAAATTTCTTTTATGTTCGAGAATTCAGGTTTGAAGGGAATAGCCAGTTTCACCAATATAAACCGAACTGCAAGATTTGCATAAGATATTATAAATAACACTTGTATGGGAAAAGGGGGGGATAATAGGTTTAAAATTAGACAGGAAATTACGAATTAGGAATTGAGGTTTATAGGATACAGATTATTAACAGTGCGGAAAACTTTGGCTAAAGATTCAGAAATTTTTTTATAGTAAGGAATAGTAACGAAAGATTTAGGTGACTTGGAGGAATTAATTTCATGATTATCAATATTAAAGTCATACTCTTTTAATTTTCTTTTATTATTATGTTTTATTAATTATTTTTCTTTAATTATTATGTTTTAAGTCCGAAAAAATTCTTTTTAATTCTAACTGGATAAGTTCATCAGTACTGCAATATAATTTAGCATGGTGAAGTAAAGTATAGAAAACAGCACACTTATGTGAAGAAGGGTTCGCAGAATTAAAATTTAAATACTGGCCTGAAAATGTAGGTTTTCTATGAACAGAAGTAACAAATTTAGAATGAGTATCAGAAGGCAAACGCTCAATTAAAATAACTAGGAAAGGGATTTTATTTTATTTTTATTTTTCTAAAGTAAATTGAATTGAAGGATTAACGGAATTAGTGTAATTAAGAATATCAGAAACGTGTTGATCATCAATGATAACAAAAATGTCGTCCCATATCTATGCCAAAAAGAAAAATTTTGTTGTGTAAAGTGGTTAGTCTTTATTGGGTGCCTCATCATACTGGCATTCCAGGTAATGATTTTGCTGATGATCTGGCTAGGTCTGGCTCCAGCACTCTTTAGTGGTCCTGAGTCTGTTTTGGGTATTTCTTCCACTACTTTCAGGGCTTCTATTTTCATGCTCTTTGGTAAAGAGCATTATAGGCAATGGCACAATTCTAGTGGTCAAAGGCAGGCAAAAGAGCTTAGCCGTGATCGTCCTGGTCTGCGTCATAAGGAGCTTTTAAAGCTTAACAGAAATGGTCTGAGGAATGTAATTGGCCTTCTTACTGGTCATTGCACTCTTAAGAGGCCTTTTCACATTATGCACATCAGTTCTGATCCCATTTATTGGGGTTGTTGCCTGAAAGAGGAGACAGCTCGGCACATTTTATGTGACTGTGAGGCCTTTTCTGCTCATAGGTTTGAGCATCTTAGTGACCATCTCATTGAGCCTTGGGAACTGCAGGATATTCCTGTCAGGTGTCTGCTGAACTTTGCTTCAGCTATGAGACTTTTCTCTTAAGGATGCTTTTGGGTTCAACGGACCTCTGGTCGATGTGCCCAGTTCTCAGTGAGTTGCGGAGGACTACCCTTCTTATAAGTCATAAGTGAACTAATTTCCATGTTTGGTTTGGTATACTGATGGCTCTAGGCTTGGTACTTATTCTGGGGCAGGTGTATACTGCTCCAAGAATGAAACTGCTTTCATTCCCTCTTGGAAAATTTGCCACGGTCTTCAAAGCTGGGATCTTTGCCATTATCTTATGCTGTAAGTTATGCTTAGATAGGGGTTATAGTAATTTAATTATTCGTATCTGTTCCGACAGTCAAGCTGCTCTCCTTTCATTGGTGAAGTGTAAGTTCACCTCTTCTCTTGTATGGGAGTGTTTCAAGGTACTTTGTGACCTTTCTTCTTCTAACAAGGTTAGTCTTTAAAAATCATCATGTCTCATATATAATTATATTAAACTTTAATCACATCAAAAACCGAGACAATATACACTAAAAATATAGAATTTAAAACATTTAAATATACAAAACATAAATTTAAATGTTTTGAGCCTTTTACAAGCTCCTCATCAGTAAAACATCAAAAAATAATTCGTTGAGTAGAACAAGAGAACTTCTTTAACAGAGTACAGTGTATTCAGTGGGAACTGCACATGCCTCATTAAAGCAGGGAAAACTGTTGCTTCGTATACCAGCCCTCAAAGAAAATTCTTGAATGATAATTTGAACAGTTAAATATGATTATTTTAGTGTTGCTAAAATCAGGTAGATGGTCGGTTTCTATGGCATGTTACACTATTTTAGAACATGTATCGTGGTTTTTGAAATTTCTTTTATGTTCGAGAATTCAGGTTTGAAGGGAATAGCCAGTTTCACCAATATAAACCGAACTGCAAGATTTGCATAAGATATTATAAATAACACTTGTATGGGAAAAGGGGGGGATAATAGGTTTAAAATTAGACAGGAAATTACGAATTAGGAATTGAGGTTTATAGGATACAGATTATTAACAGTGCGGAAAACTTTGGCTAAAGATTCAGAAATTTTTTTATAGTAAGGAATAGTAACGAAAGATTTAGGTGACTTGGAGGAATTAATTTCATGATTATCAATATTAAAGTCATACTCTTTTAATTTTCTTTTATTATTATGTTTTATTAATTATTTTTCTTTAATTATTATGTTTTAAGTCCGAAAAAATTCTTTTTAATTCTAACTGGATAAGTTCATCAGTACTGCAATATAATTTAGCATGGTGAAGTAAAGTATAGAAAACAGCACACTTATGTGAAGAAGGGTTCGCAGAATTAAAATTTAAATACTGGCCTGAAAATGTAGGTTTTCTATGAACAGAAGTAACAAATTTAGAATGAGTATCAGAAGGCAAACGCTCAATTAAAATAACTAGGAAAGGGATTTTATTTTATTTTTATTTTTCTAAAGTAAATTGAATTGAAGGATTAACGGAATTAGTGTAATTAAGAATATCAGAAACGTGTTGATCATCAATGATAACAAAAATGTCGTCCCATATCTATGCCAAAAAGAAAAATTTTGTTGTGTAAAGTGGTTAGTCTTTATTGGGTGCCTCATCATACTGGCATTCCAGGTAATGATTTTGCTGATGATCTGGCTAGGTCTGGCTCCAGCACTCTTTAGTGGTCCTGAGTCTGTTTTGGGTATTTCTTCCACTACTTTCAGGGCTTCTATTTTCATGCTCTTTGGTAAAGAGCATTATAGGCAATGGCACAATTCTAGTGGTCAAAGGCAGGCAAAAGAGCTTAGCCGTGATCGTCCTGGTCTGCGTCATAAGGAGCTTTTAAAGCTTAACAGAAATGGTCTGAGGAATGTAATTGGCCTTCTTACTGGTCATTGCACTCTTAAGAGGCCTTTTCACATTATGCACATCAGTTCTGATCCCATTTATTGGGGTTGTTGCCTGAAAGAGGAGACAGCTCGGCACATTTTATGTGACTGTGAGGCCTTTTCTGCTCATAGGTTTGAGCATCTTAGTGACCATCTCATTGAGCCTTGGGAACTGCAGGATATTCCTGTCAGGTGTCTGCTGAACTTTGCTTCAGCTATGAGACTTTTCTCTTAAGGATGCTTTTGGGTTCAACGGACCTCTGGTCGATGTGCCCAGTTCTCAGTGAGTTGCGGAGGACTACCCTTCTTATAAGTCATAAGTGAACTAATTTCCATGTTTGGTTTGGTATACTGATGGCTCTAGGCTTGGTACTTATTCTGGGGCAGGTGTATACTGCTCCAAGAATGAAACTGCTTTCATTCCCTCTTGGAAAATTTGCCACGGTCTTCAAAGCTGGGATCTTTGCCATTATCTTATGCTGTAAGTTATGCTTAGATAGGGGTTATAGTAATTTAATTATTCGTATCTGTTCCGACAGTCAAGCTGCTCTCCTTTCATTGGTGAAGTGTAAGTTCACCTCTTCTCTTGTATGGGAGTGTTTCAAGGTACTTTGTGACCTTTCTTCTTCTAACAAGGTTAGTCTTTAAAAATCATCATGTCTCATATATAATTATATTAAACTTTAATCACATCAAAAACCGAGACAATATACACTAAAAATATAGAATTTAAAACATTTAAATATACAAAACATAAATTTAAATGTTTTGAGCCTTTTACAAGCTCCTCATCAGTAAAACATCAAAAAATAATTCGTTGAGTAGAACAAGAGAACTTCTTTAATAGAGTACAGTGTATTCAGTGGGAACTGCACATGCCTCATTAAAGCAGGGAAAACTGTTGCTTCGTATACCAGCCCTCAAAGAAAATTCTTGAATGATAATTTGAACAGTTAAATATGATTATTTTAGTGTTGCTAAAATCAGGTAGATGGTCGGTTTCTATGGCATGTTACACTATTTTAGAACATGTATCGTGGTTTTTGAAATTTCTTTTATGTTCGAGAATTCAGGTTTGAAGGGAATAGCCAGTTTCACCAATATAAACCGAACTGCAAGATTTGCATAAGATATTATAAATAACACTTGTATGGGAAAAGGGGGGGGATAATAGGTTTAAAATTAGACAGGAAATTACGAATTAGGAATTGAGGTTTATAGGATACAGATTATTAACAGTGCAGAAAACTTTGGCTAAAGATTCAGAAATTTTTTTATAGTAAGGAATAGTAACGAAAGATTTAGGTGACTTGGAGGAATTAATTTCATGATTATCAATATTAAAGTCATACTCTTTTAATTTTCTTTTATTATTATGTTTTATTAATTATTTTTCTTTAATTATTATGTTTTAAGTCCGAAAAAATTCTTTTTAATTCTAACTGGATAAGTTCATCAGTACTGCAATATAATTTAGCATGGTGAAGTAAAGTATAGAAAACAGCACACTTATGTGAAGAAGGGTTCGCAGAATTAAAATTTAAATACTGGCCTGAAAATGTAGGTTTTCTATGAACAGAAGTAACAAATTTAGAATGAGTATCAGAAGGCAAACGCTCAATTAAAATAACTAGGAAAGGGATTTTATTTTATTTTTATTTTTCTAAAGTAAATTGAATTGAAGGATTAACGGAATTAGTGTAATTAAGAATATCAGAAACGTGTTGATCATCAATGATAACAAAAATGTCGTCCCATATCTATGCCAAAAAGAAAAATTTTGTTGTGTAAAGTGGTTAGTCTTTATTGGGTGCCTCATCATACTGGCATTCCAGGTAATGATTTTGCTGATGATCTGGCTAGGTCTGGCTCCAGCACTCTTTAGTGGTCCTGAGTCTGTTTTGGGTATTTCTTCCACTACTTTCAGGGCTTCTATTTTCATGCTCTTTGGTAAAGAGCATTATAGGCAATGGCACAATTCTAGTGGTCAAAGGCAGGCAAAAGAGCTTAGCCGTGATCGTCCTGGTCTGCGTCATAAGGAGCTTTTAAAGCTTAACAGAAATGGTCTGAGGAATGTAATTGGCCTTCTTACTGGTCATTGCACTCTTAAGAGGCCTTTTCACATTATGCACATCAGTTCTGATCCCATTTATCGGGGTTGTTGCCTGAAAGAGGAGACTGCTCGGCACATTTTATGTGACTGTGAGGCCTTTTCTGCTCATAGGTTTGAGCATCTTAGTGACCATCTCATTGAGCCTTGGGAACTGCAGGATATTCCTGTCAGGTGTCTGCTGAACTTTGCTTCAGCTATGAGACTTTTCTCTTAAGGATGCTTTTGGGTTCAACGGACCTCTGGTCGATGTGCCCAGTTCTCAGTGAGTTGCGGAGGACTACCCTTCTTATAAGTCATAAGTGAACTAATTTCCAGGTTTTTCGGCATCTCCTAGTAGTGACATCCTAGTGTATTTCAAAAAAATTATCTTTGTTGAATTTAATAAAATAAAAAGTTTATCGTTCTGAAAGAGTAATTTTTAGATTTACAGATAAGTGTAAAAATATTTTAAATATGTTTTTAAACAAGTACTTAGGTTTTTCATGTCTAAAATGCTCCCTGCGACTTCATTTTAGATTAAGTCCTATAAAAGTAATAGTGAAAACTGCTAATAAACATTATCAGGGTGTCTACTGACTTGAAAGAAAAAGAAAAAACTCACGACCTCAAGAAGATTTTCATAACCTTGTTCATCGATGTATCCAGCCTTTGTTTTTTTTAAACAAATATACCACCTTTTTTTTAAAAAAAAAAAAAATTCCATTTTGATGATGATATAAATTAATATAAAAAAAAAAAAAAAAAAAAAAAAAAAACTTTTTTTTTTTATTAAAAAAATTAAATACTAATGAAAATCACTCTAAAACAAACACATAAAATTACAAACATTATACATAGTATTAGTGCAATGTTATATTATTTCAACTTATAGTCTTTTCGATAATGAGAAATCTGTCATATTTTTCTTGCATTCAGGAAAGGAGCGTAATTTTTTTTTTTTTTTTTCAAATTTACACATTTATATTTTTTAGGAAAAAGATTAAGAATAGAATTATCCAACTAAAGTATAAGGTATACATTTCTATTCTTCAAGCCCCACCAGTGGCCAAGCGGTTCTGCGTTCAAAGCTGTTAGATTGAAAATAATGGGTTTCACCCAGGTAGCACTCTCGACCTAATCGTTTAGAGTTATCATAATTTTCTCCAAAACTCGCGAAAATACAGGCAACCTTTTCTTCAAAATAGAATACATTCTGAATTAGAAAACAAGTATTTCATTCAGTTATATATTAATACTGTTTTGATTAACAAAATATTTTAATCACATATATTTTAGAGAAAATTAAATGTTAAGTGAGAAAATTTTAAAGATTTTTTTTTTTTTTTTTTGGCAACAAAACTTAGCATACCTGCCAACACTGAAGGATAAAAATTACAGAGAATTTATAAGTGGCATTTTCAGGCCTATAAAATATTGATGAGTTTTCAACATATGACAGTGTTTACAGTCAGCAGCAAAATTATTGAAGCACACATTCACATTTTACATACATTTTTTTAGTCTAATCGCTAATTTTTATCAATTTACTTTTTATAAACAGTATAAGACTAAGATCATGACTTGACAAATATTTACTCAATAAAACAGTATTAAGTGTCCACCTTTTAAGTAGGAATTACTGCTAGTGCTTCAATAATTTTGCTGCCGATTGTAATAGTTTAATCCATGATTTAAATTATCAAAAATTTACTTTCACAAGTTAAATTTAATTATTAAGTAAAGATTTAGTAATTATTAATTAAAAATAATGCTATATATTGAGATTCACGAGAATGTTTTTTAGCAAAAGCAAAAATCATGCTTAAAAATTTGAAGATTTGTTGAAGTTTTGCATAAATTATAACTTTAAAATGTTCAGAATAAGGGAGAAATGTACGAGATTAACATAGAGTGGAAAACAGTCCTAAAACAAACGAGAGTTGACAAGCATGAATTAGAATGCCTGTCGATCTTCATTGAAAGCAATTTTGTTTTTTAAAAAAATATGAATGACTATGCTAGGATTATAATCGTACATTTACACTACTAAATAATAGTAAATCAACAAAATGTTACAAAATATTTCATTCAAATTTTAAAACACGTAATATT
Source organism: Salticus scenicus (assembly GCA_963930645.1). Taxonomy (NCBI): domain Eukaryota; kingdom Metazoa; phylum Arthropoda; class Arachnida; order Araneae; family Salticidae; genus Salticus; species Salticus scenicus. The sequence goes on along the minus strand of OZ005650.1, from coordinate 87,634,305 downwards.
TTTACATTTCAATGTATATATATATTCAAATTTTTGTAATTACCAATTAACAAAAATGCTTCCTAATGTCAGTCATCTCTTTAAAAATATTTTTCTTTATAATCTTACACCTCAAAGCCAGCAGTTCAATTTTTACTGCAAAGGGTTCGAGCATTGCCTTTGATTGCTACCTACTACATTCATAATTTATTATTATTATTATTATTTGAAAATATTATACTCTATGATTCATGGAATAATATTAGTTTAGTAAACAAATTTAAATGATGTTTAACTCAAAATTTAAAAAAATCAAATTTTCATAAATGATTACTAATTTAATGATTATGAATTTTCTGAATGTGAAAACAGAATTTAAAAAAATACATTTCATAATGCATATTTATGGAAACTAATTTTTCCATAGAATAACATGGGCCACGGCTATTGACAGGATTAAGTATTTTCCCTTCTTAACAAGCAACATAAGAGATACTATATATTTTAATATTTCCAATGTGCTTTAAAAATTAGTTTTATTTGGATGTATTTCTGTGTGACATGCATCCTCTGTTAAATTATGCATTCACAAAACATACAATTTCTGTTGCTCAATCTAATATCATTTGTCAGATGCATTGAGCTGAGATTCAAAACTCATTAACATTCTTCATAGTTGGAGTCTACGTTCAGTTAATTCATCAAGGTGCATTCATTTGCAATAATCACCAAAATTTCTTCGTGATTTATAAAATCATACATGGAAGTCATCAATTTTTACAATACAGTTATCTCTCAATATTTGTGAATTTTGACAATTCACAGACAAAGAAGTGCAGCAAAACTTAATATTTGAAAGTGTGTCCCTTGATTATTTGAGAGTTATTTGGTACGAAATCTTTTATAATAAGATAATCTTTATAGCCTTCATTATTTGAAGTGAATGGTACAATAATCTCTTTAGCCTATTCACCTAAAACAGTGTATGCTCAAAGGTTAGAAAAGAATTTTCAGGGTTTCCCAAATCACTTTTAAAGAAATATTATCAACAGTCAACACATTATGTAATCATACGACTGAAACATCCACTGTCCTCACAACATATAGTATTAAAGACTAGCAGGCTTTGCCCGCTTCGCTGGACATTAAACTTAAATGAGTTGTCAAAATCCCATATCTAAACCGTAAGTTCTTGCTGTGATTGGTAGAGGTTTTTCTCGCTCGCAACGTGAGGAGTCTGGGTCCCCACTGCCTTCGGCAGCAATTTACACACTTTCCCTTCCTCAGAGGGTGAGTTCGAAGTTTTGAAAAATACCACTAATGTACATAATGTGTACACTTAATCAATATCACACACCAAAATTCACCATTCTAAGATAATTCAAAAGGAAAAACACGTTTTTACTTTTTTTTTTTTTTTTAAATCTTCTTGCAGTCTGCTTTTCAGTACGTTCCTGAAGCAAAGCTTATGCATGTTCTTCTGATTCTAGTTTTCTAGTCATTGTCCTGAACATTTGCACAAAACTTATCTTGTTGCAATTCATCAGTTTTTTCTTATTTTCTAGTAGCTTTAATTTGACACTTTGCAATGCATCTCGCTTTCAGTTAGTTTCGAATTCTTTTTTTTTTGTTAATGTTACCTATGGCTGTTCTTTTTGTAATTTTCTGTATATATATATAAACTGAGAAAGAAAAAAATCTTGTGTAATAAAAAGAAAATAATAAAAACATTCATTAAATCTTAAGAAAATTCAAATTGTAGCAATTCAACTCAATGTGAAAACTTAAACCACATATTAAAAAAACAAAAATTATATGCACAGGTGCACACACACACACACACACACACACAGTTTGCATAAAGAAAAATGTACACACACTTGATACTGTTATAGAGTACTTATTTCCAGTCCAACAAAGTTAAATTTCTAGGAGAAAGTAATGTTATGTTTGTTCAAAAGGTGACAGTAGAATTGCCAAACTTAACTAGTTAGTGGCAAGGAAGTACCTTCAACATGGACATACATTTGAGCTCTGAAGCATAAAAACAGGTTAATTAAGTAATAATGCAAGTTTGAGAATATGTCACTATGGTTCAAAGGTTGTGGAGAAATGAATAGTAGAAAACCAACTTCAGGGTTAAAAAAAATTCCCCCCCCCCCTTTTCCCCATCTCTGGAATCCAGATTGTGATTGGTGATCAATTCTAGAAACAATAAAGCAATAGAAGTGCTCAACATTTCTGACATGTGTAATTATTTTTAGACCTTTAGTGCTGAACTTAATGAATCTATTTATTTTTTCTCAATTAAATTAAATCTTTATGGGGTGTCATATCTATACGTTTTGAAACTAATAATTAGCTACTGCTACTTTTATATGAATGATTAATGTACATACATAAAAATCATATTCTATATTTGTTTGAAAAATTTGTTTTTCTCTTGGTGTGAAATTTTAATAAGATTTTATGTGGATATAAAAGTTATTGCAGGTATATTGAAGAATTTTTTTTTATGCTAATGAAAAAATCCTGAAAATGCTTAATGTAGATAAAAACTATATATATAAATGTTTATGTCATCAGTTTATTGAAAGTGACATTTTCAATATTCAACTAATTATCCAATCAATCATAATAGCGAAAAATTTTCAGCTAATTTCTAATTTCAGCAATCACATGTCTGTAATTTGCATATTTCTTGAAAATACTTTTTTTTTTTCCTGTAAAATGTAATTACTGACTTAAATTTCAAAAATCTCACTTAAGTTTTGAAAATCCCACTTAAGTTTTTCTTTTTTTTTTTTTTTTTTTTGTTAGAGTGGGAGAATCCCACTCATTTTTTTTCCTTAGTGCGAACCCTGCAAAGCATTTTAAATGCTTGAATACTAAATTAAAAACAAAAATTTTTCCATGTCTCAATTTAAGGCATATTCTACCTGAAAACTTTTATTTAAAAAAAAAACTTACAGAAACACATGAATTTGTTTAACAGTTATAAAAACAAAAAAATATACATTTATTTCGATGGACATAAAAATAAAAAGTGAAGTATGAATGAGTAAGGATGCCATAAAGAAAAAGCACAATCACAAGTAAGAATTTTTAAAGACTGCAGTAAAGTTTTGAAATGATTTCTATACACATTGCAAAAACAGCACTTTTTGTTCCAATAAATACAGTGCACAAAGTGTAAAATCCTTTACAGCATGGAAAATTGTCAGTCTTTGACAGTACGGTAGGTATAAACTGGAAAGACTTTGAAGCAACACTTCAGTCCTTTGTCAGCTTTCAATTTGGAAGATTTAAAACACATTTTTGAATTCTACAAATTTATGTTTGAGATAAGATAGTCCTTGTCCATCAATTTGTTAAATCAAGTTATATTTATGGAGCCATTTGCTTCGCTTGAGCACGTACTCTTTTCTCATACTCCAGCTTGTTTTGACTAAAATAAAATAAAAATTATTCAATTTAAAGAAGCAAAAGAAAAAAAAAAAAAATATATATATATATATATATACATATACAAATTAAATTTTACTAGTAAATGAAGCAAGCTTAACACCACCATCTCTCTTCCTCATAGAATCTATAAAAATTCACTTATTTTTAGCAATTAAACTTTTTATAAATTTAAAACTCTTTATGTTGAGTTGTACATAGAAAACAAAATACTAGTAATATTTCTGAGACTTTGTACAATGGTAAAATATATTATTCTTGCATTTTTTTTTTTTTTTTTTTTTTTTTTTTTTTTTTTTTGTACGCTACGTATAGTGCATCTGCAGTATGCAAGCTGCTTTTAATAAGTAGAAATTACTACAGTTGAACCTCGTTAATGTGAACACTGTTAATGTGAATTACTTTTAACATGAACTGTTTTCACAATCCCCAACAAAATGCAGATTAGTTTAGTTATATGAAAATTTTATAGAATAAAAAGCGAAGTGAAACAAAAGTGAAAGATATTGCCAATTCTACTTCTTTAAAGATTCTAGAATCTGATAAAGTAAGTTTAAAAAGAAAATTAAGATTTAAGTTGAAGATGTAGAAAGATTGAAATCACAAGGCTTCTTTCAATGCATTTGACCGTCGGTCTTTAGTGGGAGGAGAGGGGAGAGGGAACAAAAAATTACATGTGTAATAAATATTGAACAAATCTACCTCTTTTTAGATTCTAGAGTCCAACAAAGCAAGATTTAAATAACCATTGACATTTATGTTCTGGATGGAGAAAGATTGAAAATTACACGGCTTCCACGAGGCGTTTGATTGAGATCATTGTCACTAGCCTTTTGTAATTTTCATAAATCACAGAAAGTGGCGACTGTAGTGGCGATCGATACATATTTTTTTTAATTGCCATCTTTTTTTAATTAGTCGCCCTGTGGCAAGTGGCGGCCGTTAATTTTGCCTTTTACTTTTCCCCCCACCTCAGATTAAACATTTTTAAAAGTTATTACTAAAAAATTTGTATTAGTGTTCATATATAGTGAAAGACTTTTCAGAAACAAACATGATTTATGAAAATAGGTGTAAAATAATTTTATTCAAAATGCAGAATTACTATTTTTGCACTATAATTAACCAGTTATTAAAATTCAGCACAAATGTTACCCATTAAATAAATATTTTTGTTGTGCGCTTAATTATGTGTATGACTTAAGAATTTATAAATTATAATGACAGCAAAAAATATAATCTTAGTACTGGGATAATTATTTTAAATGTTAACACATTCAACGGCTATCTAAACGCTTTGATCAAATGAGCTGAGAATTGGTATGCATATCAAAAGTCACTGTTGCATGAACTGTATAAATTTTGATGAGTCTAACATCTACAATTTTCTTTTTACAGACATAAAAAAAAAAAAAAAAAAATTCTTTATCATTACGACTATGGACTCAGATTATTTAAAGTGCGATAACATCTAAACGTTAGGAATGTTATGGGCTGTCACGCAAATTGTATAGATTTTTCAGTATTTAAGAATCATATTTTTTACAGGAATACAAAGAAAAATTCCTTGTCATTATGGCCTTTACATTACATGGCCTTGTCATTATGGCCTTATGCATTCAAATTATTTGAAGTGCAATAGTGTTTAATCCATAGATTGATCAATGATAGAGAAAAAGTTATTCCTTTTAAAGAAAGATCACTCTAATGGCTGTCTTTCCTCGAAAAAATTACACACAGGAATGCACACGGATAATTTAGTAAATAAAATTTATGAATAATTTATTTACCAAAGGTGAATTTTAAAATGCCAGATACAGTTTCAAATTCATCTTCAATACCTTCTAATGGCTGATTCCAAAACTTTTTTTTGGCATAAAATTTTTTTGTTTGATAACACAGGGATGATAGATCTATATATATTACTATATCTATGGTTTAAACGCCTTATCCATTCAAGTTAAAAATTAATAAGTAGGTTATAGGCAGGTTCCCATCATACGATTTCTATACATTTTGATGAGTGCAGAACTCATAATTGTTTTACAGAGACAAAAAAATTCATTATTATGGCCAATGGACTAAAAATATTGTAAGTGTGACAGCGTCTAAACTCCATATTCAATTAAGATTTAAATTGGTAGGCAAGTTAAAGGTTATTATTGATAGAATCTTACAGATTTACAGGAGTTAAGACTATTTCACTTTGATAATATTAAATTGTTTAAAATTTAAGGAAAAAAAAAAAATAGATAAATAGTTGATATTGTAACATTATTTATAGTTCTTCATGGGGACGTACAAAAGAATTTGGATACATTACAACCCATTAAATAATATATAACTTAAGGGGAAAACATTCAAATACTCTATTATAATTCTCATTTTCTCTTTTCAACATTTTTTCTTTTTTTAATATTATTTAAATTAATTTAAATAACTTAATTACTAAATGTGAAATACCAAGTGGAGTCACCCCAGATTTTTTTCACATATAACTGTAATAATTATTACTGTATCATTTTTATTTTCGCTTTGAAAGTATAGTAAATAAATATCTTCTTTAAATACAGAAAACATTAGAAATTTCATACCTGCCAACATTTGAAAATGAAAATTAGTAGCACACCAATTTTAAAAATTGATTGGATGGTTGATTGGTTCATTTTTATCATGCGATACATGAATCCTGAACCAAAAAAGCAAATAAATGTATTTATATTACTGTATTTTCTTGTGTATAATCCACGGGGTACTATTTTCAGCCCTGATGAAAAATTTTCCACAGATAATATGCACTGCCGGATGCCTGACATCCAGCTTTATTTGCCACCGAAATCCGGCCACATTATGTTTAATGTCCCCCCCCCACCTCAGATTAAACATTTTTAAAAAAGTTATTATTTTTACCTAAATATTTTGCATTAGTGTTCATATATAATGAAAAACTGTTTAAGAAACGAACATGATTTATGAAACCAAGTATAAAATAATTTTATTCAAAATGCAGAATTCCTGTTTTTACACTATATTCAACGAGCCAATAAAATTCAGCAAAAATACTACCTATTAAATAAATATTTTTTGTTGTGTGTTTAATTATGTGTATAATTAAAAAAATATATATAAATTATAATGATTGGAAAAATTCTAATCTTAGCATCGCGATAATTGTTTTAAAAATGTTAAAATATAAATATTAAACACATTCAAACGGTTTCTGTAGGCGTTTGATCATGGATTGGTAGGGGAGGGGAGGGGGGGGGGAGGTAAAAAAACAGTGAGAAATATTGAACAACTCTACTTCCTTATAGGTTCTAGCATCTAATAAAGTAAGTTTAAAAAGGTTGGTTGGTTGTAGGTATTAAGGCCGATTGACTCCTGGTGTGTCCTAGGCCTAGAGGGGGAATGCCCTCCGTGGGGGTCTTTCTAAGGGGTCCTAGCCCGTATTTACGCAAGTTTCGGAGGAAACCACGGAAAACTCCGAACAGCTAGGTCGATGAGCGCGACCTGGGATCGAACCCGGCACCTCCCATCTACCAGCTTTGAGCGCAGAACCGCTCGGCCGCTGGTGGGCCAGTTTAAAAAGGACATTGACATTTATGTTGTGGATGGAAAAAGATTAGAAATCCTAAGGCTATCGTGAGGCGTTTGTTTGCCGATCGTTAGGGGGTGGGGTGGGGAGCGAGGAGAGCACAAAAAAATACACGAATGAGAAATATTTAACAATTCTATCTCTTTATACATTCTAGAAGCTAATAAAGCAAGTTTAAAATGAAAATTGATATTTATGGCGTGGATGGAAAAGATTGAAAATCGCAAGGCAAAATGCCAGAAATGTTGCAGTTTTGGTGCTAGATAAAAATTCGTAATTTTGGGCCGATTTTCATAGCGTCGTAGTTTACGGCCCAAATTCGTAGCAATTACGAATTATTCGTAGCAGTTGGCAGGTCTGAAATTTATTCATATGAAGTTATGAAGACTGAGTTATAAAAGAGTAATTTTAAGTCTTGAAGTTTGTGAAAAATTGTAGCATCTACCCTATTTAATCAAAGATATAAAGAAAGAAAGGAAATAATACTAGTAATGAAAACAATTATACATCTATATTATTAAATACTACTGTTAAACTAATATCTACAGACAGAAATACTTCCAATTCCTAATTGAGTTTGTGTACATAAATATACAAATGAAATATTATTAATATGAAGTTGCATCATTTCTTTAATTTAGAAACAACTTTTACAATATTGATTATTATATACACCAAACTGGAGTAAATAATTTATTTCCAGTGAAGTACTTAAAAACAGGGTTAAACAGCCTTTCTGAGTAAAACAAATTTTTCTGAACTACACATCACATTTCTGGAAAAAAAAAGAAAGAAAAAGACACACATAATCAATAATACATATGTGCATACATATTTTTCCTACATGTTATATATGCATGACAAGCATGCATAATGTGTGTATGTTTCTTCTTGATACAAGCTTACCACTCTAAATCAAAATGTTTTACCAGATATTAAAAAGTAATCTATTCAATAAAATATCACATTAAATCAGATTTTTGCTTTTATACATATAATAAAATAAGATGCTTGTGTGTGTGTCGTTGTGTATGTATTTCCAGAGCTTTTTAGGAAAACAGTTGATGGCTGAGTTACACAAATTTGCATGGAGGTTTGTAATGACCTCTCCTGATGCACCTCGAAGCCGGATTTTCGAATTTCTTATTAGTTTTCTTTTAATTAAAATGTGAAAAAAATAACTTAATTTCTGATAAATTAGCCATTTAAATTTTATTCATAATTTAACTGTTGCCTTTTTTTTTTTTTTTTTTTTTTTTTTTGACCGAATAAAAAAAGAAAAAAAAAGTACATTTATTTAAAATGAGGAAAGTAAATTAAATAAAATTAGAAATATCAGTCGTATCGTTACAAATAAGATACCAAATGAAAGAGGCAATTTTTGTGAATCCAACGGATTAAACAGCTTATCGATCAGACAATTAGATTTTTTTTTTAATTAACTAATTATGAATTGTAGGTGGCAACAGCAGGAGATTGTATGAAAACCATTTGGGAAAAAAAATTAAATCTGCTACTCATTAAAAGTCACATGTTTTCTTAAGTGGGATTAAAAATTGCAGTTTCGAAATTTTTTTTAAATTTTCTTTCACAAACACAAACATATAATATACAGCCTGTACAACCCTAGACCAAATTGCAGTTCAAATTTCATCAATTTTAGTTAATAAACAAAAAAGTTACTTTTTTTTTAAATTCAATTTTATTCTGACTTTGAAACGTTTTATGTGATACGACACATTAAGAATTTAAGTTTTAAATTTTTTTTTAAATAGATTTTAAACTCTATGAACCATATTTTTATTTTATCAGTTTCATTAACAGATTCTCCTGGGCGATTTTTTAAATTTTGGTGTTGAAGTACACTGAACGTTTTTCGACAAGTTTAATATTGCAGCAGCCATTTTAATCTAAATAGCACATCAAAAGTATAAAAAATAAAAATATATTACAAAAAATTTCACAAAAAGAAAAATATATATATATCTAACTTAAACAGTAGTCACATAAATGATTTATTTTTATAGAAGTTTATACAAAAAATGCAGTTTTAAAGATAGCAAATTTATTTCAGCAAGTACTATTTGAAACCTGGAAACAATTAAAAATATAAACAGCATATGAAGGATTCTTATATGTAAACAAAAAAGTGTCTGATAAAATTATTAGCAAAATAGTCTTCACCTTTTCATACAAAGAAAAAAAATAATCAGAATAATAAAATAAAAATAAAATCCATCGCTAATATGGCGACAAAAATTGAAAAGCCGCCAATAGAGCGGCATAATAAAGTTGTATAGCACGGTAATTTTTACCTTTTTTTTTTTTTTTTTACTAATCACTATGCTAATTTATGATGCTATATTATAATTAAATGATTTTATGCTAATTTATAATTAAATGAGCTTCTGTGTGTGACTGCACTTGCTCGCTGTCGAACAGAAATATTTGATTAATTCAAATTAATATTTAAATAAATAAATAAAAATATGTTTAATGGGAAATATATATAACCATAAAAAGATTAGTTGTCTAAAATACGGCAGAAATAGCACTCATAGCATATTGTTACAAGGGATTAAATCTAAAATGGTGACAAAAATTCAAAAGTCGCCAAAGAGAACTATATTAAGGCGTACTATGATAAGGTTTACAAACCATGAATTATATATAACTACAAATAATTAATCGTCTCATGCGACAGACGTAGCTGGTCATAGCATATTAAAATATTTAGCGTGAAATTGTTATAATTTTTATGGTTGATTGGATAAACAAAATAAACATAGGAATGGGACCTGAAGCGAGCTTTTGAGCAATTTCAGTATTTTATTTTATGTTTATAAAGCTATATAGAAAAGTTTCCTTTAAATTTAGTGACCAGCGATGCGGGCAAAGCCTGCTAGTGAAAGAATATAAACAAGTAAAATTAGATTTGAAAAATCAGATTCTAGTACAATTTGTTTATTAATAAATTTTAATTTTTCATAAAAAGATTAAAAAAAAAAAAAAAAAAAACATGAAACACTACAAACCAATAAATAGTATAGGCTTCTGCTTGAGCAGGATCTCTGATATTGGGTTCATTTAATAAATCCTGGATGCCAAGTAGAATCTAAAAAATAAATAACTGGATCAGAATAATGAATAAAAAAAATAAAATTATGAATTCTAAAGTTAAAAAAAAAAAAAAAAAAAAGGCTTTTTTTTTTTTTTTTTTTTTTTTTTTTTAAGTTATACATCTACAGTGCTCACTGCAATATTGCACTGTTTCTACTGTTGGACCCACAACTACACATTATAATAAATAGTTCAATTTTATGTCTTCAGTAGGACTGGGCTTTATATCGATGTAAAATAAAATATCAATTTAACGCTAATATAGTTTATCCGATTTTAAAATTTCATCTTCCGTAAAATATCGATGCAGAAACATCAAAACACGCGAAAATCTGATTCCAGTCTAAGCCGATTCAATGCTGGAATAGTGCCAGATAGATATATTCATTCAACGGGATAACGGTTTAGTCAGCATGCGCACTCGTAGACAATTAAATCATGAAAATCTTGACTGAATGAAACCGCAAAAAATCAAGAGAATATTTATTCGAAATGCCGTTTTGATTTAGTGTTACACAGGCGCACTGGGAAAAAGATAATATCGATTTAAAAGATGCATTCTTTCGAGCCATGATTGCGGTAACGCATGTGCAGAAGCAAAATGAAAACCGATTCTGATTTCTGATACAAGCAAATGGGATTATTCATTCATTCAAAATTCGTTTGATTACAAGAGATTTATTTTATCAATTAGTATTTTCAACTGCTATTTTTTGTTATATTTTTTGCCAGTTCCTATAATTTATAAATAAGAAATCCCAGTTTCTTTCTATTAGATAAGTGAATTAACTATTCTTTATTAATATTTTATGTAATTAATAATATTTCTTCATTAAATTCATTAATATTAGTTCAGAATACGGCATTCTCATATTGTCAAAAATAAATTAAATTCAAACAACGGCGTTATTTTAGATATGATTATTTTAATATTTTAATACCTATTTTTTATTTATTTAGAAGGTATGGGTATTTAAAGGGTATGGGTACTTGAAGGTATGGGTATTTCGAACAGTATGAGTATTTAAAAATAATTTTAAATACTGTGAGGATTTTTTTTTTTTTTCTTTCAAATGCACCAAATTGTTCTTTTTATCTGTTTTATTTCCCTATACTGAGTTAGTTATTTAAGTCTTTTTGTCTTTTGTAATATTTGATGTAATTTAATCTAAAATAAGTTAAAAAAAAATAAATCTCAATCTTAAAAAAAAAAATTATATTTTAGAAAATTTTAATTAAGAATTATATTTATTTGGAGATTCAAGGCACAATAGAAATTTAATAACATGTGTGAAGCGCTTCTCTTAATTAGTAATTTTCTGCTGATACTAGCCATTCTGCAATTTATTCGCATGTAAGTGGGGAATATAAATATTTTAATGCATTACAAATTAGTAAGAAATAATAAAATTCTGAATTTATCAAATAAAATCTTTTTGTAAAAAAAATAGAACCGACTCCAAATAACGTCACTTTTTCTGAATAGAAACTTCTAGATTTCACAAAATGTGTTGAATGGGTTTTGATGATATACTTGATGATACTCTTCAACTTTGTAATTCAAATTTTTCTCTAGAACGTTTTCGAGATAGGAACACTAACTCCGCTATTTTCCACAAGGTGGCACTGCAAGCGGTTTAACCTTGTACTGCATGGCCACTTTGCTATACCTACATACCATTTTTATCACTATAGCTGCAGCCGTTTATCAGTTAAAAGAGTTGGGACTGATTTTTTTGGGCACCCTGTATTTTCTTTTGATTGTAAAGATATTACCATGGGACCTATTTCAGACCAAGACCTTTTCAAGAAAACAAAAAGTATCAAAATCGGACCATCCGTTCAGAAGTTATGAGCTAACAAACATAAAAAAAACATACGGTTTGAATTGAGAACCTTCCTTCTTTTTTTGAAGTCGGTTAATTAAAATAATAATAAATTGGGGTGTTTTAAATAGATAAAACCCTAAAAAATTTAATCCCTTTTATAAAAATCAACGAAATATAATAAGTGAGCAAGAAAGCGTGGCACAGTGTAAGAGTGTTTGACTTGAGACAAGAAGATTTTCAGTTCAATGCCCGTCTCAGTTATTTTATTATTATTTTTTTCCATAATACTAATATTTGGTTAATCTAAAATTAACAAATCATGGTAAAAAGTTAAACCATCAGATGGTTGCAGCTACTTCAGAACCAAGTTTTGGTTCAAACTAACACCAAATCTTTAATATTGTAACGCTGTACTACTGTGACGTTAAACCCAACCAACTAACTATAAAAACCGTCTCTACATACTAAAGAAAACTGCTAAAAGTCCTTACGTGTAGGGATTATACCCTACAATTAGTAACGCTGCGTTAAATCGATATATCCTTATATCGGTATTTTAGACGAACGATATATCGATTTAAGAAATGTCAACATCGCCTAGCACTAGTCTTCAGGCTTATCACCATACTACAAATCAGACACGGAGATATCAAACAATTTTCCTGTAATAGCAAACCAATACATACAGCCATAAAACAGTATACATGCAAGTTTTTTTTTTTAAAGAGTTGTTTGTTTAAACACTAATTTTTAAAATCTAAAACCGTCAAGGATATCTAAAGTGGGGTTTATGTAACAAATTAGAAGAAAATTGTCAGAGGTGCTTTTGATAACTTTAAATCCTACTTCAGATTTTCTCAACAACTAGGCAAACTTATCTGTACACTAAAAATCAACAATTATGTATGAAAAGACATCTAAAAGGAAGTAAATGTACACTGAAACTGCACTTAAAGTGGTTTTTGGCAATTCGACTGTGCATGCATGTGTGGTGTGTGTGATCTATATAATATATTTCCAAAACTGATAAAGATAGAAACATGAAACTTCAGAATTAAGACATGTCTTGTATACATATGATTTTTTCAACTTGTGAAAAATGGAAAACCAGAAATAGGACATTGAAAACTAGAAATGGGACTAACTCCAGATCTCAAAAATGGCTCATACAATTTTCTTCAAAACTGCTATATAAATAAAATACGCTTTTAAACGTCCCTTCTACTTTCGTATGTGCTAGTTAAAGCAGAAAGATTGACAGACTCCTGTATAAATATGTTAATTTTAGGTCTCTCAAGTGTATTCCTTAAAAATTGACTATGGATTTTCTTCAAAATCGTCACATTAATTCCCTTATAGCTATCCTTTCATATGCAATTGTTAGTTTCTGGTGAACAAATGAGTTTACTAAGTTTTGGCGAAAACTGGGACCCGAAAGTCAGCATCTCATTACTGGTTCCAACGATTTTCTTCAAGTTTGCTACATAGAACCCTTTTTAGATATCTTTTTCCATATATTACTTGGTTACTATAGGAAAATTGGCAGGTGGTCTGATTACGTAGGTTAGTTACAGAAATGTGTCCCCCCCCCCTTAAAAAAAAAAAAAAAAAAAAGCTTTAAGGAATTTTTGTTTTTTTACTTAACTAGCTATGTAAATTCTTTTATATGTCTTCACAACGTATTATCGATTTGTTCATACAGGAAAATTGTTAGTTGTCTTATTCATTAAATCGATTTCATATCTTCTGACCACACTATTTCTAAAAGGCTTATTTGTGTAAGAATGAGTAATGGAAGTTGTGTGGTTGTTACAGAACAGCCTAGATTTTTTTTTTCTAGTGTAAACCCTGCTTAAAATTTATTTCTGTAAACCAACTATGTAAGTGTATTAAAATATGAAAACACTTTTTTTTTTTTTTTTTAAATACTTATGTCAGTGGTAATATAGTTTTATCACCAATTTTTTTATTAAAAAAAAAAAAAAAAGTTTTTCTTGCAAGGCATGTTGCCATAAAAAGAGAATGTGGTTAGTTACTATGAGCAAACTAAACTTGGTAAATAACCCCCACCCCATTTTTTTTTTTTTTAATTAACCAAATAGGAGTGTTTTTTGTAAATTTTTTATTATTATTATTATTGGAGGGGGGGGAGTAATTTGTGCAACTAGCTCTCATAACAATAGTGTACAGAATTTTAATATAGTTATTTCAAAATTTTTATGTCGATAAATTAATTTTCACAAGGGGAAAAAAAAAAAAAAAACATTTTCTCTAAAATTATTTTTTTTTTAACCATTAATTGGGTACAAATACATATTTTCAATTTTGATCAAAATTACTTTATCTACACAGCAAATATATTTATTAAAATACTTATAAACCTGTTTGATAGTAATTGCTGGACGCCAATCTTTTTCTTCATCCAAAAGGGACAAACAGACAGTACCTGAAGGATACACATTAGGATGGAAAAGAGGAGGCTCAAATTTACCTACAAAAATAATACAGTTATAATGACTAAGCTTCCAAACTTTCATTATAAATAATTATCATGAGAATATATCTGTAAATAAATTTATACTATTTGCTAATTTAATCCAAAGTAAAAAAATCTAATTTTAAGAATTAATTCTGATAGCCAGGATTTACTTTTGCAATATCAACAAATATATATATTACATATATATATTTTTTTTTATGTCAATTAAGTAACTTAGTATAAAATATAATTTGAATCAACATACAATTCTGGGAAACATTTTAATCCAGTGATTCTCAAACTTTTTGGAGTCAGGATGCATTTAAAAACTCTAGTTGTACTGTTATACCTGTCAACATCTCACTGGAAGAATCAAGAAGATAAGAGTTCAAAAAACAGGAAGATTTTGTTAACACTAAAGCTTGAAAAATCTCCAAATTTTTACATGTCCTGTTGGGCATGTTAATCTAGAAAATACAAGCCCAAATCATATTTTTACATGCTCAAACTTTTATTCAAATGCATATTAATAAGATAGTCACAGGTCTAATACAGATCTGCTGAAAAAGAATTTATGTTAACAACACAATACCTATATTGACACATAGTTTCATCATTTTAAATTTAAATCAAATATATAACTTTCTTAACATACTTTACTTCTTGAAACATATTTTCATTTAAATATTTACATGCCTGGCTGGACATATAAGAGGAAATAACACATGTTCAACCTGAATTTTTATATACCCCAGGATATGTCAGCCAATATAATTTTCAAGTCTTCGTTAAAACCAAGACTTTCCTACAATGGTTGCCGTTTCTAAGTGTAGCACATCCTCATCCTGCAATAGTTCTAGCCTCTATGTGCAGCACCTCCTCATCCTACAATAATTCCAGCCTCTAAATGTAGCACCTCCTCATACTATAATAGTTCCAGCTTCTAAGTGTAGCTTCCAGTTGACTTTGTTTTTTGTAGACTTAACTGTTGACCATATGGTACAAAAAATGTATATAAAACTGCTCTATGTGTATAAATAAATCCCTGATGATGCCTTAATTTGTTCGGGCGAAAAGCTTTGGATGATTTTAACCTTTTTAATAAATGTATTTTAGACGTGTTTTTTAATTATATTAAAGTAAGATTGTTTTTGTATTATCTTTATTGAATAACTTAAATAATTATTTACTTAATAATTATTTTTTTATAATTTAATTTTTGCATGCTTAAAATAATTTCAAATTATGAGAAACATTACGTTGGTAAATATATGCAGTGTATCTGATGGTGTGGCGTATCCAATGACTTTTTTTTTAATAAACTTTTGGTGATGTGGCATATATGCAGGGGCAGCCTTATCTCTCCGAAATTACAGTATTTCAAATTGCCTGGCTTTCCAGGTTTTCCCTAACCCATCGGAATCTTGTTTTATTCATCTTACATGTTAAAATTTGTCCCAGAAAAGTTTTTTTTAAATACGTATTTTAAAATGAAATATTATACTTTGCACATTTTAGTTTGTTCAGGTGCACTTTTAATTTTCACAATCATCCCCCCCCCCCCCCCCCACACACACACACACAAACTATTTGCGAAACTTGATATTTCAGAATCACTATTTTAATTTATAAAATATTCATTTCTTTTTTTTTATGTTTATATAATTTCAACAAGAAATATTTAGTTTAAATATGAGTACATGAAGGAATGAAAATTTTCTCTTTACAACCTTTTTCTTCCCTCATAAATTTCTTAAAAAGTTTAAATAATACTTACACTTAGGTGGAGTGGATGGATAGTCATCCTTGAATATCATTCTTAACTTGTACTGGCCACCTTCCCAGGGTGTCTAAATAAAACAAATACATTATTTTTTTTAAAACCTTTTATCAGTGGCAGTTCATGGACTGAAAATAGGTGAAGAAACACTTCACCTAATATTTTACCGTAGCCTCTTTAACTAAATGCCTGTTGCGTAGTTCGGAAACATAGCAACAGTTGAAGCGGTAGACAGCGCCACCTAGTACAGATTGTACGATTTTTTTATTTAACTGCCACCAATAACTTTAAGAAGTAATATATGATTTATATAGTAGACGTTTCTTCGATTCAATTTGCTACTTATATATATCATCTCTTTCTTTTAAAATTTTTTGGTGGCTGTTGAATAAAAAAGTCGTCCAATCTGCACCAGGTGGCGCTATCTACCGTTTCAACTGTTGCCAAGTTTTCGAGCAATGCAACAGGCATCTAGTTTAGGAGGCTATGATTTTACTCTGTATTCATTCATAGAGTATGTTTATTTTTAAATAAAATGAGCGCTTTTAATAAATTTGTAGTTAAAAATATGCATAGTAAAAATTATACATTAAAACTACTTAAATACTATTTTTCAGCTCTTCACCTATTTTCGGTTCACGAACAGCTGCTACCTTTTATCAGTAAAATATATATCACTTAAATGAATGTTTAGAAAAAGTGAATACCGATTTTTTTCCAGGTATTGCACATTCCCAATTCATCAAATTCAGCGTGCCATCAGCGTTTTTGGTGGGTCTTGCTACAAATCCCTAAAATTAAAATACAGTCATATACTTTCATTGCTGGGTTATGCATCTTCAAAAGTGGTGCTACATGCTTTCAAAGTATCACACAAAAAAAAAAAAAAAAAAAAAAAAAAGAGGAAAGTATAATTGTAAATAATTTAATACAAAATAATTCATAACCAAGGTAATTTTCATTTAATCATTCATATAAAATAAAAAAAATACTTTTTTTTTTCTTGTAGCGAGTATGTGTGTGTGTGTGTGTGTGGGGGGGGGGGGGTTGCAGGCTATTACAAGATGTACCCTGTGTAATGCAAAATTCTACTACATGAATAACCTTTTAATCGTATTTAAAAGATTTTACTATATCACACGCTTCACAGTAATGTTAAAGTCCACTTTCAGCAGATCTATGAAACTTAAGCAATAACTGTAATCAGGGTTGGCTTTTTGACAGGACGAGGACAGTGGCAAAAAGTGCAAAAAAAACAAGGCAAAAAATGGAAAAAATGAAATTTAAATAAATGGCACTTTATTTAATAAATGTTTATTAAATATTTTCAGCCTTTATATTTTGTACCTTAATGAAAAATACTGCTTTTTTTTTAACTTAAAATTTAATTATAATTGATTATTTAATAAACAATATAACCAAGGTCTGACAAATCCTGGGTGCTAGGGTGACTATAAATATCTTATTGGCAAACCAGTTACGGCAGACTGAAAATACTTCATGTACTTATCAGAGGTTAATTCAGAACAAATTTAGTGCCGCATTGAGGCACTTTCACAAAGTCAATTTTTAGCAATGAGGTACCTTCACAAATTCAACTTTCAGCAAAGAGGTACCTTCACAAATTCAACTTTCAGCAAAGAGGTACCTTCACAAAGTCAATTCTCAGCAATATAACTGCACACTAAAATATTTTATAAGCTTCACTGCATCGAACACAGAAAAATAACCTCAATTTAAATATTTACTGGAGACAATGATAAATATCTAAGTAAACACCTACTTATCTTACATATAAGAAACAACTTAACTCGCCCATATATATATTTATTTTTACAACTGTTTCATTTTATTTTTTAAATGTATTTTAAAATTAAAAAAAAAAAAAAAAAAAAAAAAAAAAAACTGCTTAACGTATTTTAGTTAATTGTTCTGAAGTATCATTAATTTTCACAAACTTACTTGATGTTTTTACAAATTATTTTATAAATTCACAAATGGGGTATCATTTTTAAAAAGCTGGATTAATCCCTGCTTATATACAGTAAAACCTGTCGAAGTTGGACACCTACGGTTCCAAGAAAAAGTGTCCTACTTAGAGAGGTGTCCAACTTATAGGGGTTAGACATAATGTTAATGGATACATTCCGTTCCGAGAGAAAGCGTCCAACTTAGAGGGGTGTCCAACTTGAGAGGTTTCACTGTATTTTTACTTTCTTCTATATGTAATATAGAGAAAGTATTGGATTCGCGAAAATTTTCTACCTCCGTTTTTTGACGGATCTACATGTTTTGGGATGTCCTGAACACGAATTGATAGTTTTTAGAAAATGTCTGTCTGTGTGTCTGTGGTTTAGTGTTTTCACCATATCTCACGAACCAATGAATGAACCTCAACCAAACTTGATATATAGTTGGACCCTGGCGGGGCATTGTGCTGTTTAGATTTGGGGATCAATAGCCCAGCAGGTGGCGCTGTGATTGCATTTTATGTAAATTTTTAACATGGCAGTATAGGACAAATTTTCGTATTTTTCCCCGTAGCTCACGAACCAATGAATGAAATTCAACCAAACTTGGTGGTATATAGTTGGAACCTGACGGGGCATGGCGCTGATTAGATTTGGGGATCAATCGTCCAGCAGGTGGCGCTGTGATCGCAAAATTTCGTATTTTTCACCGTATCTCACGAACCGATGAATGAAATTGAACCAAACTTGGTGTATAGTTGGACCCTGACATGTAAAGGGTCTGATTAGATTTTGGGATCAATCGCCCAGCAGATGGTGCTGTGATCGCATTTTATGCAAATTTTTAACATGGCAGCATAGGACAAAATTCCGTATAAATGAGCATAATGAGAGTTATTTTAAACTTGTGATTGTAAAATTAATATGAATTACTGATAATAGTAGTAGTTAACTAGGAAAAAAATTTTGTGCGTGTGGGGGCATCGGTTCCCCCCCCCCTCCCCCAGGGAAGTAAATTTTCAAGATGGGTATCTTTCGAAAGGTCTCGTTGATAATAGTAATAGTTAACTGGGAAAAAATTTTTCTGCATGTGGGGGCATCGGTGGGGGGGCAAAGTTTCAAGATGGGTATCTTTCGAAAGGTCTCGTCAATACCTTTAAAACAAATGGTTGAACCATAAAATCTGTGATAATTTAAAACAAAGTTATCGATTTTTTTTACTTTTAACGAAAAAAAACTTAGAAAAAAAAATCTTTTTTTTTTTTTTTTTTTTTTTTAACGAAATTTAACCAAACTTGGTATTTAGTTGGTCCCCGACATAAAGTGGTGCTGATTACATTTGGGGATCAATAGCTCAACAGGTGGCGCTATGATCGCATTCTTTCTAAATTTTTAACATGGCAGTATAGGTCAAAATTTCGTATAAATGTACATAATGAGAGTTATTTTTAATTTGTGAGTGTAAAATTAATATGAGTTATTGATAATAGTAATAGTTAACTAGGAAAAATTTCTGTGCATGTGGGGGCATCGCTTCCCCCCCTGGGGGGGGAAATTTTCAAGATGGGTATCTTTCGAAAGATCTCGTTAATACCTTTAAAACGAATGGTTGAACTAACTGTGATAATTTAACTATCTGTGATAATTTAAAACAAAGTTATCGATTTTTTTTACTTAAAAAAAAAAAGCTTAGAAAAAAAATCGTATTTTTTTTTTTTTTTTTTTAAATATTGTTACTGGTTGATTATGTATTACTTAAAAAAAAAAAAAAAAAAAACTTAGAAAAAAATAGTTTTTTTTTTTTTTTTTTTTTTTTTTTGTTACTGATTGAATATGTATATAGGAAAATATAGAAGAAAGTCCTGTGGTGGCCAAAACATATTAGTTCACTATATTTTTGCTTTTCCTCCCACCTTCTCTTGGTATAAAAGATGACATTGCTTATATATTGAATGAATGGTATAATTTTAATGTTTTGGGGAAAAATTCAATAATTACCTCTGTTTTTGAAGGATATTTTTTTATAAAAGAAATTCCCATACTCGACAAATCTTCTTACTATTTATTACACTGGAACTTCCCACGTCAACATTTTTCTGTAAACAAAGTACCAGCATCTTGAATACTATCTAAAGCAAACTGTGTTTGAACTTAAAGCGAGAAAATATTAATAGTGTGATGTTCATCAAATTCAATGGACTTTATTTAAAATTTTTCTTAGTTTACATTTTTAACTGAATTTCAGGAGTGACAGAAGAACAGGATATGGTTGACTTTTTATTGCCAAACAAGGCGAATAGTGCCAAATCTGTTTATCCATAATATCGCCAAATTTTCGTCAAATGGTTGTTCAGTTGTAGCAACCTCAATAGAAAAAACGTCATTTTATAAAAACATACTCGTCATGATATCGTTTCTGGATTTAGTAATACTTCAGTCTTATTGTTTGAAAGTTTTTATTATTTTTTGCAGGATTTGTGTTTTTATGATGTTTGGTAATTATGATTTCAATATTTCTAAAAGAAATTGTGCTTGAATGGTTTATAAACAAAAGTTTGATAGGCAAGAGACATGCAAATTGGATTTTAGGTATAAAAAGTGTTGATGTTTTTGATTTTAGATAGATGAAAATGTTGATGCTTTTTTCAGGGGGGGGGGGGAGCTGAGCCCCCCTGAGAGAGAGAATATATATATATAATGCTATTAAAAATAAATAAAAAATAACGCTATTTGGAAAACAATACTTTTAAAGGTGTTTAAATTTAGATTAAAGAGTAGATTTTTTTAAAAGTTTTTTTATTTGATAGAATGTATATATTTAAAACTTTTTTTTAAAGTTTAAGTGGTATATTTGAATTATATTTTCCTTTTATCTTAAATTTCACTAATGTAAACCATTCAAAAACAGTTCTCTTTAACAATGATTTGAAAATCATCTTTAACAAACATTGTATAAATAATTAATCCTGTAAAGAATATTAAATTTAGAAATTTTTATTCATGAATTCATCAACCGTGAATATTATTTTAAATCAAATTGGAGTGTAAAGGTTGATATTTTTGCACCTCCGCGTTAAGCAGAGGTGCCCGGGTTTGATTCCCAGCTCTGGTATTTTTCGCATAGTTGGTAATAAAAATATCAACCTTTACACTCCAATTTGATTTAAAAGAATATTAAATTATTTCAAGAGATAGGGAGATTGAATAGCAGCTGCCATCTTGGTGACAGAACCGTACCCTGTACTTCAAGATTCCCGAATTTAATTTATTCAATATAAAATAAAATAAATAAATGACCTGCATTAATTATAAAATTATGATATTAATATTCCCCTTAAATTCTCTATGCTTCACTGTGAGCGTTGTGATAGAAATAATTTGCTATCTCAGGCTCCTAAGATAGGAGAGAACGGGACACAGTGGACCACCCCTATTTAAATCTATTATATTAAACTCTTTTAGTTCATATGGATACTCATGTATGGCAGCATGGTACTAGTTGTATGCAGCCAAAAAACCACATGGGAAATAGTAAGGTAACCATTTTGAGCAGTTTTTATATTTTGAGCTGCTCAAAGTAATTTTTCCACATTGAAGTTTTTAAAAATTTCATAAAGACTGAACTAGTGACTATAAATACTATAGTATATACCTGTTAAAGGGAGGCAAGATATTGATTTTTTAAATTCCTAAAAATTATTAGCATATTTATAGTTTATATATTACTTTATTATTATTATTTCTAATTTAATAAATAGTAGGAATAATTTATTATTAATGTACAGTCACCCAAAAAAAAAACGCCACCCCCCCCCCACCTAATTTCGCCGTAAATTATCGTAGAAACATTTGACTGGTACCGATCGATTTGTAATAACGTCTAGTTTATAACGGTGCAGTTAAATTTTGCTTAAGGGGTCGTCTACATATTAAAACTGGCATTAACTTCATTTTCTTCAATGGCAACCCCTATTTTTGACTTCATATTCAGATTTCTGAGATCAAGGCGGTTCGAAAAACATACCTACTTATATACCTTAAATCAATTTTAAATAGAGTTACACGTGAAAATGTATTAGGGGTCCGTCTATACATTTAGAAAATATAAATCACGATCTACCACCCAGTATACATTATATATTAAGTTTCACACCGGAAAAAAATTTCAGAAATGTTAATTATAAAATAAAAAAAATGACTAATTCACAGAAACTTTCTGAGTTAGTTTATGCATTAAAAGATTTTTATTGGTTTATATTGATTAAACATCAGATAGTTCACTTCATACGAAGACAATTAAATAGCTTGAATAGATATTAAAATATCTATCAAAAGATAAAAAAAAAAAAGATGAATGGTTTTAAATTTGTTTGAAAATTCAAAATTATTTTAACTCAAGCTGCCGTATAATTGCCTGAAACGGCGGCACTCAACCTGGTTCCCACGGCCGTTTCACAGTGACAATGGGAGTTTGTTCTGATACTGCAGTACTTTCATTTTCTTTAATTGACTTTTTTAAAATATTAAAACAGATTTTTTTATTTTTATTTATTTATTTTTTTAATTAATTATTATTATTATTATTTTTTTTTTTTTTTCATGACATTATTAAAAACTTTTACATAAATCTCCACGATATTCTTTTGCTTTTATATTTTATAATGTGTAACAAATTAATATGTAAAATAATAAATCCTACTACTTAATGGGATGTTCTAAAATTCTACACTTTAACACAGATACCGAAGTGGACGTTGGGTGTAGAAAGGCTGACTACCCTTAATCTAAATCTTCACTTGAAAAAGTCAAAATGTTACATAACTCTTTTTTTTTTTTTTTAGGAAAAAAGAAGAAGATAAGGAGGAGAAAGAAAGATCAAAACGAATATAAAGCATATTAAACGTTAATACCCTTTAAACACTGCAAAAAGGCGGGGTTTTGTATTGTGTGTCATTTGGGAGCTGTAGAGTGCCAGAAAATTACTTTATGTAATAAAACTTTTCATTTAAAGGGTATTTAAAGCAGCATTATATTTAATACATAGACTATTCAGAAAAAAAAAAATACCATTCATCTGGTTCATGAAAAATAAAGAACATTTTCTGGCATTGCTCTATGTATATACATTCTTGTCAACCTATTCCGGAAGATTACTGGTCCCGCCCCTTTCCGTACATTTTTTTCACATCAGTCTTTTTAGAGCCGTGTCAGCCATCGGTGGCTGACACTGATCTTTCCATTTAGGCTAAGTCAGCCGGCAGTGTAAAATATGATATAAAACTAGAGAACTTACATAGTTTTAAGTAATTACTGACAATTTATTTAAAATTTACTCCATTTTTTTTTTAATAGGATTTTTATAGGATTATATCGTTAAAGCCTAATGGGGTTTATTGAAACTCGATAAACATAACACGCTTCTAAGCAGCACGTGTGGCCTGAATGGGATTTCCATAAGAATTCGCGTGGCGCTCAATGAGTTAATCGTAAATGTATTTGAAGTTAATTACTCTAAAAATTAAATTGTGTACACACAGGGGCGGGAACTAACAATGTTACGGGTTAGGTTGGCAAGTATGCATATTTATTTTGCTTGATTTATAAAAAATTATAACACATTTTCTTCTTTTTTTTTTTTAGTATTTTGTGCTTATATCTCTCATTAAAAATAAATACAATATTCATATATAAACATTTCCATACAGTAATGTATATAAACATATTGATTAAAGAAGATTTGTTGATATTATATAATTATTCTTCTATCTGTATAGTATATTAACACAAATATATTTTGTAAATTTCGCAGCATCGAAAAACTGCAACATAGCTTCCATATCAAGGCTTAATGTAAATAGCCACGCCTTTTCACAAATTTTCTAAAACTTTATAATATAAAGCAAAATAATTTTGCATATTTGTAATTAAATCATTTAAGTTTTGTCTTCAATAACCGATGTAGTAAATACCATTGTGATTTATGCATACCAGCGTCACATATAGAGTCAAATAGGAATATGCAAATTTGTCTTTTTTTTTAAATAGTGTTTCAGCGAATCAGAGGCGGGGCTTCTTTTCTTTTGAAATTCTTTCACAATCTCTCGCCTACATTGTGATAACTTTACAAAAATATGCCAATTTGTATAATAAACATCGAAATATTGCTTAGGAAACAATAAAAATAACATAAAGGTAAATTAAAATAGTTTTCCGTCAAATTATATACAAACATTTACTTATAGAGGATACAGATTATAACAAGTGACGGCCCCCTAACAGGAATAAAAAGTGAAATATCACTGTAACTCAAAAAATAATGTTAGGAACGAGCTGTAAATTTGGAAACCTATGTTTTTGATGATGCCCGTTCTATTCGTGCAAAAATTAACATAGGTCATAATTCATAATTTTTTCAAATATGAATTCATTAATAATTTTCATAATTCAAAAAATGTTTTTTTAGCAAAAATTTGCATGGAATATGTTTGGGTTACTTCATTCTAACGAATAAAAAAAACAGAATTTAAATATCATAATTATTTCGGAAGATATGATTTAATGTTTGTCACATTCATTTAACATTAGCACCCCCAAACTTTGACAGCTTATAACTCTATGAAAAATTGAGCGAAATATATAAACTATACCATTTTCCGTGATAATTTGATCCAAAGAATTCAAATAAATTATAAAAAATTGGGGTTACCATTGAAAAAAATGAAGTTGATGTCAGTTTTAATATGTAGACGACCCCCTAAGTAAAATCTAACTATAACATTATAAACTAGACGTTATTACAAACTGATTGGTACCAGTCGCATGTTTCTACGATAATTTACGGCAAAATTAGGTGGGGGGGGTGGCGTTTTTTTTTTGGGTGACTGTACATTGTTTTTAAAGATCACATGTGAAAAACAAATGTAGCAGCTTAATATATTTTAGTTAAATTTATCCTATAAATATAATGTAAATTAATTATATTTAAAAAAATTAAAAGAATTATTAAATACTAGCCGCCTTCGGCGATCAACTGGTTCGCGATCCCTGAAAAATCCGACTTTACGAAACTCCCGCTTGGTGGCACCTTTTTCCCGTTTCAGGTCTAATAACAGCTTATTGATAAATAGTGAAAATAGCTTATTGAAAAATTTAATAGCAGTAAATTCCCGTGCGGTAGCGCCTTCGGTGCCCTCTTCCCTTTTCAATATCTGAAACAGCCTGTTCGCTCACCATGTTATGATCCTTAAAATTTCTGACTTTAGCTAAGTCCCGCTCTGTGGTGCCTGCAGCACCTTATCCCCGTTTCAGAACTTACAACACCTTCTTCGCTCATTAGAATTGGAAATATTGAAATTTTAAAATATTACAGCGCCATCTGGCAGTAGAAATTTCTGTAATGTATTGTTCAATTCCAAATCCACAAAGCTTTCAAATGATGTATTACTTACGAAATTATTTCAATTAGTAGCTGAGATACAAAAGAAAACCTAATCAGGACACCTTAAAACATGTAAATCAGGTGAAATCTCAAATTCCACTTTCAATAATGTAAAAGTACTTTAAAATATATTTCGAAAATTTTTGCCCCTTCTTCCCCTGCTTCAAGCTTTCCTAATAATTCTGCTCTTTCAAAAAGATTCACAATCAAATTATCAGGCATTAAAACCAAATACTACGAAATTTCAACAGCATATCTCAATTTAAAATGCTGCAAAATATAATCTTTTCTCAATAAAAATGTATTTTTTTTTGTTTATTCAGATATTTTCATGAAAATTGAACAGTAGCTTTATAATATGCTGTCTAGGTCAAATATTAATTTAATCTTAATAATCTTAATTATTATAATTAATTTAATTTTCAATGATTGGTCCTGCATGATTGCTTCCTATTGGTTGTTTGTGTTGCTCCTCTCCCTCTGGATTTTGCCCTGCTTTCAGTCTTGCTTTTGCCTCCAAGGCAGTAGCACATGTTTTTTGCACCTGATGAAGGAAGGCTACGTCCTTTCGAAACCGGTTGCAGGGGTAGTACTGGTACTACATAAAATTTCAGGACATAATTTTTTCAAAATTTCAGGACAATTTCAGGACGTTTACGTTTGGCCAGGTTAAAAATAAAAAATAAAATAAAATAAAATATCGCAAGGTAAATTCTTTGCAACACTGCTTTTATCTCTCGCACTAATTGAAATAAAAAATCCACATATCAAGAATTAAAGTTTATAAGAGTAAAATATATATAAACTTCTTTCTGAGTTTAAAAGAAAAAAAAACTATAGCATTTTAGAGGCTGATCCAGCTAAATATTGGAACCCATCTGCTGTTCCGTCACAAAATTCAAAACTATAAAATGATTTCCGTCAAATAACATAAATCCATGAAATATAAACTACTTTACAAAATCCAGTTATAAAAACTGGCCTTTTTCACAAAATTTCATTTTATAAAAATGATCTATTTTATAAAATTTTTCTATCTTTTAAGTATTATTTCATATCATTGCCAGTACTTGTTTAAATGAAATACTTATTATATTGAACATTGATTAGATATCTAGGGACTGCAAAATTAAAGTTTTTATGCAATGGCAAATTCTGAGGCCTATTTTTCACAAAAACAGGCCTCAGAAATTAATTAAAACCTGGATCAACACATCTATTCAGGGTTGGCTAGATTTTGACAAACCCGAAAAAACTCATGTGGGTTTTTACAAAATCTTGTTTAAAATTGTACTTTTGTTTAACTTACACAATAAACATACAAATATAAAACTAATATTATATACATTATTAGAACATGAACAAAGAATTTTTAGAAATATTGGAAAAATGCTCATTTGCTCAAACTGCTGTATTGAAAAAAATCCTGAAAAATTCCCCCACAAAAAAAAAAAAAAAAATGCATAATTATCTTATTAAAACAGAATCGAAAATATCCGCAATCGATTTGTAGGTATCGGAAACTTCTATGTACCAATTTTGAATGATCTAACACTATTTTTTTTTTTTTGCCCCTCAGCCCCCCCCCCCCACCTTCCTGGCCCTCCTCATAACTTTACACTTTCGAAAAAATCCCCATTCGACTTGCAGGCCTCTAAAACCTATCTGTACCAATTTTGAACACCCTAACTGTATTTCTATTTGTTTTTGCCCATAGCCCCCCCCTTACAGCCCCACCCCCTTCCTGCCCCTCCTAATAATTTCACAAATTCGAAAATATCCGCAATCGATTTGTAGGTATCGAAAACCTCTATATACCAATTTTGAACGATCTAACTCTATTTTTATTTTTTGCCCCCCCCCCTCTCCCCCTCCTAATAGCTTTACACAATTGAAAATATCCTCATTCGACTTGCAGGCCTCTAAAATGTATCTGTACCAATTTTGAACGCCCTAACTGTATTTCTATTTGTTTTTGCCCCATAGCCCCCCCCCCCCCCTGCTGCTCCACCTGGGGGCTGAATTTCTAAAATTCCAGAAATAGGTTTTTAGATATTTGCATTAGCTATATTTTAGAGCAAAAATTTCACGTATATCTATTTTTTTTGTTTGAGATATATAGGATTATGCGAAATCACGTTGTACGCATGTGAAATCATGTTTTGCCCCCCCCCCCCCCCGCCTCCCTTGGGGACCAACTTTTTAAAATTCCAGAAATCTGTTTTTAGACATTTGTATTAGCTATATTTTAAAGCAAAAACTTTACGGGTATCTGTTTTTTTGCTTGAGATATGAAGGATTTTGTGAAATCACGTTTTGCCCCCCTCCCCCCCTTGGGGGGGGGGGCGAATTTTGTAAAATCGCTTCTTAGTGGATGCTTACGTCATAGAACGAACATTGTCACAAAATTTCATGCTTCTAGGTCTAGGGGTTTGGTCTGGGCGATGATGAATCACCCCCTCAGTCAGTCTGGAAGAATGATTTTATATATATAGATTTATGACAAATTTCGCGTAATTTCAGGACGGATTACGATATTTTAGGACATTTCAGGACATTTTTTTATTTTTCAGGAAATTCAGGAATTTCAGGACAAGTACGACCCCTGCGATTGTGCTGGATTAAAATTTATGGTGTGTGAAGAAGTCTTATTGTCTATATATCTATTATACACCAGTTTTGCATTTAGTTTTGATTAATTTAAATGTAATGTGAATGAAAATTTGAAAAAGTTTGAATATTGCAATAAAGCACATGATATCTTAATTGGTTACATTTATTTCCTTTTTTATCGCAGACAGTTCTCTCTCATATGTTTTGTTTCCGATCGAGACAGCTTAGAAAATCATCTGCTGATAGAATGTTTCTTTTTAAGCAATTATTCGATCGACATGGGTCGACATTTTAATTAATATCTTCGCAACTAATTAAAATTTTTTAATTCTGTTTTTTTTCACTATCAACTCGGGAAGGCTTCTGAGCACACGTATGTCAAATTTTATACTTCGCGTTCAGTAGGGGGCTGAACGTATAGATGCTTAGACAGACATCTTTTATTATTATAGATTTGAATAGTAGTATAATATTTATTAATATCTGAATTAAAAAAATATTTGATTTATACAATACAGTGAACTCTCGTTAAGACGGCCCCGTTTAAGATGGATTTCTCGTTATTACATACAAAAACAGAATCCCCGGCTAAGGCCTATAGGAGTTGCATGTAATAAACATCACTTTATACATACAATTCATTCGTTAAGATGGACATTTTTTTCCCTCAAAGCTTACTTTCTTCGAAAAAGAGTCAGTTCCCAAAATCTTTTCAAATTCAATATATTACATGAAAAGGTTCAATAATAAAAGGGTTAATCTCTTTCACTCTGTGCTATTGCACTGTGGGGGGTAAATAGTATTGACTGACAGTGACAGTTTAGGTCAACAATTTGCACCTGTCTTCACTTCTATTGTGGAGACATAGCAAAGGATTTTGTTATCAAGTTGTACTATATGAAGAAAGAAGTTTTGAAAGTAAGTATCGGTTTTCAAGCTTTTATATTTTTAGTGAATAAAAGGGTTTGAGGAAACAAATTTTCATTCATGTTATTCTGTGTATGTGTACATAATAGTGATTTTAGAGTTCATATAGAACTTCAATTTATGAACTCCTGTTATAATAGACTCTTGTTAATATGGACAGAAACTGCTGGCCCTTGATTTTCCATTTTAACGAGAGTTCCTGTATTAATAAAAGAATAAAAACAATATCTATTTTAACTTAATAAATTTTCTTACTGAGATTTGATTTCTTATTTATTTCCTTTCATGAAAGTGCTTAAATTATGTTTTTTTACACTGTACGCCGGTGACAGGGCAGTGGTCCACTTTGTGGGACAATTTATTTTTACATTCATAATGTATTGGAAATATTGTTATAAAAAAATTAAGGCATGTTAAGAAGGGTTTACAAATCATTTGGTGTTTTTTTTTTTTTCAAGTGCACGGCTTTCCTGATTTTTGTGTTGAAAAATTAAGCGTGTAAAAGTGGTCCACTGTGCCCCCGATCTCCCCTATTTGTCATTGTCAGTCCCTGAACATAACTATAAAAATAAAACTATAAAATTATATTTTTATTTTATTGTAGTAAAAAATCTTGAGAATGACATATTCAGAAAACAAGTTTACTTGCAGTTTATGTATCAATTCCTAAAAATGCATGATCAGTGGCTCATAAGAAAAAAAAAAAAAAAAAAAAATGAAAACTTCTTTTAGTCGCAGAGAAACTTGTTCAACAATTTTGCAAATGAGTAATTAGTTCACAAAAATTCTTTGACATGTTACAAACCAACGAAATATTTTCCCACCATCTGTGAGCTGTAACAACAGATTCAACATTATCATTAGCAGTAAAATACATTTGTGGAAAAGGAGATTTGTTCATGTAAAATTTTATAGCAAAAGGTAGTTACACCAGCCTTTCATTTAAACTACGCATTACGGGAAAAGACAGGCTTAACACTTAAAAGGTAGCATACCGGGAAGAGTTAAAATGAATAAAAAATAGTAACTGGTTGGGGAAAGCAATTTTAATGAGGATATATAGCTATGATCTAATGACAATTTAGGACATTTCAAGAACTTACAAAAGGGTGATCTTTTCTCCAAGCTTTTCTCTCTTCAGCAAGACGTGCAATGGCAATTCCAGACATAATTTCCTGGGCAGTAAAGCTCTATAAATAAATGAAAAAATTAATAAAAATATTACCTTTTATATACAAAAAGATGTATGAATGGGTTTGTCCAGGCAAAAAGTGGAGCCTTCTTGCTGCCTTTTCACAAAATTCCGATCCTTAAAATATGGCCTTTCACAAAAATTAAAAGTAAGTACTTACGTTATTAATCTCTCAAACTTTATCATAAAATATATTGTCACCAAATGCGTAATAGATAGCCAATGACGGTGAAACATATAAAGATTTTGTGCCAGTGTTTATACACTATGAATTAGCTGCAAACTGTGATGTTCCTTTTAAATAATGCACATGAAGCAAGTATGCATACGTGCATAGTAGTGATTGCTGATATACAGATTTTCATGCATTTTCTGATTCCTGCATGACAAATTGGCTGCATCAAGCAGTGTTTTTTTCCCTCTCTATTTTTAACATACATGAAATGTACATATGTGTGTAGTAGTGATTGCTGTTGTACAAGATTTCATTATATAAAAATGATCTTTTTAAAAAAATTCTCTCATGCTTTCAGTACTTTTTTAAATGATTGCCTATTATTGGCTCTATCAAACACTTAACTTGATATTAAACAATATACAGAGAAACTCTTAAAAACTGTGGGTTATATATATATATATATATATACAAAGTGATCAGTTTAAAAGAGTACACATTGGTTTTTCTTATTACCCTTAAATCTGATGGATGTGGCAACTGTTCTAATACTGAAGAATAATTGTTTGAATCTTGTTTAAGTGTGGGAGACAATTTCTAACACTGTTAGATTGTTTTGTTACAACTTTATTTGTGAGGTAAAACAGAAATGGAGACGCACAGTGTTACTTAATCCTGTGATAATTTTATTTCTGAAAACGTAATTGAATTCAAATTTATTGCATTATCATTTCTTACAGACAATGTTGAAAATGTTCGCCACCATTTTGAATGCAAGCATGAACACGTCGAACCAAGTTTTTTTTACACACCTCACAGCATTGTTGGTGTTATTGACAAGATTTCTTCAGTTATGATCTGTTTTAATAATTAATACATCGATGTTTGCAGGACTTCTCTGGAAAACCCTATAAAAATGATAATCATAATGTAAATGTAATGTAGGAATGATAATGCAAAAATTTTGAATTAAATTTTGTTTTTCATAAATAAAATTATCACAGGATTAAATAACATTGTGCGTCTTGATTTCTGTTTCACCTCACAAATAAAGTTGCAACAGTCCACCAATGTTGGAAATTGTCTCCCACACTTAAACAAGGTTCAAACAATTATACTTCAGTGTTAGAATAGTCGCCACATTCATCATATTTAAGGTTAATGAGAAAAAACAGCACATGCTCTTTTAAATTGATCACCCTGTATCTTGAATACCATAACCACACAATGTTTCATGGAGGACTTCAAATTACAAAAGACAATATGTAACAGCATACAAAAGCTGCTTTTTAGAAAACTTATCAAGCTAGCTGAAGGGAATTCTGCACTTTTCCCTCCAAAAGTTTTCTTTACATAGAAGTTAATAAAATTATTATTGGAAGTTCTTTCTAATAAATATATTTAACAAAATGTTAATTAGTATAATCAGCTCAGTTAATTTAAGTATAATTAATCTATAATAATTGGGCAATGCGGTCATGAGAAAAAAAGGATTTATTTAATTATTTTTCGTTTTAAAAAGCCGTCAGTCGTAGAAAAAATTCTCCATACTGCACAAATACTAAATCGAAATAAAATGTTTTATAGAGAGACATTCTAAAACGTAAGTTTAGAAGATATGATAAAATTTTCAGGCAGTCGCATAACAAGTAACGCGACATGAAATAATAGTTCCATGTTTTGGGGAAAACAATTTAAAACAAACATAAAGATAGATACAATAAAAGTGAATACAGAAAGTCGAATAATCCAAATATTTGACCAAATTTATCCAAAATAAAAAAAGGTAATTTCTATATCCATTCCAAACCAAAATAAAACATACAAAGCATACAGTGTGTTTGTTCTTTGTCCTAAGCCTCGTAACATAAACCTAAAAAATTGAATTAAACATACATATTTAGTATATATTAGTAATATCTAAATAACTAACTGAACAAAATCATCATACTTTAAAAACAACACTTGGAAAAGTCTAGATTTAGATTAATATATTCCCGCCAATGAATTTTTCAACTTCAAAACATAAGATCGCCGATTAATAATTAAAAAAAAACAAAAATTGGATTGGAGGAGAGGAGCGTAATACAATCAGTTAAACCGAAACAGTTAGAACTTTTTGAACCGCAACCGCAATATACCAGTATTCACCTCAAGAAGATAAAAGAAGCGTAGCTTCACAACCTAATAAGCAATCGCAAATCTTGCTGCGTTTCACTCACGGAGTAAGGATTCGCAACTCAATTGAACTATAGAGGGCGTTCTGTTTGCATCTGCTTTGAAAGTTGTGTCGGAAAACTGCCAGCGTCTACACGTGCAACAATGGTAAGCAATGTCTAATTTGAGTATTTAATATGCAAATATTACGCCGAATTCGAGAAATGTAATTGAAGCGGAAATGATTTTGAAATGAGAAAGGCTTATCACTTTTGGTGGAACCAGAGCTTTCAATTTGTCCACGCAATGTTTTATTTTGCATTGCTTACAATTAATTAATATCGTAAGTGATTTTAATATTTTACTTCTTTTATTATTTATTTTCCAGTTCTGTTTGGCGACAACTTTTGATCACGATTTTTTAAAGTGAAAAGCATTAGATCATCAAATGGAATCAACTGCAATGTCTTTCAATTCTGTGTTGGACTATAATTTGTACATATGAAAGTTAAGTGAACTTTCTTGTAGCATAGTATGATTTGATAAAATATGCTATGCTACATATGTAGCATAATACTAAATGTTAAAAAAACAA
The DNA here is from genome assembly GCA_963930645.1 of Salticus scenicus. NCBI lineage: Eukaryota > Metazoa > Arthropoda > Arachnida > Araneae > Salticidae > Salticus > Salticus scenicus. Next base: position 87,600,991 of record OZ005650.1, on the reverse strand, counting down.
ATTTTTAATATTAATAGCAGGAGACTTGGCGTTGGAATATTAAAACAGGAAATAACTACTACGTCAGAAACGCCAAAGAAAAATTGGTGAGGTGCATACAGCTGTTTCGGTAGCCTAAAGCGTACCGTCATCAGTGCAAAAAGAATTCTGAAACTGGAGAAGTGCTCATATATATAGGAGAGGGACCGGATTTAGTTCAACCAATAGGATTACGGAAGAGGTGGGGAGTGTGGCCAATAGGAATTAAGGAATGTGTAGCTGTGTAAGCAGTAGATAAATTAAGGAAATGTGGACTGAATGTAAAAAATCCTAATCCTTTCCAGAACTGATATTTCCAATAGTCAATATTCTGTTCTCAAACTCAATTCAAATTTTGCCATTTCTAAACCTCCTTCTTTTCCTCAGTTAATTGCACCGGTTGAAAAAGCTTTCAAAAATTCTCGACTGACTGACCAACAGAAAGAAAATCTTCGTCATTTAATCCTTAATAATGCCAATTTCAACTCTAAAAATTTTAAATCAAATCTCAGCCCTGCAGAAAAAAACGCCTTGAAGGAATTAAAATCTAATGAAAATATCATCATTACTAAAGCTGATAAAGGTGGTCAGATTGTTATTTTGGATAAAAAACAATACATCGAAAGTGTTACCGAATTAATTAATGATGGCCCATACATTCCTCTGCCCCGTGACCCCTTTCCTCAAGAATTAAATAAAATTAAATCTGCTATAAAATCTTGCCCCTTGTTATTGAACTCGACTAAATCCCATCTTATCCCTTCTATTGCTAATTGTGCCAGATTTTATGCTTTACCAAAAGTTCACAAACCCAATATTCCATTTCGTCCAATAGTCTCTAATATCGGTACTGCTTCATATAATCTAGCTAAATTTCTCACCACAATTTTTGCTCCACTTCTTGCTGCTAATAGCTATACTGTTAAGAATTCCATAAATTTTGCAAAAAATATTCAAAACTGCCCTCACACTAATCTCACTATGGTTTCTTTTGATGTAAAATCTCTTTTCACTAATGTTCCAATAAGTGGCGCCCTCTGCTGTCTCGAAAATAGATTAAAAGAGTTTCATTTCACCTCTTTCGAAATACAAGAATTAATTTCTCTTACCCGCATTTGTTTATCACAAACAACTTTTTCTTTCCAAAATAAATTCTATCGTCTGTCTGAGGGTTTAGCCATGGGTTCCCCTCTCTCCCCAATTCTCGCAGATATTTACATGCACTATTTCGAAAGCAAGCTTTTTAAGAAAATATCTTTTCCTTTTTTGGACCCGTTACGTTGACGACACCTTCACACTTATCGACATATCTCATCACAATATTGACCATGTCTTAGATACCTTAAATTCAATTGACAGTAATATCCAGTTTACATATGAAATAGAAAACAATGTCTCCCTTCCATTTCTTGATACCCTCGTCTCTCGCACTGTAAATGGATTTTCAACCACTGTCTATCGTAAAAATTTTGCAGTCTCCCTTCCTCCCCATGCGCGTTTATCTCACCCACCTAACCAAAAAATGGCTGCTTTCTATACTTTTGTAAACCGTGCCCTTAATATTTGTTCAAATCCTATTTTATTGAAATCTGAAATTAAATACCTGAAAGCCATCGCAATTGACAGAGGTTATGACCCTTCCATTATAGACAAAGCTATCAAAAAATTACAACTCCCTCGTATTTCGTCTACTAAATCAGTCACATCTAATATCAGTATTGTTTTACCCTATTTTTCTAAAACCAGTCAAACCACAGCTAAAATTCTCAAACAATATGATTTAAAAATAATATTTTCGCCTTCCAATATACTCACCTTTTCTCAGTTAAAAGATCCTATTGATATGCATAATTCTTGGGGCATTTATAGTATTTCCTGTCAGTGTGGTTTATCATATATTGGTCAAAGTAAACGCCGTCTTAAATTTCGTCTAAAAGAACATATGAATTACGTCCGCAAACAAGAAACCAATAAATCGGCTATTTCTAAACATTGCTGGGAGGAAAATCATGATTTTAAATTTAATTCAGCTAAAATAATTTGCAGACCTAAATCCATTCATGAACTCGATTTCTTTGAAGCTTTTCATATTTATAAAAATTTTAAAAACCTTGTAAATTGTGATTTCGCTGTTCCCTATTTGTCTGATTGTTGGAAATTTTACATTCAGTCCACATTTCCTTAATTTTTCTACTGCTTACACAGCTACACATTCCTTAATTCCTATTGGCCACACTCCCCACCTCTTCAGTAATCCTATTGGTTGAACTAAATCCGGTCCCTCTCCTATATATATGAGCACTTCTCCAGTTTCAGAATTCTTTTTGCACTGATGACGGTACGCTTTAGGCTACCGAAACAGCTGTATGCACCTCAATAATTTTTCTTTGGCGTTTCTGACGTAGTAGTTATTTCCTGTTTTAAATTTTTAATATTACCTGAAACATTTTTTTCTGTAGCATGAATGGGTTCATTGACTGATATCATTTTTAATACTTTTAGTGACCTGGTATTTTTTAAACTATTAGAAAATATTTTTTCCTTCTTTAGTTAAAAACACTATTAAATATAATAAATTTTTCTTTGTATGATAAATGTAGAATAATAAAAATTTTAATTATATAGAACAATGAAATAACTGAATGAAAATATATTAAACTGAAATTGTTGGATTATCCTCAGACTTAAAAACTCGGTAAGAATTTTTCACTATTACTCAGAAACAAAGTGAGGTATCTAAATGTGAAAACAGAAAAATAAATAAATAAGATCCTGCATCAATGTGTATGATTTTCTATTGAAAATTACATTTCTTTTTCTTTTGTTAATATATTTATCTGCTAGTTTTAAGTCGTCTGCTAACGCTAGCTTCCTTCCTTTATTTATATATAAAGGTATATAGATATTTCAGTTGTACTAAAAGCAGTACAGCATTTTTTTTCCCTTAGAAAAAAAAATGCTTTTTATTTTTATGAAAGGCAAGGATACTGGTCTCATTTACAGGCTCGTATAATATATATGACAACAAATGTCAAATACATTGGAGTGATTGCTAATTATGTCTAATTTCACAGCACGTACAGTCGGTAACAAAAGTCTGCGAACACTAGTAAAAATTCTTGTCTAAAAAGAGTACACTTATTACAGTTTTGTTAAATAAATCCTTGTCGAATCCTGTTTTTAGACTGACTAAGAACAGGATTCGACAAGGATTTATTTAACAAAACTGTATTAAGTGTACTTTTTTTGATATAGGAATTTTTGCTAGTTTTCGGAGACTTTTGTTACCGATTGTAGCATATATTTGAGTTTAAATGCATTTAATTGCTTAAATCAGGACGCGACATTTCCGCTTGCCTTTGGCGAGTGGAAGTTTTATTATGGCGAGTAAAATTTTGGTGTAAATGTAGCTAGACTTCTTACAGCACACGGTGATACAAAAAGAAAAATAAATTACCGATTTAAAAACGTAAATTCATGCTAATCTTAGGTAAGGTGAGCAGACAAAGACATACTCTTATTAGAAGACATACTCTTACAGTCTTCTTTTTCAACGCTCTGCCCTCTTAAACGAAAAAGAAAAAAAAAATTACAGGACTAAAAAGTCCTTTTTTTTACGTTTTTCATTCTCTATCCTCTCTTTCAAATGAAAAGGATTTAGTCATTAATTTCAAATATTTCGCAAAACTAGGGGCGAGTTCAGGCTCTCGACCGATCCAGAATGGATCAAATTGGTCGTGGAACAATGCGCCCAGTCTCATGGACAGGGTCTGGATCAAAGTCGTCCAGTGTAATGTGTTCCATGGACCGGTCGTGGATCAAATCACTAGGATGACCAGATGTCCTCGTTTTCTGAGGACAGTCCTCAGTTGCTTTCGGAAGTTCTCATCAGTAGCGGCTCGTGAGATTCCTTTACAGGGGGGCTGCATAGCTGCATGTCTATGTAAGATTTGAGAAAAAAACGAAAATGATGGTGATATTTTCTCCAAGATGGTACGAAGTATACATACATGTTTGTAAATCAACTTTTGCTCATTAAAAAGATACGCACAATGATTTATATAAAAATAATAATAAATAGTTTGATTACATACTTATGTAGATCTGTATAGTTCTTGCGATAAGAACTGCAAATAATTCGAATCTATAGTCCATAATGATAAAGAATTTCTTTTTGTGTCTCTGTAAAACAAATTATAAGTCCTGTACTCATCAAAACTATACAAATTGCGTGACAATTACCTATAACCTACCTACCAATATTTAGCTCAATTGGATAAAACATTTAGGCGCAATCGCACTTCATAAATTTAAGTCCATTAATCAAAATGATAAGGAATTTTTCTTTGTGTCCTTGTAACAGAAATATAAGTCTCACATCCATCAAATTCTATACAGCTCATTTGACGGTGACCTTTCACATACTTACCAGCTTTCAGTTAAATCGATCATTTAGATGTTATGACATTCACTCACATATATACACTTACTCACACCATACATATAACACTGTAAAAATAACAAAAATGAGCTCAGGAGACCTCAAAACATTATAGTAATGTAATGCTCGTATCTTAAAAGTGCAATTATAATGATGCGTTTCATTAATTTATTTAGAACATCCTTTGAAATATTAATTAAAAGAGTTAACATCGACGTAAAATCTTGCACATCACATAGATTATGAAATGCTTGTCTAACATTACGAACATTTTATTATTATTTTTTTTTTTTTTACTGCGAACTTTACACACATGGTACAGTAAACTAAAATTTCATTTAGATGTGAAACCTTAGTATAATTAAAAACGAATTTTCAAAATTTGCTGCACATAGTCAGTAACGTATCCGATATCTTCTGTATTGCCGTGCATTAAAGAAAAATAAAAAAAATCTACAAATGTTAAAACACTATTTTCTTTAGATATATTTAAAAAGACTTGAATAATATATATCAGTTTAATTTGGTTTGAAATATTACCCAAGCCAGCAGGGCATTCTGGATGTTTTGTGTGTCCTCGTAAAAGAAGTATAAATGAAAAATACAACATTTTCTAAATGGATAAGTTTGTTATGCATTAGAATAAATTATATAAATTTCCTAGATTCTGCAACAGAATAACACTGCTAAAATGTATTTAAATTAATTTTCTTATAAAATGTAATGTGAAAGAAATTTTTGTGCTTTCTTCTAAATGAACTGTAAACAAAACATACCCCATTTTTAATAGGAAAAATAGTGTGGTCAATCTAAAGAACGGATATTAAACTGCTTAAATTTCCGAGCATATTTCTGAAAGTTCTCACTCAAACAGAAAGACAGATGAAACGAAGTTATAAATGCTTTCCAACTTCGTTGTACGAAAATGTCAGAAATTAAAAATTTAGTAATCTCGTGTTTTTAAGAAAGGTTCGACCGCTAATATTTCTCATCAAAATAGAAAAACGTTAGTGACTAATATACAAGTGAAAAAAAAAAAAATAATAATAATAATTATAATTATAATAAAAACCTTATCAACAAAGCGATTAAACACTTGATAAATTTTAAATATTATGTTTAAGGCAAAATTTATATAAAAATTGTGATTCTGTCTATTCAACGTTTCTGCCATTGGCAAAGCAAGAAACCGAAAAACCGTGCGAAATTTCCATGTAATATAAAATAAAAATCTGTTTGAAAAATAAATAAAAATGACTTCTATTTTCTCATATAATCGTTAATAACCTCCATGCTAAATTTTTTTGCCTCTCATACATAAATAATCTTCAAACACAGCGATTACCGCCTTAAAAACAGTGAAGAAGAAACGTAGATTACAAAGGGAAATTGTTCTTTTCCAGCATTACCGAAATCCCTAATCAGATCGGAGCTGCACCGGATGCAGCTCCAATCAAATGGTCGAAACTGGTAGGGAAAACGAGTAGGGGCGGTTGTAAATGTTCTTTCCCTAAAGAAATCCCTTTTTTCGGGAGCTGCATGAATGAACAGCCCCTTTACGAATTTTCGAGGTGCTATTGCGTTTAAAAATGGTTAATTTTTCTCAGCTTTTTAATAATTTTTAATGATAACGAAGTAATCTGCTTTTCTATATGCATAATACTATACAATATAATAATATTTATTTTAAAAATATTTTGAAAGTTGATAAAATAATTTTTTCGAATATTTCTGGGGGGGCTGCAGCTCTGCAGCTCCTGCCACGAGCCGCCACTGGTTCTCATATCCTCATTTTCGGCCGCTTGTTCTCATTTTTCAGTAATTTCCTTCTTTACTTAAAATTTCAACATTAGAGATGCTAGTGACCTTATTAATTTGCAATACTCATTCTACAACTTAACACAACGTAAAAAAATCACGATTTCTTGATTCATTTATTAAAAATCATTTCCATCACTATTACATCCTTCGTGGAGGGTCAAAATTTGGATGGTACGTCTCCGGACCACCTCTTAAACAGGCTTTATATTGGCCGCTCCGTTCCGCTGTACGCAAGAACAGAGCTAGAATATAAGGTGCCTTTAGGGTGTCCCAGACCGTCACCAACTGCCCATTGCGCAGCACTAGTGCAACGTAAAATCCCATCTAATCCAACCCTATTACACAGAAAATATATTTTTATATTGTGATATTTTAATCTTTCCAGCATTTGAAAAAAAAAAAAAAGCTGAATTTGCATAAAAGTAAAATAAAAAAAAAAGTATTTAAAAATTTAACATGAAGCTGGAAGTTATTTTATTACTAATTAGATTTTATAACTAAATTTCAATAACATTTTAAATGGAAAAGCATTTTTTAGCAAGATTAAAAACTGACTAATCAGGGATAGGAGCTGAACATCCCAGCAAAACCTCAAATGATGGCCAGCATGAGGCCAAGTGCTGGTTGCCAGCAGTAGCTGCAATTGGCCCGCCGGTGGCAAAAGTTAACGTTGCCGCAGGGAATATGTTACGCCGGCCATCAGTTGGCCGTATTCAACCGATCCATTGTTGGCAGCCAGCAGTAAGTTAAAAATAAGTTAGTGGGCCGGTGAATGGGTCGTTGCTGGCAGCTAGCAGTATGATGAAAATATGTAATGGGCCCCTGTTGGTAACGAACATTAGGTTGGAAATTGTTAGAGGGCCAGTGTTGGGCCATATGGTGGCAAATATAGTTTTTCCATGTTGTTGCTGGCAGCCTACAGTGGGCCAGCTGTGGCAAACATAAAAAATTACATTACTGCCGGCAGTCTTCATTGGTCCTTTATATTTTCCTATTAAGGGCCCGCTTCACTCACCGTCACCGGAAGCCGAAGCCAACGTTATTCTATGGGAAATTTTCTTTACAAATAACTTATTAACTAATACATATTTTTAAATTCTGTTTTCACATTCGGAAAATTCCCAACTGTTAAATTGACGGACATTTTAAAAAAAATTATTTTTTTAATTTTTTATATTTCATTTTGAAGCTGCAAAATACGAATTTTTAATATGTGAAATTTTTCATTTTGCAATTTCAAAATAAAATATTAATAATTAAAAAAATACATCTTTAAAAAAGGTCCAACAATTTAAAAGTTGGGAATTTTCTGAATGTGAAAACAGAATTTAAAATATGTATTGATTAATAAGTTATTTGTAAAGAAAGTTTCCCATAGAATAACATTGACTCGGACTTCCGGAAACGGTAAGTGAAGAAGGCCGTTAATAGGCCAGCAGTGATTTGGTTATACCTAGTATATTATTTTATTGGTGGTACCTTTAATTTTATTAGTGCTTTTTTTCTTTTTCTTTCATTCTTTTTTTTTTTTTTTTTTTTTCTCTCTCTCTCTTTTTTCTGATGAGGTAGCAACCAGTTTTTTCTATGCATCCAATATTTAATTTGATTTTGTACATATTCATTTTTAAATACTATTTACAAGTATTTGATTCATACACCATGGCTATAAATTCAGGATTTCTAGTACAGCATATAAGAAATATTCAGTTGATCCATTACATTTTTTGGAATGAAATAGATTATGTGTTTTTTTTTTTTTTTTTTTTTTTTTTTTTTTTTTAAGTGTTCAAATTTTAATACGTTTAATTTTGTTAAGTTATTTGATATAAATAAATGTAACTTTACATGTGAAAATTATAAAATATTGAAACCAAAATTGTTATAAAAAGAGCATTGTAAAAAACTAAACACCATAAACTCAAAAAAAAAAAAAAAAAAAAAATCAGCAATTGTTTCTGGTCGAAATACCCCAAAGGCTCTTCATCAGGCGAAACAATGTGGGCATGAGTGCAGCAAAAATAATTTGCTGCATTCACGCTTTTGTTAGACTCACGAAGGGATGTTTTATTATTTCAACCTGAAAGAACTGATACATTTTTTTTTTCATTGGTATGGGGGGGGCGGGGGGGCAATGATTATGTTTATTTACAAATGTTTCTATTTATTACTATCAGGATTTCTTCGCTTTCTTGTCCCTACACTTAAATGAATTTAAAAAAAAAAAAAAAAAAAAAAAAAAGAAAGAAAGAAAGAAAGGAAAGAAAATCAATAGATAAATATATATATATATTTTATATTATTTTAAAATTAATAACTAAAGCAAAGTTCACTGAAATCACATAAAACCAAGTTTTGATTCTCCGCTACTTTAGCAGCGTCTTCGTCTTTCGCGCAATGTTCGACCCGGGTCTCCACTGCCTTTGATAGAGCCTTATCCGACAGGTTCAATTTGTGTGTTTATCGGTAGTCAGGCGATGCTACTATTATTCAAGAACTACAGTTTTACTATAACTCAGCATCTATTAAACATCTTAGTTTTGGTACCATGTATCAGAGAATTTAGTTACATAAAATAGTTTTCCTATCCCTCGCTCTATTATATTAAATTTATATTTAGAATAAATTTATTATATTATAAATTTATAATATGATTAATATAATTAAAATATATAATAATATTAATATAATTATTCTATATTTATGTATTCATTTCTCAAAAATTCTGTCAGCAATTTCACGCCGAAAATAGTATTAAGATATGCCATTAGCACTATTTCAATCCCATGGGGCAATTATGTTTTTGAAAAGTTTAAATATCACTTCCAGTTTTTAATATTTCATTTTGGTTTGTTTATTTTAATAATAGTTAGTCATATTTCGAAATGTATGAAAGAGCAATACTTCGCCATTTATAACTACTTCACTCGTGCCTATTTTATTCACATAATGAATGGTCGTGGAATCATTTCGACCTGAAACTTTTTTTTTTTTTTTTAATTAATTATTATTATTAATGTTTTTTACAACTTTGTAAATTAAATTTACAAAGTTCTTTATTTACTTTTTTCAACACCAGCTCTTCATTACATTTTTTGCTGCAATAAGTATATGTTTTAAAATCTGTCTCTCTCTTGTTTGTTTTAGATAAGTTTTTTTTTTTTTTTTTTTCAATTTATTAAAATAAATTATGCTAGAAAGGTTTTAGAGAATATTTAGTAAAATGACAGGAAAATTAGTGCTGAAGAAGGAAAAAAGTAAGTTAATTTTATAGATTATGAAACAACACACCAGTCGTTTCCACTCAAAATAATTAAGCTTGACCCATCATCAGGAAAAGATAAATTGACTACAAGTTCAGCATAATGTCATCAACGAAATGAAGTAGCTTAAAAACAGTTTGTCTTCAAAACCTTGAGGTCGATAACCGAGTTAAAAACTACGTTTAGAGATAGACGTGTGTTTGAAATGCAAAAAATTCAAGTTTTTAAAAGTGTCGTTTTTTGTGTCATTTTGTTAATATCAAAATTCCTATGTTCATATATTTTCTAATACATAAAAAGTTGAATAAATGGATGTATAAGAATATTTTAGGCTACAAAATTTCTTTCCAATAGTGGGGTTTCGCGATTATCAAGAAAATTATTAGATAATAAAATTTGAATAGTTCCGACAACAGTAAAATAAGTTCAGACAACCCGACCCACATTAAAATAATAATAATAATAATAGTAATCTGCATGAATTTTATCAGTTATTACTACACATATTTTACCCCTGTTATATTTTATTATTATTATTATTGTTGCTGTTGTTAAATAAAGTGGTCAGAAAACATAAAAATGATTTATGAATTTACACATCTAATAATTTTCCTGTCAAAGTAAACTGGTACATGCGTCATGAAGATATAACAAAAAGAGTTTACATAGCGAATAAAAAAAAAAAAATCGTTAGATCAGTTTTTTGAAACACTCATTTCCTAGATTTGCAATTGCTTCCACCTAATAAGTACTTTTGTCAATTTTCCTGTATTAAGCAAGTATTACATGCTAAAGAGCGAGTAAAAAGGGGTTTATGTAGCAAATTTGAAGAAAATTAAAGTCGTTTTTGAGATATCGGCTCACTGTCCCACTGATAATTTTCAACAAAACTTAGTAAACTGATCTGTTCACCATAAATTAACAATTGCATACGAAATGATATCTAAAAAGGAATTAATATAGCGATTTTGAAGAAAATCCATAAAGCTGTTTTTAAGAGAAAGCACTTGTGAGACTTAAAAAATTTGTGTATTTTTATAGGTCGTTTATCAATTTCCCTGAACTAACAAGTACAAAAGGACATCCAAAACAAAGTTTATATAAATTTGAAGAAAATCGCCAGTTTTTGAGATTTCCAGTTTTTAACAAAAGTTGGAAAAATCATCTGTACACTATACCTGTCTTAATCAGAAGTTCGTCGTTCTTTATTAGTTTTGTAGATATGATAATCAGAAAAATTCCAGAAACATATACACATATATACAATACAGATACACAAACACACAGACCAATTGCCAAAAAACACTTTTCTGACTCACGAGACCTTAAAATATGTAAATCAGGTGAAAACTCGATATCAAAATTTTTGACCGAATACAATGCTTTCATTATCTACGGTATTCGGATTATGGAAATGAATAATAATATTAATAATTAGTTGACACAAATCCTAGCATAATTTCAGATAGAAATCAATATGTTATTGAAGAATTTGTTTAATAGCGTACTTCAAATAGATTGAATCTATAAGCTGTTAATAAATAAATATACTTATTTATAGGCCCGTAAAAAATAGAAGGACTCCATGAATCTTTATACATTTCATGCGATAGTGACATATATTACACCTACAAACTTTTAGTTGTATACTTATAATAATTTTCATTTAAAAATAATTGATGAATTAACTAATTTTTCTTCTTTTTTTATTTTATTTTCTGAACAATGTTCCTCGTTCTCTGAATAAATAAATCTCCTCTCTGCCCAGTAGCCCAACCAACGCTGACGCAGCAATTATCAGTTACATTTTGTTGTTGTTTTATGAAAGAAGTACAGATGGCTTTCTGTTCTGATTTAGTGTGTAGGATTTCTCACGCATGCAAAAATTCAAGAAAAACAATTTCACTTGTTAACAACGAACCAGTAAACTTTTTTTGTATAAGTTGAGGAATCGCTCGCCCTTCAAATTTTCAGTGGTGATATTTTTCAAAAGAAACTCATCAATAACTTTCAAGTAAATGACTGAATTAAATTTGTGGTAAATTAAAACAAAGTTATAAATTATTAAAAAAAAAAAAAAAATCGTTTCCATGCATTCAGGAAAATGATTTTAACAAATTATTTGCACTACGCAAATTTACATAATAAAAAATATAAAAGCATGTTTTGTGGTGCCACAACATACTAGTTTTTGTTAAAAATAATAAAATCAATAAATTTGCTTTAAAATATCACAGATGTATAATATAACGTTCGTTTAAAGATATTAACGAATTTTTTTTCAAAAATACTCATATTGGGATCCGGACATAATATCGCGGGACAAAATCTCGCCGGACAAAATCTCGCGTCAAAAAAATAGTAGGATCTATTTGAAAATTTGATTTTGTGTCACGCGTGATCTCTGGAGGGGGCCACAGGGCCTTATAAATATTAATTAATTAATTAAAATAAATAATTAAATAAATCATAGAGTTGAATTTCATTATTTTATCTATGTTTATTTTTAAGTTATTCTATCTTTTGCTTTTCACTATTCAAAATACATTTTAAAAATCGTGTACATCATTGCTGACATTAAAGCTGAACACTGTTCACAAACTTGAATTAAAAGTTTTAAAATTAATAAGCCCGATTGAATTCATTATGACTAATTCTGACAAAAAATAAATAAATATAGATTTTAAACTTCTTTAAGTAAAATTTATAAAAAAAAATTTATTGTAGGTTTGTCAGAATGTCAGTGCTCTGACTAAGGTATGTGTTGTCATGAAATTTTATACATCATTAGTAATAATTACCAACTCTTTTTACTTTGTATTCATTTACGTCTACGATATTTTGTCCCGAGAGATTTTGTCCCCAACCCTCATATTGGAAATTTACTCTATCTGATATACTTCTCCCTCAGGGGTGGAGGAAGCAATGTTTGTACATTAAAGGGAAAAAAAAGCGGAAGAAGTAAACTTTTTAGGCTACTATCACTTTCATAAATGTTTGAGCGCACACAAAGAGACAGACAGACAATTTTTCAAATTATGTTCATGAGAACAACCCAAAACGTGCAAAATCTATCGAAAACCGGATGTCGAAAATTTTCCCGAATCTAATGCTTTCTTCTTAACTACACTGAAGGAAGAAAAAATAAATAAAACATAAACTATAAATAGTTATAATTGTTCTAATAACTTTCTCCCGTCCATATAATATAAATATATAAAATAAAATCCATAATTTTTATTTTATTAAATCAATTAAAATAATAATAACAATGATAAAATACTAGAAGGTTAGCGACTATCATAATTTACTAAAACGGATCAACTGGATAATTGTTATATATTTCTAGAAATCCTTTTGTTATAACAATGGCTTTAGAGTGAAACATTTTTAAAAAATAGTATTTAAAAAATAATACAAAAACAAATTAATAATGGAATTACTTACTCATATATTCTTTTTACAAGATTTTCAACCTCGAAGACGCACCCGCAGACTACATTAACGAACAACAACTTCGTATGAAATGGCGGAAAGCGAGGTAATTTCAAATGAACAGAAAAAGAATCACAGCGCCCTCTATGCATACAAATTGGTTATGGCATAATAATTTGTGGCCACAACATGAAAAACATGAGGTTGGCCGTGTGGTGATAGCCTGCATAAGGCCATCTGTGTTTGTGCCACCTCTGGGCCACCGACCATTTTGCTTTAGGCTTCCATCACTGCTGGCAGCCATAAAAGGCCCGCTGCTGGAGTTATATGGGGTAACCGGCAACTGATGGCAAGTGCAGGATGCCAGCAGTAGGCCATAACGAGCCCGCCAGTATAAGTTTTGCTGGGATAGATTACCTCATGATTTTTTGCTCTCCTCAAGTGAGTAAAGGGTACATACAAATGAAACACTTCCAGTTGCAAAGCCGTTTGCAAGCGTTCCAAATCTATGACTGCAATCGGCTGCAAAAGTATCCGAGCACTAGCAAAAATCCCTATGTGAAAAAAGCACACTTAACACTGTTTTGTTAAATAAATCCTTGTCGAATCGTGTGCTTAGACTGACTAAAAACAGGATTCGACAAGGATTTATTTAACAAAACTTAATTAAGTGTACTTTTTTTACATAGGAATTTTCGCTAGTGCTCGGATACTTTTACTGCCGACTGTATTTGCAAAAAAATTGCAAAATTTACGTCATCGAAATTGCAAGCGTTCCGTTTGTATGCAACCCTAAATGGCATCGAGCTTTAATTTAGGTAGAGAGCGAAATGGCAACCCCTTTGTGTGGCCAACATCATCGAGAAGTGTCACGTGACAATAACTTTGAGATTTCTCCTTTCTCCTGTGCGCGTGAACTACTACGGTATTGTGTTAGCCGAAAGCCGAATCATAGAGGTATTGCGCCTGCGTGGTTTGTGGTCTTTCCTCGTTGTGCGTAAGCGCATAGCGTCAAGCCACAGTGTGCGCCAAGTGTGAATTATCGCCAAACTCACTTAGCTCCGTAAGCTCCGTAGAGACGTAGAGGAGAGGAGGTCTGCCGCTACAAAGAGACGTTAGTAACATTGAAATATAGTCTTGATCTTCAATTCTCATAGGAATTATGTATTAAAATAATATTTTTAATTTTCATTATTGACGATATTGGCATTAAAAAAAAAAAAAAAAAAAAAAAAAAAATCCCATTGGCATAAAAAAAAAATAAACCCATCAAAAATCGGAGCAAAAATTTATAGGAATATAATACTTTCATCTTATAACTGTAAAAGAAATTACATTATAATACTATAAAAAAGAATAGGACAGATTTTATTTTTTCATGTCTTCATAATATTTTTATTAATAATCTAGATGCATCATTATTTAAGATATTTATTTTATTTATTATTCTCTTCTTTATATATAAGAAGAAAGTATTCGATTAATGGAAAGTTTTAGTCACTGGTTTCCAATGAATTTATACGTTTTGACATATCCTGTACACGATTGCACTATTTTAAGTGTCTTCGTGTGTGCCTAAACTTTTGTGGATGCTCTGTCTCATAAATAAGTGGACGAAATTTAACCAAACTTGATATTTAGTTCTAAAATCGAAAATTAGTGCTTATAAGCTGTTACTGAAAATCGCCCGCCAGCGACCGAGCGGTTCCGCGATCAAAACTGGTAGACGTGTGTTGCCGGATTCGATCTCAGCTCGCGCTCGTTGGCTTAGTCGTTTGGAGTTTTCCGTGGTTTTCTCCGAAACTTGCGTAAATACGGACTAGGACCCCTTAGAAAGAACTCCCACACGGAAGGCACTCCTCTTTATGCCTAGGATCCTAGGGTAGTCAATCAGCCTTACTTCCAAAACACCAAACGCCCAATAGGTAGCGCTGTCATCCCGTATTGTATTTATTTGTTTGTTTCAACAAAGTACGAAACTTCGCATAAATATGCACAATGAGAATTGTTTTTTAAAGAATTTGTGTGGATTAAAAAGAATTGTTTAAAATAGTAATAACCAATTATAGGGGGGGGGGGTTGTAAATGTAAACGCATCACTTTTCACTGGGAAGGGTGGGGAGATGCAAATTTTTAATATTAGTGTTTCTGAAAAGAACCCGTCAATACCTTTAAAATGAATGATTGAACTATAAGTCTAGAATAATTAAAAGCAAATTTATCAGGTTTTTTTTTTTTTTCGTTTTTTTTAAATAAATAAATAAATAAATAACTTAGGAAGAAAAATGCAGTTTTTAAAATATGAATGTGGTCTATAAGACACAAAATAAACTTTCTTTAGATTATATATATCTTTGAAATGATAATCATTTGCATTCATCATGAAACAAAATTTTAATAAAAAAATATTTTAGTTAATATCTAATTTACATTGTGTGTATTTGTATAGGATAATATAAAAGAAAGTTTTGTGATGGCCACAACATACTATATATTTGAAATGTTTTAATTTCTATATTTTATTCAAAAGATTTTTTTTAAATCTTTTTTCAGAATTGTAATTTATTTGAATAAAAATCGCTTGGCTGAGTTTTCATTGGAAAAAGAAATAATAATAATAAATACATAACTCTTATAATATATTTGTCAAAGAATATCTAATGATGTAAATATTCTTTGGTATTTACAACCTAAAAAAATGTTTTTTATGGGAAAAAAACTATCGCCAAGAAAGCGATAAGTAGCGAAAAAAGTTAGCTCAACGAAATAACACGTGATACATGTTGGACACGTTTTCTTCCGTAGAAAAGAATAGGGATTCTCCCTCTACTAGTATATCTGCTCGATGGTAAATGGTGTTACTCGATGGTCATCTCATCATAATAACTCAGTTTGTAGATAGATCAATTCTTATTCGAATAGCCTAGCCAGTTTCTGAGATTCTTCAGATTGCCTTTTCCTTTAAAAATGTTATTTATTGGATCATTTCCATTTGAAGTAGTTATGATTTCGTTTATACTAAAAACTTGGTCTATACAACAGTAACAGTTGTATTTAAAACAGTTTATAAAGGTATTAATAGAAGCAGATATAAAATACTAGTTTGGTACTTTCGTGTCAACCACATATCAGAAATTAATATTAACAGCATAGCATACCATTATATAATAGGGAAGGGAAATATAATGAGTACGAGTTTATGATAATGCTTATTATAAATTTAATAATACTTATATAAATATTTTTTTATAATGTTTATCTTATAAGTTCATAGTAGTATAAATTTATCATAGTGACAATTAATGGCTGCAAGTGGGGTTAATATAAGCTAATTTTGCACTATATTTTATGTCCCCATTCTTAAAGAAGACTGTCCTCGTTTTTCTCATGGAAATGAGGACATTGCATAATTTGTCCTCGTTTTGCATTAAAAAAATCTGGTCGCCCTAAAATCCCCCAAGAATTTTTTCCGGGTCATTTGATCCATTTACAAATCCATTGCTATGATTGGCCGTTGGTTATTGCTCTGGTTCCGCCATCTATCGGTCCTTACAAACGCGAATATGTATAGAAGCTTTTTTTTTTTTTTTTTTTTTAGTAAATAACTGTATAATTGTTTTAGAATTATATTCACACAAAATTATATTATCACAAAAATATGTAAAAGTTAATTGAATTCAATTTATATCCTCCTGGCAAAAATGCTCCCACAAAGCGACTACTTTCTACAATGTACAATATGTAGACATGTGAAAAAAATCTCCTTTACATACCACATTTTAAAAACTTATCAACTTCTAAGACTAATTTAGGTTTTACTTGTGAGAACTTTAATAAAATGTTGATAAAGAATGACTGTTCGTTAAAAGAAATCCTTTCATCTGCCGAATATAATTTTATTTTTATTTTTTTTCATTTGCCAGTTTTATTTTTATTTATTTTGTTTTTCATGATTATGATTTTAATTTTAAAAAAAAAATGTCTACCAACTTTTTTTATTATAACTGTATGAAAGTACTACGCAAAAAAGTTTTTGTCTATAGCATAAAATAATTTTTAAAAAAATCTATATTTCCAGTGACACCTATAAAAATTAGGGATTTTTCCTCACGTATCTATATATTATTAATTTAAATTAAGGTGTACTGATCCAAATTCGTAGTTTGAGATAAAAATGTTTCCACCACTTGTCTAAAGTAGCTTTTGAATCGGTTTTTATAATCATTTTCATTCAATTTTGTGTCCTCTAAAATAATCTCTTTTTCAAAATTGATATTTTCTTATAAAATAAAAAACATTGCGTAATTTCTCTTCCTTTTCCAATAAAAAATTCTGGTCATCTTATACGTAAAAAAATAGACTAAATTAATCATATTTTGTGGCGAGTAACTTTTTTTTTTCAGTGAGTGTAATCTAAGTTGAAATTTCGGGCCCTGGCTCAAATAGTCGATTATTTTCACTGCTGATCACTAAAATAGACAGCTACTTCACTGCAAAATTCATAAACTTTTAAAAAATATATATATTTAATATAAAATTGTTTAGCTAATTGCAGTGTGATGCTTCATTGTAGAAATATAATGTATTTTTGCAGCTGACTGAATGAGTATATGTAATTTTCTTATCTAAGTTAAAAAAAATTAAATCCTTCAACATTTGTCAAGGTTCTGTTTGAATTTGATGATTTTTGTGAAGGGTGAAAAGTTTTTAAAGTTTTGAGATGCAGGTGTCTGTCCAAAGGAAAACCTAGGTCTGTTAAAGGACCCTTCACAAAATTTTTCTCCATAAAAACAGACCTTTGATAAATCTATTTCATTTTGAAAACTAATTTTCCATGGTATGAACAGATCGCTTGAATAATCGAATGTGCTCTGCTGTATTTCTCCTAAAAATCTGATATTCAACTGCTAATTTATGAAAGGCTTCTATCCATATTTGTGGGCTTAGCTCTATAAAAAGTCAACTGTCGTTATCTAAATCAGGGGTGAACAATCCACGGCCTACCGCGTAGTTTTCTGCAGCCCACGAGGAGATTAACGATATATAAAGTATGAAAACTTTGATTAACTTATTAAAAATCAATAAATCCGTTCGAAGTGAAACAATTATGGTAGCTAAAGAATCACATCATTGTAATGAAATATTAGGTTCATTATTGAATCATTTTATTATAGTTATCAATTTTTTTTTTTCGATTTTATTGGTAATTTATAAATGAAAATAATTTAATGTATTCTGCTCCGAATCTTCATCCTGCCCTGCCACGAACAAAGTATAAACAGTCGGTAACAAAAGTGTCCGAACACTAGCAAAAAGTCCTATGTAAAAAAAGTATACTTCATACGATTTTGTTAAATAAATCATTGTCGAATCTTGTCCTTAGTCAGTGTAAGAACATGATTCGATAAGGATTTATTTAACAAAACCGTATGAAGTCTACTTTTTTAACATAGGAATTTTTGCTAGTGTTCGGACACTTTTGTTACCGACTGTACATATATGATTCAT
The DNA here is from genome assembly GCA_963930645.1 of Salticus scenicus. Lineage (NCBI taxonomy): Eukaryota > Metazoa > Arthropoda > Arachnida > Araneae > Salticidae > Salticus > Salticus scenicus. Next base: position 87,582,508 of record OZ005650.1, on the reverse strand, counting down.
GCACTCACAAACATACACATATATGTATCAGTGGCGTTTTGGGTATGCTCCTTACGGATGATTAGAAACAGCTTGTTTCATGAAAAGATCATTCTTCTGATTGACTATTGATATGTCGTCATATTGGTATTTCTTTAAAAAAGCGAATTTACCAATAAGAGGGTTGAATATCTGCTATAATGTACTGTTTTTAACTACTTGAGTGGAGCATACCCAAACCGCATTCATGATACACCACTGATATGTAATATGTATATAAACAGTGCGGCCTGCCTAGAAATAAAATAGATTTTCAGGTTGGCCGGTCAAGTGTTTCTGGTTGGACAGACCTTATCTAAATGAAACCTTAATTTGCTAAAACTACATTTTTCACAATTTCACAAAAAGTGGACTCTAGCAGAAAAGTTCAAAAGAGCTTGGTTTTCACACTAAATTTAGATTCGCAAAATTACATATAGATTTTCACAATTTCACAAAAACAGGACCCTGCTTGAAGAATCTGGACAGACCCCTGATATGTTGATTTTTATGAATATTGTATTTGAACTAAAAGTTTTAATACTTTGGATCCAGAAGAGTGCACAAATTTCTCTTAATGTTAAAAATTTTATGAGAGAAAACAAAAGATATGTAATATGATCACAATTTCATGTTTTAGTAAAAACCCTGAGTTGCTTAAAGTTTTTTTTTTTTTTTTTTAAGAAAGAAAAAAGGTGGCCATTTAGATATAATACATATCACTTTTTCTTTTTTTTATGACCAGTAATTGCTGTTGTTAATTTTGGCTCTTTAGCTGACAGCCATAGGTAAAAAATAACTTTTTTTTTAAAATACGAAATTTTTACTATACCCCAATGAAATATTTTAAGAGTATTGATAAAAGGGATCACAGATCAAGGTCAGCCAAAGCCCATGTTATTACATTGGAAAATTTATTTATAGAATTACATATTTTCTAATTTTTTCCTAATTTCACATTGTGAAAATTTACATAATTAAATTAGTACTCGTTTACAAATGCAAAAAATTAACTAATTAACCAAAAAACTTTGCGACATAGCGTCAAATTAGACAACTTGGTAAAAAATGATAGTTTAGGGTTTCTGAAGTTTGGAATCTCTAATAGGAGTTGAACTATGGAATTTTCCGAAATAATTAACACATTTGCTGCCAATCTCATGCCAGTGCGTGACGTGGACTGTTGTTTCAGATGTCAATCATGTGAGATCGGCAGCAATTGTGTTAATTTGTATCTAGTGCAGAACTACCACAAAAATTCTATGAACTACTTATAAGATTCTCAGTGTAATTCAACTTTTATTCAGACTTTGTATAATGTAAGAGATTTGAAGTATTATATGTTCATTCGATAACGAGAGTTTAACAGATCTAACTATAATATGTGAGTAGAAGTAAATAACTAAAATAAAAGAAAAATAACCAGGGTTGGAAAAAACCTGGGTTTTATGTATTTAATTAGGGTTTTTCCGGAGTATTTCCTGTTTTAATCAGAGAATTTAGAAATATTTTTTTCCCTTCTATATATATATACTAGCCGCCTTCGGCGACCAGCTGGTTCGTGATCCCTGAAAAATCCGACTTTACGAAACCCCCGCTCGGTGGCGCCTTTTTCCCGTTTCAGGTCTAATAACAGCTTATCGATATATCGTGACAATAGCTTATTGAAAGCGCAGTAAATTCCCGTGCGGTAGCGCCTTCGGCACCCTCTTCCCTTTTCAATATCTGAAACAGCCTGTCAGCTCACAATGTTATGATCTTTCAAATTTCTGACTTTAGCTAAGTCCCGCTCGGTGTCGCCTGCGGCGCCGTATAACATTTTTTTTAAAAGATTTGTGTCTGACTTATCTGTGGTTTTTTCCAAAACTTGCTTAATTCCGGGCTATACATCGTTAAAAATTATTAGTACGAAATGTGAGCGAAAATCTGAATTTGAAACTCTGTAAAATATAAAATAATAAAAATTTTCTGGTTTTTCCGTAGTTTTCTCCGAAAGTTTCGTGAACGGCTTATATCATTTTAATAGCCTGCAATACAAATACTTTAAAATATATTTTGAATGATGTATTATATATTACAATAATGAATAGCTATGATATATTTTAGACTCAAAATGGCTAATCTATCAAGGGCGATTAACGATTTCTATTGAAATCCATCTAAAATTTAAGAATTCCAAAACTGCTTTAACCGAATTCATAAAAAAAAAAAAAAAAAAAAAAAAAAAAAAATCAATATTATTCTGTTAAATGTAACCCATTAACAGATGAAATTGGTGAATGGTGTCATTAACAGATGAAATAAAAATGAATTTAAATAAATATAATATGTCTATTTATTTTATTTTTAAAGCTATACTTTAGATTTTTTAACTGCATACAATATGTACTCCTTAATTTCAGTTTAAAAGGCTTAAAATGATATTTTACCTATGAAATTATGTTAATTAGATGCTGAGATACAAAGGTAATGTAAACATTGTTATAACAAAATTTGTGTCTGATTTTTTCGTTTTTTTTTCTTTGAAACTCGCGTGTTAAAAATCCTTAATACGAAATGTGAACGGAGTATCGGAATTCGAAAGCCTGCATCATAATTAGAATTGGAGATATAATAATAAAGGTGTTCTGGCTATTCTGTGGTTTTCTCTGAAATTCCCGTACGGAATTTAACGGCTTACATCAGTTTAAAAGTCCGTAATATTTCAAATGATGTGTTATAAGTAGAATTCTAGATATTGAATTATTAAAATATCAAAGCGCCCTCTGGCGACAGAGATTTGCAACACATACTTATCAATTGTAATTCAAATAGCTTTTTAAATGATGTATTACTTATGAAATTATGTTAATTAGAAGCTGAGATACAAAGCTAATATAGACATTTTTATAAAAAGATTTGTGTCCGACTTATCCATGGTTTTCTCCGAAACTTGCATAATTCCGGGCTATATAACGTTAAAAATCCTTAGTACGATATATGAGCAGAAATTGGAATTCGAAACTCTGCAAAATATTAAAGAATAAAGGTGTTCTGGGTGTTCCGAGGTTTTCTCCGAAACTCCCGTTTGGAGATATATTAATAAAGGTGTTCTGGCTATTCTGTGGTTTTCTCTGAAACTCCCGTACGGAATTTAACGGCTTACATCAGTTTAAAAGTCCGTAATATTTCAAATGATGTGTTATAAGTAGAATTCTAGATATTGAATTATTAAAATATCAAAGCGCCCTCTGGCGACAGAGATTTGCAACACATACTCATCAATTGTAATTCTAATAGCTTTTTAAATGATGTATTATTTATGAAATTATGTTAATTAGAAGCTGAGATACAAAGCTAATATAGACATTTTTATAAAAAAATTTGTGTCCGACTTATCCATGGTTTTCTCCGAAACTTGCATAATTCCGGGCTATATAACGTTAAAAATCCTTAGTACGATATGTGAGCAGAAATTGGAATTCGAAACTCTGCAATATATTAAAGAATAAAGGTGTTCTGGGTGTACCGTGGTTTTCTCCGAAACTCCCGTTCCTTTTCTACATCTTTGCCTTTTGGCTCTCCCCCCCCCTCCTTTCCGTCGATAACAATAATTTTACACTCGAAAATATCCGCAATCGATTTACCTTGCCTTAACATCTAAATATACCAACCAATTTCAAACGCTGTAACTCTTTTTTTTTTTAATTTATGCCCCTTTTCCCCCTCCCTCAAGCCCTCCCTAATAATTGTACTCTTTCAAAAATATTCACAATCGAATTATCGGGCATTAAAACCAAATACTACGAATTTTCAACGGAAAAGAAAATTTAATCTTTTTCCAATAAAAATGTCATTTTTTTTATTTATTCATATTTTTTCATGAAAATTGAACAGTAGCTTTATAAAATGCTGTCTAAGCCGAATATTCATTCAAATGTAAGGTAAATGAAAATTTGAAAAAGTTTGAAAATTGCAATTTTTCCCCCCAGTATAAAACACATGATATCTTAATTGATTACAACCATTTCCGTTTTCATCACAGACAGATGTCTCGCATGTGTTTTGTTTCAGATCGAGACAGCTTAGAAAATCGTCTGCCTGTTGCAACTAAATTTCATAATTTAGTTAATTTTAAAAAATCTAATTGGTGTATCGATAAGCCGCTTGCACTCCTAGATTCGGAAAAAATTCCCCTTTCATTTGGTACCAAATTTGTAACGATCGGACTAATATTTCTAATTTATTTTCCATTTTTTCTGCTTTTAACTCCGTTAAAATATCTATTTTTATGCAATTGCGGTGAATTCTCAGTGATTGAGATCGCGTTTTGATTTGACATAGGTCTATATTTTAATTAATATCTCCGCAACTAATTAAAATTTTTATATTCTGTTTTCACTATCCCCTCGGGAGGGCTTCTAGGTACCCGTATGTCAATTATACTTCTGCGTTCGGTAGGGGCTGAACGTATAGATGCTCAGACAGACAGACAGACAGAGAGACAGACAGACGGACAGACAGACAGACAGACATCTTCTTTTATTATATATATATATATATTTTAAGGAAAAAATATAGATAAAACATTGAGCATATCATGCACAATAAGTCAATTAAAAAAATTAAGTGTTAATTATTCATTAAAATCAAAATTTAATTTTCCAACTTTTAAATTATAAATAAAAAAAAAAAAAAAAATAAAAAAAAAAAAAAATACACAATTGTACAATAAATCTTCAAAAATTCTATTTATTTTGAAAAAAAAAAAAAAAAAAACTGGATTTTATTAACTATTTAGTGTTTTTTATTAATTTTTTCCCATTTAATAGATTTTCATAAAATATTTTTAATTACCGTCCCTCTACATTACTTCTTTGTTCATGTTGTAATAATATATATAATATTTGTATAATATTTATATATTTATTGAAAGTTAGAAAAAAGTGTGATTTTAAATAAAATTTTTGAAAAAAAACCCACTCAAGTGCTTTTTTCGGGTCTGGCAAAATCAAGCCAACCTTGAAAATAATGCACTTTGATACAGCTGGCAGATTATAATACATGCACGAAGATTATTAGTTTCTGTTTACAGAATAACATGACATAATTTGATATCAAATTAGCATGATGCACTAAAAGATTGTGAATACAAATACAACATAATGTAATATGTTAATTTACTTGAAATTTGAGTGAACTTGAATTGCGGCAAAATAAATTAAGTTAGAGAATTTTATTTTAATGAATAAAGTATTGGTAAATAGATAACTATACTTTATTTAAATAAATAAGCTGCAGTTTAAAAATGAAATTTTATTTATAGTAAGATAAAGATTTACTGATCACCCAAAGTGTTAAGATAGCTATAGAAAAGGTAGGGAAGCTTATCTGAATAACAAATATTAGATGCTGCTATGAACTATAGTATGATGATGAACACGTTTAATCCACCTAGCATATAATGCAATTCTAAAGGCTTAGAAGGGTATTAAACTGACTGACAATTGAGTTTCGGTAAACATAGTGTTACAAAATTGTAAATAATTGTGTTTATTTTTGCATAAATTCTTTCAAAGAGGCTTAGTAAGTTGATAAAGTGCTAATTTTGTGCATTACTAGTGGTTTTAGCTTTAAAATAGCCTTATTTTCCCTTAAAAATGCATTAAAAAGCCCCAATAAGGCAGGTAATGGATTTGGCGCCAAATTTGGCGACTTTTTCGCACCTTGGCGATTTTTTGGCGACCTTGGCGAGAAAATCCTTATTAGGGATATACCAAATATGGAAGCTCTAATCTCATTGGCTGATGAGATACGGAAATTCCACACTTTTCTCCAGGGGTATATAAGGAGCGCTTTCTTGCCAAGGCAGTCAGTTCAGTTCAGTTTTCAGCTAGCTTCGCTAGTACTTGCATTGGTTTGAGCCTCTTTGAAAGAGACTTGCTTTAAGTTTTATTGCTATACAGTTTGTACTGTGGATTTGCTATTGGCAGCTGTTGTTTAAGCTGTGTTTACTGGTTGAAATGAAGCTGATACTTGGTTTATAGACCTGTATTTTTATGGAACTTTCTGTTAATAAATTACTGAATTTTTGTAAGTTTTGCCTTTCATTCTCGGACAACTCACAAACCCCCAAGTACGCAACAATAGTCATTTTGCCTTCCCTTATCACTTATTTCTCATGACAACAAGAGAAAATATTACTCCTATTTTAACATTGTACTCACTAAGTCAGCACGTGCATAGATATTTCCAATGTCAAAAGAAACGTACTCAAAATATAAATATGAATTAGACTACTTAATTTCACAAATGTTATTTAGATTGCTAATAATGAATATTGCATGATGCCATAGTTGAGTTCAGTGGCGGCTCTTGCCAACTTTCCCAGGTGGGGCCCGGTCCATTGCACGACATGTGAAATATATTCAGAATTCAAACGCAAAAAGAATAAGTTATTTAATGGGGAAAATTATCCTTTTATATATATATATATATATATATATATTCGGGTTGTTCTATGTATATTATAAATATTATAATTCTTTGTGAATATTATAAAATTTTACAATGTTACAATATCAAAATTTTTAAACTGAAATTCTTCTACATGCATTTTTTTTTTTTTTTTTTTTTTTTTTTTTTTTAACTTTCGTGCACAACTCTAAATATTTTATGTATAAACGAAACCATTTTATATTTAAGATATATATTTCTTGTACGTTTGTTTTTAAAAGCACATCCAAAATATAAGAAATTAAAATTAGAAATTTCATAAACATTAAATATGTATACACATTTTTAAAATGCCGAATTTTTTAATGAAAGTGTTTGTGATTTTATTTTTTTATATTCTAGCTTATTTAAAAACAATGATGTAGGACAAAATGTATATAAAATTTAAAATCTTTAGGTGATTTTTGTAATGTATGTTAAAATTAAAAATTAAGCCTATACAGAAAATTCAATTTAAAATTTTACCTTCAACAATAACAATACAAAATTTTATAACTGTCGCAATAAAAAATTAATGTCTGACATTTTATTTCTGTGCAGTTTTTTGCATAATGTTGAGTTAAAAATACGCAAATAACGACACTTATTCATAGCAATATTTAAAAAAAAAAAAAAAAAAGTGTATATGTATATATTTAAAAAGAATTGATTTATCCCTTAATAATAATAATAATTTAGAAATTTATTTTTATAAATAATCAATATTAATTTATGTAAATGCGATTATTATTATTAAAAATACTTTAATCAAATATTATTTGACTGAAAAAATGATAATCATAAAAAATATTACACTAAATCGCATGATTTTTTTTTTAATACACACACACATATATATATATATAATAAAAATATATACAAAGTTAGGCAGCCAAAACTGTTCAATTATTTAAATCTAATTGTTATTTATACAAAAATAAATATTCCTCTCACCGTTTTTTGTCGAGCAAATCTTTCAATTACTTTCTCATTAAATTCTGGAATTGTGGAAATAAAGTCTTTGTGGATTGCGAGAACCGCAAGAGTATTTAAACTTTCCTGTCCCATCGAATTTCTCAAAAATGTTTTAATGCTTTTGTCAATAAATTTTCAACAGTATCCATTTCTTTTACTGTTAATTTTTAAACAATCATAGATTTATTTGAGAAAAAAAAACATAGAAAATGTCTCCTCTTTTTCATTATCAGTAGAAAAATAAAATAAATAAAAAGTACTGTGGAAGTCGCCAAATTCTTTCCATGATCCGTATGGTTAATATATTTTTAAAGAGACTTTTAGTTATTTTCCATTAAACTGCGTTCCAGGGGGCAATTCGCCAAGTGTCTCTAACACATTAAAAGTATGGGAATATTAACATTAATAAAGCTCTACTTCACCAAATGTGTTAACCCGCTGCTCCATGCACAGAGCAATAAATACTATACTAATTAATGCGCGAGATCGGGCACAAATCTAAAGTGCTCAAACAGCTGAACTCCGAATGGGAAGTAGCTGTAATTCGGTAAAAGAAAAGCAGGCAAAGGGACAAACAAATTTTATGTTCTAGAAGAATAAGAGGAAATTGGATGCACGCTTTTAATTTGATAGCTATATTCTTACAAGCGTTAGAATTAAAAAAAAAGAAAGAAAGAAATATTTGATTTTTAATTGTGAGAAAAATTCAAGCGGGGCCAGGGCCAGGTGCCCTGAATGGCGGACCGCCATTGGTTGAGTTCTAATAAAATAATAGAAAAATATGTTAAAGTCTGTTAGAAAATGTAAAATTTAGAATTATTAACTTAGTATGTTTCTTCCAAAACTATGTATGTGATAAGTATTCTTATATATTTCAAATAATTTCTTTTACCATTGAATAAATTCATTGAGTGATTATTTTTTTATGATTTTCTTAAGGAAAAAATGCTTTTATTTTACAAGGCCAAACCTAAAAATTTCTTTTATGATGATATAGTTTTAGTTAGAAAATTCAAGTAAAGTAAAATCAAGTAAAAAAAAAAAAAAATCTTAAGAGAAGATGTAGTTTCACGTACAATAATAATAAGGTAAAATTATCAAGTTTTTCGTGAAAAATATTTAAAAAATTGTGCAAGGCATCAAATTTTAAAAACTCCTTTAAAAAGAGTCCTTTTTTTCCTTGTTATACCTTTTTTTATGTCCTTTTTTTACTTGCATAACAGATACATCCATTATGTTAAAAAGGTTAATAGTTTAATATGAATTATAGGAGATATTATATAGAAAATACTTCTAATACAAAATTATTAAAGAATTTTTACTTAGATTACATTTAGAGTGAATAAATTTTTGTTGAAAATTAGCTGCATATCAAGTGATAGCAAAAATTGTAAGATCAAAATAAAAAATGAGTTACAATCTCACAAAAACACTTTCACTTAACCAATCTTTATTTTCAAATACTGTTTAAGAAAGAAAAAAAAAATTGATTTGCTTAAGACATTCTTGTGAATCGCTGAATAACAAACCTAAAGAAATTGAAAAGGGGGGAAAAAACTGCTTTATTCCTAACAGAAAATTAAATTATTGTATTTATTTTAACAGCCATCCAACAATAAAGTTCTACGTTTCCTCTTGATGGAGTTACTTAAACCTTTCCAACTGGATGCTAACTCATCAGCATAGATACTCTTTATTTAGATAATTTCAACTCTTAATAAAATCTGAATTTTACCATTTATAAATAGTTGTGTATAAAAATATGCAATATAAAACAATTCAATTTACATATTTCAGAGTACTTTCTAATTCCAATGAAAAATCTAGTCTCATTTATTTTCTGTTTTATTATATATATATGTGAAAAATACACTGACCAAACGCCCCATTTTCTAAAGACAAATGGAGACTTATTTTATTATTATTATTTTTCTTAAGGTATTTTTCTAAGTTTTAAAAAATTGTAGAAAGTAAACTATTAATCAGTAATACTTTATTTTTAGTCCTTATTTGTTAGGAACACGGAGTAATATTAATAGAGCAGTTTCATATGACGTCATAGTGACGTAGATGGAGGGCTATCAACTCCACGTGAAAATAAATAGACGCCATTTTTTAGAACAGTAAGCAAATGGCAGTTGAAAACAGCTCACAGCATCATGGCAACGGAGCGATTTATGAAACAATTTCAGCGACGAAGATTAAGCAAATACAGAGCAGCAATTGGTCAGACGTAATTGGGTCTTCCCACTGTCGTCTGCTCAATCACGTGATAGATGGAAAACAAAACCATTTCTGCATTGTGCTCTGCAATAAGAATGTTGTTTGCAACATGTAATTTTTTGTATACCCCGTTTATTTTTACAAATTTCCATTAATTTCCATAATAATTTTCGTTATAATACTAATTTCGTTACCATTTATCATTTTATTATCATTTAAATTTTTCTTTTGTATTGTTTAAATTTTTATACTGACACTGACAAGTATGCCGATAATTTGTGCTGCTGTAGGGTGCTCAAATACATCCTACAATTTGACTACAAAAGAAAATAAAGTTTCGTTTCACAAATTTCCTTTAGGAAATAATAAACTTTTGAAAGATTGGATTCAAAAGATAAGAAGGAAAGATTTTAAACCAACGATGTATTCGAGATTGTGTTCCGATCATTTTGAAGAAAGGTGCTTTGTGTACCAATCATTCACCAAACGCAGGGGATTAACACCGGATGCAATACCGACAAAATTTGCGTATTTAAAACAAAAGATTTCAAAGCGTCAACGGACATCTTATCAATTTAGGTAAGTTCATTTTTTATAATTATACAATTTTTATGAAAAAGATGTTCATTAACTAACTACATCAGAAATGAAAATGTATGATTCGTCATGAATATTGTGTTGTTTACGATTATTGTCAGATTTTTACTGAACCCCAGTTTTATTCATATCCACAACATTTTCGCCAAAAATTTCTTACATTTTTTTTTTTTTTTTTTATCGTGTAATTGAAGGTACAATTATATTAAACCTTTATAAGTGTAGCTTATCTCTGATACGTAAAAAAATGTTGCTGTCACTGCTGTGTTTCAGTTTATCATGTCTTTTTTGCTGTATTGGCTTATACAACAAAAGCTGTATTACATAAAACCACAGAATTTAGCAGTTTTGTGAAGAAATTTGTAATAAACATGCTGTAATAAACCATTTAAAAATCAAAGCATTACTATAGGTACTGTTAAACATTGCAATAGGGTGAAACATTCCGGTTATAAAAGTTTCATACACTTAAAAACTATTCATGGCACTCTTATCATATTTTGCTAAGATGTACATGTAAATTGATTGTGGTGTCTAGTGATATATAATTATTTTTAAATTCTGACTATTTTTTTTGTTTGTTTGTTTGTCTGTTTGTTTTATTTATTTATTTTTAAGCATACATAGTTAGTGTCAGGATTATTTTTGCTTTCAAATTGCAATATCTTGAAAAGTATGTGAAATAATATTCTGAAACTTTGGTAGAGTACAGAGAAAGATATATTATTTAAATTATGATACATTTCATTAAAATATTTTATTTTGGTGACTTTATAGAAATTTTATATACATATAGAACTGAATAAGTTTTTAAAAGATTTTTCCCTCTCTTCTTTCCCTGTTTTATGAAAAATACCTCATATATGAGCTATATGAGGTATACATACCAATATTATCGTATACATACAATATTTCAACATACCTCATTATGAGCTATACATGCAAATTGCCATGTATAGCTCATAACATAATTTATTAAAAGAAAAAGTGAAAAAAAAAAAGTTGAGTTTAAACAAAGTAATGTTGATGACAAAGAACTGCATGAGTTGTCGATATAAAGAAAGTAGCTTGAATGATCTGTTATCTGAAAATGAAACTGACTATTAACTTTGATTCTAACTTTTGTGTAGCAAGTTAATCATAAAATAAAATTAATTTCATTTTTAAGCTATTTGTTATTTTAGTTTTTAATTTGAATAGAACTTAACTATCTTTCCCTAAATGACTGGACATCTTCGGTTTCAGACATTTTTTAAAATATCTCAGAAAGTACTTACTTAACAAATCAGCTTGAAACTTCAGGAATGTAAAGAATATGTTATACCTTATATACATTTCAGTTACAGTTTTATGCCAAAAGTGAAAGGGGGACCAATAAAAAGTTAAAGAAAATTGAAAGAGTTTGGCATTACCCTGTAAAAAATATTGCTTGAAATCCAATCTGGCTGTTGAATGTGGTTATAGGGCTCTTCCTTATTATCTGTATAAATTTTTATGCCTCTACCACATGTAATCGGGGAGATATAAAGGTTTCTTTGAAAAATTACAAAAACAATTTTCATATTTTTTGCTATAACATGCAAAGTATTAAAAACCCAGAGCAAAGCTATTTTCAGGAAACTCAACATACAATATTAGATGAAAAAATATTAAATATCTGATGAAATATGAACATTTTTACTAAATAATTTTTAACTGTGCATGCATAAGATTTAGCAAAACTTAATTTAACATAATTTGATGGCCAAATATATTAAGCTACTTATATAAAAGCCCCAAACAAGTGTCGTGTAAACTCAAAGTTCTACGCCATAGAATGAACTGCTATTCAGTTTCTGTCAAAAAAAAAGCTAAATTATAAGAGATTTTACTCGCATTTTAATTTTTATTCAGTGAATGATAATACAGTTTTCAATGATTGTAAATAAATATTGAGAAAATCTCCTTATCAATTTCTTAATTTTGAGAAAGCTGAAATTCGGTTCATTCAATGGCATAGAATTTTGTATGTTACACAATACTTGTTTGGTGTTTTTATATAAGTGGTTCAATACATTTGGCTATTAAATTATGCAAATAAAATTTTGCTAAATATTATGCATGCACAGTTAAAAATTATTTAGTAAATACTCTAATATTTCATTTGTTTTTAATATTTTTTCTATTTGTTTACACTATGGTGTGTCTAATACTGTGTGTCGAATTTCCTAAAAATAGCTTTTGTGCTGGATTTAGCCCTTTCCGGCAAAGAGTAATTGTATTTGTTTTAAATGAACAGCAACTGGAATTCAAAAACAATACTAGAAGACAAAAAATAAATGAAGTTTTACCTCTACATAATAGAAGAAAAATATTATAAAATATTTCTGGGATGAATTTTTGTACTTGAGAATTAAAATTAGGTGTTGCTGCAGCGGCAACACTGTGCCAGAATGGGCAAATACTTTCGTGTTATAGCTAAAAAAGTAAAAAAAAATTGCAATTTTTTTTAAAGAAACCTTTACATTTTCCTGATAGCATGCAGTAGAGACATAAAAATTTATACAGATAATAAAGAAGAGCCTCATAATCACAAGCTACAGCCAGATTGCATTTCAAGCATTACATTTTACAGGGTGATGCCAAACACTTTCATTTTTCTTTAATTTTTTACTGGTCCCGCTTTCACTTTCAGCATAAAACTTAAATGGAAATGTATGACGTATGAGGTATAACATGTTCTTTACACTCCTGAAGTTTCAAGATGATTTGTTTAGTACTTTTTGAGATATTTTAAATAATATCTGAAACCGAAAGTGTTCAGTCATTCAGGGAAAGATGGTGTATTTTATCATTTATTTATTATAAAACTGCTGTTTAATTTAAAATTGGTAACTTTTTAGCACAATTTTATTTTTAAACTAGAGTTTCTAATGATTCAGAAAGTTTTTTCAAACATATTAATTTTCATGCATACACTATCAAATTATTGATTAATTACAAGTCGTAAACATAATCGATAATAAACCTGTGCATATACAGAATAAGACTTACAGATATATGAATTATGTGAATTAGACTTTTTTTTTAGAAAATCTTTGAGGAGAACACTCTTTTTAAATGTCAAATAATTAGTGATGTTTTTGTTACAAATGTAAATCTGTAAGCTTTAAAAAAAAATTATTTTGTATTCTAATATGAATCATCATTTATTATTTGCTGTTGAATGCTTTCTGTCATGGAATAAGTATTGAATATTTAGAAAAATTGCTTTGCGGAGTTTACTAGAGAATATTCTCCTGTTGAAAATTATGAATTGTAAGGAGTACATCATGAAATAAAGTTTGTTTGTTCAGGTTATGCATGTCAAACAAAATAATTATGAATAAATTTTATAATTTATGTTAAAACAAATTTTGTATTTAAGAAAAATAAGAATATTCATGATTATTCTCTGAATTTGAAACTTCAGAGGATAATCTCAGAATATTCTCACCTCACATATGGAAAGGCATGTTACAATAGAAGATTAAAACACATACTGATACAAAAATTTCACATTTTCTTCTTCCATCATTTAAATGAACTTAGATTTTCCTTCGTGCAATGCTCAGAATTAACAAGTACAAAACTTTGAATAATCACCATAAAATACAAGAACTCACAACAATTGTTTCATTTCAAAAGAAGACATGACCATTCATCAGGTAAACAAAGTAGGCATGAGTGATGCAAACAAAGCAGTAACACACCAGTGTTTGAATCACTTCTGCCTGCTTTGTTTGCCTTCCAAACCAAAACAATTTTTGTAAGTTCTTGCATTTTATGGTAGTTATTCAAAGTTTTGTACTTGTTATTTTTAAATACCAGTTCAGTGGTGTTTTTTTCTTTTTTATAACACTGCTCTGGAAAAAAAAAAAAGATATCTGATACTATTCTTGGAGATTCTTATGTAAAATGACCTCCTGAATCTGAATACGATCACCATTTCGCCCCATCACCCACCATTTTTTTGGTATGCCCCCTCCCCCATTTTTATCATTGTTTGGTAATGTCATACCCATCAGTTTCATTTTGAGAGGAACCATGATTATTTTAACCATTAAATGTCTTCTGACCTGAGGAGCTACAGAGGTAGAAAGTTCTAAAACACGAACATTTGTAGTAAGGAGGAAATTTGTGCCCAGAAAACAAAAAGTAAATCAATAAAAACAATCAGTTACTGTTTCTTTTTTTTTTTTCGCAATATTTCTCTTATTTTTTACATATTCCAGCTTCCAGTTTGCCATTTTCTTGCTAAAATACCCCAAATAATATAAATTATACAGTCAAAGTGTTGGTGAGTGGAGTAAAGGTCTCAAAAAAGCCCTCACAAGAAAGTTTGACTGATTCATTGTACGACGTTTGCTTTCAATAACTCCTACGTTAAATGTTTTGAGCAGTAAAACATGAACAGTAAAATCTCCTGCTTTGACACATGTTAAAGGTTATTACTCTTATCATTGTAGTCATCAGTCGTTTCGTTATCTACCTTTAGTTCCTCTCAAAATCAAACTGATGGGTATGACATTACCAAACAATGATAAAAATGGGGGAGGGGGCATACCAAAAAAAAATGGTGGGTGATGGGGCAAAATGGTGATCGTATTCAGATTCAGGAGGTCATTTTACATAAGAATATGCTGAAATGGTGTCGGGGGCAATTTTCATGCCGAGTAGTGTAATTAATGCTCAGAATTGCTTAAAGAAACATATTGAGGGAACTTTCAGAAGAAAGATAATCAAAATTAATTGATAATTATGTAAATTATTGTAGCTATTTACAGCACAATTCAGCAGTTCCAGATTTGTAATCATTAGGCAATTGCTGTGTTATCAACCAAAATATCAATAGCTACACATGAACAGGGGTGAAACTTTTCAGGAGCTATCTCTGCTTTGAGGGTTTTTAAAAAAAACCTGTTTCTGAATTTCTTGCTAAATTATTTTGATCTTATAGAAATTTTTCATTTTGAATGTTTAAGTTGCCTCATAATGTATAAGAACTCTCTAAATATCACTCGTTATAGGTTTTAATAAATATTTTTAATAATAGGTCATTTATTATGCTTCCCAAATAGCAGTTTTCAGGAGTTTTGCATGTCAGATAGTTTCACCCCTGCATGAAAAGTTGTTGAGTTTTTAGATTTTACTATAGCATATAGCCTGTTATGTAAAGAAATAATATAATCTTCTTTTTTTAGTGAAATCACTACCCCATCCCAGTTCAAAAAAAAAAAGTTTGTTTTTGTTTTGCATCACTGTTAACGTAAACAAAATTATGTTTTTCGTTTTTACTATTTGTCTGTGTATGCAATAAAGTTTTCACTTGAAAAATGTATTATATAAACTACAAGATTTTTTTTTTTTTTTTTAGACCACCCTATTCTAATGTAGATGATGAATCATCCAATTCAAATATCACGGAGGCAACACAGACAGATGAGGATGTAATTTCAACTCTTTTGGAAAAATTAAGTTTTGCTGAAAAGGAGATAGAACAGCTGAAGAAGGAGTCATTTTGCCTAGCAACAGCAAAGGAGGATGAACATCTTTTTAATTCTATTACCGGCTTTTCACCCACAATATTTGATGTAGTATTTGAATTTCTTGATATTGAACATATTAATGAAAGAGCAGTGACACCAGAAGAGCAATTTTTTATTTTTTTAATACGTGTGAAATCAGGGATTACAATCGAATTTCTCAGTGCCATTTTTAAAATTTCCAAAAGCTCCATAAGCAGAATTCTTGCTGATATGACAGAGTATTTGTACTTAAAATTTAAACAATTAGACATTTGGCCGAGCAAACAACAAATTTCTGAGTACATGCCAGAAGCTTTTATGCGATGTTATCCAAACTGCCGCATTATTTTGGATTCCACTGAAATTGCAATTCACAAGCCCTCAAATCCTCGAATACAGCAACTGACTTTTAGTCATTACAAAAATAAAAACACATTGAAAGCACTTATTGGAATAACTCCTTCTGGTGCTATTTCATTTATTTCTGATCTGTGGTGTGGGGGCATTTCTGATAAAGAACTTTTTATTCAATCTGGGCTATTGCAGAAATTGGAGAATGATACAATTCTGGTTGACAGGGGTTTTACTATACATAAGGAAGTGGCCAAGAAAAATTGTAAGCTTGTTATGCCTCATTTTTTAAAACGCAACATCCAGTTTACACTGTCACAACGAGTGGACAATAAATGCGTATCAAATCTAAGAGTTCATGTTGAACGTGCAATTTCTCGCATAAAAAAATATCGCTACTTCAAAGGTCCCATCCCCTCCCAATGTTTCAGTGAAGTAAATAAAATATTCTATATTGTTAGTTCATTCACAAATTTTTCAGAGCCTCTCATAAAAATTGCTTAATTTTAAATGTTCAGATAAATACTGTACATTTTTATTTATTTATTTTTATGTATCAATGTATCATAAATTTAATTTTTTTGGCCACTTCTTTTTTAGTTCCCCATCATACTATAGGTATGGGGAACTTAGGTAATCGTGAAAATTTTCGACCTCGGTTTTTTTACTTTTCTACACGTTTTCAGGTGTGAGGAATCCGAAAATGACAAAATTTGTATGGTGTCTGTCTGTAGGGTGCCTGTTAGTGTGTTAGTGGGTCAGTCTGTTAGTGTGTTAGTCCGTTAGTTTGTTAGTCTGTTAACACGATATCTCACGAACAAATAAACGCAGAGAGGTCAGATCAGTTTTAAAATATTACTTTCGATACTGGCAAGAACCCTATTTATTTGGAACATTCAAATTAAAAAACTTCGCAAGTTATTAGAAATTTACGATTTTCTTAACATGGGAGAATAGGACAAAAATTCACTTAAACGTGCATTAAATGGAAACTTTTTACTGTAAAAATGTCAGACCAGTTTTAAAATATCAGTTTTGATGCTGGAATGAACATCAGTAACTATAAATATGCTACTTTGAAAATTTCGCAAGTTCTTGGAAATTTACGAATTTCTTAACATGACAGTATAGGGCAAAATTTCACATAAACGTCAACTCTTGAGGGATATTTTCATGGTAAAGATGTAAGACTACTTTTGAAATATTATTTAGGACACTGGCATGAATATTAATGACTATGAATTTTCCAATATAAAAATTTCGTAAGTTTTTGGAAATTTACGAATTTCTTAACATGGCTGTATAGGGCAAAATTTCACGTAAACGTCAAATTTGAGGGATATTTTCATCGTAAAGATGTCAAACCACTTTCTAAATATTATTTAGGATACTGGCATGAATATCATAGACTATGATTTTTCCATTTTAAAAAATTCGTAAGTTATTTGGAATTTACGATTTACTTAACATGTCAGAATAAGGCAAAATTAAGCATAAATTTCCATTTTGAGGATCATAAATACATTAGACAACTTCAAAATTACATTTATGATATTTGTTTGAACATGATTGAATACAAATATTCTACTAGGAAATTTTCGTAAATTATTCGTAATTTACGATTTTATCAACATAGCGAAATTGTAAATTTTTCATATAAATATGAATTTTGAGGATTATTGCATTGGAAATAGTAGCATGAAAACTAAACAACGGAATTGACCCTGATGAAATAAATTAATAGATTAGAATGAGATAAATATATCGAAGTGAACGGTGGATAGCCTATTAGGTGGGGATTTCGTTCTGTCACTGTACCAAGCTTTGGTCAAATTCATTTCTTTTAACATGGTTATAATATGTCTCGCACTAGAAATTTATGAGAACATATATATGATGGGGAACTGAGCAGAGACCACCTATGCCAACTAGTTTTTTTTATTTTTTCATATCTCATATTTTAAAGTGTTTTACTTTATACATATTGTTACAAATGATTAACCCCTTGAGTACACTTGATGTCTGAGACACGTCATTCACTTTTTTTGTTTTTTGTTTCTGTTTTGCAATTCTAATTACTTGAAGACATCTTAATACTACATATGTCACCAATATTTTAAAAATAAATAAATTCTTACGTAAAATGTACTGCTTTTACATACTACTCCAAGCAACCAAAAATAATTTTCGTTCCACATGCAAATATTTTCTCAAATAAATCTATACCCAAGGGGTTAAATCTCATCAACTGTATCATTAGTCCTGTTGCAGTGAAAGTAGTTTTACATTCAAAGTGAAATTGAAGGGCACAATTCATTCACTTCCAGTAAAGGTAGCCTTCCAGACAAACTTGGCATCTGCATGATCAAATTTGGCTAAAAATAGTAGTTTCAGGTACCTGAAGTTTCAGAGCTTTACACTGGAGAGCACGTTTGACATATAATCATTGTTGCAAAAGTTGTTTCTTCTGGTGTTGCTCTTAGACTTTGTAATTATTTAAAAATAATATTCAGCTATCAGATTATTATTAAGCAAGATATGAAATGGAAAATTCTTTCTTGTAATGTATTAATTTTGTTGTTTCCAAAACTTCCTGCTTCTGCTGTTGCTAGCTAGCATTATGTAATTTTTTCTTTTTTCCAATTTTGTATATTATTATTGTAGTCATAAATATCTATAACCCTGCTCCCTTGCACGTTTAATGCATAAACATCATAATCAGCAAAAAATTCCTTCATCTGCTGTTATTTTAGGCTATATGTAATTATTTTAAATTAATATTCTCCTATCACATTATTACGCATGAATGTGTAAAATTGATTGCTCTTGCTTGTAATGTTCTATTTTCGCTTTCTCCAAAATTTCCTGCTTTTGCTATTAATTGCTGGCGGTATATATATTTTCTTTTTTTTGTATAACATTATTGTAGTTATAAATGTCTCTAACCCTGTTCTTGAGCATGTCTAACATCATAGTCTGCAAAAAATTCCTTCTTCTGCTCTCGTTCTTAGGCTGCATGTAATTTTTTTAAAATAATAATCAACTGTCATATTATTATGCATGAATATATACAGTTCAATGCACTTGCTTGTAATGTACTACTATACAGGGTGTTTATAAAGTCCCGGACCCATTTTGATGTTTAATAACTCATTAAATAATGAAGATATAAACAAACATATGGCATTTATAGATGGAATAACTCATATATTTTCTTTCCAGGTTTGAATATCTTTATTCTTGTAAATATCGTCTGCGTGTGTGGTTAATTTCAGATAATTTCATTTTCCAGTCTAAATATCTGTACTTTTCTAAATATCGTCTGCTTATTAATTGCATTTTTCCCTCTTTTGTTTTTGGCAACTATTGCAATGTTATGTTTGATGTGTTTGTTCTATGTAGTACTTTTGTATGTGATGTTTTATTCGAGTGGATATTAAGGAGAATGCATACACCACACAAGAGAAAGCACAGATTTTATGGTGGTACATAGAAACGAAATCGATAGTGCAAGCACAGAGAAATTGTAGAAGAATTTACCGAAAAGATCCTCCATCCAAAAGCAGCATCTTGCGGTGGAAAAATAATTTTCTAGAATTACTTCATTGAGGTACCATTGTTCGTAGTTCTTTGAATGACCATTTTCCAGGAAGATGGATTGGGCGAGGAGGTCCAATTCCTTGGACACCCAGATCAACTGATATAACACCGCTGGACTTTTTCCTTTGGGGATTTGTAAAGGACAATGTTTACAGGAGGAGAGTGTCGAACATTGATGACCTAAAAGTCAGAATTACAACCGCAATAGCCTCTGTGGATGCCGACATGCTTGCCGCTACCTGGCGTGAAATTGACTATCGACTTGATATTCTCCATTCGAGAAAGGGGGCACACGTTGAAGTTCATTGACAAGGGTCACTGAAACTTTTTGAGTCTATCTAACCATTTATGTTATTAATTTTAATCTATCTTTATTATTTTATGAGTTATTAGACATCAAAATGGGTCTGGGACTTTATAAACACTCTGTATTTGCTGTCTTTAAAACTTCTTGCTTCTGCTGTTGTTTGTTAGCAATGTGTTTTTTTTTTTTTTTTTTTTTTTTTTTTGTATAAATAACATTATTGTAATTATAACTATCTTAAACCCTGTTCCCTTGAACTCTTAACATCATAGTCTGTAAAAATTCCTCCTTCTGCTGTCGCTCTTAGGCTGCATGTAATTCTTTTAAAATTATATTCTGCTATTTTATTATTATGTATTGTATTGTATTATTACTATCTCAAAAATAAATTATAGCAGAAAGTTCAAACTAGGTATTCTAAATGTGTATCATGTACGGATGCTACACTGAACTTTTTGTTGAGATCAAGCAAATGGTTCGTGTACAGGGACACCCAAGAGAATTCAAATACATTATGTCTATAGGGGAAATTACAGGTAAGTCGAGTTTAACAATTATAGACTGCACTAAGCGAAATGAAATGAATATATATATATTAACTAGTTCCGTAAATACGTCGTTAATTAGTCACAACCAGGCAAAATTTTTGTTTTTATTTTATTACTTTTTGCTCCGGATAATATGATCCTGGTTAATCAAAAATGGTTTTTGGCAATTGATCAGTGTGTGTGTGTATGTATGTGTGGAATCTTCTGGCTATCATATCTCCGAAACTAATAAAGATAGAACTACAAAACTTCAGAAATAAGACAGATCTGGTGTACAGATGAATTTTCCAAATTTTAGGGAAAATTGAAAAACCGGATGTGGGACATTGCAGACCGGAAGTGGGTCTCCAAGTCCATATCTCAAAAACAACTCTAACGATTTTCTTCAAATTTGCTATATAAACACTCTATTAGATGCCCTTTCGAATGATATAGATGGTTAGTTCAGGAAAATTGATAGGTATCCTGTATAAGTAGTTGAATTTCAGGCCTCGCAAACGCATTCCTTTAAAAACAGCTGCACGGATTTTTTTCAAACTCGCCATATTAACTCACTTTTAAATATCCTTTTGTATGTAATTATTGTTTTGCGGTCAATGATTGATTTTTTGTAAAAGTTAGTAACTCAAAAACGGCTCTAACGATTTTCTTGAAAATTGTTATATAAATCCATTCCTTTCTCATGTATTACGTGGTTATTAGAGGAAAATTAACAGTCTTCCTGCTTAGGTAGGTCATCCTCAAATCTCTGAAATTTGTGTTTCAAAAAATAACTCTACCATTTTCTTCTGTTATTTTTTACCTCGCTATATGTAAGCTATGTTTCATATGTCTTTATAAGTTTCTCTTACTGGAAAAATTTTAGGTTTCTATTTCTTTAGGTCACTTTTATGTTTTCTGATCACATTATCTCTCAAAAATGCATATAATACATGTGATAGTGGGTAATGGAAGTCGTGTGTTTGTTTCACACCAGATTTTTAGCCATGAAGGTTGCAGCTCTGCACCTAAACAATACAGAAGATAAAAATACAACTTTCAATCATTAATTCTGAAAATTTTGATAGACTCTTACAACAGAGGAATTCAGTGCTCCCTTCTACAGGTGACAGAAAAAGTGAGACATAAAGAGGTCCGTTAAAAGTTACCCTCCCCCTCCCCTATCTTTCATGAAGGTTCTCATCAAAGGTAAAAAGTAGCTGCAAATTTTCACCCCTTACTCAAAAAAACAGTGAGATTTCAAAATAGAAGGGGAGAACAAAAAAAAAAAAAAAAAAAAAAAAAAAAATCTGAATTAATTAAACTGCTAATAATGCTTAACGCTCATTGGAAAAATTCACTTTTTTTTTTTTTTTTTGGTCTTTCACTGAAATATGTAATTATTGAATTGAAAATTGAATAAATGAGCACAGTTTCATAAAAATCTGAAGGGGGTCAGGTAAAAAATGCAAGTTTTTTAGATTTGATTTGGCTTGAAATTACCCCTATGAACTACAGACATAGATCCATTAAATGAATACAACATCTAATTTAGAATGGTCAAATAAAAATTTTATCTATTATATTTATTTGTATGTTAAATTTTTATTTATTTATTTATTTTTGCATATATTATCTACATTTTAAAATTTTGTAATAAAGATATTTTGTAAAAATGATGTGTCCTGTTTCATTAATGAAATGAACACACAAGTTTAAAAATTGGTAAGCTGCAAAATCTGTATGTAACATAGACAAATTACGAAATTGCACTTTAGTATAATAATAAAAAATAAATAAATACACTCACATAACAATTGCTTTTGTTTATTTTTTGTTTTTAAATAAAAATTACAATTTCCAAATAAATTTGTTTTATCTTATATTGAGTATACTTCCAAGTTGCAGAGTTGTTTGGTCTTTTCCGTAGTAGAAAATAAAAAACCTAGTTAAAACCATCCCAGACACTGCTTCTGTCTACTATTCATTATTTGTTAGTTGCAGATTTAAAAAAATGTTTTTATTCTTTCCCTATATATAAATCATTTTTTTATTAATATGTGTATATAATAAATTTAAATAGTAGAAAACAAAGTCATCAAAATAAAAAATATTTAATAACTAAATAATCTGTATTTTTCTAGAGAAGGATGCAAAAATGAAATCATACAGTTTCAACTTCAATTGCTCCCTTTGTCCACTGCTTTCAACTATGTGATCATTTTTTTTTTCCCCTCATAGTCAGGGCTCTAGGGATTTGAAAAAAATTGCTAGTCAGCAAATATCTCTGGTAGCCAGTAAAAATAATTTTCTCCCTGTGCCTTATTTTTTTTTATTTTTGAAACTTATTTAAATGTAAAAATAAAATCTATGCATAAATCAAATACTTAGTAGGACTGCATAATATAGTATCTGCACAGCAGCAAATACAGGTTTAAATCTAATATCATCAAGCCGTTTTTATTAATTTCTCAAAACCAATGCACACAGTCGGCATCCATGCATTATTACACCAGTGCAGCAAATCCGTGCCACTAGGTAGCAAAGCATGCACGAATAAGAGCTACTCTAATGGTGCATTAACTCAGTATTGGGCATTGCACATGCACGGTTGCTTTTACATGACTGTGTCTCAAAACATATACCAATAAATGTAGTTAGTCAGAACGGCATAGGTTAAGCATTTATGCTGGAAATTGTAGTTGATGCCTGATTCGAGGAACAATGTTTCACTCAAATATTGAAAAAAAAAAAAAGGTATTTTATTAAAAAGTCGAAGACATTATTCCCATTTATATTGGTCGCTAATGACAAGTAAGTGACTGTATTTTCCAAAACCTTCTCATATTCCTGAATATCCCTTAAAAATTTGTTATTAAACATATTAAAATTGAATTTTGGTTTATCTAAATGTTTTCAGTTCTCTTGAGTTCATTTTCACTTTTAATAAGATGATGTATGTATATGAGCAGAGCACTATATCATCTGAAATTTTAGATAGGAGTCGGTACATTTATTACAGGTCACCTCAGCACAAACTGTATACATCTTGGACAATCTAATACTTGCAGTTTTTTACAGTGATGCTACTAAAAAAACACATCAGTATGACCTGTGGACAGAAATCATTTATAGTGCAATAAATGCCTCATTCGATTCAGCTTTTAAATCTATAAACATGTTATAGGTCTATGTCGCACAAACTGTTCAGATTTTCATAGCTGCCTATTTCTCCTATTTTTATTATAGGGTAATTGCACCAGTGATAGACACTTTTAGAGCAATCTCTGGTGATTTTTAATGTTCTAGTCATCAGAAAATATTTTTAGAAATCTTAAGTTAGTACATATGGCATGAAAGACATTAGAACCACATATATGTTAAAATATATAGGGGAGACCCGTGTACCTAGGGCCACCCCATTTATTTGAATAATATTTAATTTTAAGTTTTATTACTCAATTAGGCGAGTAACAACACCAATTACTACTTTTACAACTACTTTGGAAATTTTGAGGAGAAAGTTTTGACAAGTTACATGTAGAAAACGAATCTACATGGTTTGAAGTAAAATTTTGCAGGTCATCTATTTTGCTATTTTACAAAGGCAAGTCAAATATTTTTCTTTCATTTCTAGTGTATATGTTTGCTCGCTATATTGAGTAATAAATGAGATATTTAATTAGTCCTCTCTGCATGTTGATTTTTTAGTGGAAGGCATTTTGAATGAAGTTACCAAAACTTGTACCTAGGGCCAGTGTGTTCGGACCTTTTAACACTTTTGCAACCTCATGTTTTTGTCTTTTTGACAGTAAGGTCCACCTGTGGGCGTTTTTATCATAAGTTACAATTTTTCAAAACAAAATTTTTCGTATTCACATTTATATTACAAATGGATATGCATTATAATCATACTCTCTCTAATTAAAGTATTTGCATCCATAGTACACTGATTGTACAAATATGAATATTGTGTATATTTTTTAAAAACAAATAACATACAAATTGCGAAAGAAACGCCCACTGGTGGAGTTTCATATTTTCAAATGACGTATATCTACGTCAGCGGCCACGAAAGTGTTAAGAGACACAGTACAGCCTATAGTAATTGGATGCTGGCAAACCCTGGTAAACCAATCACTATGTATGGTGTTGCTGAAAATGTTGGCGGTCTGGCCCCAGGTACAATGAAGGTGTTGTACCTAGGGCTACGAGTGGAGTTTTTTTTAAAACCTTCTATTTGTCAGAATTTATTATTTTAGGTATCTATATTAATCCCAATTGGAAGTAATTAGTCCTAAAGATATGTACATACCAGTTTGATAATTTTAAACAGGTCAAGGGCTCTGTTTTTGGGCATTGAAAAAAAGCAGCCCGAGGTACACGGGTCTCCCCTACATTTGATAACAATTTTTTTTTTTTTTTTTATGAATTTTTATTTTATACCCACTCAATGTTCCAGTAATTGACACTGCCAGTTTTTCAATTTTATTAGTAATTGTCACCCTATGTTTCAGTGTTTGACACTGCTAGTTATTCATTTTACCAGCTGTTAGCACTCTATGCTCCAGTGTTTGACATAAAATGTTAAAATTTTTATATGTGAAATATATGATTTTATTATTTCGGGATATATGTCAATTACTGGAGCCCCTACCCTATATTCCAATTTTTTTGTTTTTTTGTATAAAAATTTTGATTTTTTTTTTTTTTTCATTTTTGTCACATACCCTCATTTCAAAATGATGATCCAATAATGATTGCAGGGGATTCCCAGTCTTACAAATTTAGTTCATCTCCTGGCTGGGCATTAAATTATTTCCTAGCCATGTTGGTCTTATTCTTTTTCTGTTTCCCATTGTTAATTTACAAAAAAAATGTGAATGATAAAATATTTTTTTCAGTCATTTATTTTACGTAAATGTATAGGTCTAGTATATTGCATAAAATTTTGTTTTGTTACAAAATGCGCATAACCTCAACTTAATTGTATGTTACTCTACCTGTTCACAATCTGTTTTCCACAAATATCTTTAGCATATCTCTAAATTGATATATTTTATACAGTCGAACCTCGTTAATGTAAATTACTTTTAACATGAATTGTTTCCACAATTCCCATCGAAATGAATATTAGTTTAGTTAAATGAAGGTTAGTTACTGATAATGTGAGCAAACTTTTTATCCCTCTTTAGATTCACATTATCGAGGATTGACTGTGCAAAGTAACATATTGTTTCATATTCAAATAAGTATGCATGTCACTACTACTGTGTGCACACATACAAATAAAAGAAATTAGATATGTTACTGTCTATGAGGCCTCATGTCCTATGATCTGTAGAGTCTAGGTGTATGAAGGATATGAAAATCCTTCCACTTTGAAAACTTATGGAAACAAGTGCTTTTTTATAAAATTTAAAGGATTTACAGTACTTATTTTTAAAATTTTGATCAGAAATTGTCATGCCCCTAGCTGTGAAAGTATAGAAAATAAAAGGATTATTTGATTTCATTATTCTTATTATTTCTTAATTCATTAATTCTGAAAGCGAAGATACATTACATTTTTTGATAGAAATTATTTAAATGTTATTATTTTATTTTAATCAATTAATTCTAAAAACTAAGATACATTGCTTTTTTGATAATGAATTAAAAAGTAATAGGTAATAAATAAAATTTTCAAATAATCTGTATACTTTCCAAAGTAATTAAACTAAGTAATTTTTTTCTTTTCCAATTTTCATTTTTTTTTATAAAATTTTAAATGATTTGGATTAATTGTGGCATTTTTTTTTTTTTTTTTTTTTTTTTTTTTTTGTATTAATGAATCAAATAAATAAAAAAAGAGCTGAGAATAGTGATTTATATAGCCGTTTTTTATCTTATGATTAAAATTGATTACATTGGCTTGGTATAAATTTTTTAATTAAGACTGAAATGACTGGAGAAAATAATTTTAGCATAGAAATAATACAAATTTGATTTAGATAAAATTTTAAAACCAATTTTACATCACATACAAAGCACACATTTCATCAGTTTTTTTTTCCTTTCCAAATAAAACATGCTCTACATTAGCTGTTAGATTCTGTTCTTAAAAATGGTAAGTGGGAAGTGCTTGGTTGGATTCCAAATCACAGTCATCAAATTAACCACTTGGAGTTTTCCATGGTTTACCTCAAAAATCAAACCAATGCAGTTTAGGACCCAAGTCAGATAAAGCATATTTATCATTTTGGGGGGGGGGGGGGGAGAATGAAGTAAGTGGTTTGATTATTTTGCAAGGAGAATTTTATATTCACCACACTGAGTTTATTGCATTTAATATATTTCATTAATTTTTCAGGCTGTCAACTCGTGCAACTACTTTATTTTACTGTTTTTTTTTTTTTTTTTTTTTTTTTTTGTGTAAGTGAGACCAACTCTTTGCACTAGGGTTCTAGGTCTGTGGGAGAGCTACCTCTGTGGGAGGGTCTCTTTCTAAGGGATCTTAGGAGAAAACCATGGAAAACCTCGAATGGCTAGGCTGGTGAATGCAACCAAGGATGAAACCCAGAGCTGCCAACCTAATCCGGCAAATTGTTAGTACCGCCCCTTTTTGTACACCAGTCATTTCTTAGAGTTTTTTTCTTTTTAATGCATCGCAAATATATTTGAAGAAAATTACTTTAAAAATTAATTGGTGTAGAAAAATGGGAGGAACTAACGAATTGCCGGATTAGGTTGGCAGCTCTGCAAACCCATCACCTCATGTCTACCAGCTTCAAGGACAGGGCCATAAGAGTTTAAAAGGGGTTAGTTACGACCCACTGTGTTAATCCCAAATGTTACGACCCATTAAGATTTGAAATGGGTCATAACATTATAAAAGCTAAAACACCTTTTTTCCTATATTTTCTTTCCTTTTTTTTTATATGAATGAAAAATAAATTTCGAATAATGATCTAAATAGTCACTTTATATCTTTTGATCAAAATCATCATTATTTAAAAAAAAAAAAAAAAAATAATAGTACAATTTTTTGAATTAATGTTAGAGTGACTAGGAAAAATAATTTTAGCATAGAAAGAATTTAAATTTGTTTTAGATAAAATTTTGAAGTAACATTAACATTGCATAGAAGGTATACATTTCAACAGTTGAATTTCTTACTTTAAAACAACTGACAGGAAGTGCCTGGTTCGTTCCCAGATCGTCATCGTAACCTTTACATCTCCACCTCCAACCTAGTTAAACTTTTTTTTTTTTTTTTTTTGTGTGTGTGTGGGGGGGGGGGGTGAATTTTCTATTTAATTTATAATATTGAAAATGCTTTACTTATTTCGTAAGGAAATTTTTTTCATCCCAATGAGTTTTCTGCATTTAATATATTTTGCATATTTCAAAGGCATTCATTTTATGGATGTAAACTTCCTACAATCTAAAAAAATAAAATTCTTTAAAATAAATATTGAAACATTTAAAAATAGGAAAATACATAAAAAAAATAGTTATAATTTATAACTAACATCCAATATTATATTAAAATTGGGAATTATGTTCTTATAAAATTAGGAAAAGAAAGACTGTAAATGGAGTATAAGTATTTTGAGGATTATTACATACATATATATATGTATATGCCTACATGAGTTTTATGTGAGTTCATAAAATAAGTCTATTACAATTAGGGATGTGGGTTTTCCAGAAAATTTTCTGGAAAGTTTTTAATCTCTAAATTACGAAGGTTTTGTAAAATAAAACTAAATACATTAAAAGTTACTAGTAAACAAAACTATTCAAGGAAAAGTATGATTAATTATTCAACTCAAAAAGAAATTAATAAACAAAACACAGAAATTATGATTTAATGGTTTATTAAACATGTATAAAGCTAGAAAGTTATAATTTTTAATGGCTGTTTTGCATGTATAATGGTTGAACAATCTGTATAAAAAAGGTGTCTGTGCACGTTCTGTAGCTGTCAGAGACCCTCACATATCGCTACCAACAGCTGAACCCCATTTTATTATATGTATAGGGAAAATTTTATGAGAATTTTTTTTTTTTTTTGATATTTTTTAATTTAGATAAATTAAATTTGCCTTCATTTTCCCCAAAATTTATTTAATTTTTAATACTTCATACTGAAGTTACAAAGTGAGAAAAAAATGATCAAATTTCTTTTCTGCACTTCATTAATTTCAAAATAAAACATTAAAAAAAATATATATATATATGAAAAACAAGAGCAAATTTAACAATTGTGAATTTTCTGAAAGTAAACAGAATAATAATAAATATATATAAAAAAAAAAAAAAAACAGGTTAATATCATAACAAATTTCTATTTAGAATATTATGGGGTTTGGCTGCTAGTGGCAGCAAAATTACTGAAACACACATCTATATTTTTCTTTTCTTTAGTTTGCTCACTAATTTTTATCATGAGCTTACTTTTTTTATAAACAGTATAAGACTAAGATCATGACTCGATAAATATTTACTTAACAAAATAGTATTAGGTGCACATCTTTTAAATAGAAATTATTGCTAGCGCATCAATAATTTTGCTGCCGACTGTACAAGGTAATTAGTAAGGTATGGCTCAGACAATGCAAAAAATTTTGTTTCTCACACTGTATATAGCATTGCTATGACTAATAAAAGAAAACTTAAATATATCATGCAAAAGATTTACCAAAAAAATTTTTTTTTTGTTTGGAAAATTTTCTAAAAAAAAAAATTTACCAGAAAATTTTCTTTTAATTAAATTTTCTTTTTTCCAAAAAAGAAAATTTTCCACCCCACATCACTAATTTCAATTCAAAATTATATTCTTCATTTTTCTCCTTAGCAAACTTGTTTTAAATTATTATTTCTTTCGAAAGTGTCTATCGATGGTGCAAGGGTCAGTCGGCTCATTTCAAAGTCGGGACTAATTTTATAACACATATTACATAACACACATACACATAACAAGCATTCATTTTACATATTAAGAAAAACATAACATAAGAAGATATTATTACATTATTCTGATAGCAACAGAAGGCAGGAAGTAGTTGGAGACATTTAGAAGCAGAGGCATTAATTTTTACATGTTAATGAGCATTAAAGGCATACAATAATTTCATCTTAAATGACACAAAGTATGAGAGCAAGGGCAGAAGAAAGGCGCGAAGACAGGGAATAATAGAAAAAGTATGCACTGTGCAACAGCACTCAATATTCTACATATTAAAAAATACATGACATATATACATTAAAATATTTACATATAGCATGGCAACAATAGCAGAAGAGAGAAATCTTGAAGAGAGCAACAGTGCATTTCGTGCAAAAGCATCAATTTTTACATATTAATGAGCAGCATTAAAGGCACATATTAATTTTATCTTGAAAAACACCGAGCTTGAGAGTGACAGCAGAAGAAGCATTTGAGATTAGCATAGAATTATTACGTGCAAGCATTCATTTTACATATTAAGAAAAACATAACATAAGAAGATATTATTACATTATTCTGATAGCAACAGAAGGCAGGAAGTAGTTGGAGACATTTAGAAGCAGAGGCATTAATTTTTACATGTTAATGAGCATTAAAGGTGTAGATTACTTTTATCTTAAAAAAAAACACAGAGCTTGAGAGAGATAGCAGAAGTACAAAATTATTATATATGGGCATTCATTTTTACATATGAAGGAATAAAAAAAAAAAATCCTATGGCATAACAAGATATTATGACATATTTGCATAAACTTAGACAGCAGCAGAGAACAGAAGGTACTGTCTACATGCAGAATTTTATACTGCATGCAAAAGCGCTAATTTTTTACATATTACAGAGCGTTAAATATTTAGAATATCTTTTAACTTAACATAGTGAGAGCGTAAGAGGAAGAGCAGAAAAAGCATTTGGATTCATAAAAAAATTAATCAGTATGTGCAAATCTGAATACATAATCTGAAAAAAAAAAAATGTAAAATAAATAAATAAGAAAATATTTACATGTAGCTTGACCTCCGGAGTAGGAATGGGAAATTTCACAATTGGTGAAAGTATACACTACCTAAGGCACTGAAATTCAAATAATCAAGAGCATTAAATGTTTGAAAAAAATTTCTATCTTAAAAAACACAGAGTATGAGAGCAACAGCAAAAGACACATTTGAGGTTGGTAGAAAATTATTATGTACAAGCATTTATTTTTACATCTTAACAATAATAACAAAAAACAATGGCATAACAAAAAAATATGATATTTGCATAAAGTTTGCTTACAACATAAAGCAGTAAGTACTGGGGACATTTAGAAATTTGCATTACATGCAAAGCCATTAATTTTTACATATTACTGAACGTGAAAGAAGTAGAATAATCTTATCTTAAAAACATAAAGCTTGTGAGCAACAGCAGAAGAAAGATTTAAGGACAGTTAAAAATTATGTACAGGCACTTACTTTTACATATTAAGAAAAAAATAAACATTGGCAAACAAAAAATTATGATGACATATTTACATGAAGTTTTATAGCAACAGCGACATTCAGAACTGTACATTAGATAGGTTTTAAGAAAGGTTAGAAAGGTTTTAAGTTTTACATATTTATGAGCATTAAAGCATAGATTAATTTTATCTTAATGCAGACAAAACTTGAGAGCAGGAGCGTAAGAAGAATTTGAGATGGAGAAAAAATATCCATTTTGTGCAAGAGCACTCAAATATTACATATTCTGCAAAAAACAATGTAATAATACTAATACTACTACCAAAAATAATAAATAATATATAAATATATATATATCTTAAAATATTTACCAATGGATTGGCCACAACTGCAGAAACAGGAAATGTTACATATGGTGGAATTACACATTTAAAGAAAAGGCACTGAAATTGTAGAAAAAAATTCTACCCTAAAAAACTTAGAGCTGACGACCAACAGCAGAAGAAACATTTAGAGATAGTAAAAAAATTATGTGACAAACATTCATTTTTGCTTATCAAGAAAAAAAAAATATGATCATATGTAATATTTATATACAGTTTCATAGCAACTGAAAGCAGGAAGTATAGATAATATTCACAACTGAACATTATGAAAAGGCATTATTTTTTACATATTAATGAGCACTACATGTATTGAATAATTTTATCTTAAAATGCACAGAGATTGAGAGCAAGAGCAGAAAAAACATTTGGAGAGAATTAAAAAAGTATACAATATGTGCATCGGTGCTCAATATTGCATATTCAGTAAAAAATTGAAAATATTTACATATAGATAGATTGCAGAAGCAGGAAATTTCGCAGACAGCAAACATTCTGGGCCATACTCGTGGTTTGTTATTTGTCTGTTAATGTAAGATTAATCTTGCACAAATCTTCTTGGAATCAGTTCACGCACCTTCAGTAAAGATTGTATGGCTGAGAAAGTTACTCCATGAATAAACAATTCACAACTCTTATGTTGACATATTCCTTCACTATGACGTATTTTGAGGTCATAGATCTATAGGTGTTGTATCCACCTGGCAATCTGGTTTTCCAGATTATTGAAATTAAACAACTGTGTTAAAGATGTGTGGTCAGTCTAGAGCAGAAATCTTCTTCCATAGATATAATGATGGAATTGTTCTATGTCTAATGCTCAATGGCAAGTAATTCTTTCCTGGTGGTACAGCAGTTTTTAACCGATTCAGACAAGCATTTACTCCAGTGGGCAACAACATGCTCTTCACCATCAATTTTCTGCAACATAACAGCATCGACACTTTCATGGCTTACATCAGTGTCCAATATGATTTGTTTGTCAGACTGTGGATTAATCAAAATGGGCAATGACGTTAAAGCCTCTTTAAGTCTCTTGAATGCTTTTTTCACATTTTTCCATCTACAAGAACTTCTGTTTAGCTTCCATCAATGTATGGAAAGGTCTAGCAATACTTGAAAAGCCTCTCACTAACTTCTTGTAGTATGTGCATAGTCCCTGGAAAATTTGCACGTGATAGACGTTTTCAGGACACACACACAACTCCAGTTCTCAACTGCACAGATCACTTCACAATAGAATAAGTTAAACTTTCTTGAAGTGAATTTGAGGTTAGCCACTCTAAGACTGTATAATCTCCTTATTAGATCTGCCATATTTTTTCTTCATTTTCTCCAGATCACCTTGGGAATCATATGGAGAGACTGCTCTGATGGTGTGTCTGTCTTTACAAGAGGCTTATAGGGCTCCTCAATCTTTAGTGCATATGCCAAAGCCGATCCAATATCCTTGACACTGGCTAGTCTAAGAGCTTTTTGAGTCTGTGGATTTTGCACAGCCTCGATGAAACAGCGGAGGGTCAAATTATCATGAGTTTCAGCGTTGCAATCTCAGAAAGGTGACTGTGACAGTCTCTGAAAATCTGATACCAGTTCTGGTAGTCTTCAAGCAACTGTTTGATAACAGAACTTAATTAAATATACTCTTAATTGCAGACACCAGCATTCTTTTGAGCACTTTTCTCTAAAATGCAGCTCCAGCACTTTTCAGATGTAACATTGAGAATCACTGATTGTCAGAAAATGTGTACAATGTGTCATCAACTCTAGGAAGAGGGTAGCCATATTTCCTCAAGATGTCATTTAAAAGGTAAAAAATCTTTCCAGACCACATCAGAATAATGTGAGATTGTTCAAAGTAGACAGTCTGACGATGTCTTTGTGCTATGTCTCATCCAGTAACTCAGTCAACTCTTCCTGCTTAGCAAATGGGATGGTTGGATAATTCTTAATTAAGGGATGACTTTGATTCAAAAGTAAAAACCCTAAAAACTAGAATCTTAAAAAAAAAAAAAAATAATAATAATAATAATAATATCAAATGTTAATCAAATTATTTAGACCAAAACCCCTATTTTTTTCTTGGTTTGGGGGGAAGGGGGGTAGGTCTCTTGTATCAGCCAATCAATACAGAATGACAAATAAGCAACCAATGAAAGCAAAAATTATTTTATAGGAAAGAGGAAATTACGAATGGACTCGATTAAAATCCTTTAAATCAGGAATAGCCCCTCAACAAACATTTCAGGGAATTCATGTATTAAATCTGTAGTGGGTAGTATTTGTCTTCCTTACATCCTCAGTTGTTCAAGGTTTCTAAACTCGTATAGTAACTTCCAGCACGTTTCTATTCAAATCCTAACTTTGCTTTCTTGAGCAATTATCCTGGTGTAACAGCTTTTTGACTCTCTAGATTCCACATAACTTGATAAAATATTGGAAGATCAAATCATCTGAAGTTTCAGCATTGCAACCTGAGAAAGTTAAGCACAACAGTCTCTGAAAATCTAATGCAAGTTCCAGAAATCCTTCTCCTGCTTTCCGATAATGGGACTTTAACTGGAGATGATCATATTTGTTCGAGCATTCTTCTGCAAAATATAGCTCCAGCCCTCTTGTCAGGACCTTGAAATCATACTGCTGATCTATAGAAAGAGTTTTCAGTTTGTCAGCTACATTGCCCAGGATTTCTGCTGCTAAATGGATTGTCTTGGCAATATGGCCTCTTTCATTAGCTTCAGTTACAATGAAAAACAGTGTCTTATATACTTTACAAAAAAATCTGCCATCATAGGTTGATAGCTTTAATGATTCTTGATTCTGTATTCTTTTACCTTTCCCTTCATATTCCTGTGGCATTGATGCTAACTTCTTTTTTCCATACTCTGGGTCTTCTTCTGCAATGCATCTCCTAATTATTCCTAAAATTTCTTCTAAAACATTCCTAGCAATTCCTTGTTGGACTCTTCATCATATTTTCTCTCAAATTCTTTGTCTAATTTCTTTAATTTGCTTTGTATTTTTGAAAATCTCCTTTTCACCTCCTAATAAAAATTTTCTTTTACTTTCATTTCGAAACTTTCTTCTATCCTTATACTACTACCTTCTGTCTCTATAATACTATCTTTGATTTCCATAACATCTTTATGTACTATCTCTCCA
Source organism: Salticus scenicus (assembly GCA_963930645.1). NCBI lineage: Eukaryota > Metazoa > Arthropoda > Arachnida > Araneae > Salticidae > Salticus > Salticus scenicus. The sequence continues at coordinate 87,547,910 of OZ005650.1, read as the reverse complement.
ATTCCATTTCCCATTGTTGAGCATTTTTCTTCAAACATCATTTTCACAGATACAAAATCACTCTTTACTAATGGCAGTTTTTTTTTTTTTTTCCCATCAGCTTGTTTTGATTAGATTCCACTTCTTGGATAACATTAATTTCTTTAGTCAACCCAGTTACCATCTTTTCCTGTATGGCTTTTATTTGTTTCATTTCTTCAGTCAACCAGTTTCTATCTTTTCCTGTGCTGCTTTCATTTGTTTAAGTTTTTGAGTCAATCTGGTTTCCATCTTTTTCTGTCTTTGTTTCATTTCTTTCTTCTCCTCAGTTAATTCGATTTTTTAAATTGCTCAACTGGGCGACCAAACCTTCTAGAAGTTTCATCATTTCTTGTTCTGTACTTCTAATTGTGACCATTCAACAAACAACACCACTGCAGACATCAGAATTTCTGTGTACTTGGAGTTTGTGAATTGTCTGTGAATGAAAGACAAATCTTGCAGAGGCTTAAAAGTTTATTCACAGAATATTCCAATATTCCACTACGTATCAAGTTCAGTTTCATAAGAAAACACAGCTTAAACATTAGCTGACAAAAAAAAAAAAAAAAAAAAGGATCATATTATAAAGAATACCATAATATTAACATACAGCAACAGGAGCTGTAATCAACAGCAGAGGACTGACCAAGTAGAGCTCTTTTATAGTAGATCGTTTCGTGGGTAATGAAAACAATGGTCAGAATGGGATCCCTTTTATAGCCTTCTATCAATACAAAACTTTTAAATAACTTCTGAAATAATCGAGCTTAGATAATCAATATATAGATAATAAGGTTTTTCTTGCCAAGGATCAATAACATTACCAAATTTATCATCAAGGCCATTACTTGCCCTAGTGAAGATTTTTTAAGTATTAAACAGCATTAAGGATTTAGAATATATTTTACCTCAACATAGATAGAGCATGAGAGGAAGAGCAGAAAAAACATTAGGATTCAGTAAAAAATTATTCATTATGTGCAAGAGCCCTTTTTGCAGAATATGTAATAACATATTCTGCAAAAACATTGTAAAACTAGTATGTTGTGGCCACTCCAAGACTTTTTTCTATATTTTTCTAAAAAAATTCACTATGTGCAAATAATTTATTAAAACTGTTATTTATTAAAATTATCTATCATAATGAATGCAAATGATTTTTATCTTAGAGAAAACTAAAACTAAATATCCAAAGAAAGACAGTTTTATTGTCTGTAAAAAACATATCAAAAAGTGCATTTTTATAACAGTTATCTCATATGTCAGGTTTTGTATTATTATATGCCATTGAAATTGAGATATAGCTTTCCTGTTTTCGAGGAAATTTACAATATAGCAGTGCCACCTGTTGTCTCATAAGCATCCAAATTGAATCAGAAAAATGTTTCATAATAGTCATCTCGAATATCAAGTTTCGTTTGATGATACACAATAGAATCTGAGATATAGCCTTCCCTTAAACTGCAGAAATCGCTGTGTAGCAGTGCCATCTGTTGATACCAAAAGTTGTTAGACACTAATTTAGGTCAAGGTGCATCCACATATAAAATTTCATGCATTTCTGTGCAGTAGTTTCTGAGATATAGCCTTCCCTTAAACTGCAAATATCGGTGTACAGCAATGCAACATGTTGGCCAATACACATTCATATTGCATCAGCACAATGCTTTATAATGGCCTTTTTACATGTCAAGTTTCTTTTGATTATACACAATAGAACCTGAGATATAGGCTCCCCTTAAACTGAAAAATCGTACAGCAGTCGACACCAAAAGTTGACAGTCACTAATTTAGGTCAAGGTGCATCTACATATAAATTTATATATAATTCTGAGCAGTAGTTCCGGAGATGCAGTTGCCACAAAATTTTTGTATCACACACACACAGACAGACGGACAAACAATTTTAATAATGGTCAAATTGTGTTCTAGACCTTTCAAAACAAGTAAATCCGTCAAAAACTGGATGTTGAAAATTTTTACGAATCCAATACTTTCTTCTATAGAATAAAGAAGAGAGTAATCCATACATATAATAAAATAAGATGTTTGTGTGTGTGTGTGTGTGTGTGTGTGTGTCAATGTATGTATATCCAGAGCCTTTTAGGAAAACGGCTGATAGCAGAGCTACACACATTTGCATGGAGGATCGTTATGACCTCTCCTGATGCACCTCGAAGCCCGATTTTTGAATTTTTGATTAGTTTTTTCTTAATTAATTAAAATGTGAAAATAATAACTTCTAATTTCTGATAAATAAGCCATTTAAATTTTATCCATAATTTAATTTTTGCCAATTTTTTTTTTCAACAGAATGAAGAAAAAAAAAAAAAAGTACATTTATTTGAAATGGGGAAAATAAATTAGAAATATCAGTCGTATCGTTACAATTAAAGTACCAAATGAGAGGAAAAATTTTTGTGAATCCGATGGATTTAAACAGCTTATCGATCGGACAATTAGATTTTTTAAAATTAACTAAAGTATGAATTTTAGGTGGCAACAGCAGATGATTGTATGGAAACCGTCAGGAGAAAAAAAAAAAAAAAAAAAAAAAAAAAAAAATCTGCTTCACATTGTCACATGTTTTTAAAGTGGGATTAAAAATTGCAGTTTTCAAATTCCTTTAAATATCCTCTCACGAACACAAAAATATAATATACAGCCTGTACCTCACAAGACCAACTTGCATTTCAAATTTCATCAATTTTTTTGGTTAATAAACAAAAAAGTTACATCTTTTTTTTTTTTTTTTTTTTCAAATTAAATTTTATTCTAACTTTGAAAAGATTCATGTGACACAATACATTAAGAATTTGGGTTTTAAAATTTTTTTAAAAAAGATTATTTAAACCCTATGAACCATATTTTTATTTTATCAGTTTCATTAATAGATCCTGCTTTGCGATTTTTTAAATTTTGGTGTTGAAGTACACCGAAAGTTTTTCAACAAGAAGTTTAATAAAGCAACAGCCATTTTAATCTAAGTAGCGCATCAAAAATATAAAAACATAAATGATTTATTTTTATAGAAAGTTTACTGGAAAAATGCAGTTTTAAAGATAGCAAATTTATTTCAACTAGCACTATTTTAAACCTAAAAACCATAAAAAATATCAGCAGAATATGAAGGATTCTTATGTATAAACAAAAAGGTTTCTGATAAAATTTAGCAAAACAATCTTCCCCTTTTCACACACACACACACACACACAAAAAAAAAAAAAAAATCAATTGCGAATATGGTGACAAAAATTCAAAAGCCGCCAATGGAGAGACATAATAAAGTTGTGTAGCACGTTAATGTTTACCTATTTATTTATTTTTTTTATATAATAATCACTATGCTATTTTATCATACAAACAAATGAGCCTCTGTGTGTTACTGCCCTTGCACACTGTCGAACAGAAATATTTCATTAATTCAAATTAATGTTTAAATAAAAATATTCTTAAAGGGAAATAAATATAAAAATATTAGTTGTCTAAAATACGTCAGAAATAGTGCTCATAGCATATCGTTACAAGGGATTAGAACTAAAATGGTGACAAAAATTCAAAAGTCGCCAAAGAGAACTATATTAAGGCTGTACTATAATCAGGGTTTACAAACCATGAATTATATATAACCACAAAAAATTGTCTCATGCGGCAGACGTAGCCGGTCATAGCATATTGTAATATCTGGCATGAAATTGCTGTCATTTTATGGTTGATTGGATAAACAAAATAAACATAGGAAATAACGTAAAAGCAAATATTATGTGCACATGTAACTGGGATTCAAATATAAAAGGGATACTCCATTTTTTTCGAAATTGTTATATAATAAGCACTTAAATGGAAGCTCATTGGTAAACCATTGTCGTAGGCAATAGGGACAGGCGCCCGAGCAGCAGGGACCTGAAGCAAGCTTTTGAGAAATTTCAATATTTTATTTTACTTTTATAAAGCTATATAGAAAAGAGTTTCCTTTAAATTTAGTGACCAGCGAAGCAAGCAAAGCCTGCTAGTAATGAATAAATAAAATATTTACATATAGTTTAACCTCTGGAGCAGAAAACAGGAAATTTCACAAACATTCAAATTATGCACTAGAAGCAAAGGCACTGTAATGCGAATAATTATGAGCATTAACCGTGCAGAAAAAAATTGCTGAAAGATTTATATACTGTTTGAAATCAACAAAAGGATCATAAACACTTCAGACAGCAAAAACTTTTCCATTCTGAGTAACAGCACCCAGTTTCACAAATTTTGCAATTAATTATGTAAAGTTATAGTTTAATAGCTGCAGCAGAAACAGGAAATTTCAAGGGTAGCAAAATACATTACATGCATAGGCACTGAATTGTATGTATTCATGAGCAATTAATGATCTAAAAAAAATTTCATTTCAAAACATGTAGAGCTTAAGAACAGCAGCAGAAGAAACATTTGAACACATTAAAAAATTATTATTAGCTATCAATTTTACTTATTATGAAAAAATCAATGGCACAAAAAATAAATAAAATATTTGCACATAGCTTAACATAAACAGCAGTTGTAAGAAATTTAAGCCATTAAAAATTACACATTACATGCAAAGCACTGAATTTTACAGAATCATTAGTATTAATATCATTAAATATATATACACTCTTATTAATAGAGGAAAAGGAATTTCAGTTTTAAAAGAAAATAGCACAATTTTTGCAGTATAACACATAAAAAGGTGTATATATGTATATATATATATATATTTGATTATTAAAAAAATAAATCCTGCTTTATATAAATTAAATTTTTTCTATAATGTATTTCAAATAATGATTAAAATAAAAATATTTTAAATTTGGCAATAATGACTTCCATTTCTGAATGTCGAAGTTAACAACCTCTGTAAAAGTATTCTTAAATCCATAATGAAGGACAAATAGGCAGCTGTCTAAATGGCAAATACCCATTTGCCCTTGAATTTGTGTCATATATTTGTGACAGTTCTTCAATTTATAACAATTTAATTGTGTATCAAACTCCAGACAAAAATCTTTTCTGGTTTGGCACAGTGCCTTTAATGTAACATTTGCTGGATTATAAACAGTTTTAATTTCCAATAAAAGTGGCCCATTATCAGTGGAATATAATAAGCCATCTGGAGAACATCCTAGGTATGGGAATTGAGGGTTCACCACAAACCCAACCGAACGCAACCTTTGATCAGCAAACCGATGCCTTACTATATTCCTAATCACTGGCTCCATCTCTATACCATATTTTATAGCAGGAATGTGGCTGATATCTTTAGATGTAAAAAGGTCTGCTGAAAGCAACTCCTGGTTATGCATGCTCTTTGCTATTCTGTGAAAATTTGAAGCCGTTAGTCTCTTCTGTCGCTCCTGATGCCACAAAACATTCTTCGTTTGTCCAATAGTCTGTTTCTCAAGCTCTGTGCATTCATTAATAGAAAAAACCAAATGATTTCTTAAAAACAAAACCTCATCAAATCCCAAATATTCACAGAACTGCGAATTTACATTTCCAGCAAATGGCATGGCTGGAAGTGCTAGGCTAGAACTATAATTGAAATCTTCTGTGTTTGCCATGACATGAAATATTGACATATTTCCTTTCAGATGTTGCAAAGCGGAAAATTTAAAATTCTTACTTACCTGCTTATTTAATGCTTTGACTCCAAATGCTTCTTCTGCTTTTTTTGGTGAAAACTGCTGTTTGGTTGGTTTATGCCAGCTTTGCAACTTTTCTGTAGGTGCCTCAAACAGCTTTTGTCGGGAATAATCCTCTAATAAATAAACTAAAGCAAAAAAATGTTTACATATAGCTGGATTAGTACCAACTGGGCATTCACAAAAGCTGTTCAAAATCTGAAAGTACAAAAAAAAAAAAAAAAAAAAAAAAAAACATTCAGTTAGGAAAAAATAACTTACATTACAATATTAATATTTTAAAACAACAGGTCTTTAGGTAAATATATACTTTCATCTATTTCTTCAGATTTGTCTTTTAAATGATTAATGAAAAATTTAAAAAAAAAAGAAAAAAAAAAAAAAATGCAAAACAAAAAATAAATAAATAAATAAATAAAAACTCGCAAACAAACAGACAAAAAAATTACGTTTTTATTACTTGTACTGATGCTTGGAAAAAACATATTTTCAGTGAACTGTTCATTCATTTATTTATTTTTAAAATGGTAGTCTAACAATATGTTAAAAATAATCAAATGTTACAGTTAACCCCCCCCCCCCCCCCCCACCTCCAAAAAAAACAAACTGATTTTTTAATTAAGGTCAACCTGAAATATATTTGTTAGATATTTCAGTTTCCTCTCCTACTGTGCATCAATAGATATTTCACTTATGCATAATCCATTAAAACATTTGTTGCATACATCTCCAATTTCGAGGCATTTGTTTTAAAATTTATAAAATAAATATAATGTTTGGAAAAGACATCTTCACAGAGAATTCCTAAAAATTTTTGTACATACCATTGGAAAGTAGGTACATGTCATCATTCTAAATGGAGAATTAAGAAATCTTTCAACAAAATAATAAATTACAATATAAAATTCAAATGCATGTAAACAACAAAAATCATATTTTTCATTATTTCTTAAAAATGTCAGATGAATTAGTATTTTGCAGTTAACTGTTATCATTATTTTTAATTATAATCTTTAGATTATATATTTAAAAAAATTAGAATAATCTATTATTTGATCAAAGAAAAGTGTTACAAATGTTTTTATACGCACATAATAAATATACAGTCAACTCTCAAAAATCTGCAACCCTAAAATCCACAATTCTCTAAAATTCGCATATGATTTGCAATGTAAACAAACATTGCCATAACCGATTTGTTGATTAGTGGATTGCAAAAATTCAGCTGTTTTAGGAGATAAATCAATAATTAACTGGTGCTGACGAATCATCAATCACTCAGCATATTAGAGAGGAGAAAATTATAAGTGTAATTATACATAATTATTAAAAAATAAATCATATTAATTTAGATGAAGAAGGAGAAAGACAGTTTTCATGAAAGATTTTCTCTCATGAAGATAAATATTCAAATTTTCTCATAGCACAAACTTATGTGATTGACCAAGAATTGCTGACTTTTTTGCAGGTTATAGGAGAAAGTAAATATGTATGAATATTCTTACTAAAACTACTATTGATCAGACTTTTCAAAAATCAAGAAAATTTGCAACTATAGTATGATGTATAAAAATTGTTCTTCAAATTAAAATTTCATGAAATATTTGTACTTTTATTGGGCACACTGTATTACAGCATTGTATGTAGTATAACATCTAAATTCTTCCTTAAAGATTTGCTACTCAAATGAGGTTCTAAGATGTTTATAAAAAAAATGCTCTAAAATCTGCAAAATTCAGAAAACCGCAAAACACTTCATTTTAAGCTGTGTGGATTTTTGAGAGTGCACTGCACTATGAAAATCACAAGAATCACACACAGGTGTGTTTTTACCCAGCCACTGAATTTAGAGTCTACTACTGAAAATCACCAAATGAGATTTTTGAAGACTCAAAATCGATCTGTCCCCTAAAAAGGAAAATTAACTTTTTGCATCTGGAACAGTCGTATGTAATAAAATCAGGAAATGAACAATCAAACTAATTAGTGAAAAATATAAAGTATAATTTTTAATCACCAAATGTCAGTTATAGTCCATATTTTTGTTTCAGTTTGCGAAAACAGAAGAATGTAATGTTTTAATGTAAAAATATTTCAAGTCGGAAAGTCTTATAGCAAGTATGTAGCAGATGTACTTCAGAGGGTTCTGGATAAACAATGTTTGTAATGGATTTGCTACACGAAAGAGCTGAGAAATTATTCATACTAGATGTTGAAAAGTGTAAATTATTTGGGATTATCTGATAAAGTTTACTGCACTACAATAATTTGGATATATATATATATATATATATGAGTTGCATAGTTTCATAATTTATTCAAGAACATTTTTAAACCTGCATTTTATTTAAATGACTTTTTTTAAATTAAGAATATATGTATATATATATTACTTCATTGTAGTTACATATTATAGAAAAATATTTTAGAAGCGGTATAGAATAAAGGCAGGGCTGAAGGTGTTCTATCATGAAATAAGGAACTTGGCAATTCTGATTACATATGGGTATACTAATTATGTGCATCATTTATGCAGATACATTTAATGATTCACAAATTTCGATCTATTGCAGTGGAATTTTTTAAAAGAGACTCGTAACTTAGCCAAATTTGTTAAAAATTAAAGTTACAGTACACTCTCAAAAATCCGCACAGCTTACAATGAAGTGTTTCGCGGATTTCTGAATTTTGCAGATTTTAGAATAATTTCTTTCATTTACATCTTAGAACCTCATTTTAGTAGCAAATCTTTAAGAAACAATTTATATGTTATACATACAATGCTGAAATAAACTGTGCCTAATAAAAGTATAAATATTATATGAAATTTTATTTTAAAGAAAAATTTTTATACATCATATCATACTTGCAAATTATTTAGATTTTTGAAAAGTTTGATCAATGGTATAAGTAATAACATATTTATTTTCCTATAACCTGCAAAAAAGCCATCAATTTTTGGTCAATCACATAAGTTTGTGCTATAAGTCACATAAATTTGAATATTCTAGAATATTCAAGATATTCTTCATGAGAGAAAATCTTTCATGAAAACTGTTTTCTCCTTCTTCCTCTATGATTTATTTTCTGATAATTATAAATAATTCCACTTATCATTTCCTCCTCAATAACATGCTGAGTGCTTGGTGACTCACCAGCACATGTTTATATATAATTGATTTATATCCTAATACAGCTGAATTTTTGCAATCCACTAATCAATAAATCAGTTGTGACAATGTTTGTTTACATTGCAAATGATATGTGGATTTCAGAGAATTGTGGATTTTTGGGTTGCGGATTTTTGAGAATTGACTGTAATCAAGGACTGAACCAAGTACTTTCTGTCCATTTTGAAAGCAGAACCTTCCACTGACTGGTGGGGCTAAAAACTTTTCGTGATACAGAATAGGTAGAGTTCGTGTTTTATGTTATTTGTCAATTTGGATAGTGAGTGTGTATGCAAATAAGAGTGCAGTATATTTCCATACAAGCAGATAAGGTTTAGGGAAATATTTGAATATTTACTTTCTTAGAATAACATAAATAATCTGATATGTCACTCGCACAACTTTCTCTTACCCTGAAAATTAATACTATAAATACAGGTTGGAGATTAAGAGGTAAGATAAAGATAACGAGTACTGTTATGTAAACCTATGTTAAACAATTCATATTAGGCTTCTAAAGAGTTTTATATGATAATTAGTTCTGTGTGAGGGGGGCTACCGCCCCCTCAACCCCCCGTTTCATTAATGCAACTACATTCATATAGAATTCAATTCTGTTATTAAAATTAAAAGTTTACTTAAAATTATACAGACAATTTTCACACACAACATTCATTGAAACTTATCAATCTTGATCATACTTATATTACATTTAAAAAAAAAAAAAAAAAAACTTTTTTTTTTTTTGTTAAAAATGAAAAAAAACCAATAACTTTATTTTAAATTATTGCAGATCGATGGTTCAACCATTAGTTTTAAAGGTATTGGCAAGCTCTTTTGAAAGATACCCATCATGAAAATTTACTCCCCTCAGGCGAGGCTCCTACATACACAATTTTTTTTTTCCCCAGTTGACTATCTCTATTACAAAAAATATGTATTGGTTTCATTTCACTTAGTGCAGACTATTACAAAAAATATGTATTGGTTTCATTTCACTTAGTGCAGATGTTAAACTCTACTTATCTGCAATTTTCCCCATACACGTAATTTATTTGAATACTTTTGAGTGTCCCAGTATATGAACCATTTGGTTCATCTCAATGAAAAGCTTACTGTTGCATCCCTATATGATACACATTTAGAATACAGAGTTTGCATTTTCTGCTACTATTTGTTCTTGGGATATGCTGATAAGAGGCACACAGATAGACAGACACACACAGACCATTCGCTAAAAACATGATTTTTGTATTCAGGGGACCTCAGAACATGTAAATGTAACAAAAACTCACTTTCAAAAATTTAACCCTAAAACAATACTTTCTCTACCATAAGGGTAAGAGAAAGTAAACGGCAATAAAACAAATCTACCAAAAAAAAAAAAAAAAAACTTTTTGGTAATAACAAACTAACAGCTTTATTCTTCTATTACAAATGTATTTCTTTTAAACACAAACCTTCCCCACCCCCCCTCAAAAAAAAAAAAAAAAGTAAAGTAAAGTAAAGTAAATAAATAAGTATTTCAAAATTTACTGATAAATGTTTGGCAATTACTTCAAGCTCGAGAAAATATCTAATCTCCAACTTGTTTTTTTCTTAATCTAATTAGAATGCTGCAAGATATCCAATCCATATAAATAACCACTTTAATATCAGGATACTAGGAAAAATGGTGTGTTTGTTTACTTTAGCCGATAATGAATGGAAGAGGAAAGAGAAAAAAAAAAAAACCTTCCTACAGCGGTTTGAGTCTTGATGAGAAGTTATCAGTTTTGCTTGTGCACTGAGTAATCCCCACCCCACCCCCTACAATCAAACCAAACACACATACATACACATAATACATATATATATATATATATATAATGGAACTGTTTGCTGTGAGTGATTACGTCTAATTTTCAGAATAGGATGTTTATTTTTGTGTCTCACAGTTTATTTTTCACTTAACTATTTTAATTTTAACAATTAATTAAAACCTCTGTTGCTCTTTAATGAATGTTTATAGGAGCCCAATTATTTCACATTAATTCTGTACCTTAGAAACTATTGCACAGAATAACATAGAAATTAATATATAGATGCACTTTGACAGAAATTAGTGTCTAACATCTTCAAGTGTAAATCTCCTAATGGTGGCCCTACTATACAATGATTTCCCCATTTTCAGAAAAGGCTATATCTTAGGAACTACTGCAAGAAATTGCATGTAAATTTATAGGCTGATCTATTTTGACATATGAGTTAGTGCCTATTGACTTTTGGTGTCAAATGCAAAACTTGTGGCATTGTTATAAAACATTTTTTTACTATTTCAGGGAATGCTATATCTCAGGAACTACTGCACAGAATTGCATATAAAATTATAAATGCAACTGATTTAAATTAGTTTATGTGAACTTTGGTGGCAGTCGTTCAACTTAAACATGATAAATGAAAAGTCCCTGAGGAGACATTATGTTGATTGAATTGGGTTTGTGTATGTGATAAGTGGCACTGCTATATTGTCATTTTCCCTAAGAAAAAGAAAGATGCTATCTGTGCGGCAAAAATTCACTTTCATTACACATTTGGAGTAATATCTCTCTATGATGGAAGTTGTCTGCATTCAATAATGAATCTAAAAAAACAATAAATAATTCGTACTGCATGCATTTCTATAGGAAAATATAAAAGAAAGTTTCGTGATAACAACAACATACTAGTTTTTTCCTTGCACGGAAGGGGGAAAGAGCAGGTCTTGAGATTATTATTATTATTTTTTTTTTTTTTTTTTGCTAATTAACATACATCAACAAATGACCTCCCCTGTGTGAGAGCATGCTATTTCAGCAAAGCCATAATTAGACTGTCAGTACAGAATTTTTTGTTGTCTGCTCCTACTCACCATTTAAATGACCAGTCTTTTGTTTCCTACTTTCTTTTCTCAATCTTCCACCCACAGGGGCGTAGGAAAGGGAGGGGCTCAGGGGGCTCGAGCCCCCCCCCCCCCTATTGGTTAGTATGAAATATGCTATTAATGTCAAATAAAAGAATCACTCATTTTAAACCAAAATTAAATTCTTATAAATATTCATAATTAGTGTTATTTTGTAATATATACTAGTTATTAGTAACTATTAATTAACATTTAATTATTAACTGATTTTCATGAGAATAATTTTAAGACATTTTTAAAAAGAAATTTGTAGAGCCCCTTCCCATGACTTTTGAATTGCTACGCCCCTGTCCACCCACTCCACTCACTTCAATATTAAAACAAAATAAATAAAATATACAACACAAAAGCATTTGATTGGAATATAAGAAAATATGAATTGAAGAATATATAACTATTAACTATTAAAAAGGTCATTCATAGTGTAAATTTGACCCCCCCCCCCCCCAATGAGTTACATTTATTTTTTCCTTCAATATAAATTATCTTTAATATGATATGACAGTTTGTAAGAAATTTTTCAAGTGTCCAAAAAACAATTAATAAAAGTTTCATAAATTTATAACTACACAAATTGTAATGGTGTCTGTTTCTTTCATTTTAATATGCACACATTAAAATATTGAAATACAGTATAGGTTTTTATTATTATTATGTTCAGTTATAATCAATTTTTAATAAGTACACAGAATTAGATCTAACATATGTACAAGAAACATTTTATCAGAATATTAAAATTTTATTTTAAGCACTAAATATTTCAAAACTGCACAGTTGTATAAAATATCAGTAGTCTATGAGCTGAAATGTTTACAACAAATGTACAAATGCATTCATAATTTAATGCACTGGGAAAGTATTAGGGAAATAAAATATTTTTTATTGAGAAAAAAAGAAATTATTAAATAGTTTCAATAATAAATGAAATGCATACTAGTATTGTATAATGTTTGTGTTTAAATTTATAATATTAATAATGTATATGAATTCTTTTAAATACAATTTTCATTTTTTTACAAAATATACGAAAATAAAACTCACCTCACACTTATTTTGCGTGATGTCAACGGAAACTTTGTAGATTTGGTGTTTTTTCATTTCGGCTCTTACTGTCGCTCCTACAGAAAAAATTGCCTTTCCGTCTGTAGTATTTACTTTTTCCTGAAAATAAACATCTTCTACAAATTTTTCGAAAAACATCTCCGTCCCTTTTCTGCTCTCATCCAAAAATAACGTGTCAACGTTGCTAGCACATAATGTTCGATTAATTTTTTCCCTATAATTTAATATTTTTAATGAATTAAAATCTTTTATATACAAAGGATGATCTCTCAAACTGAACATCGTATTATTGATCGTTACAAAGAAAAACAAAACAGAATACGGATTATGCTATAAATAAGAATAAAAATCAAATACTATAAACTAAATAATAACTGGTAATAAATGCAACAAAAAAGATGAATAATAATAATGTAAAATTGAATAAAAAGTGATAATGTATAAGAAAAATAACAGAGAATATCTTGGATTGATCTAAAGTAGAACGTTATCTTAGCGATCGCTATGGATAAACATAGAAGATTCGTCTGCTAGTGGTTTTGTTTTTCATCTACCATGTGACCTGTGACGTCAGGTGGGAAGAGCCCATTACTGTAGGAGGAGCCAAAGCTGACAATTCAATGAATCGTTCTTTTCATGAATCTATCAACACAAACATAATGACAACATGGCTCCGTTCCGTCTTCGTAGACTATCGCTTTACAAATACAAAATAAAACGTTAATCTGAGTACGGCGGTTTTATTGTATTTACTTAAAAATTCTTATTTCTACAGCACAAAGTTGTTCAGATTTACTGTATTAAATTTTAAAAATATTTAGTAATTATTGCACTGTAATTATCACATATATTAGTTGAAACGGTATTTTCCATTAAACATAAATATACCATATTTTAATCCTGTATTTTGGTTGGCTTATTTATTTATTTACATTTATTTAGTCACTTACATAAATAAAATGATTCATTAATATCCAGATTAAAGAAGATTGTCATAGAAATACTTTTTATGATAACGTTAAAAAAGCCAGCCTTAGCCTCCTCTTTTTTTTTTATGTGCATTAAAATATTTTATCTTGCTATGTGTTTGTATAACTAAAAGGTAAAAAAAATCTTATCTGGTATCTTGTGAAAAAATATGTACACTGAATTTCATATTGAAAGTTCTATCTCAATTTCATTAGTAAATATTTATTTTTCATAATATTATGATGATTTTATTTTTATGAAACATAATGTATTGCATGTTACTTGTGGCTTTTTTGAAATTCCTGAAAAAATTAAAAAATGTCCTAAAAGACCCTAATTATAAGTTCAAGTTGTCTTAAATTCCTAAAATTTTGTAGATGTTGTGCTACTTATTGTTATTTTAACAACCCAAATCAAGCAATATAATTCCAAACTCATTTTGTAATGCTGCACTGTGTTTGCTAGAAAAAAAAAAAACAAAAAACAGTTATGCTCATTTTTTTTCATTATTATTTTATTTTATTATTTATTTATTTTTGTCTAATTTGCAGAATTCCGTGAATTTATTTCTTCAATCTTTAAAAAAGTCACGGATATCGTTCATTTTAAAAATAGAAGCTCCATAGAACGATCGGTGATCAAATGTTCTACGAAAGCTCCCAATTTCCAGTCTTGTACCATCTACAACATAAATGTCAATATTCGTTTGAAACATACTTTATGAGATTCTAGAACCTGTAAAGAAATAGTATTATTAAATATTTCTTGCTCATTTAATTATTTCCTCCCCCCACCTTCAAATTTATCTCCAACTAACGATCAGCAATCAAATGTTCAGCAGAAGTCTTTTATTTCCCAATCTTTATGTAACTGTAATATTAATTTAAAAGTTGTTTTATTAAATTCTAGAAGTAGAATTGAAAGAGTTTAATATTTCTTACTCTGTAATTATTTTTCTGTCCCCCCTCCTTTTCCAATCTCTGGAAAGTGAGCAACTCTAAAATCTATAAAGCAATAAAAGTGAATATTACTCACATATGTAATTATTTTTAGACTTTATTGCTGATCTTAATCAATCTATTTATTTTTCCACAATTAAATTAAATATTTACATGTGATATCTATAGGATGTGTAAACATGTGGAAAAAATTAATAGATTTTTCATGGAAGAAACATTTCGCCAAATCAATGTATGCATGTATATATATTGTTTCAGTATGGTTAGAATTTAGTATAATCTAGCTGTATTTTAAATTTAGTATGTTTTATTTATTTATTATTTTATTCATATGTATTTGCAATAAAAAGAATGTCTCATACAAAATCTCTCTAATTTTGATTCTCAAAGGTTGGCAACTATGCCTTTGGCAACGACTTATGCACTTTTTACTCCCCGCTTCCCAGTTGGATAAGTTAGTAATTATAAAATCCCACCAAAGTGCATATTAGGGATGCACCAAATATCAGTTTTGGCCAAATACCGAATATTCGGCCAACTAAATACTAACTTCAGCTGAATACCAAATATCCTTCAAACTAAATAGTAACTATTTAGAAATTTTTATTCGTGAATTCATCAACCGTGAATATTTATTTAAATCAAATTGGAGTGTAAAGATTGATATTTTTATTTATTACCAACTATGCGAAAAATACCAGAGCCGGAAATCGAACCCGCGTACCTCCGCTTAACGCACGGATGCTCTACCACTGAGCTACCCTGGCTGACAACCAGCTAGGCACTTCTCGCATAATATTCGTTGGGAAAGTCACCGAGTCTGCAAACGCAGATATATCAGGTGAGACAATAACAATCGTAGCACAACTCCATAGACCACGAAATTTCAATTTAGAATTTTTTATCCATGAATTCATCAACCGTGAATATTTATTTAAATCAAATTAGAGTGTAAAGGTTGATATTTTTATTTATTACCAACTATGTGAAAAATACAAGAGCCGGGAATCGAACCCAGGCACCTTCACTTAACGCACGGATGCTCTACAACTGAGCTACCCTGGCTGACAACCAGCTAGGCACTTCTCGCATAATATTCGTTGGGAAAGTCACCGAGTCTGCAAACGCAGATATATCAGGTCAGCCAGGGTAGCTCAGTGGTAGAGCATCCATGCGTTAAGCGGAGGTGCCCAGCAGGGGCGTAGCTGGAGGGGGGGGAGTCTCCCCCCCCAATGTTTTAAAAAATAAGGCGGCATATTGAAGTTTCTGGGGGCGCTGTTTTGCGACTTAAAGTTCATTTGAAAGTGGATCATAATTTTGTTAATTATCGTTATTTAACAAAAACACTTAAGAGTTTTATGTATCACAAGCTGACCAACTGGTTCACCGACCAGCAAAAAAGTTGTGTCTGACTGTAGCAAACTCCCGTTTGGTGGCACCTGCGGCGCCCTCTAAACTAGTTAGACGCCTAAAACAGCCTGTTTTTCTATCGTGGAAACGACCCTTGAAAATTCTCATTGTATTCATGACGCTTAAAAAAATCTAATCATAACGAATTCCTGTTTGGGGGCGCCTATGGCATGAGTTCCCGTTTTGTTTACTTACAATAGCCTGTTCGCTTACCGTACAAAAGACAGTTGAAAATTCTAATCGTATTGGGTACCCTTTAAGAGTAGCAAACTCCAGCTGAACGGCGCCCTTCCCTGTTCAGGCACCTTCAAAGGCATAATGAGGTTTCTGGGGCGCTGTTTTGCGCCTTGAAGTTCATTTGAAAGTGGATCATAATTTTGTTGATTATCGTTAGTTACCAAAAACACTTAAGATTTTTATGCATCAGAAGCTTCCTTCGGCAACCAACTGGTTCACCGACCAGCAAAAAAAGTTCGCATTAAGATGTCTGACTGTAGCAAACTCCCGTTAGGTGGCGCCCTCTTAACTAATTAGAAGCCTAAAACAGCCTTTTTAAACGTGTATAACAACCAATTTTCCTACTGTGCAAACTATCCTTGAAAATTCTCTTCGTTATCACGACCGTTAAAAAAATCTGATTATAACAAATTCCTGTTTGGGGGCGCCTATGGCATGATTTCCCATTTCAAACACTTACAATAGCCTGTTCGCTTACCATGCAAAAGACTGTTGTAAACTTTGGTCGTATTCAGGACACTTTAAGAATAAGTTTGTAGCAAACTCCAGCTGAGCGGCGCCCTTCCCTGTTCAGGCACCTACAACAGCATGTTCGCTTACCATGCAACGACCCTTGAAAATTCTGACCTTAGCAAATTCACGCTCTGTGGCGACTGCGGCGCCCTTCTCCCATTTCAGATACTTACAACTGACTCCTAAGTATGCACAATCGCTTTCTCACCTCCAAAGACTTAAAATTACGTTTTTTCAAGACCTTAGCTCGAAAGAAAAAAAAAAAAAAGCAGTTTATTGTACGTTATGGCTATTGTATAAAAACGAAATTAGATAAGGTTTGATTTGGTTATAATGATTTCTCACTAACAATTTTTGATTCTAAGTGATCCTTTAAGCAAATTTTTTATTTTAGTTTCATCGCTTACGCGTTTTGAAATATTTATAAGTCTATAGAATTCAACTAGTGTTTCGTGACATGAAATAGCGCAAGGAAGCTGATTTAACGTCGCATTAATAGGCACATATTGGGCAATTGGCGACGGTTTGGGATTAACGTCCCAGTGGCGATCCAAAGACAAGCCATCACAATTTTTATCTTCTGCGGAAGAGGGCTCCCCGCTTCAGTATCTTCCAGAGGTATTATTTGCACGGAGCATGAAGGATATTGCAGCTACGACAGAGTTTATGTGCACCAGAGACTGACTTTCATGATAATCTTCAATTGGCTCGATTATTGAATCCACAATCTTTCTGTCAAGCAGGTAGACGTGAGGTGCCGGGTACGATCCCACATCGCGCTGCTCGGCCCAGTCGTTCGGAATTTTCTGTGGTTTTCTCCGAAACTTGCGTAAATACGGGCTAGGATCCCATAGAAAGACCTCCACAGAAGGCATCCCCCCTCAGGCCTAGGACCCTAGAACAGTCACTCGGAATTTTTCCCAAACACCGACACCAACACCTAAGTAAGATACAAATTTCTGTATAAAAAAGATTTAATTTTGGACAATGGGACTCTTTTTTAGTTTGTTCTTCCACATAAAGGCATGCGGTAATTCTGTCACGTTCCTTAGCAATGGCTACTATATTTCTTAAAATATTTTTCACACAATATGGGTAAAAAGAAAAACGTTTTTTAATTGGTTTAAATATGTAAAATAATAATAATAAATAAATTACTGATTTTCTTTTTCCTTAAGAGTGAACAATACCTAATTTCATAATAAGAAAACACCACAGACCTGGCGTTTAAAAGCGATAATTACAAAACTTTGAATAAACACCATAAAATTCAATAAACTTGCAATAATTGTTTCGGTTCGAAAGAACACACGATCCTTCGTCAGGCGAAAAAAGTAGGCACAAGTGCTGCAATCAAAGCAGAAACACACAAAATCGTTTTAAGTGAGCAGCAAAAATATATACAGATGAATGTAAACATAAATACTGGTGTGAGGAGAATAGTGCTGACTCTAAAATAAAAGGGCTGCCTGGGGAAATTCAATAAAAAGGGGCATTATTTGCGGTGTTATATGTTATGATTTTTGTACGTAACAAAAGTAAATTACTAATTTTCCTTGTATATATATATAGGCTGTATGCATTTGTTATTCCAGGAATGCTGAAGAACTACTGCTAAGAAAGTTTAAAAGTCAGGGGGGGGGGGAATGTAAAGGCCTCTAAACATTTAAAATGTTAGAAAAGGCTACTTTATACCAAAAAAAAATTTTTAAAGGGCCACCAGGTGCTAAAATACGTTGAAAAAGGGTTACAGGGTGCTAAAAACTGTTTAAAATGGCACCATGCCAAATTAGCCTAGTGTCAGCCCTACATAATTATGAAATAAAAGAAGAAAACAAATAAATACCTAAGTAAATTAGAGGGAACAAAATCTAAAGATCTAAAAACAAAATCTAAAAAAGGGAACAAAATCTAAAGATTTCAAAATTAAAGGAAAATTGAACTAATGTGAGTAATTTCATAGCATCAGACAAGAATGAAGTGGAACAAATATCATTAAGAAGATTTTTCGAATTTTTAAATATGTAAAAATCTTCATGGATATTCAAATAGGAAGAGAAGACAGGAGATGAAATTATGTTAGTTTTAGAAAAATCAAAACGATGACTATGAGCCCAGCAGTGGGAAGCAATAGATTTAGAGATCTCTTCATTACGAACATTTCGATGATGATCATTTATTCTATATTTCAAACACCTTCTTGTTTGATCAATATAAACTAAATTGCACAACGAACATAAGACTAAATAAATGCCAGAACGGTTTTCAGTAGGAATGGGATCTTTAAGAGAAGATAATTTAATTTTGTTGACGGGTTTCTAAATGACTTTAAAACCAAACGGAGAGAGAATTTTAGAAGTTTTAAAAGAAAGTGATAAATAAAAAGGTAAAACAACTGGAATGAGACTGTGATCGTTCAATTTGGTATCAGAACGTTTAGATACTTGAATTTATATAAAGCTTTATTAATAATAGAGTGATTATAGCCTCGAGAATGAGCAAGAGATTTTATGTAATTAATTTCTTTCGAAAGACTAGACAGATCAGAACAAATGTGTAAGGCTTATGTTTTTCTCACTCATTTTCCAAAAATTGATAAATTTTTAATATTTAGATTGCGGTTAAAAAAAAAAAAAAAAAAAAAAAGAAAGAAAGAAAGAGAAAAATGCACATATTGAAAATTCAGATTTTTGAACTTAGAATTACATTAAAAATAAATAAACGATTGTAAATTTTCTAAATGTGAAAACAGAATTTAATATACATTATGTAATGAGTAATCATGAAATCAAACTTTCCCATAGAGTAACATGGGCCACGGCTGTCGGTGTGATTAGGTATTATCCACTCTAAAAACATAAAGTTGCTTTCCTTAGGAACAGTTATTACTTTCATTTCTTAAAATTTATTTTGAAAGTTTTATGTTTTACCTGAGTTATAATGTAATATCTTTAAACTTGTTGGAAAAGGGGGAAAAATCTTTTTCAGTTGTTCTGCTTTATATCAAACCAATACTCTGGTTGTCCTAAGAAAGATGCTTTTGTTTAGTCTCATACGAGAATATATATAAATGTATTTATTTCTGCAAAGCACATTAACCATATCTTTCGAACGATACTACTTGTAAGCCCTTCCTTTTATTGAATAGGCTAAAAATGTAACAGGAATTTCATGTCTGCGTATTAATATATAGATTTGCTGAAAAAATTTAGAATGCTCCAAAGAATTACTAAACTAAATACATGAAAAAACCTTTACTGACTTCGTTGCTTGCCGTTAAACTTTTCCACCGGGTTCCTGGTGGAAAAGTTTAACGGCAAGCAACGAAGTCAGTAAAGGTTTTTTCATGTATTTAGTTTAGTAATTCAACACTTCGTTTTTAATTAATATAGTTTAAATGCTCCAAAGAAGTATAAAAAAAAAGCTACTAAATGGAGGGAAAAAAAAAAAAAAAAAAAAAGTATTTTTTTTTTTTTTTTTTTTTCTTGGCAGATTTTAGGAATAATGCCCCGAAGGAGAGGGGGGGTACGTATTAACCGACGAGAGGGGCACAGGCCCTCTCGTCGGTTGGCAACACTCTTGAAAGTATGTGGGTGGCATTTTCAGATGAGGAATACGAAAGGGCGCCAGACGTCGGGTCTCCCCCCCCCCAATCAAATTTTCACGCTACGCCCCTGGTGCCCAGGTTCGATTCCCGGCTCTGGTATTTTTTGCATAGTTCATAATAAATAAAAATATCAACCTTTACACTCCAATTTGATTTAAATAAATAGTAACTATTCCGTGGTTCATACACTTAGGAGTAAAAAAAAAATAAGGAGTTATCAAGTACTTTTCAAGCACTTTCAACCAGGATTTTAGATTCGTCCACACTTTTGTTTTTGAGGGGGGGGGGGTGATTACCTACATAAAAAACCTAGTATCAAATGTGTTTATTATTTTTTAAAAACATAACTGGGGGGGGGGGGTCCCTGCCTCCTCACTCCACTCGCCAATTCTTGACTCACTTTGCTTTATTAACACCTGCGGGGTTCTTCCTACCTCTTTGCTGCTTTTCCATGCAATGAATATGAATATAAATAGTGCATTTCATAAGACAAAAGCAGAAAAATATTATAGAAATCCCCATATCCAATGCTGGATAGAACATAACATAACATTTAATAGCATTTAAAAAATAATAAGGCAAAATAAAATGTGTTAAAAATCAGTAACTTATTTTTTAAGAATAGAAGAAAATTTGTTATATCTAGACCACTTTGTGCTACAGATTTAGTATGATTCCCTTTGGTGACATTTAAATTTTTTTCACTATTTGACGATGACTTTTTTGATAATTGTTAAAAAAAAAATCTAGTACATACTTTTTCTAATGCTTATAACTTTCACTATTGAATTTTTTAGTTAATTTAGGGCAATATATAACACTCTATATGTATATTTCTAATATACAGTTAGGAAATAATTTCATTATTTTCATTTTAAGTTGCAAAAATGCCCCACAGCTTCAATTTTCAATTCTTTCCTGCTTATTTCTCAAAATAACGAAGGATACTCAAGGAACAGATTTCATATTTGTAGTCCTTGTTAAAAAAAAAAAAAAAGAATATCTAACTCTGTAAAGTTAAAAAATTATCATTAGGATATTAAAAGATGCTTCATATGAGTTTGAATTTGACTAAAATGTTTTTATCCCAAAATATATTATCCGGAGTATATCCGATGTAATTTAAAATATGTTTTTAAATAACAAGATACAATAAACGACATATGTATAATAATAAATGGAAAGGTTTGTCTGTCTGTCAGTTCTTTTATACGTTCAGCCCCTACTGAACGCAGAAATACAAGAATTGACATACTGATGCTCTGGAGCCTTTCCGAGGTCCTCCTGAAAACAGAATTTAAAATTTTTAATTAGTTGTGGAGGTATTAATTAAAATGTCGACTCATGTCTAATATCAAAGCGATCTCAATGAATGAGAATTCACCGCCATTGCATAAAAAAAAGATATTTTAACGGAGTTAAAAGCAGAAAAAAAAAAAAATATTAAATTAGAAATATTTGTTCGATCGTTACGATTTTGGTACCATATGAAAGGGGAATTTTTTCTGAATCTAAGTGTACAAGTGGCTTATCTGTACAACAATTAAATTTTTAAAAATTAACTAAAGTATGAATTTTTTGTGGCAACATCATTTCAAATGCCAAACGACCGTCTGCCATGAAAAAGGAAATGATTGTAACAGATCAAGATGTCACGTGTTTTATAGTGGAGGGGAAAATTGCAATTTTCAAACTTTTTCAAATTTTCATTCACGTTACATTTGAATTAATATTCGGCCTAGACAGCATATTATAAACCTAGTGTTCAATTTCCATGAAAATATGTGGACAAACAAAAAAATTAGATTAAATTGTTTTATATTTTGCAGTACATATTTTAAATTGAGATATGCCGTTGAAATTTTGCAATATTTGGTTTTAATGCCCGATAATTCGATTCTTAATATTTTTGAAAGTGTAGAATTATTAGGAAGGGCTTGAGGGGGAGGGGGCGAAGGGAAAAAAAGTTACAGCGTTTGAAATTGGTATTATTAGGTTTTAAGGAAAGATAAATCGATTGTGGATATTTTCAAGTGTAAAATTATTAGGAGGGACGAAAAGGGGGGAGAAGGGGCAAAAACGTAGAAAAAGAACAGTTGTTTTGGAGAAAACAACGGAAAACCAAGAACGCCTTTATTCTTTTATATTTTGCAGAGTTTCGAATTCTGATACTCCTTTCACATTTCATACTATTGATTTTTAACAGTATTTAGCCCAGAATTACACAAGTTTCAGAGAAAACCATGAAAAAGTCAGACATAAGTCGTTTTATAATGGTGTTTATATCATTTTTGTATCTCAGCTTCTAATTAGCATAATTTCAAAAGTAATATGTCACTTTGAAACTTATTTGAGTTGAATTTCAAGAGTAGATGCCACAAATTTCTGTCACCTTCCGTTAACCGACTACTGTAAGTAATGGAATTAGAGATTTCACGTTATTTCCACATTTTAAGGTGTCCTGATTAGGTTTTTTTTTGTATCTCAGCTACTAATTAAAATAATTTTATAAGTAATACATTATTTGAAAGCTTTGTTGATTTGGAATTGAACAGTAGATCCTACAGACTTTTCTACCGCCAGATGGCGCTGTAATATATTAAAATTTCAATATTTCGAATTCTGAATATGATTAAATTATTTTTAATACATCATTCGAAAGATATTTTAAAGAGCTTTTATATTATCGAAAGTGAAATTCGAGATTTCACCAGATTTACACGTTTTAAGGTGACCTGATTAGGTTTTCTTTTGTATCTCAGCTACTAATTAAAATAATTTCATAAGTAATACATCATTTTAAAGCTTTGTTGATTTAAAATTGAACAGTAGATTACAGAAATTTCTACCGCCAGATGGCACTGCAATATTTTAAAATTTCAATATTTTGAATTCTAAATATTATTAATTTTTTTTTAATACTGCATTCCAAAGTTATTTTAA
Source organism: Salticus scenicus (assembly GCA_963930645.1). Taxonomy (NCBI): domain Eukaryota; kingdom Metazoa; phylum Arthropoda; class Arachnida; order Araneae; family Salticidae; genus Salticus; species Salticus scenicus. The sequence goes on along the minus strand of OZ005650.1, from coordinate 87,524,409 downwards.
AGTACTTTTATATTATCGAATAACCTACATTAAATTTATCCAAGAGAGGGCACTAATCGCAATTATTCGAGATTTCACCTGATTTATATGTTTTAAGATATCCTCAAGGGGGCCAAAAAATTAGAAATTGAGTTAGACCGTTCGAAATTGGTATATATAGGTTTTGAGTGCCTACGAGTCGAATGAGGATATTTTTGAAAGTGTAAAATTAAGGAGGGACAGAAAGGGTGGTGAAGGAATACGTGCGTGCAGCGAGCATACATATGAATTCGTGATCACTGCGCGCACACGGGTCTACGCTGACGAAAGCAGAGGGGACCTGGTGTGACTTTTTACCCGATTAGAAATGATTTTTTTTTTAAATTCCTTTTCTTAAGAATAAAAGTTTATGAGTAATAACATGGAATTTTGAGAAATCATAAGGGTGGTGAAGGAATACGTGTGCACAGCGCTCATATATATGCATTCATACGTGCGCATCGTGCACGGGTCTACGCTGCCGAAGGCAGTGGGAACCTGGTGCGACATTTTTCCCCGATCAGAGTTCTTTTTTTTTCTCTTTTTGTTTCACATGATAAAAATTAATGCAATTTTGAGAATTCATTAATCATAATGATTCATTTAAAAATAGTGCCCAGCGAAGCAGGCGTAGCCTGCTAGTCTTTAAATAAAAAGATACAATAAAAAAAAAAACATAGAAAAAAATACAACATAAGAAATTGCCATACCAATAGAAAGGTTGACATTTCATTTTTTTTGTATCATTGATCACATTTTAATTTTCCAGTGGAAAATGGAAAAACCATAAAAAATGTTGCCTGGATATATATTTTATTATACAAATCTAATATTGCTGTGACAGAATACTTTTATGCTTTCTGTGACAATCATTGTTTGTGGAAACATTTTCATTCAGGGTTGGCAAGATTATGTCGCAGTGGTTAAAACCACTGGTAGAAACCGGCATGGCGAAAACCCCTTTCTGCCACATTTGTGGCAGAAACTCAGAAAATGACATAAAAGTAATTACTGACCTACAATAGACAATGCATAGGAAAATCAATTAAATGTTAACCAAAATATAATTTATTTACAATGTTATCACCATTGAAAATCGAAGTTTACATTGTTTACACTATTCAGTCTTCTATAACAAAAGACAAGTTTTGATGCGGTTTCTAAACCTAAACTATTTTTCAATTTGTGATGCACAAATATGAGAAATTTGAGAAGATTCTCTCAATTCCAGCAGATCTAACAGGCATTGCCATCAAGGAACAAATAAGATTTGTGAAAGTTTCATCTATTGCACATTTTTTTAAAACTGGACCACCATGTAAATAGTAGCTGGGGTAGTTGCCAAAGTAGCTTAATTCAGTTATGTTACGAGTTAAATGAATGAATTTTAGAGTTTGAAATAATACAAAACTAAAATCTAGTATTTATGTTCATTATTTTATATAAATATTTGATATACTCTTTATATTTAATACTAGCAGGCTACTCCCGCTTCGCTGGTCACTATTTTTGAATAATTAATGTATTCTCAAAATTGCACTAATTTTTATCATGTGAAAAAAAAAAATCTGATCAGGAAAAATGTCACTCTGGTTCTCCACTGCTATCGGCAGCGTAGACCAGTGTGCAGTTATTTTAATTAGTATCTGAGATACAAAATAAAACCTTATCAGGACCTTAAAACAGGTGAAATCTCAAATTCCACTTTCGATAATATAAAAGTACTTTAAAGTGTAAGTAAAAAAAAAAAAAAAAGGATTTCTCTCTTAAAAGATTTTGAGTTATGAAATGTTTTGTGAAAATATCGATGTTTCATAATGTCTGACTTTTTCATGGTTTTCTCCGAAACTTGCATAATTCCGGGCTAAATACTATTAAAAATCCATAGTATGAGAAATGTGAATGGAGTATCAGAATTCGAATCTCTGCAAAATATAAAAGAATAAAGGCATTCTGGGTTTTCCGCCATTTTCTCCGAAACAACCGCTCCTTTTCTACATTTTTGCCCCTTCCCGTCCCTTCTAATAATTTTACACTTGAAAATATCCACAATCAATTTATCTTGCCTTAAAAACTAACAATACCAATTTAAAACGCTGCAATTCTTTTTTTTTTTTTTTGCCCCTAGAAATCACCACAAAGCAGTTTTTAAAGAAAATTTGGTATTTACGTGTTAACTGCATGTGATTGGCAGGCTATTCATATGCATAAATACAAATATGTAAGAAAGTACAATATATTTTATAGGATTACTTCTATGATAATCATATGTAAATATATATATATAAATATTGAAATACATATGTAATATATATTTTGTATTAACCACATGCCAGCAGTTAATCTCTGGCAGGCGGTTATTACATAAAAACTGAAATTTTCATTTAACTAGTATGTTGTGGCCACCACAAGACTTTCTTCTATATTTTCCTATACAAATTCACTCAGTAACAATATAAAAAAAAATTTCTCCCTTTTTTTTTTTTTTTTTTTTAAGTTAAAAGTAAAAAAAATCAATAACTTTGTTTTGAAGTATCACAGATTATTTATATAGTTCAACCATTTCTTTTAAAGGTATTGACGAGTCCTTTCGAAAGATACCCATCTTGAAAATTTACTGCCCTCGAGGGGAGACTTCCCCCCCCGGGGGGGGGGGGGAGGCGAGGCTCCTACACATACAAAATTTTTTTCCCAGTTGACTATCTCTATTATGTAAATTTCATAATGATTACTAAAAAAGAATTCTCTTCATGCACATTTATACAAAATTTTGTCCTATATCACCATGTTAAAAATTTAGAAAAAGCGGGATGGCAATGCAACCTGTAAGACAATTTTTACCAAAAGTTGATAGGCACTAATTTATGTCAAGGTGCAACTACATACCAATTAGTATGAAATTCTGTGCAGTAGTTCCTGAGATACAGTTGCCACTAAATTTTGTCACACACACACACACACAGAGACAGACAAAAATGGTCAAATCATGTTCTACAGCTCTAAAAACGTGTAAATCCATCAAAAACCCGAGGTCGAAAATTTTTACGAATCCAATACTTTCTTCCATTGAATATAGAAGAAAGTAAAAATAACAAAATTATAACCAACTACAATTAAATAAATTTTAAATCATTAAATATATATGATTGAATAATATAAATGCACAAAATCCCAGTATGCAGCAGTTGTTATTATGCATGTATCTACGCTCCATGTACATTAAAAAGAAAAAATAACATTGGTTACTGCTACCTCACTCTGCATGAAATGTTCATAAAATGCACCAAATAACATACTGCAGTAATTACTGTAACATATGTATTAGTGCTTTGTGCACATGAAAATCAAAGCGCCCATTACAAAAAAAGACAGATTATACAGATGTAAAAAATCACCTTTTAAATACAAAATACATGTACAATAATGTATGATAATTTAAAGCAGCAGATAATTTCAATATTAATTTACATTTGTATATAATCTTCCCCTTTCAAAATACTCTTGTTCCAAACACACACAATATTTATTTAAACATTAATTTTAATTCACTGAATAGAATAATATTATGAAATAGGAATTAAAATTTATTAAAGAAATTACCTCTAAAATATTCCATGTTCGCAGTTCAAATTACTACTACAAATTACTACAACTTTTCAAATTACTACTACAAAATTCCACAGTAACACAAACAAATATCTAAATAATTAAAATTTTCATTATATTTCTGTTATTTACCTCAAAATTCACATTTCAGTAAAAATATAAATCAAATCAATTTATGTGAAATGATTGTTCTCAAAATATTTTATTTACTTTTTACAAATATCCAAATAAAATACATAATGAAAATCAAGATTTATATATTAACGCCATATATAATTGAGCGATAAAGTTGATAAGAAACAGATTATTTCTTCAATAATAATTAAATTAATGAATCTCTTTAACTCACCATTGAAGGTTATGGTTAGCATCTATTTTTTTCCCTTAGTGGCTGGAATTTCCCTCGTAAGATGCAGGTGGATACTTTCATTAGATAAAGTCTTCAAGTTGTTGTTTTCGTAACCGAATCGATAATACCTTTGTACGTACATTTTTAATAATCACATACATAAGGCAATATTAATTCAGTTGAAATAAATGTTTGGATTCTGTGAAATAAAAAATGAAGTTTATTTTCTTAGCTAAGCATAGATATATGTAATGATAAATAATTGTACACACATAGAAAGGAAATAAAAGTAATTAACTATAAACATTTAAACAGACAGCCTGTATAAGTAACACTTTCAAACATTAACAGCCACTAACAGCAGCACAAATAAAAACTGTATATGCAGCAACTAATTACATTACATTAAAATTTTAATAACACAAAAGCAAATTTTATCTCTTATTGCAAAGAAACACATGGATATTTTTTATCCCAATTTATCTATTCAGAATCTTTAAATCTGAAATAACGCTAAATTATTTTTAAAACATGAATATATTCGTAATCGTAACAAAACAAATGTATATTTACATCAACGTTAATTTTATAAACGTGGCAAACAAATTTCGAACATGTTATTTATATTAGCAATGTTTTTCAGCAGGTAATGACATTGATATCTAATTGTATAACTAATTCATATCTATAAATCTCGAATGCAGTAAGTAATTTCTATTGTTTACCTTAGTTTTGCATTTACATTACACAATAGATTCGTCGATTGCAAGTCTCCAATAAATTAAAATGGACGTTCGCGCTTGTTTTCGATGTTCTATGTATATAAAACGAGTAGATTAAGAAATTTAATGTTTAAAAATAAGCTTACCAGGAAAAATAAGTGAAAATACCTTTTCTATCGAAGTGCCGATTACTGATTACATGAAATAATCTAGAGTGGGTCCCATAGTTCGTGAATCGTGATTCATTCAACATAAACTCCTCCTTCGGTAGTGACGTCATCAAACCACACCTCAAATGGTCGTAGCTAGGAGTGTTTCATAAATCGCGGCAACGGAGCATAGCAGCCAATGATGGAGGGCACGCTGTCCACGTTGCCATGCTGTTATCAGCTGTTTGCAACTGCCCTATCGGAGTTGAAGGTCCAATGGGAGAAAGCTACGAAACTGTGATCTAAATTTTTGGTAAATATTGAGGGCGCCACTTGTCATTCCTCCCTACCTCGGCGCGGATATACTGTTGTTTTCAATAGAATTTTGCTGGAGTACATTTAAAATTTTTTATTTTAAGCAATTTAATTTCTTTGTAAGTTCTTAAAACTGCATAATTCAGATGTTTCAAATAAATGTTTCGTTCCTAGTTGTAAAACAGGCTATGATAGTGATAAGAAAAACAAAAAAAAAAGCCCTAGGAGAAAAATAAAGTCCGAGTTCGTGTTTTCTGCACCTAAAGTAAGTTTATTTTTTTTCTTTACAAAATTTCATCCATTCTCCTTCCTCCCAATTATCTGTTTTAGCTAGCTTCGGTTCATAAGAATCGTCATTTTTTAAAAGCTTTCTTTCAAAGTAAAATTAGTATAAATGGCTCTTAAAAAAAAACATGTTGGTTAGAATACTCTATTTAATGAAATTTGCTTTCAATCGAAATTTTTTCAGCTTGATATTATTTTTAAAAAATAATTAAAACGAGACATTTCCCCATTGAATAACATTGCGGAAGCTGGAGAGAAGGAAGGATTGCACGCTGGCGCCATCTGTAAACATTGGAAAACAACATCACAAAATTTCAGCGTTACCTTCTTCTCCTGTCTTTTTACTCCGTGGTTAGGAATAATAAAATACATCCATAATTGGATGTAGCAATTTTTAACGCTTCTCCATTATAAAGGTACTTTGATCTGGTCAGCCTAGCAAAAAAGTACTTTTCAACCAGTACTGTAGTTTTTGTTTGCATTGCAAATATGTAAACAAACGTTTTTGCACGGGATTATAATATTTTATTAATTATTGGCACACGTCTTAAATTTTTTCACAATATATTACACTGCCGAATCCGAATCAAACAGTAACTTCATTAAACTTGCGGTATTTCAAGTTTTTAACACGATAATTTAAAACTTAAAATCAACGAGAATTGTCACAGGCGAGAGTAGTTGAAATATATAATATTTTTTAAAATTAAAACACAAATTAAATAAGTACACACTAAATATCCAGATATCTGACTTCGTTGTTAAACAAACAAATAAAATCTGAAGGCTTTCTTTACCATACATGATTATTTAACTTTTGGGTTCATTTTAAAATACGTATCCATTGTTTACAACACTACACTGATTGGCATAATTTATTACTCTTAGAAATTGGGAATTAGTCGAAGCTAGTAATGAAATCCCCATGAATTGCACAAAAGTATCTATTAATAACTATTATTTATGGTTAATATGAATCAAAATTTTAAATATTCACTAGAAAATGATTTTTAATTTAATCACTCATCGCATATGTTTGAATAGGTTTTTAAATAAACATCCGACACAAGAACTTAGGAATTTGTCCACCAGAGTTAAGTGGAGGGGACACTCCGAGGTGGCGCCACTCGTTTGTAGATGAGTTCTGTAAGATCTCTTCCTTTCTTCCCTGTATGGGAATGTTTATTAATAAAAAAATTGGCAACGACGTTGTTAAAGCCTTTGTCGTTTTTGTCTCTGTGTTTGTTGGATTTTATTTACTCATATATCAATAGAGTTTTATTTTAAATTTTAGTGATTTTATCATTATTTCCTAGACCATGGCCCAGAAGATGGACATTGATATGTCTTTAGATGACATAATAAAAAGTAATCGCGGAAAATTTAGCCGTTTTAGAGGAGCAAAAAATTTACGTGGTCGCGGTTCGCGCGGATTTCTTCGTGGTGGTGCTGGTTCTAATACTGGAAGAGCTCGTGGTAATATACGATCATCAACAAACAGAGGAAATTTTTTTTCATCTCGGGTATTAATTTTTTAATTGCTTTGTTACGTTAAATCAGATTTTAAAGGCTTTGCCATTCCTTTATAGGCTGTTATTTACAGTAAACAGCGAAGTTTCTTGTAGAATTATTTGATTATCTGTTATGTGCTTAATATATATGTATTTCAATGCCTACTGGACGCAGCTTTAGTATGGAACCCCGTGGTGACTTTCAATATTTTTTGCCATTTTGACGTTAAATTGAAATTACTCTCACAATTGCGTAAATGAAGACTTTTGTGAAAAACGTCTGAGCTACTTCGGTGCAAGTGCAAGGGTATTTGTGTTCAGGAGCTATCCCTGATTTCAAAGTTTTCAATCTAATCCATCTATATTTTCACCTCTCCTGTAAAGTTATCTTTTGTTTTCATTTATTATCCAGGTGATGTGTGAACAATTGTAAAAAGACTGAGTGCTTTGGGTGTAAACAGTTTGAGTATCGTTTGATATTTAGGGTTTTTTTAATTTGAGAATCTAATTTTCAAGGTTTTACCTTTGAGTCACAATCACCTCTGTCATTTGTCAGTATCAAATTTCATTAAGGGGGTCCCATACTAAAGCTGTGCCAGCATTTGTAATTTTTATTTAGTAAGACACCACTAAGAGTAGACTATGTACATAACAAAAAAAAAATCTTTATTATTATGACCTATGGACAAAAATTTACAGTGTGTTAACATTTAAATGCCTTATTCGATTAAGCATTATATTTATATCCATGTTCAAAGCATATAGATAGTAATAAGGCATCGATTGGTGATCATGGCAGAAAATAATTCAATTTCACTTGGGTAAAGAGGTAAGACAACCATTACATGGGAATTGTAACATAGAATAAGTGAAATATAACTTACTGAGGAAAATTTATCCCATTTTCTTTTATATATTTATTAGTACAATTCAAAGCCACACACGATTTTGGCATTTTCAGAATTCATCAACATTCTATTCTATTCCAATTGCCGAGTTTTAATCCCCAGTAGTGGTTGATGCCAAAGCTTTTTTTTTTTTTTTTTTTTAGCATCAAAAATCTTTGTTCGATAACATGGAGATGATAAATCTATTAAATTACTGTATTTATGATTATAGGTCAACATTGCATGAACTGTATAGATTTTGATGAAGTAGCATTTATAGATTTTTATAGGGACACAATAAAAAATTCTTTATCATATGGCCAATTGGCTCAAATTATTTGAAGTGCAAATGGTGTTAAATTAAACAATATACTATTATGAATTTGTAAATAATTGTGGTTATTTTTATGTGAATTTATTTAGAGATGCTTAGTCAGGTTATAAAATATTAAATTTCTGCATTTCTAACTTGTTTTCATGTTAAAATAGCTCATTTTCCTTTAATAACCCGTTTAGAAACTACACCGAGGCAGGTAATGGTGTTGGTGCCAAATTTTGCAACTTTTTCGCTTATTGATGACTTTGGTGAGAAAATCTTTATTATTAAAGTACCAAATATCGAAGTTCTAACTCGAATAAAACTAAAGTTACTGGAAAATTCTCGATCTACAAAGGGCTATGAAAGGAATCTTTATTCTGCTGTGAGAGTTTTCTCGCCAAGCAGCTACTGTGAAGAACTTTCTGACTTGTCTCTTGCTATTGTTTGATTACAACCTATTCCTGTGTGTTAATGCTTTGATACAGTATATGCTGTGATTTTGAGGATGTCAGCTATTATTTAAGCTGTTGATACCCTGTTTACACAATTGCAATCTTCTAGAATATTCTGTAAATGAACTTTTAAGCCTCTGCAAGGTTCGCCTTTCATTCAGTGACTAGAGACAATTCACAAACCCCTGAGTACACAACAATGCTATATAGGAAAGAATGCTCAAACAAGCCTATCATAATTCTCTCTCTCTCTCTCTCTTTTTTTTTTTTTTAATTTAATGACTTATCTTAATTTATTTAACCCATTAATGCCCAAATTAATTTATCAAAATATTTTTTTATGAATATTTCACTTCTAAATTGATATAGACTAGAGTTGCACCAAATATTCAGTTACTATTCTATATTTGGCCTATTCGGCAGTTAACATTGAATATTCGGTTCAGTCGAATAGTAGAGTTAAATCTTAAATTAAGTTAAAATATTGAAATTGATAAAAAAAATTTATTATATTAAACGTAAATCTTTTTAAATCATCAGTGTCATGATGTCAAAGAATATTAGATAAACACCTATCTGATAGAGTTCCTATCATATTAATTTCCAATATAAATTAAAATAGAATTTATATTCAAATATAATACATTTCAAAATAATCACTAATTGTTGTGTCTGGGATTCACCATGTAAAAAGTTGAAGTTACTAATTGAACCATCAATGCAATTAGCGAACAGCCTATTCAGACCATCTTTTCACTGTGCGTTCATGGCTTGCACTCGCTTCAAAGGGGGGTAGGAGGGTGTGCTAGTACTGATCTCAATGCTTAAAATGCATTCTGGCTGTAGAATATAATTAAAATGAGGCTTCTTTTAATTGTCTGTATTCATTTGTGCAAGATTAGATCATATATTCATGGAGATATAAAGGTTTCTTTTAAAAAAGGCCTGTTTTTTTATCAGAACATGTAGGGTATTAAGCCCAATGCAAAACCATTTTCAGGAAACTTGTCATAATACATTAATTACAATGTATCACAATTAAATATTTAATCATATGTAAGCATTTTTATTAAATTTTTAACCATGCATGTATGTACAAGAGTTAAAAAATTTCATTTGCATAATTTATATTAACCGAATTTATGAGATGATACTCAAACTTTAACAAGGGTGGTTGTGTTCAGGAGCTACTCCTGATTTAAGGGGTTTTAATTTAATCCAAATTTATGTATGTATTCAGTGGTTACCACTGATTTCAATTTTCAAGGTTTAAATTCAATCTATTTGCATATTTATATTTCCTACAAAATTATTTTTAATTTCATCGATTTTGAATTCATTTGTCATATAAATGATTTGTAAACAAATTGTATTATGTTTATTGATTGCTGATACAAGAATATGTAAATTCAGTTCATTCAATGAAAACTTGATTATATAAGGTCATTATGAGACATTATGCTAATTCAATGTAAATGCTTATCGGCCAACAGGTTGTGCTGCTATACAGCGATTTCTGCAATTTATGGGAAGACTATATCTCAGGAACTACTGCACAAAATTGCATACAAATTTATATGTAAATGCACCTTGATATAAATTAGTATCTATCAACTTTTAGTGTCAACCACTCAACAGGTGGCGCTGCTGCAGTGTTTTCTGCAATTTAAGGAAAGTCTATATCTCAGGTTCTATTGCGTATAATCAAACAAAACTTGATATGTGCAAAGGCCATTATCAGACATTATGCTAATTCAAATTGGATGCTTATAGACCAATAGATGGCGCTGCTATACTGGAAATTTCCTCGATAATGGGAAGGCTATATCTCAGTCTCAGTTTGTATGGCACATAACTGTAACGAAATATGATATGCAGGGTTCCCCTTTGAGCCTTTGAGAAGGGCGTCGCGCCCTGCCTGCCCTTTAAATTTTTATGAGCGCCCTAACTGCCCTTTAAAGTACAAAAATGCGCCCTCCTTGCCCAAAAAACGCACCCTTTATGCCCGAAAATCGCGCCCTTCTTGCTCCCAAATTTAACCACCACGACCCAAAATAGCGCATTTTTTCTCCATTTTAAATATTCTTAGTGCTTTATTAATACAAATTTTCTTTCTAGAAGCTTTTTCTCTTTTCTGCGTGTTCTACTTATTGCAAAAGCGAGTTGACACTTAGCAGGTGTTTTCACTGTTTATCAGCGTAAACATAGTTGCCGCGGAACTTCTTTAAATGACCCTGCAGGCTATGAAGGGTGGGGTGGGGAACAGACAAAGTGCCTCCTCACCTCCCCGGTGTTAGCAAAAAGAGAAGGGGAAAATATGGAAGATATTGCTCTTTTCTTATATTCCAATAATCCTTTTGCTTCATAAATCGTTTTTTTTTTTTTTAATCTTTAAAATCACGTTAACAAAAATAACAAATCTAATTACTTTTATGATCTGGCTGAAGAACCACAACAATCATCGTTCAATCTCATAAATAAGTTGAAAAAAAAAAAAAACGACTCAGGAAAGAGAAGTGTTTGTTTACATTAGATGAAAAACCACAATCGATTAGAATCAAAAGCTGAAAGAAGGGGGAATGAAAAGGAAATCTAGATTGTGCAGTGCTTTGATTATTATTTACACGATAACCACAGACAAGCATATTCTGTTTATCTGTGACAACAACGAAAGTTCATTTATTTTAATGATAAAAATTATAAATAAATAAAATAAAAACTTCCTGACATAAAATAATTATTTGATAATGGATTTAAAGCTAATAAACTTCTAACGGTAATGTTGCGGTGTACACATTAAGGCTGGTCGATTACGCGGAAGTCCTAGACCTGTGAGAATTTGCCTTTCCTTAAAGACTTTTTAAGATGTTTTAATCCGTATTCACGCATTTTGGAGTCAAAGACGGAAACTCCAAAGTTTCACAGGCGAAGTGTCTACCATTGTAGAAAGAAAAAGAATATTTTTTTATGACTTTTATTGGAATATATATAACTCAGTTTTTACAGAGGGGGGCCATTCTACGAAAATTACAGATATGAAACGGATATTTCACCAAGAATTGGCACAAAAATTTCACTTAAAAACTGACTCTTCACGAAAATCGTACGAATTGATTGTACAGAAATAAGCCAAATCAAAACATTTAATTTTTAAGAAATCAGGCACCAAAAAGCAAAGACTTCCGAATTAAGCTTAAATATTTTAGTATTTTTGGAAAATTTTGAAATTTGTGTAAAGATGCTCTCGCATTTCGGTAATTAGTCACAAAATTATTACAAATATCACAAATCATTAAAAAAAAAAAAAAAACTAATTACATTGATTAGCATAAAATTAAAGTCTATCTTAGGTATTGCTATTGAACATAAATTTTGATAATTAACGTCAAAATGATTACATACTTCCGCTATCGGCTAAAAAAAATATTGTGAATTTAGAAAGTCAGCATTTTATAAACAGCGCGGATTTTATTAACATCGGAATAATAAAGTATTACATAGATAGTTGCAATTAAACGTAAATTTTCGAAAGTTAGCGGTGTAATCGAAATGAACCTGTATTTCCGAAATCGACTGCAAAATTACTGCATATTTTGAGATTAAACTATTAAAAAAAACTCAGATTTTTATCGATTAATTGCGGAATAGATAATTATTTGGAAATTCAGCTTTAAAAACAATAATTTTAATCTTAGCAGCAAAATAATAGAGTATTTCGATTCTTACAGTTTCCTTTTTACTTTCTTCTATATTTAATAGAAGAAAGTACTGGATTCGTAAAAATTTTCGACTTCCGGTTTTCGACGGATTTACACGTTTTGAGAGGTCTAGAACATGATTTGACCATTTTTAGACTATGTCTGTGTGTGTGTATGTGTGATAAAAATTTTGTGGCAACTGTATTTCTGGAACTACAGCTCAGAATTGTATATAAATTTATCTGTCGATACACCTTGACCTAAATTAGTGCCTATCAACTTTGGTGAAAATCGCTCAACAGGTGACGCTGCTATACAGCAATTTCCGCAGTTTAAAGGAGGCTATATCTCAGGTTCTATTGCATATAATCGAACAAAACGTGATTATATAAAAAGGTCTTTATGAGACATTATGCTGATTCAATGTAAATGCTTATCGGCCAACAGGTGGCGCTGCTATACATCAATTTCTACAATTTATGGTAAGACTATATTTCAGGAACTACTGCACAAAATTGCATATAAATTTATATGTAGATGCACCTTGACATAAATTAGTATCTATCAACTTTTAGTGTCAACCACTCAACAGGTAGCGCTGCTGCACAGTGTTTTCTGCAATTTAAGGAAAGGCTATATGTCAGGCTCTATTGTGTATAATCAAACAAAACTTGATATGTGCGAAGGCCATTATGAGACATTATGCTGATTCAAATTGGATGCTTATAAACCAATAGATGGCGCTGCTATACTGGAAATTTCCTCGATAATGGGAAGGCTATATCTCAGTTTGTATGGCATATAAATGTACAAAATGTGATATGTGAGATACCCATTATAAAAGCATATTTTTAAGATGTTATTTATAGACAATAAAACTTTCTTTGGATATTTAGCGTTTGCTTTCTCTAAGATGAAAATCATTTGCATTCATCAAGTTAGATAATTTTAATAAATAATAGTTTTAATAAATTATTTGCCCTTAGTGAATTTGTATAGGAAAATATAGAAGAAAGTCTTGTGGTGACCACAACATACTATTATTTTTTTCCCCACAAAATAAATATATTAACCTGTGATACTCTTTGATGGTTAGATAATGCAGAGTTCAAAATTTTCAGCAGCGACCTCTGATTTTCATGCTAGTTATTTTGTTTTTATAGAAACTTCTCATTTTGGGTGTTAAATTTGCCTTATATGTATAAGAACTTTATAAATATAACTCCTTATAGGTACAAATAAGTACTTTTAATAATAACCTATATAAGTATTCCTCCATTATTCATTCTACATATTTTTCAGGAAGCAATTGTAATACTTTTTACTAGGTTTAATAGAACTATAGTTAAAGATAAAAGAATGTGAAAAAATAAATTTATTTTTAAATTTTTGCTGACTAATTTGTACATTTAGTGAAAATTTGCTATATTTTCCGAGAGTGGGGGGGGGGGAATTGCTAATTGCTTAACAACTGCATTTATAAATATAATAAAATTGTTTGTAATTTTGGAAGCTATTTTTTGCGAAGCGATATGCCCTTTTTCATTCTCCACAAATGTGCCCTCTTTTTATAGCACCCTCCTGCCCCTTTTTCCTTGGTAGCAGCACCCTGCCCTTTTTCAAACCTAGGAGGAACTCTGTGATATGTGGGATAACCATTATAAAAGCATATTTTTAAGAGTTATTTATAGACAATAAAGCTCTTTCTTTGGATATTTAGTGTTAGATTTCTCTAAGATGAAAATCATTTGCATTCATCACGTTAGATAATTTTAATAAATTATTTGTCCTTAGTGAATTTGTATAGGAAAATACAGAAGAAAGTCTTCTGGTGGCCACTACATACTACTTTTTTTTCCACGAAATAAATATATTAACCTGTGATAATCTTTGATGGTTAGATAATGCAGTGTTCAAAATTATTAGGAGCGACCTCTGATTTTCATGCTAGTTATTTTGTTTTTATAGAAATTTCTCATTTTGGGTGTTGAATTTGCCTTATATGTATTAAGAACTGTATAAATATAACTCATTATAGGTACAAATAAGTACTTTTAATAATAACCTATATAAGTTTTCCTCCATTATTCATTCTACAGCCAAGTAACAGTTTCCAGGGATTTTGCATGTTGGGTAGTTTTATCCCTAAAAGTTGTAGGAGCTACATTTTTAGAGATCAAATTTCAAAAGAATATTTCATTTGCCATTATTGAAATTCAGCAAACAAAGTGAGTAAATTCCAGGGATCTGCCAAATTTACCAACTGATTGTAACATTAGAAATTGGCAATAATACCTAAAAAATTGGAAACTATTAGAAAAAATAGCATTAATTAATTAAATCGAACTTTTTATCGCTACAATTTGATTAGAATGTTTAATATTTTTCTTTAATAATCACTAAAAAAGGTCTTTGGTTTTTATCTTAAGAAATTTGCAAAAATCTTATTAAAAGTAATTTTTATTATAGCTCTTTACTTTCATTTCAACATTTATAAGATTTTCAAGAGCTTTTGCATATGTTTCAGGAAACAATTTTAATACTTTTTATTAGGTTTAATTTAATAGTTAAAGATAAAAGTAACTATAGTTAAAGATAAAAGAATGTGAAAAAATAAATTTATTTAATATTTGCTGACTAATTTGTGCATTTAGTGAAAATTCACTATATTTTCAGAAGGGGGGGGGGCGAAAATTGCTGATTGCTTAACAACTGCATTTATAAATTTGATAAAATTGTTTGTAATTTTGGTGGCTATTTTTTGCGAAGCGATATGCCCTTTTTTTTTTTTATAAAAATGTGCCCTTTTTCATTCTCCACAAATGTGCCCTCTTTTTATAGCACCCTCCTGCCCCTTTTTCCTTGGTACCAGCACAGCACCCTGCCCTTTTTCAAACCTAGGGGGAACTCTGCAATCAATAATAAATTTCTGATTTTCATATTTGCCAGGGGTTTTCATATAAAAATAGCTGGAATGATTCTAGAACATCGAAAGGGGCAGAGTGCACATTACAAAATAATGGCATTTGGAAGGCAAATTATTTCACAAAAAGAGCACTGCTGTGCCATCAGCCATGCTAGGGATCTTATTAAACTGGGGAACACCAGTCTCAAGAAATAGGGAAGCTCTGTGCCAGGGTTCGAAATTAGTAACCATTAGACATATTTTGTGCCTAAAAAAAAATTTAGTTTTTGACAATTCTAATTTTACACCCAGTCATCATTTTTTATACCTAACTTTTCATAAAAATTTCACTATGACGACTATAATTTTATACCTAGTTATCATTTAATACGTATACATTTTTTGCTGGTAAGATGAAAATTAGCTTTTTCAGATCGATCTCCTATTTTTCTTTTTCCTAGCTGTGAAAAATCACAAACACCTATTCCAGTACACCTGTCTTATTTGTGCAAGTGAAATGAATTTGTGCATATGAAAGCAATGAATTCTGCATTTGCTTGTTTCTCTCTTTCCAGTCCTCAAAGAAGAATACATCTGTTTTCATTTTAATTATATAGCTACTTTATCTTGCAGAAAAATCTCAAATGGAATATAGATTTTAAATGACTTATTCTATATGTGTATACACTACGACGCAAAAGTTTAGATAATGACGTTATTCATCTTTTAAAATTTAGAATTATGACATCAGAATTACAAAAGCCTGTATATATATTTAAAATATATTTTAAAATGCTATAATCAAAAGACAGTCGTTTGATTTGCTATAATTTAAATTTTTTTGATAAAAATTTGCTTGTCGCAAAAGTTTAGACACAATTATGAGTTTCTGTGAATATTTGCTGCCATATGCATATTTAAAATTGATGATGTCACAGATTTTGAGTACTTAAGTTTTGCAAACGATAACACTTCATAGTCGACATGCCGCGAGCAAAAAAAAATTCAAGGGAATGAGGTTTCAATGATTTGGCAGTTGAAAGCTGAAGGGAAGCACGTTTCAGAAATTTTGGCTATTATTAATAAATCTAAGAAATCTATTCATCGAGTTTTATCGCGTGGTTGTGAATATAAAGCAAAATGTAGATCTGGGAGGCCAAGTGTAAGAAATATACAAGAGGATCGCCTGATACAAAGACTAGCAAGTATCTAACAAATGAGTGTAAGTGGAGTTCAAAGGTTATTGGGCCTCTCTGTATCAAAGGATACGATTCAGAGACGAATTGTGGAAAAAGGAACAACAGTTTATAGCAAAATGTAAAAGAAAGCAGCTCTGAATCCACATCATAAGTTACAAAGAACGTTGTGGGCTCGAAAGCATATGTCATATCGACAGAAATGGCAATCAGTCATATTTAGCGATGAAGAAAAAGTAGAATCTAGATGGTCCAGATGTCTGGTCATTGTATTGGCATGATTGTGGAAGGAACCTCTAGGTTTTTTCAGTCGCAGATAAGGAGGGGGGGGGGCTCAGTGATGATCTGGGCAGCCATTTGCTATAATGGACAAGTATCTCTGACCTTTACCAGTGGTCGTCAAATATCACAGCATTATACAAATACAAAGACATTAGAAAAGAACTTAATGCCATTTGCTGAGCTTCTAGTTGGCCCTCAGTGGCAATTTCAACAAGATAGTGTTTCGATTCACACTGCAAACAATACAAAATCTTGGTTTAATTCTCATAATATAAGAGTTCTCGACTGGCCAGCATGTAACACAGATCTTAACCCTACATAGAATCTTTGGGGCATGATGTCTCGCAAAGTTTATAGCAATGGTAGACAATACTTTTCTGTACAGGAACTCAAGACATCTATTGAGGATGCATAGTAAGACATCGGTCCCAAACAGGGTTGGGTTTTTGACGTCAAAAAGTGGTTTTTGACATGACAATGGTTTAAACTGTCAGAAACTTCTACCGTCAAAAACCTGTATTGTAAAAATTCAAAATCTATAAATGAGCTAGAATCTGGTTAGAAATGGGATTTAGTAATATTTGCCATATACAAGTGACTATCTAAATATTATGCTGTTTATAAATTAACAAATCTTAAAACAATTTGTAGATAATTTATAAAAATTTAGGCAAATTAACTGGTTTATAACCTAAGAAATATATACAAAGTATGCATAGACATATTTTGTATGTTTATTTATATTAATATTTATGAAATTCTAAAATTCCAAAGTTACTTATGAATTTTCACATAAGCCATGAAAACATAGGAATACAGGATTTTTTTTTTTCTTTAAGTATATATAATATATATGGGCAGTAAACTAATATGAATTTGAAAATAATTATATTTATAATCTGTATTTATTACACTTATCATTTATTAATAAATTTTTATCTATTTATTATTATTATTGTATAAATATTTGTACCTGTTTATAGCTTGAACTTTTGGTGTTTTGGGAGTAAGGCTGATTGACTACTCTAGAGTCTTAGGCCTAAGGGGGAGTGCCCTTCGTGGGGAGTCTTTCTGAATGGGTCCTAGCCCATATTTATGCAAGTTTTGGAGAAACCCACGAAAAACTCTGAACGTCTAGGCTGACGAGTGTGTCCTGGGATTGAACCCGGCACTTCACATCTACCAGCTTTGAGCTTGCTGTAGAACCGCTTGGCCGCTGGTGGGCCCTACAGCTTAGACTTATAAATTTTTTAAAAAACTGTATGAGCAAATATTAAATTAATTACAATTTATACATCTCCAGAAAGCATTCATATATTTTTTTGTTTCGTGGTAATTAAAAGAATTTTAGATGCAATTCAAGCTTGTTTAACATTCAGAATTATTGCTTTTTCTTAAAAACTTGCAATATCAGCAGTCAAATAAATAAATAAATAAGTTATATTTTTCCATAAAATATTTAAATATAAAATATTAGGCTATGCATTTTTATTTTACTGGTTAATACATAATACTAAAAAATTGAAATATACAATGTTATATTGCAAATAAAATGATTTATCAATGTTTTATCAGGGCTGCCAACAACTACGCAATTGGCGTAGTAACTACGCTTTAGCCTGCTTCTACTACACTCTACGCATCGTATACTTAAAGCTACGCTTTTCCTTTCCTCATCGTCATCTTGTTTACAATGAGCGAACTCCGATTTCACCACGGATTAAAAAAGTATAATATAAAACTGAATAGTGGCAGACACTGAAAAAAAAAAAAAAAAAACATCTTTTTTCTTTCTTTTTTTTTCCCTTGCACACATCTAGCCAGAAATCGCAATCCAATCCTTATCAACTTTTAATTTTGCATTTCCAACAGTTGCTGCATAAAACATTATTCTTTGAATTTTATTTTTTATGTATGAAAGTGCTTCTTGAAAATATAAAAATAACAAATCTAACTTTTACAATCTAGTTGAAGAACCACATGCTTCATCGTAAATACTCATAAATAAATAGTAAAGAAAAAAAAAACATTCTACTGCTAGGCATTGCGTAATCGAAATATTGCTGACTCAGAACGGGAACAAGTTGTTTACATTAGCTGAGAGTGTGCTTAATTAAAACCGCAACGCCAGACACCGCAAGCTGAAAGGGGGGGGGAGAAAGAAACCGAATGCTATGATTATCTTCATGGCTATGATTATGCTGTATTTTGATTTTCATTTAAACTCTATCAATGTTTCAGTTATCTTAATGCTTAATAAGTCGCTAAAAAATAATACTTTCTAACGAAAAAAATTGTTTATTTTAATTATTTATCGATAAAAATAATGGATTCAAAGTTACTGAACTTTAAGTACGATTGACAACGCAAGGAAACTAAGACCAGGAAGAGCTATCTTCCGTGGGAGACTTTCTAAAGTGTCTGAAGCCTTAATCACGCGAGTTTTGGAGAAAACAGTATAAAGTCGGACTTTAACGGAGGAATTGTCCTCTGTAATAGGTTGGTTGTAGGATTTAAGGCCGATTGACTCCTGATGTGTCCTAGGCCATGGGGGGAATGCCCTCCGTGGGGGTCTTTCTAAGGGGTCCTAGCCCGTATTTACGCGAGTTTCGGAGGAAACCACGGAAAACTCCGAACGGCTAGGTCGATGAGCGCGACCTGGGATCGAACCCGGCACCTCCCATCTACCAGCTTTGAG